>CM046455.1:52697022-53297022 GCA_025506515.1 Flaveria trinervia
CCAGGATGCTAGACTCGATGTCACTATCTATTCTCAGGTTTTGTGTAGTAGTACGGTGTCTCATTGACATCTAGTCAATTCAGTATCGAACTCACCCAAGGTGTCAAACCATTGACGTCGATCTCGAATTTCTTGAAATGAGATCATCTTGTTGTGAATCTTTCGGCTCAGTGCATCGGCCACAACGTTTGCCTACCAGGATGGTAACGAATGTCACAATCATAGTCACTAATCAACTCCACCCAACGACGTTGTCTCATGTTGAGATCTTTTTGATTGAAAACGTGTTGAAGGCTTTTGTGATCGGTGTAGACTATACATTGCGTACCATACAGGTAGTGCCTCCAAATTTCAAAGCAAATACAACAGCACCAAGCTCGAGATCATGAGTTGTGTAATTCACCTCATGAACCTTCAATTGCCTCGATGCGTAAGCTATGACCTTCCCTCGTTGCATAAGAACACAACCAAGGCCTTGCTTAGATGCATCACAATACACGGTGGAAATCGTCGTTCCATCGGGTAGGGTCAATATAGGAGCATTGCACAACTTATGCTTTAACGCTTCAAAAGCTTCTTCTTGCTCGGAACCCCACTCAAAGGGTTTATTCTTTTGTGTCAAAGTGGTGAGCGGTTTCGCGATCCTCGAGAAATTGGCAATGAATCGCCGATAATAACCAGCAAGACCAAGAAAGAACGAACTTCGGTAGGAGTTGTAGGACACACCAATTCTTCACAGCTTCCACCTTTGCAGGATCAACGTGATTCCTTGGCTATTCACCACGTGTCCTAGAAATTGAACTTCCTCGAGCCAGAAATCACACTTCGAGAACTTGCGTACAATTGCTCTTTCTTTAACAACTCAAGAACCAATTCAAATGCAGCTCATGATCGGTGTTGGACTTAGAATAGATAAGTATGTCATCAATAAAGACGATCACAAACTTGTCTAGATAAGGCTTGCATACTCGGTTCATGAGATCCATGAAGACAGCAGGAGCATTGGTTAAACCAAAAGGCATCACCATAAACTCATAGTGTCCATAACGAGTACGAAAAGCGGTCTTTGGGATGTCATCCTCATGAACTCGTAATTGATGATATCCAGAACGTAGATCAATTTTCGAGAATATGGCAGCTCCTTGAAGTTGATCAAACAAGTCATCGATGCGAGGAAGAGGATAACGATTCTTGATGGTAAGTTTGTTAAGCTCGCGATAATCGATGCACATACGAAACGATCCATCTTTCTTCTTCACGAAAAGAACAGGTGCACCCCAAGGCGAAGAACTAGGACGGATGAAGCCTTTCTCGGACAGCTCTTGCAGTTGACAAGAGAGTTCTTGCATTTCCAATGGTGCAAGCCGATATGGTGACTTGGCCACGGGGTTTGCTCCCGGTATCAAGTCATTTTAAACTCGACTTCACGCACGGGAGGTAAACCACTAAGGTCATCGGGGAATACTTCAGGAAAGTCTCGTACGATAGGGACATCCTTAAGTTCTTTCCCTTTGACTTTCGTGTTGACCACATAAGCCAAGAAGGCCATATACTTCTTATTTAAGCACTTTCGGGCTTGAGTGCAACACATGAGTTTAAGCCCTTTAGAAGATTTTTCACCGAACACCTTCAACGTATCTCCAGAGGTAACGGTATACGAATGCACTTCTCGAAACAAATGATCTCAGCATGGTGTTTGGCTAACCAATCCATACCAATGATGACGTCAAAGCTCCCAAGTTTCATAGACATAGGCATAAGTTTTGTTAATAAGGAACATACCTGTTCAATTTTTAAGGTATTTAACAATACAGGTAAATATGAAATGAATTTGATCACAAAATTTAAGGGTGAGTTAACGTACCATTCACCACATCGTTGTTTGCTTGTGCTTGGTTAGCGTTGATGTTGAAAGCACGTCCTCGGGCTTGTGGAACATTACCCACAAGACGAGGGCATTGTGGGCGAAAGTGGCCAGGTTCCCCACAGTTGTAGCAAACACGGTTTGTGACCACAGCGGCATTGTTAGGTGCACGATGGCAAGTTGCCACCAAATGACCATATTTACCGCATAAGGTGCAAATGCGGCATGGTTGATTCCCCGGATGATGATACCTACACGTGCTGCACAACGGTTGAGGACCAGCATAAGCCCTAGCCCCAGGCACTTGTGCCACAGATGTAGCCGCAGGTACAAGTTGTCTTTGGGGTTGTTTGGGTGCAGCCACGGCATAGTTACGCGCCGGTGTGAACTTGCGCTTTTTGTTGTTGTTGTGGCTGTTAGACGGTTCAGCTTTGGTCTCCTTAACCGCCTCGGTAGCCGTCTTTCCACCTTCTTTGCACCTTCACAGACATGGTGCCCGCTCTTATATGGTTCTCGGTGAGTTGAGCGGTGATTGTAATGGCTTCTTCCAAGGTTGTGGGTCGGCTACCCACCACAGCATCTTGAATTTGGGGTGGTACACCCTTAATGAACTTCTCGATGTTGCGGGGAAGTGTCGACCATATGGGGCAGCAGTATACTCAACTCATGATGCCTAGTTGAGTAGGCCAAATGATCACCATCATTTTGTTTCAAATTCCAGAACTCTTCTTCCAACTTTTGCAATTCACTTCTTGGGCAGAACTTCGCGATGGCGATGTTCTTGAACTCTTCCCATGTAAGTGCTAGAATGGCATCGGGTCCACGATTCCTCTTCTCGCTATTCCACCAGGTAAGAGCCCTTGTTGGAACATACTAGTGGCATAACGAACCTTGAGTGCATCGGGACACTCACAATTGATAAAGGTATTCTCCATGCTTTCGAACCACTCAAGAAGGCCAGTGGCTCCTTCCTTGCCACTAAAACTAGTGGGCTTGCAAGAGCTGAAGTGTTTGAAGGTGCAAGTTTGATATTCCCGTGTTGATTGTTCCCGTTTTGATTGTTGCTATTCTCTCCATGACCATTTCCATTGTTGCTAGCGTTGTTCATTAAGGTGCTATTAAGTTCAGCAACCATGGTCGGAATGACAGCAGCCATTTGTCGAGCAATCATGGCGGCTAACTTACGATCGGAACTTCCACGCTTTCCATGATGACGAGACATGCTGGAATATACAAATGAGTTAGATATGAGAATTAGAATAACAAGGATTAATGTTCAACAAGGATAAGGCAAAAAGTTGTAAGGCACATGGAATGGTTCCATTTGGTAACGCATTACCATTTGGAAACGTTGACACGTCAAGGTAAGTTGACCCACTCGCCTTAGAAATTTGTGTATGTTGACCATGGTTTATCACTCATCCCAGAAATCCCCAGGTAAGCATAACTAGTCCCGTAGGATTTATGCGATATGCTTGCCTTAGCCCGAGGGCTTTTGCCAGGAAATCCAGAATACAGGTGTCCATGTATCACACAAATTTCTTAGGTTCATGAAATCAAAACCATGATGAGATTTACATAGATTAGACATAAGTCTAAAGATTCAATTCTTAAGCATAAGTATACAATTCCACGTGTTGACGAGAATAAGATTAGGAAGTTTCATTTGTCGGGGAGAGTCAATGAGTCAAAGTTAAGTTTAGGGAGACAAGTAACAAAGTTTAGGCAATTACAAGGCAACCTATGCTAAGGCATCAATTTGCACAAAGGTATAGCATTATGTAGCATGTAACAATATATATTTTTCCAAGAATAAATATTATCCTATGCATAAGCTATGTCTAGCTATATCTAGGTACCATTACTATAACCTAAATCCCTATCGTTATGGGCTCTGATACCAATCTATCACACCCCAACCTTGACGGCGGAAACGTCGAGATGTGAGGATTAAGATTGTTCACAGCCACATAACGCTATATTAAATTGTAAATATTATTATCATAAGTCATGAAATGGAAAAATTACAATCGTAAGTCTTATACAAGAAATAAGTTCAACATAACATAATATAATGTAACTTTTTATTTCATTATCTAGGTCCAAGTCCTAGATTATAGCATGCTTCAAAAGGTTCACTTTAAACTGAGGTTGACTGAAACATGATAAAAATAAGAGTCAACTAAAATAGTTGGTGAGTTTCCAAGGTTTTCATACATAATAAGAAAAAGGTTACAAGTAGCAATTCATGTCATAGGTTATAAGTTAGTAAGGTTATAGAACACATAACGTTACAATCAAACCTCGACTTGATTACAAGTATAAAAGATTGGCTAAGTGTATTTGGTTCCCTAGTGCACAAGCATACGGCTCTAGGAGTCGGCAATACATCGACTTTAGCACCAAATAGGCTTGTCAGGCCCAAAGATCTAAGACGTCGCCAGGCTAGCAATAGTTAATGATTGTAAACAAAACTATGTATCTCATATAAACACTTACAATACACAAATAACCATGACGTAATAATAAGATGAATTGCATGTGCTTACAAGTCTCAAACGTTAATAAGTGTACAATGTATAGATAATCATGTTTCACCCCAAAGTAGTGTGAAATAAAATAAAATAGGGCAAGGAAAACTCACTTGTCAAATAAGTATATAATGAAGATTAATAAGAATAAAATATGCCGTTCCAAGATAAAACGTCACAAGCACCTAAATATATAAATATTATAAGATTTAGGTTAATAATAAGATTAACGAGTTAACATGAACTAGAGTATTAGAATTTTGGGGATTTTTATAAAGTTAATAATTATTATAAAAATACCATTTATGAGATTTATAAATTTATTTTAAGGAATTGATCCTTTGTAAATAACTTGTGATTTTATTTATAAATGATATTTAAATTTTATAAATATCATGATAAATCCATAAACATAAGGTCTAATATTAATTTAATGTCTTTAAGTATAATAATCTACTTTTTATAAAAATATTTAATTATTACATTTGTAAATAATTTTATATTAAAATATTACAAAGTTTTACAAGAATAAATTTCTAAGAAATAATTAGATGGCTTTAAAAATATTTAGGGTTTATAAAATTCATTTTTATAATTATTATAAATTTTATAACTAATTTTAAGCCAAAAAGACTTTAAAAAAAATACATGAGGTGCCCGGGTTCGAACCCGTGACCTCATGTATGGGGAACAATGTCTTAACCAGTGAACCAGGCTTCCAGCCGCGGTTATAAACTGGTTTTAAATCTTAAGAACCATTGTGAAAGAAAACCCAATTCTCATATAAACCCTAGATTTTGTTTACCCCAAATCAAACCCCAATTGTTAATGTAAACGTGTGCAATCATAGGGCTTTTGTTCCCCTGTTTAATCGAGCATATACATGTATCTAATTACCCGGTTACGTTTGAATTGAAGGTTGCCACAACAATGAACAAGTCGCGGTCGAGAATCGAATTCGATGGATATGCAAATGATGATGAAAACCAAATTAAACTCGTGGACAGCTTCGAGAGTTGGTCTTGATGCAAAGCCCTATGTCAATTTCAACAATTGAAGCTCGGAAGATGATGAACACGTTCGTTGCAGGTCACGACGAAGATGATGTTTGATTTTGGTGATTTTGAGCGTTTCAGGAGAAATTGGCAATGAGAATAGACTAGAGATAGTTAAAGGATTGTGTATGTTCGATTAATTGGATTATTATGAGATTTTAATTGCCAAACGGTTGTGAACTTGATGTCGTCGGTTACCAAGTTAAATCGACACCCATAACCGGCTTAAACGCGAATTAATGTGCATTAACGGGGTCGAGTTTTGCTCTAACGACCGATTGGTAACGATTTGGGATCAAATTCGGGTGGTTTTAGTCGGTTAGAGTCCCGCCGGACTTGGCCGGAGTCCGGCCGGCGAGATCACCGGAAAAACGTGGGAGAAAGGAGGAAAGGTTTGACTTTTCATTATTTACACAAATGGTCCCTCTAGTTTATTATTTACCATTTTATGTATAAACCTATTAATTAAAGTTTCAAATTTTGCAATTAAACCCCAAACTTTAACTGCTTAAAGTTTTAAACATTGTAAGTTTTAGTAACTATACAATTTATTTTATTTATTATTATTAATGTTATTATTGTTATTATTATTCTATTATTATTACCAAAGTTGTATTATTATTATTATTATTATTATTGTAATTCTTATTATTGTTTTTTTATAATAATAAAATTATATTTTTTTACTATTTATATTTTTAACTTTCATACATAAAAACTCAATGAATAAGCACAAACAACACATGAGTTTCAAAATTGACAAAGATAATCATTGTAAGAGTAAACGAAGTTAACTTTTAGTTAACGAAAATACGAAATGTTACATCAAGGAAAGAAAGACAACAAAGAAGAAGATAAGGGAAGAAGCTGCAAAATCAAGGGCCATCATCCAAAAGAGCATGAAGAAGTCTACTGATATGCAGAGAATGATGAGCTTCTTGAAGCTGTATGGATTCTCCGGAAGGAGACTTGGACCCATGTCTCTATCCATTATGGATGAGCATATCAGGGTAATCAAGCAGAAGATTAAGAGTGGAGAGCTCACTAACTTACACTCCACTCCAAGTCAGGCCCCACCTGAAGTGGAGGTTAAGGTTGAACAACCAGACACAACATAACGCGGACCTCCTGCTAATGCTCAGCAAGCTTCATCTTCTGATCCATAACTGGGTCAACCTCCCTCTCCATCTGAACCTGAGAGAGAGGAAGTCCCAACTGAGAAAGACAGTGAAGATCATTCTGATTTTGCACGCCAGTCTTCTCAGTTAAAATTTGGAAAGAGAAAGAAGAGGATGGCTTCTAGACCAAAGTCTAAGAAGAAGAAGAAGCCTGCATACCCTTCTAAACCTGAGGATGAATTAGAACAGCCTGAGGATGTGCAGCCAGAAGATGCTACACCAACTCCAATTCAAACATCTCCTCTAGCATCAGGAAGACCCATCTTGTCTGAGATCAAGGCATTGAAGACATTTGTACATGGCAAGATATGTTTCAGTTGCCTCTGCATGACCTCTTTGACATAAGAAGACACTTTGACATCCTGAAGGATCCTGATCATCTTATGAAGAAAGGAATGGTGATCATCCTAATGAGGACTGTCAATATCTGAAGTTTTCAAAGTGTTTTGGTAGCATCAGCCTTGGGGGAGTTTGTAGAGATTAATGAAGAGGCTGATGCAACCTAAACATCTTTAGTCTTTCCTGCTTGCTGCACAAGTGCATTAAAGAAGAAGCTTAGGAAGTTTCACACATGAAACAGAAAATACTCTAAGTGTGAAATCTTCCAAAGCCAAGACCAACATCTTCCAAAGCCAAACATGAAGTCTTCCGAAGCCTCAGAGACAAAGTCTTCCGAAGCCTCAGAGACAAAGTCTTCGAAGCTTCAAGTTCATGAAGACAGATTTCTTCCGAAGACTTTTAGTAACATGCTTTATCTGATGTACTGCTCCATAAAGCTAGACACCTTCCCGCTGTACCTCTGCAAGTCACCAACTTACATGGTTTGGTGAAAAGGTCCATGCTTTTGGTAACTGTACATTGAGGTCTTGAGTCTGTAACTTTCTACTTTATGTATTTTATCCTTTTTGTAATAGATAAGGATGTGAGCTATGGCATGTCATAGTCACAAGTCAAAAGGCAATCTGCCTTTTGACTCTACAATTGATTTTGTTTGTGTCTAGTCAATTGTATCCAGCTGGCTTTCAAAGTATAGCCGGCTATAGGATGTAGTATAAGTATCTCATGTTCTTGTATCTTTAGAATATGCTTTGTAACACTTGTAATAGAACATAGAGAAGACAATATACTGCATTCTTGAAAACCAAACACTTATGTTCTTTGTGTTCTTTGTCTCTTGCATTATTTGTGTTCTTAGTTTCTCAACACTTGGTTAATCCAGTTTACTGTTTGAGTAAAGTTTAGTTAATCTCCTCTTTGTGTTGTTGTGTTGTAACTAACCCTTCAACAATCATGCACAGAGTGTCGGAGACCATACTTGTGTCCAGTGGTCATAGCAGTGTCTTCCGAAAGTTAAATGGCTTTGGAAGAGTAAGTACTTCCGAAGCCACTTATACTTCGGAAGAGGCTGCTTCTTCCAAGGCTTGGAGACTTCTTCTTTTCATCATACCTCGGAAGTGATCTTCAGTTCATTCTTCTAAGGCTTGAACTTTGGAAGTATACACTTTACTTCGGAAGTAGAATTCTGTCTTCGGAGGTTGATCTTTCACTTTGTCTTCGGACGAACTTTTCAACCTTCGGAAGTTCCATGCTAAGCTTCGGAAGCCTTTGCATTCAGTAAAAAAATTATCTAAGTGACTTAGTTTTGGTTGCATTAGCCTTCTTCTTGATCCAAGAACTCCCCCTAGGCTGATGCTACCAAAACTTCACTTGTTTCTGCTTCTCAAAACTTTCAGCACTAAGGAGAGTAAATATTTTTCTATCTCCTTGTTCTTCCTGATGTGGTGCTGAGAAGTTTGTACAGATTCTTGGTGGACAGGAAATCCAGTCTGTCACCTTGGATAATAGATACCCTTTGTTGTTGCCCTCTGAAAAGAGTTAGTTGATGGAAATTGTAATCATATTCCCATCTGACTATAGGTTCCAATTCTGGACCCTCCACTATTTGTAGAAAGGCAGTGCCTTTGGTGGGAGGTCCTTCCTTGTCTTCCTGTCTTCTCAATCTTAACTCTTATTCAATCTTGGCCTTTGCAGTTAACTTGGCTAGGTGAAGCTACTAAGGTGATTTATGATGAGATCAGCAGCTTCAGAGTTGGAGGGGTTAGAGAATGGCTTCTCTGCTAACTCAGCACTATCAAACCTGCTGGAGTGTAGCAGAGAGGTTGCATTAAGTCTATTGACTTCGCCATTTTCCCTTTCCACAACAAAGTTGTGAGAAGTTTCATCGAACCTCCACTGGACTATTTTCCTTCTAGGCATAAGAGAATGACTGGGAATCTTGTCCTCTTTCTTAGTGTCCAGCATAGTCACCAGTTTTCTTCTAAGTTTCTTCTCTTCATCATTTAATGAATCTGAGTTGAGGCCTAGAAGTCTAGATGCCTGGTCCAGTGTTCCTCTAGATAAATCAAGAAATTGATCTCTTATGAGGGAACAAGAGGATCCATCAACATAGGTAATGTTGACAGAATCTTCATCACATGAGACTTTGCTCAGAGTTGTGCAGTTTATGAGCTTGGTCTTGATTACCTTAAACTCCTCAAAAGAGAGATGTTGAGAAGGCTGAGGGGATGGTGTGGATGGTAGTTGGGTAGGTTGAGGTTTAGAGATTTTGGCGAGTGTTTTGGGTTGAAGGATTGGAAGGCTGGGTGGTTGTAGTGAGGGAGAAGCTGTGGGTAATGGTGTGGGTTCAGGGGTGAAAGGTTCGGTTATATGGTGAAGAATGAGGGTGAGAGTTCAGGTTAGGTGGAGTGGTTGCAGTGAAGGTCATCCCCTATACCCTTCTGTACATCTCTTTTCTCTTCCCATTCGGATGTCAGCCTTGATTTCACTAACAATCCATTGAAGTGTATTTTCAGACATGGGACCCACTTGCCTACAAGAGAAGCCATGGGTCCGAAGATAGTTTTTCATCCAAGCCTTCTCAGTGAACTTCTTGGTTGCAATGTCCCTAGCCTTTTCTTCCTTCTTCTTCTCTCCTTTTCCTTTTCTCTTGCAGCCTTCTTCTTTCTTTCTCCATTTGATCCTGCTCTTTGATGTAGAGCCAGAGGATCATATCATAATTGTGTGGAGAAAGCTATTGAAGATTAAAGCCTCTAGAGAGTAGGAAGTTTATCCTGTCTCTCCTCAGCTGCAGCTCAGCCTCCTTCTATTTTTCTTCTTCTTCCTCCAAGGCCAACCTGGCTCTTCTTCAAGTTTCAGCCGGGTTGCCTTCTCCAGATCTACAAACTCTTCTAGTGGTAGCAGGAGTGTCTCTTCATTGGCAGCTCCCATTTGGATAAGCTGGTCAATGATCTCTTCTCTTCTTTTGTTGTTGACAGCCTCCTAATTGGTTGCAGCTGCTTTTGTACTGGCAGCTAGCAACTTCTCAGTTGGAAGTCGTCCTTTCTTCTTAAGTTTCTCAATCTTCTCCTCTTCCTGAAGCTCTTCCGCAGTCAATTTTCTTTTGTCTTTGTCTTTTGAAGTGCTTGACTATGGTGGTTCTTGGAGAGAGGGTTCTGATTGTGAGAGAGGTGGAGATGGAAGCTGCGGAAGGACTGTTTAAGATATCTGAGATTGTAGAATTGATGTTCGTCACTAAACACTTATGTTTTTCTGTCAAACTCACCTAGAACAACACACTCGGGTTAAGATTGAATCAGTAAGAGTGATCACGATATAGCAAGTTATAATGACACAGGAAGTAATTTTCAAGGTCCTTTTATATATTGCTTCTCAACTCAAAATACAAGACTCTTACAAGCAGTTGTTTTGTTACAATGAGTTACAAAGAGAACCTATATATAATACTTGATGGGTTTGCAAGAACATAAAACTAAGTTTAACCCATTAAACTTACTGAAAACGCAGCGGAATAACAACATATTATTGACTTACTTATAAGCTGAAAAATATGTTCTTTAGGTGACCATTTGAATGTATAAAGCAAACCCAAAATCAAAGGATCTAAATATGTGAATAAGCAAGCTATGAACACATAAAACAAGCATAATAGACAGCCATTAATAAGCTACCAAAACTACCTTTCAGCAGTTGAAAACAATACTTCCAAAAGGGCTGCCAAAAACGTGGATTTGATGAAGATGGAGATGTCAAAATCGGCCAAGACTCCAAGAAGAGGAGGTCCTCAAGCAAGTATACCCCAAGCACTATCACAAAACACATTAGATGCTAGGATTGAACACCAAAACGAAGAGAGACTCTCCTGAAAAGAACTTTCAGCCGATTCTTTTAGCAAGAACAAGAAAAGCTTTCTTGTATTCTTCTATTGCATGTATGAGAGAGAGAGTGGATGGAGTGAATTAGTATCAAAGTGTGTTTTGTTTTAAGGTTGTCAAAAGCAATCAAGGGGATAGCAACCCAAGGGCGGCCGAATCCTTCACACATTTGATTTCCCCCCCAAATTTTAAAAGGAAATGTTAACACATTAACAAGTCATCTCCTTTTAAAATTGTTCATTCAATAAACTTTTTATTAGAATAACACATATACACTCACTAATTATTTGATGTTATTTAAATAACTTAAATAACATTCAAACAATATATATATATATAAACAAAATATCCATATAAATGTTTAATCTCATATGCAACTTATTTAGAAAACCCATTTTCTAAATTTGGTGTTATTATTTAATGGCATGATCATATCATCAATTGAATAATTGTCGGTGATTGCAAAGCTTGTTATTGAGTATAACCCGACTTGGATCATGACATACTAACCGCATCAATGTTTTATGTGTCTGGGTATATAAATCTAACAATCTCCCACTTGCCCAAGATTCATAGAAGATTGATGCAAGTAGTAAATACCGCCTAACATCGGTTTACTACCCTTAATACGCATGACTTATAGCCATTCAATAACATCATCTTCTTCAAGTATCCTACTTGAAATGATTTAGGTGAATCAATCATCTATCCTTTTGTTACAGATGTCATGTTAAATCCAAGAATACAGAGTGATCATTCCTTGTTGATTTAACTTATCAGGCCTTAGACATCTAACTCTCAACGAATAAGAGGAACAAATTCCATCTTGACTACATACGTCTCTCACAAACACCTCGTGTCACACCTGAACATACCCTTATGTACTGTCCATGTTTTCAGGGCAGTGAAGAATCAGCTCAAGGCATAATATTTGGTGAATATCAAAACCCAATATGTATCTCAGGTCGGAGGATACCAAATGATATTCGCCTTTACTCAAAATTACTTATGATCAAACAACAAGATTCCATGTAGTAAAGTTTGAGTTGCGGGTTAGTCCAATATTTGTATCCCACAAATATCTATGAACCTTGGTAGCAACCCATTGCTCTATATTCATCCTTATGAATATCAACCAATCCAAGTTCATAATAATCTTACCCTCACACTTGTTCCCACAAGTATGAACGACTACGGACATTTAGAGTAAACAATTTACTCATGGATTAAACATGCTAAATTGGAACATTAATTGAAACATTATAACCAAATAATTTTATTCAAATAATAGAGAGTTCCACATATCCAAATACAAAATTACAAATCAAATCCAATCACTAGAATATCGAAGTCCCATGGCACAAGTATGACCTTCATGCTTTGCCTTTTCAAGGAGCTTCGTGAGAGGATCCGCAATGTTCTGATCCGTGTGAACTTTGCGAATACATATCTTTCCCTTTTCAACTTCATCTCGTATGTAGTTGAATCTCCGCTCAATGTGCCTAGTCTTTTGATGAGCACGAGGTTCCTTGATTTGAGCAATCGCACCCTCGTTATCACAAAAGATCTCTAGGGGGTCCTGAATGGAAGGGACAACCCCCAGATCGGCAATGAATTTCTTCAACCATGTAGCTTCTTGAGCTGCCAATGAGGCGGCGACGTATTCTGATTCTGTAGTTGATAGAGCCACCACATCCTGTTTGGAGATTTTCCAAGAGACCGCTCCACCATTTAGAATGAAAATATATCCCGATTGTGACCGAGAATCATCACGATCGGTTTGGAAACTTGCATCCATGTAACCCTTTACAACGAGTTCCTCATCACTAGATCCATAGATTAAGAACACATCTCTTGTCCTCCTCAGGTACTTAAGTATGTTCTTAACAGCCATCCAATGACTATTCCAGGATTTTGCTGGTAACGGCTTGTCATGCTTAAGGCGCATGACACGTCCGGTCGAGTGCATATCATCGCATACATGATGGATCCAATAGCAGATGTGTATGGGATTGCCTTCATTTTATCTTGCTCATCCTTTGTGCTAGGACATTGAGTCGTACTCAATATCGTTCCTCTTTGAATAGGTACGGTACCTTTCTTAGAGTTCTCCATCTTGAACCTTTTCAAGATCTTATCAATGTATGCACTTTGATTCAAACCAATCAACCGCCTTGATCTATCCCTATAGATCTTTATTCCCAGAATGTAGGCGGCTTCTCCAAGATCCTTAATGGAAAAACAACTTCCAACCCAGGTTTTTACACCTTCCAAGGTTGGAATGTCATTTCCAAATAGTAGTATGTCATAAACATACAATACTAGGAAAGTTATCGTGCTCCCACTAGCCTTCTTATACCACAAGCCTCATCAGCGTTTTTGATGAAGCCAAATTTCTTTACCTCCTCATCAAAACGATGATTCTAGCTTCTCGATGCTTGTTTCAATCCACAGATGGATTTCTTTAACTTGCATACTTTATTAGGATGTTTTGGATCGACAAAACCTTCAGGCTGAACCATATAGACATTTTCCTCAAGATATCCATTTAGGAAAGCGGTTTTGACATCCATTTGCCAAATCTCATAATCATAATGAGCAGCTATGGCAAACAATATCCTTATAAACTTTAGCATTGCAACAGGTGAGAAGGTTTCATCATAATCAACCCCTTGAGTTTGAGTGAAACCCTTTGCTACAAGTCTAGCTTTATAAGTATCCAAGTTTCCATGCATATCGGTTTTCTTCTTAAAACCCACTTACTTCCAACTACCTTGGAATTAAGAGGTGGTACAACAAGTTCCAAACTTGATTGTCATACATGGATTGCATCTCAACGTTCATGGCCTCAAGCCATTTGTCACAATCCAAATTGGACACTGCATCATGGTATGTGGTTGGTTCATCTGAATCTACCACATAGCATCCATCCATGAAAAATCCGTATCTTTCAGGTGGATAACTAGTTCTACCACTTCTACGAACGTTTTGTGTGTATTGATCAACCACTTTATCAACCTCAACATCCTCATGTTGAGTGCTAGTTTCAACCAAACGTGCATCGGGTTGTGGTTCTTGATCTTCCTCAAGATCCACTGTTCTACTGCTAGTTCCTTCCATAAGGAACTTTGCTTCTAAGAACTCACCCTTTCTGGCAACAAACACCTTTTGTTCCAGTGGATCATAGAAATAATATCCCATAGAATCTCTAGGATATCCAATAAAGATACACTTGGTGGATCGGACTTCTATTTGTTTGGGGTGGGAGTCTTAACATAAGCCTCACAACCCCAGACCCTCAAGTATGATAGGGATGGAACTCTTCCATGCCATATCTCAAAAGGTGTCCTTTCCACCTTTTTGGTTGGGGCCATATTTAGAATACGGGCCGCGGAGAGCAAAGCGAAACCCAAAATGATAGAGGTAATGTGCTTCTAGCCATCATAGATCGAACCATATCCAATAAGGTTCAATCCTCCTCTCAGACACCATTATGTTGTGGTGTTCCAGGTGGAGTGAGTTGTGAGACAATCCCACAACTCCTAAGATGATCTTGAAAAGTATCACTTAGGTATTCACCTCCTCTATCGGTGCGGAGAACTTTAATCGACTTGTTGAGTTGATTTTCTACTTCATTTTTGAAGATTTTGAACATTTCAAAAGCTTCATCTTTGTGCCTTAATAAGTACACATACCCATAGCGACTATAATCGTCGGTAAGGTAATGAAGTATCTTTCACCATTCCTAGTCATTGGTTTAAAAGGACCACATACATCCGAATGTATGATTCCTAATAAATCTCTTGCCCTTTCGTTAGTTCCACTAAAGGGTGCCTTAGTCATTTTACCTTGTAAACAAGATTCACAAACATCAAATGAATCACATTCATTCGTTTTTAAAAGACCATTCTTTTGAAGTGTTTGTATACGTTTCTTGTTTATATGACCAAGACGACAATGCCAAAGATAGGTATCACTCAAATCTAACTTGAGTTTCTTGGTGTTAGTATGGTACAATGAACTATTTAAAGCATTTTCATGAACCAATTCATAAATACCATTAATGGGTATAGCTTTAAAATAGAACATATCATTTAAAGAAACATGAATATCATTTTCAATAAAAGATAATACATAATCATAAAGTCTTAATTGGGATACAGAAATAATGTTCCTAGTCAAACTAGGAGCATACAAAACATTCTTTAAAAATACATCCAAGCCACTGGAAGTTTTAGGATGTAGTCCCCACGAGCTTCAACTTGGACTTTGGTTCCATTGCCATGAAGAGGCTAACATCCCCTTGATTGAAGTCCCTACTTCTTTGAACCCCTGCAACAAATTGCAAATATGAATTCCACATCCGGTATCTAATACCCATGTGTTTGAAGATGTAACATTAAGATCAATATATGATCATGTATATTGTACCTGAGGTCTGCCCGGCATCCCTCTTGGCTTTCAACTCTTGGAGATGAACAGGAAATTTCTTGCCCAATGTCCAATCTCCCCACACTTGAAGCATGGGTCATTGGTAGCAACCTTTTGCTTCTTCTCTTGTGGTTTGGGTGGCACCCTTGACACCCCTTTCCCCTTTCCCCAAACGGGTCCCTTACCATTGGCAACCTTTGCCTTGGGTGCGGGATGAGGCCTTTTCTTGTTCCCACCTTAATTGATGGTGAGAACGGGTAAACCCTTTTACCCATGGCCGCCTCGGCCGTTTTAACATTGAGTGAAGCTCACCAATGCTTTTGTCCCAAGCATTCATTGTAGTTCAATACGAATGTCTCGAACTTCTTGGTAAGGCCATTAAGGATCAAATCTGTGGCCAATTCCTTCGAGACAGGACAATTAAGCCTCTCGAGGCGGTGAATATGACTTTTCATCTTAAGTACATAAGATGAAACAGATTGGTTGTCGTCCATACGACATGCATGGAGTGCTCGAACCGTTTCGAAGCGCTCAACCCTTGCTTGCATTTGGAACGTTTCCTTCAGCTGGGTTATCATGTCATATGCTCCGTGATGTTCATACTCCTTTTGGAGATCTGGAGTCATGCTCGCTAGCATGAGACAAGACACTTGGATAGAGTCCTCAGTGTACTTGAGCCAATCGTTGTAGGCCTCCTCATCATCCTCAGTAGGTTGATCGGGGATAGGGTCTCTAAAACATATGATCTTCTCTCTTGCTTGAGAACGATTCTCAAGTTTCGATACCAATCAATAAAGTTGTTATGATTTAGACGTTACTTTTGGAGGATCGCTCGTATTATTGGTTGGACGTGGATGAGTTATCGTGATTTTCATTGTTGGTGGCCATCTACAAAATTTAACAAAGATCTATTTTAGTATTTTCAATATTGCTATTTTTAATTATAAATGTCTTTTAAGGTCATTTTATATTAAATTCTAGAACCCAACATTACATTTAAATTGTGGTTAGGTGACCTTTATCCCAAATTTAAATTAATAAGGTGGTCAACGATTGACGGTTGCAACCATTTACAACTTCTAGAGGTATGGGATCGACTTTAAACATCATATGTAAAGTCGGCATGTTAATCCCATCAACACCATTTGGAAACCATATTTAGGTGATCCATTTAACATGGTTTGCAAATCAAGTTACCCTACTTGCACACACATGTGAGTTTACCCACATAAGTGGTTAGGTGATCTTTATCCCACAAATGGGTATCCTCACCTTAAATCATAAGTTCCCTCTAAATGGTTAGGTGACCTTTATCCCATTAAGAGTTTCCAAATGACTCAAGTGTTGTGCAAAAGGACGGTGTTAAACTTGTTGGTCAAAAGATAAGAGATTTCATAATTCTAGTTTAGAAAACTCTATGTACTTGTATTTGCATGCTTTCAAATACAAGGTACCCTATGGTCCTTTGATTAAAACCCCTTTTTTTTAATTAAAATCATTAAATCATTTTAATAACCTTTTATTACATTTTAATGATTAAGAACCATCATTGTTATAACTTGTTAAGTTTGTTAATTAGTTTGTAATGCATGTCAAAATTCCAACCATTCAATCAAATAACAAACATTCAAACAAGCATAAGCATAAACAACCATAATGTGCATAACCTTAGCTACTATTGTGACCACACTTGTTTGCCATCACAAGTGTGGTCATTAGCTTTCCTAAGGTTGAAATCAACACAAAATGAGGTCATCATAGGCCCCCACTTGAACTTGCATCCATATGCTTCAAGTTCCATGTCTTTGATGTCCATCTTTGGGTCTTGATCTTGTGCATCTTCCTATTACAAAAATTGTATCCTAATACATTTTTCTAATAAAAGAAATGCACCTAATCTTAATTATATAACCAAACATAAACATGAATATTACAACCCAATTGAATGAATAAAACAACCATTCCAATCATCCAAACAACACAAGGCCAAAAGCTAGGTTATGCACTATCAAGAGAACAACCATAAACATCATTCAACAATCTAATAAACCCCATCAAACCCAAAATTTTCAGCCAACATAAACTGAAAATTTGGGTTTGTTTGTCTAAACAAACAACATCCAAAAAATATCAACCAATTGACATTCCCATCTTTCAAAGTTTAATCATAAGCATGAAGATATAACTATGAAAGACTTGGGGTTTACTAAATCAGTCAAAATCAGCCTCTAATAGGTTGATTAAAATCTTTTAAAACCGATTTTAAAGAACAAGAACAAGCAAGTTATCCACATAACTGCTCTTGATGCCATTGATGGGTTTGCAAGAACATAAAACTAAGTTTAACCCATTAAACTTACTGAAAACGCAGCGGAATAACAACATATTATTGACTTACTTATAAGCTGAAAAATATGTTCTTTAGGTGACCATTTGAATGTATAAAGCAAACCAAAATCAAAGGATCTAAATATGTGAATAAGCAAGCTATGAACACATAAAACAAGCATAATAGACAGCCATTAACAAGCTGCCAAAACTACCTTTCAGCAGTTGAAAACAAACTTCCAAAAGGGCTGCCAAAAACTGGATTTGATGAAGATGGAGATGTCAAAATCGGCCAAGACTCCAAGAGAGGAGGTCCTAAAGCTAGTATACCCCAAGCACTATCACAAAACACCTTAGATGCTAGGATTGAACACCAAAACGAAGAAAGACTCTCTGAAAAGAACTTTCAGCTGATTCTTTTAGCAAGAACAAGAAGAGATTTCTTGTGTTCTTCTATTGCATGTATGAGAGAGAGTGTGTGATGGAGTGAATTAGTATCAAATGTGTGTTTTGTTTTAAGGTTGTCAAAAGCAATCAAGGGGATAGCAAGCCCCAAGGGCGGCCGAATCCCTTCACACATTTGATTCCCCCCCCCCCTAATTTTAAAAGGAAAATGTTAACACATTAAACAAGTCATCTCCTTTTAAAATTTGTCATTCAATAAACCTTTTTATTAGAATAACACATATACACTCACTAATTATTTGATGTTATTTAAATAACTTAAATAACATTACAAACAATATATAATAAACAAAATATCCATATAATTGTTTAATCTCATATGCAACTTATTTAGAAAACCCATTTTCTAATTTGTGTTATTATTTAATTGCATGATCATATCATCAATTGAATAATTATCGGTGATTGCAAAGCTTGTTATGGGTATAACCCGAATTGGATCATGACATACTAACCGCATCAATGTTCTATGTGTCTTGGGTATATAAAATCTAACAATACTACCTACAGCTGGATAGATTTTGATACCAGCTGGGATCCTATAGCAAAAGTCTATACTACAAGACTAAAGTTTAAGGTATCTCGATAAAGTCTTATCTGAGATTTGGTAGTCAGGACATGTCCCTGACTTACCTTTTGTCACCAACTAAAGTTGGTAATATGTACTATCATGAAAAGGTGAACAGTAGAATAAAGTATGGTCAACTGCATGGCTCTTTAGGAAGAAGCCATACAGTATCTGAGGTCTATAGTGGAGTGTTAGAGACCATACTTGTGTCCACTGGTCATAGCAGTGTCTTCCGAAGGTTAAATGGCTTCAGAAGAGTAAGTACTTCCGAAGCCACTTATACTTCGAAAGAGGCTGCTTCTTCCAAGGCTTGGAGACTTCTTCTTTTCATCATACTTCGGAAGTGATCTTCAGTTCATTCTTCTAAGGCTTGAACTTCGGAAGTATACATTTGACTTCAGAAGTAGAGTTCTGTCTTCGGAAGTTGATCTTCACTTTGTCTTTGGACGAACTCTACAACCTTCGGAAGTTCTATGCTAAGCTTCGGAAGCCTTTGCATTCACTAACAAAATTATCTAAGAGACTTAGTTTTGGTTGCATTAGCCTTATTCTTGATCCAAGAAACTCCCCCTAGGTTGATGCCACCAAAACTTCACTTGTTTCTGCTTCTCAAAACTTTTAGCACCAAGGAGAGTAAATATTCGTCTGTCTCCTTGTTCTTCCGTGATGTGGTGCTGAGAAGTTTGTGCAAATCCTTGGTGGACAGGAAATCCAGTCTATCACCTTGGATAACATGTACCCTCTATTGTTGCCCTCTGAAAAGAGTTAGTTGATGGGAACTGTAATCATATTCCCATCTGACTATAGGTTCCAGTTCTATACCCTCCACCATCTGTAGAAGGCAGTGCCTTTGCTGGGAGGTCTTTCCTTGTCTTCTTGTCTTCTCAATCTCAACTCTTCTTCAATCTTGGCCTTTGCAGTTAACTCGGCTAGGTGAAGGCTACTAAGGTGATTTCTGATGAGAGCAGCAGCTTCAGTGTTGGAGGGGTTGGAGAATGGCTTCTCTGCTAACTCAGCAATATCAAACCTGCTGGAGTGTAGCAGAGAGGTTGCATTAAGTCTAATGACTTCGCCATTTTCACTTTCCACAACAAAGTTGTAAGAAGTTTCATCGAACCTCCACTGGACTATTTTCCTTCTAGGCACAAAAGACTGACTGGGAATCTTGTCCCCTTTCTTACTGTCCAGCAGAGTCACTAGTTTTCTTTTAAGTTTCTTCTCTTCATCATTTAATGAATCTGAGTTAGGGCCTAGAAGTCTAGCTGCCTGGTCCAATGTTCCTCTAGATAAATCAAGAAATTGATCTCTTTTGAGGGATCAAGAGGATCCATAAACATAGGTAATGTTGATAGAATCTTCATCACATGAGACTTCACTCAGAGTTGTGCAGTTGATGAGCTTGGTCTTGATTACCTTAAAATCCTCAAGAGAGAGATGTTGAGAAGGCTGAGGGGATGGTGTGGATGGTTGTTGGGTAGGTTGAGGTTTAGAGATTCTAGCAAGTGTTTTGGGTTGAAGGATTGGAAGGTTGGGTGGTTGTGGTGAGGGAGAAGCTGTGGGTAATGGTGTGGGTTTAGGGGTGAAAGGTTCGGTTATAATGGTGAAGGGCGAGGGTGAGAGTTCAGGTTGAGGTGGAGTGGTTGCAGTGAAGGTCATCCCCTTTACCCTTCTGTACATCTCTTTTCTCTTCCCATCCGGATGTCAGCCTTAATTTCACCAACAATCCGTTGAAGTGTCTTTTCAGACATGGGACCCACTGGCCTGCCAGAAAAGCCATGGGCCCGAAGATAGTCTTTCATCCAGGCCTTCTCAATGAGCTTCTTGGTTGCAGTGTCCCTGGCCTTTTCTTCCTTCTTCTTCTTCTCCTTTTCCTTTTCTCTTGCATCCTTCTTCCTTTCTTTCTCCATTTGATCCTGCTCTTTGTTGTAGAGCTAGAGGATTGTATCATCATTGTGTGGAGAAAGCTCTTGAAAATTAAAGCCTATGGAGAGTAGGAAGTTTATCCTATCTCTCCTCAGCTGCAGCTCAGCCTCTTTTGTTTTTCTTCTTCTTCCTCCAAGGCTAACCTGGCTTCTTCTTCAAGTTTCAGCTGGGTTGCCTTCTCAAGATCCACCAACTCCTCTAGTGATAGCAGGAGTGTCTCTTCATTGGCAGTTCCCATTTGGATAAGCTGGTCAATGATATCTTCTCTTCTTTTGTTGTTGACAGCCTCCTGATTGGTTGCAGCTGCTTTTGTACTAGCAGCTAGCAACTTCTCAGTTGGAAGTCGTCCTTTCTTCATAAGTTTCTCAATCTTCTCCTCTTCCTAAAGCTCTTCCGCAGTCAATTTTCTTTTGCCTTTGTCTTTTGAAGTGCTTGACTGTGGTGGTTCATGGAGAGAGGGTTCTGATTATGAGAGAGGTAGAGATGGTGTCTGTGATGGATGAAGTTTCTGAAAGTCCTTGTTGTTCACCTCAGATGCCATTTCAAGGATTGCATATGTGATGATCAGTTCCTCGGACATCTTAAAATGTCCTTCTGCATCTTCCATTTCAGCTTCGGAAGATTCAGGTTATTCTTCTGAGGCTTTAACTTCAGCTTCAGAAGTTAGAGGAGATGCAGATTCTGTCCCTAGTGTTTCAGTTGTTGGGCCATCAGTCCCCATTTCCCCTTCGAAATGAATCTTAGGTTCCATGTGGACCTTAGGTTGACCAACTTCTTCCATAGTGGTAGAAGGTGCAGTCAGCATCTGAAGCTCTTCAGCTCCAAAGTAGAGCATTGCAGCATCTGGACTTGGCTGATCTGTGGAGGATCTCAACAGAAACTTGGTGAAGAGTCTATTGAGATCACTAAGCATCTTTTAGTCAATCTGCAGAATGACTTGAGATGGTCCAGACGCAGTGATAATAGGAGTAGATAAAGTTGAAGTTGGAGTTGAAGTGTCGCTCTGTTGAGGGTCCTCAAGTGTTTGTCTCTGAACATTCTCCCCCTTTTTGGTAGCATCATCTTAAGAGCTAGATGAGCTAGAGGAAGAAGTCAATAAGACCTAAATAGGTACATGCCTGACAGGCCTCTCTGTCTGTTTCTCAGCTAGTTTGGCCTTGAGATTGTCAATCTCAAGTTGTTGAGTGGCGGACCTTGCTTCTAAAGTCCTAACCAAGGATTCAAGGTTTGAGACTTTAGATAGAAGGTTATGAATGAGGAGTTTCATGCTTCCCACATCTTCTTTTGAAGAATCACGAGGAGATGAGGTAACATACCTGGTATGTTCAGCCTCACCACCAAATGTGGTTTCTTGGCACCCTGGTTTCCAGTGTTCAATGATGTCTCTTTCAGAGTCATCAAAGTGCTCGGTTGTCGATGATTCAGTCTAAGATATGTTACCACTGTCCACAAGGTCCATTGAGGCACCTTTTGTAGTCGCAGCTGAATCTGCATGAGTCTCATCCACATCAGTGGGACTCACCTCAATAATAGGTTGCTGATGGGGGCTAGAGATAAGGGATTTCTCCAGGCTCTATTGATCTTGAAGAGGGTGTTGTAGATCAAATTCATTGCCATGGAGAGGTGTTATCTCTTCATCAGTTTTGAAGAGAAGGTCAGTAAAAGATAGGGAGGTTAAGCCTACTACCCGGGACCTTGATCAATGTCTACAGGCATTGAGCCTCTAGTGGGGCTGTCCCTTGTTGGCTATTCAGAAGAGTGTAGATACTCATTCTGAAGGCTGCTGGTTTGGGTGTCGGGCTCCTGGGTTTGAGACTGAGGAGACTCAAAACCCATATTGAGGTCAAAAGAGAAGGATGGAGATACCTCAGACTGAGTGGGAGCCCATGTTTCCACTCTAGTCTTTTTGGATTGAACAGGAGGGGCTTGTTTAATCAGAGTAGATTGAACAAGGGTTCGTTTGGGGCGTCTGTGATATGTGATGGTGATGGGTGGAGAAGGCAGTGTTCGCATTGTGGTGGAGGTTGCTGGTGTGGGTTCATCACCTGTGGGGTGAACAGGGATGTCACCAGGAGCTATGCGCTCAATCATACCTGGAAGCAGAGTGGTGTACCTTCTAGTGAAGTTGGTGGATACCTTCTTCAATGTCTTGAAGATGGTAGGCCGCATGTAGGGGACAGTTAGAGCAGCTGCACAGACAAGCATGCTCTAGTCCAACTCACAGTTGATGATGTGTTTGATAAATCTAGGATACATATAGAATGTCTCCATTTGTAGATTCCTAATCAGATTAGTGAACACAAATCGTGAGTAGTTGAAGCGCAGGCCTCTCACCAATCCATGAACTAAGCATCCTAGTTCATATGGGATGTGATCCCATCCATCGGACTTGTTGGAAAAGCAGTGGAGAACAACATGCAGGAGAAACTTCCAAATAAGAGAAGTTGAACTTGTATACCGTTGACCTGCTGATGTCGCCGCCATATCCTATAAGGATGTAGGTGATGTCCAAGTCTGCCTTTGGGAACTCAGTAGGAGCTCTTCATCATGAAGCTCTAGATGCTCCCTGATGAGTTGTTCAGTAATGATCAACTCCTGTCCACAAATGTTGGACCTCAGTACTCGAATCCCATTTAGGGTTTCGGCTTGACCATTTCCCCAAAATTCGGCCATGTGATTGGAGTAAACAGTGGGGTTAACGGTAAGAGCAGTGTAGTAAGGTGATTGGGTGAGAAAGGAGATGATTTCAAAGAAGTCGGCATCCCTTGAATAATCAAGGAGTGGGACGTGGTTGTGTTGAGGGTTAAGTGCCATTTGGAGAAAGGTGAAAGTGGATGATTTTGAGCTTGGGAAAAGTTACAGAGGAGAAAATTTCTAGGGTAGTAAAAATTGCAAGTAAGAAGATGAGAGTGAACAGTTGAGATTATTTAAAAGAGGGTGGGAAGGCGGTAATGGGGGTTAGGATAAGGTGATGTGACGGTTTAATAGATGAAATGACAGTGGCGGTAAGGTTAAAATTAGTTAAATAATCCGACATCGTTAACAAAATCTTTGCTTTTTACAGTGTGCGGCCTAAGAGATTTACGTTACACAGTAGAATCTTTCTTCCGAATGTAAAACATTTCCGAAGGTAATTTGTCTTCCGAAGGCAAATCTTACTTCTGAAGCAAAAACTTTGCTTCCGAAGGTTAGAGTTGCTTTCCGAATGGAGAATTTGTAAACCTCGGAAGTAGATCTGATATTGAATCAATCGCTTCTTCCGAGAAGAAAAATTATCCTTTGAGAAATATGCTTCGGAAGATATAAAAATAACTTCCGAAGGTTAATTTCTCTTCAGAAGAAATTTACACTTAGAAAATTTTCAGAAAGAACTTTTTTAACAGGCTTAATTGAACTAAACCTGATGGTCCTGTAGCTCCAGTAGCACCATCCACAACAAATGCTGATGAGATTTCTTCAAATTCAACTTCCTTTGAATTACCATCCACTGATTGGTTTCAAGGAAATGATTCACCATCACCATCTGTTGCTGCTGAGCCTGCTACAAACACTTGCACAGATCTCATTGTGTATCAAGATCTGAAGAATCACCCTATGTCTAAAATCATTGGTGATATCACTGCTGGCGTATCAACAAGAAGTCAATTGTCAAATTCTGCTTCTATGCTCTCTTCATCAGTCAGCAAGAGCCAAGGAATTATCACATTGCTTTAAAGGACAATGGATGGGTTGATGCCATGCAGCTTGAGCTTCTTCAGTTCAAGAAACAGCAAGTGTGGGAACTGGTTCCTCTACCTCCAGGTAAGTGTGCAATAGGCACTAAATGGATGTTTAGGAACAAAACTAATGAAAATGAGCTTATTGTTAAGAACAAGGCCAGACTGGTTGTTCAGGGGTTTGCATAAGAAGAAGGTATTGATTATGACGAAACCTTTGCCCCTGTAGCCAGACTGGAAGTAATTCGATTGTTTTTAGCTTATGCTGCTTATCAAAACCTTAAAGTTTTTCAAATGGATGTCAAAAGTGCATTTTTGTATGGGAAAATCAAAGAAGAGGTTTATGTATGTCAACCACCAGGCTTTAAGGACAATAAACATCCTAATTGTATAAGCTTGATAAGGCTCTTTATGGGTTGAAACAAGCTCCTAGAGCCTGGTATGAGACATTATCAAACTTTCTTCTGGACAATAATTTCACTAGAGGCTCCATAGATAAGACTTTATTCATTAAGAAAGCTGGGCAGCATAATCTACTTGTTCAAATTTATGTAGATGATATTATTTTTGCATCCTCTGATCCACAGTTGTGTGATGCCTTTACAAAGTTGATGCAACAGAAGTTTGAAATGAGTGCCATGGGAGAATTACAGTTCTTTCTGGGTTTGCAAATCAAACAAAAGACTAATGGAATTTTCATTCATCAGTCCAAATACACAAAAGATCTTTTGGAAAAGTTTGATTTACAAAACTGTAAGCCCTGTTCTACCCCCATGTGCAGCACCACACAACTGGATACATATCAGAAAGGTAAAGTGGTTGATGAAACAATTTACAGATGTATGATTGGGTCCTTGATGTATTTAACAGCCTCTAGACCAGATATTATGTTTGCTACATGTGTTTGTGCTAGATTTCAAGCTGCACCTAAGGAGTCTCATTTGATTGCAGTCAAGAGGATCTTTAGATATCTGCAAGGCACTCCATCTCTAGGTTTATGGTATTCTACTAGACATTCTGGTAAATTAGTTGCTTTTTCTGACAGTGACTATGCAGGGTGTAAGTTGACAAGAAAGTCCATTTCTAGAGGATGCCAATTCTTATGCAACTGCTTGATTTCTTGGCAGAGTAAGAAGCAGACCTCAGTTGCTACATCAACTGCTGAAGCAGAGTACATTGCCACTGCAAGTTGTACATCTCAGGTACTCTGGCTTCAAAACCAATTATTGGATTATGGCATAACAGAGACTAAGACCCCATTGTTAATGGACAGCTCTTCAGCTCTTTGTATTGTCAAGAATCCTGTCCAGCACTCTAGGACTAAACATATTGAAATCAGACACCATTTTATTAGAGATTGTTTTGAAAAAGGTCTGATTGATCCAAAATTTGTTCCTAGTGCTGATGAGCTTGCAAACATTTTTACTAAGCCTTTGGATAGTTCAACTTTCCACAACCTGGTGTTAAGGCTTGGTATGCTGCAGCTAGAATAAGTGACAACTACTGATGATCTCAGCTCACAAGTACCAATGGTCATTAGTTCATTATTGTCACATATAAGTACTGATGAGTTTTTTACCCTCAGTAGTTTGTATAACTACTAAAGGCTACATACCTCACCAGTACTGAAGTACTTTATCTGTTAAAACAGCTGATGTAGTTACAACAGCTGATGTAGTCACAACAGCTGTTGTAGCCACAACTACTGATGTCAGAAATGCAGATAAGTACTGATGTCCTATGAAACACCTGAAAAGCAGATGAAAAGTCTGATGAGTAAGTGTTGAGGACAGTGTGAAACAGCTGAAAAGCTATGAATTGACGAAAACAGCTGATGAGTAATTACTCTTCAGTTGTTTCTACAACTGCTGTTTCATTAAAACAACTGAAGCCAAAACTATGTCTTCAGTAGTTTACAACTACTGAAGACTAACACCAAGTCTTCAGCTATTTACAACAACTGATGGTAAAACAAAGTCTTCAGTAGTTTCAACTACTGATGACTAATACCAAGTCTTCAGTTGTTTCATCACCTGAAGTCAAAACTGTCTTCAGTAGTTTTATAACTACTGATGACTAAATCAGAGACTTTAGCTGTTTCAACGTCTGACGTTAAAACCAAGTCTTCGGTTGTTTTATAACAACTGCTGATCACACCAATACGGTCAGTCGTTTCAACGTCTGAAAGTTAATACCACGTCATCAGTAGTTTCAACAACTGATGACTAACACCAAAACCTTCAGTCGTTTTCTAACCCGACCCTTTAAATACCTTATCCCACCTTCAGAGTTTTACTTTCTTCTCTTCTCAAACCTAACGTTCAAAAACTCTGTAACCTCTCTTCATCCATGGCGACCATGCAACTAAAACCACGACACAACTGTGTCGCACATCTCACCAAATCGCCATATTGGACCAAGTTTCACAATGCCATTGATTTAATGGTTCAGTCACCCTACAAAACGGCTTTTCTGATAAACCCCACCATATATGCCGAATCCCTTACCCAATTCTGGACAAACGTCACTCTGGTCTCTGAGGAGAATGACACAGAGTCTCTTCAATCGTTTGTCCATGGCCAAAAAGTGGTCATTACTCCAGACACTCTTCGCCAAACCCTTAATCTGGATGATGCCACTTTCCCAACTGGTTATCCAAAGGGCACAACCGATCAATCATTTGCCCACCATGGATACCAGGGTAACCTGAGTGCATCTACCATACTGAAGAAACATTTCCCGGATGCCGAACGTCTCATATTTCATATGGTAAATGTATGCCTTGCCTCCAAGACTTCATCATGGGATCAAATGTCCACAAGGTGGCAACAGGTAATGTACTCCATCCTTGAGCAACACCTTTAAATTTTTCTGAAATACTATTTTTAGAGCTCAAGGATATGGCCCAAAAACAACTGCTAACCGTTGGATATTATATCCTCGGTTCATAATGGCCATAATTGAAAACCAACTTCAAGCTGAGGGACTTGTTGGCCTGGGAGTCCCTACTATGGCTGTACTGCCGGAAGTATACTCCCGGCACAACTTTGACCAATCACTGAAAATGGCTGCCAAGCTGCGAAAACCCACGCAGCTGGAACCCACAGCCACCACCTCAAAATCCAGAGTCCCCACCAAACCCACTAAAAAGAAGACAAAAAAGGCTACTCAGGGAAATGAGTCCCCTGAGGATGCCCCTGCAACATAAACGCATGCTATATCCACTGGTTATAACCCCCTAGTGGATACAAGGACTTCACCAGCCACAGCCGCTCAGGATTCCTCTCAAAAGGAGCCTGCAGCAACCACAGAAGGGGTACCCACAAATCTGGGATCTTCCTCATTTAAGGAGATTGCCAATGAAGAGCACCATTCTCCCCAGGTGCACACTGCTTTTACCCCATCTCCCCATGCAACTGCCCCCCAAAGTCCAACCATTATCAGTGCAAACGTGCTGACTCAGCTGCATGCCTCTCCTCCTCCCCAACAACCACCAATAAAGGGGAGAACCACAGCTATTGAGGACGAGGATCACCATGCTTCTGACAACCCACAGCACCGGGGTTTACACGTTCTATCTCCTGGTGTGGATATGGAGATTAGAACATCTAGTGAGGCTGCCACCTCTTCTGAATCAGCACATGATCAGAATGAGGCTGGTAACATAGCTAAGACCTCACTAGAGGCAACAGCTGATGAAGGACATAGTCCTGAGGCTGGAAGTCCCCAGTTCCAAGAAAAAGGGGCACATGCTAAACCTGGTCTACACCCGTGCATGTACATCCTGCTACAAGCAGGAGGTCAGGTGATTCAGCATCTGCTGATGATGACCTGGGCTTCTTTTATGATGGTCTAGCCCAGAACACAATTGTTGAGGAAGAAGTCAGTAGACTACAAAGACTACTTGACCAATTCTCTCAAGAAGCAAGTCCATCTGCCACCAACATAAACCCACAGATGGCACCTTCACCTGAAGGTCTCCACACACTCAGCCACTCAAAACTCCCAAGCCACCAGCTTCTGTTTCTGGCACCGCTTCTCAGGGACAGAACCCCTCTGAGCAAACAGTTGCTATCTTTCAGCAAACCTACCTCTCATCACCCCAATGATCACAGACATTGTGATCAAAACCATGGATGAGAGGCTTCCCTCAATCATACAACCCCTGGTGGAGGAGATTGTGAGCACAAGGCTTTCTGCTACTCAAACCCTTGCAACCAATGCAACCAAAAAGGGGGAGAGTCAGTCAGTGAAAGCAAAGAGGAAGAGCAAACTGAAAGAAAAGGAAACTGAGAAGGAAGAGGAGTCTGTGAAGGGAACCGAAAATGATCAAGTGGGTGAAAGTCACAAAGACTTTCATGTCACATATAAGAAGAGGAAGGGTGAAGGAAAAGAGAAAGAACTCCAACTCGATGAGATGATCAAAATGGCAGATACTACACATAGTAAATC
This sequence comes from Flaveria trinervia, assembly GCA_025506515.1. Lineage (NCBI taxonomy): Eukaryota > Viridiplantae > Streptophyta > Magnoliopsida > Asterales > Asteraceae > Flaveria > Flaveria trinervia. The sequence goes on from CM046455.1 coordinate 52,725,745, forward strand.
AATGGATGCCATTATTGATCAAATGTATAGACAAGGGTTCGATACTGCACAGCTTGACTCAGAGATCAGGAGACTTGAAGTTGAAGAAATTAACTCAAGATGGGCAAGTTATGATGCATTAGAAAGAGAGAGACTAGAGATCATGATCAGATTCATTGCAAAATATCTTGGGAGATCATTGATTGAGATTAAATCATGGACCAGGGACAGTATCTTGGCCATAACCTCCAAGATCCATTCGTCTGAAGCATACACTAAGGGTTTAGTAGTCGAAGCTTTGAATGAAGCAGGAGCAGGGAGCAGGACTGAGCTAGCCAAACACTCAAAAGCCACACTCACCTCTAAAATGTTAACTCAGCCTATCAACATTCCCTCTCCAAAACAACCACAACCACAACCCACAAAACCAACTCCCTTACCCTCTAAACCAACAGCCGATGATGCACCCAAGAAGAAGAAGAGAAGGGTGTTGAGGCTAGAAGAAGAAGAAGAAGAGGATGATGTGGAAGAAGATAGGATGCCTCTGTCTGCAGTCCTAACATTGCCTAAAGCCAAACCCATGCCCATCACTCCCACCTCACAGATGGAAACTGTGAGAGTAAAGATTGAAGAAAAGCAACAGCAAAGGCTTCATGACGATGAGATGTTGAAAAGCATCGACAAAACTTATGCTACTTCGTCATCAATAATTAGTATGAAGAAAGAAGCTCTGAGGTTGTACACCCTTGCCAACACATTTCAATATCAGTAGGAAAAGGTGAGAGTATGGTCTGATCCTAGGGTGGCTCACAGGATTGTAAAGAAAGACATTCCTTCGAGATACAAGGGCCAAGTAAAAAGGATCGTAGATGAAGAGATCACAGTGGTCCTTGTAGTATCACCCTGGGAGATTGTAGAAGATTTCAAGAAGGCCTATGAGACTAAACAACCACCCCAAAAGATGTTAGAGAACAGAGTTATTAAAAAGGGGTTAGTCTACAAGAGGCTTGAGAACTTCAAACAAAATGAGCTCAGTTTGTTACTTGAAGGGACTCATCCTGATGACTTTGCATACAGACAGATTACAACAGTTGAGCTCAAAAATGGCAAACAGGCCAAGTACATCTCAGAGTTGTATGGGTGTGAAGGATTGTTTGATGGTGAAGCTGAGAACCTGACCATGGAAGAACAAATTATGTTTCTCAGAGCATACACCAGAGAATCCTACAGGCTTATACATGGGAAGTGAGTCTCATGGATGGGGGAACAGCTCAGTGTCCAATTCCCCAATACAGAGCTCCCATCCATACATTGCCAACCAAATCATCAGAGACTCATTCCCAGGCTAGTGCTTATATGGGTCATCTTCTCAACTGATCAAGAAGGAAAAAGACCAACCATTCTGCCAACAATAAGTGGGACCTCAATAAAGTTAAAGGTATTGGCTGCATTGGTTCAGGGGGAGTTTGTTGGACCAAAAGAACCAATGAGCCGGATCAGAAAAACCTTTAAGTCCCACAGACGTCACAACAACTACTGAAGACCACAACAGCTGAAGACACAGCTGATTACAAAGTCTGAAGACAAAGTCTGAAGACAAGTGCTGAAGACAAAGTCTGAAGTTAAGTGCTGAAGACAAAGTCTGAAGACAAGTGCTGAAGACAAAGTCTGAAGACAAGTGTGAAGACAAAGTCTGAAGTCAAGTGCTGAAGACAAAGTCTGAAGACAAGTGCTGAAGACAAAGTCTGAAGACAAGTGCTGAAGACAAAGTCTGAAGACACAAGTGTTGAAGACAAAGTCTGAAGACACAAGTGCTGAAGAGAAAGTCTGAAGACACAAGTGCTGAAGACAAAGTCTGAAGACACAAGTGCTGAAGACCAAAGTATCAGACGTTGTCACAACAGCTGAAGAGGTCTTCTTCAGTAGTTGTGACGGTTTACCTTTCAGTAGTTTTATGTTTTATCTGTTCAGTAGTTTGACACAACAGCTGAAGAATACTTCTTCAGTTGTTGTGCTCATCAGTAGTTTTATGTTTTTCAGTAGTTTGTAAAACGACTGAAGAGCTTGTTCTTCAGTCATTGTAGCTTCAGTAGTTTCTTATCAGTAGTTTCATATTTTGTACTTAACACTCTGATATGTTCTCAGTAGTTGTGAACATTTCAGTAGTTTGTTAAGAGTTAGTTATTTTTGTAATAGATCTGCCAGTTGTCACTTTCCCGTGATAACAGCAGCGATTGCACTCTATATAAGGAGTGTCAACCTATTGTAATAGAAGATGATTTGATCAGAAATATTCAATATCATAGAAACATTCCTTGTTACAGAAATATATTCTCTCGTTATAACCGTATTTGTTCTTAATGCATACGAGTATCAAATTCTTGCTACAATTTGTCTAATTCTTGTTCTTATTCCACTACGTTACGCTCTAATACATCAAACTTGTGATCACTGATCCTGACATCCTTCCACCAAGAAATTGACATCCTTCTAATGTGGATTTCTTGTTGATATTGAATCCACCATAGTCACTATCAGAATAGCCATAGAGATTGAAATTGTTGTTCCTTGGATACCAGAGACCTAGTTTAGGTGCTCCTTTGAGGTATCTAAGGATTCTCTTGGTAGCAACTAGGTGAGACACCTTTGGAACAGCCTAATATCTTACACAAATGAATGTTGCAAGTATGATATCAGGTTTACTTTTTGTGAGATACATCATAGACCTAATAATTGCCCTATACTAATGTTGATCAGTATCCTCCCCTCAGAGTAAGGACAAAGATTGTGATTTCTGGGTATAGGAGGCTTTGCTGGCTTACAATCTTTCATATCAAATCTCTCTAATATGTCAGATACATATTTAGATTGATTGATAAAGAATCCTTCCTTCATATGTTTTACCTGATATCCAAGGAAAAAGACCATTTTCCTATGGAACTCATCTCAAATTTCTTTTGAATGATGCTCTCAAAGTCTCTACACATTTGGTCATTTGAAGAACCAATATGATGTCATCAACATAGACTTGGACGAGCAAAATGTCTTTCCCAAACTTCCTTATGAATAAATTCTTGTCAATGGTACCTCTAGTATAACCATTCTTTAGGAGAAAGTGATACAAAGTCTCATACCATAACCTAGGTGCTTGGTGCAGCACATAGAGAGCTTTATCCAATTGGCACACATAGTTAGGGTGTTGCGGGTCTTCAAATCCTAGAGGCTGGCATACGTAGACTTCCCTATCTATATCCCCATATAGAAAGGCACATTTGACATCAAGTTGGTACACAGTAAAATTCTTGGATGCAGCAAAAGCAAGAAAGATCCTCATTGCCTCAAGTCTTGCCACGGAAGCAAAGACATCAGTGTAATCAATTCCTTCTTCTTGAGTGTATCCTTGAACTATTAGTCTTGTCCTATTCTTGATGATCAAACCTTTATTATCTCTCTTATTCCTGAAAACCCATTTGGTGCCTGTTGGTACTTGACCTGATGGTAGCGGACATAGGTTCCAAACCTTTCATCTTTTGAATTGAAGCAACTTCTCTTGCATTGATTCAACCCAGCTACTATATGTCAAGGCTTCCTCTACTTTCTTGGGTTCCATCTAAGATAAAAAAAAAGCATGAGTACAGGCAGACATTCCCATTGTGAGATTGTCTTTTTGTTCTCACACCTTCAGAGACATCTCCAATGATGTTTTCAGCTAGATGAGTGTTGTGAATTCTGAGCCTTTGGATCACATCCAGTTGTAAAGACAGATCCAGATTTGACATGTTTGGCTCAAAAGCTTGAACACTAGGATCAGTTATTGTTTCAAACTCATTCAATGAGGACTGGTTGAATGAATAAGAAACATCAACATTATCACTTGGCTGTGAAGTAGCATTAATAGTTTCATGTTCCTTCATAATGCTACTTCCATCAGCTTGGTGTTGTGTAGTGTCACTAGATGAGTGTTAAGGCTAACTAGGCTAAAAACCTGTTGAAGCCCCCACTATCTCTTAAGATAGTCATACTATTAGATTTGACAATTGTGGGAGTTTGATCTTCAGTTGCTCTTGGAGAACTTGGAATAGGTCTGGGTAACTAAAACAGTTGGTCATTATCAATATCACTTGAGTACATGTTCCAGCTAAAACATTCTCACAAGAAGTTTAGAATAGTTTGAAAACAATTCTAAATCAAAGATATGATTAGGGCCATTTCTCCTAACACAAGGAGTATGCTCATTGACAAAAAGGTTAGATGATTCCTCAAATTGTTGATTTTTAATGTTGTATACTCTATAAGCAATAGAGTTGGAGGAATATCCAACAAAGATAGCATCATCCGACTTTTCAGCAAATTTTGCCAAATTGTCCTTTGTGTTAAGTATGGTACACCTACTGCCAAACAACCGTAGAAAGCCAATGAGGTGGCCTCTTGTTCTATAGCTCAAAAGGGGTTTTTCCATGTGGCTTAACTACTAGAACTCTGTTTTGTGCATAGCATGCAGTGCTGACTGCCTCTACCCAGAATGTTAGAGGCAGCTTTGAATCGGCTAACATAGTTCGAGCAGCCTTAATAAGTGTCATGTTCCTCCTCTCAGCAACACCGTTTGGTTGAGGAGTTCTCCGGGCACTATATTATCTTGCAATCCATTTTAAGTTACAGAATGAGTCAAGAATTTGATTCTTAAACTTAGTCCCTTAAGAATAAAATATTTTAACATTTCAAAGGTTTCAACTTTGGTTCTTATAAAGAATATCCATGTGAATCTACTTAAATCATCAATGATTGAAAGGTAATATAATTTCCTTCCAATGCTCATTATACTTGTGGGACCAAAAAGATCCATGTACAATAAGTTTAATGGAGTGGTGATAGAGTTAACAACTTTGGATTTATGAGATACTCTATGTTGCTATACTTTCAGACATGCAACACAGTTATCCTTGCAGAAAAATTCCTTTTTAGGCAAACCATGTACCAAGTTATTTTTAACCAATTTATTCATGGTTTTATAATTGACATGACATGTTCGTTTATGCCATAGTATTGACTCATCACCATCAGCTTTGGAAAGAAATCATGATACTTCACCCAGTAGGGAAGCATTTATCATATCCAGCTTGTACATATCCCCTTTCCTAGGAGATCTATGAAGCATCAATTCCAGATAATTGTCATCCCTATTTGAGGATAATGCACTCATGTTCTGTGAAAAGCATTTGATGCTTTTGATAACAAAACAAAGAAACACTTAAAAGATCATGTTCAAGCAGTTTGACAAAGTGAACTTTGTCAACTTTTAACTTTTAACTGCCGGAAATGTATCCTCACCCTCACCTCTAAATTGAACAGGACCTTCATCAAAATGTTGAAATTATTAAAGGAGAGATCTATTCCCTGTCATGTGTCTGGAGCATCCACTATCTACAATCCATACATTGTTATTCGTTTCATATGGATGTCCCTGCACATAAGGTGAAGAAAGATAGTTTTAATTAGAAACTCAAGCCTTGTTGGTCTTGGGCTTTTCCAATGATGAGGATTTTATTGACCCAAAAGTTATGCATGGAGTTTCAATGAGATTTTATGAAGAAGAGGTTTGGGCTGTAGCATCTTCTTTGATCTTCCATTCCATCCTTTGGTTGATCATTGTAGATGAGCTTGTTAAAGCTTGAGTAGCATGGCATTCTTCTGAAGCTTCTTTCTTTACAAAAGATACCTTCACCACCTTTTCTTTTGAAGCAATCTTCTTCTCGAAAGGTTTCAAGGGAACTTTCTTTTTCTTTTGTGTTTTCTTGGCTTTATCTTCCGAAGCCATTTTTCCTTCGAAAGAAGGAGTTTCTTCTGAAAGCAACCTTACTTTGCAAACAAGTTTTCCCTTTTTCATCACTTGAGCCATTTGATAAGGTCCAAATGTGAAACCCTCCCAGACTCCTTCTTTCTTAATATTTTTGCATAGTGTGTGCTAGCAGGATTGTAGTAAAAATCTTTTGCCGTATGGTTTTGCAAACCACACATTATGCATGCAATGTAATATTCTGGGAAATTGAGGACTATTGTTTCTTGATTTTCTTGTCTTCCTCAACAGTCTTTCCCTTCTTCTTCTTCAGATCCTTTTATTACTACACACTTTTCCAGAATCAGAATTTCCAACCACTTGGAATCCTGCTAAAACAAATAAACATTTTTTTGGGTCTATTTTCAACTTGGACTCAGCCACTTTCTTGGTAGTTTTTCTGCCTGCCTTGGCTCGGCTTCTTCTGCTTTGGTGGTTAGGGGTTGGTCATCACTAGTGAGAGAGGTTTGGATATCCTGGTTCTTCCTTGTGATGGTCTCTATAGTTGCATCACTCTTTGACTCATGGAAAGGTGGGTCAGCAGATGGAACCTCTTGCTCTTAGTCCTACATTTTAGTTGTCTAATAGACTCATAAGAATATGGTGGAGCAATTTCATTGGTTCCCAACCCACCTTTGTTTTGGTAAATAAGTTTTGAGTGAGAGGATGATGCAAGAATGGCTTGGAAGTTTTGCTTAGAGATAGCATGCTTCTTGGCTTGAGCCTTAACTATGACAAGATGGGCTTGAGCCTCAGTGAATTTGGATATTAAATCTTTGATTTGAGTCTTGTAGTTTATGTGTTCATGTTTTAACAAGGACATAGCTTTCTCTAACTCCTTAATTTTCTTTTGGTAGTCAGATTCAGCTCTTTTAAAATCAGGTTTTTAGATATTTAAAGACTCAATATCATATTTAATTTCCATATTGTATTCCTAATATAACTTAACTTTAGCTATACAGGCTGGACTACAGAGGTGTTCATATAGCTTGCTGTCTTCAGTTCCAGCCATCATTGCTTGAGCAGGAGTCATATCCTGTACCATGAAGCTCCAGTCAACTTCTTGAGCCATAATTGTTGTTTCAGTTGACTTTCCAGGGGCTTTAGGTGTAAAGGGATGTGTGGAGGCATTTGAGGTTCCCGGATTTGATTTGGGAGCCTTACATTCTCTGGCAAAGTGACCAAGTTGGTTAAAGTTGTAACATTTGGCCTTTGTCTTGTCAAACCCAAACTTGTTGTTAGTTAGGTTCTATGGAAACTGCCTTCCAGTTCTTTTGAAGAAATTCTTTGCTTGATAAGTTAACAGAGCCATCTATTGGACAATGTCCACATATTCCATGTCATGTGGGCTAAAACATTCTAGATCATCAAAGCAGTATTGAAGGTCACTAGAATGTCCACTTCTCAAGAAAAATGATGTATGGCCCAGAACAGGATGGCTACTAGGGGAATGTCATGTACTACCGAGGTTGGGGGTCCTAAGCCTTTAGCAACTTTTAAAGCAATGCTATCAGGAAGGCTTGATGGTCTGCTCATCTGATGGCCTCTCTTGTTCTCCATCTCTGCACGATATCCATCAAGGATGCCATATAGTTCAGTCATGGTGAGGGAGTTCATGCTTTTTGTCCTCTTGATAGAGACACAGTAGAACGTTCACTCATTTGGGAGTGCACTCATGAATTTTCATGTGAGATCTCTCAATTAAGGGCAATTCCCACATACTAAAGCGAGGAAATTAGATCCATATACCTGAAGTATTGTTGGCAAAGGGTATCTCCAGTAATATAAGTGAAGTTCTCGAACTGTTGCTTCAGTGAATCTTACTTGGAGTCGTTCGAGCTAGAGTACATCTGGGACAAGGAATCAAATAGTTCTTTTGCTAACCTGCAATGCTCAAAACCCACCATGATGGAGTTGGGTATTGCAGTCATTAGAACAGTCACAGCGTTGCTATCAATGTACAGCTTTTTACGGTATTCATCAGAATAGTTTTCTACAGCTTTTTCCATCATGGCATCGTTTCCACCTGGTGCAACTACCTTTGGTCTGTAAGGACCATTGATGATAGATTGTCACATCTTTCCATCTTGGTACCTAATAAAACCTTTCATGCATCTACTCCATGATCTAAAGTTTACAGGGGTGATGATAGGTGCTTTGGTCATATCCCCATTTCAACTTCAGATTTGGTTGAGGGCCATTTTTGAGTGTGGTTGAAGAATGAGTGAAGAAAGGTTTATTTGGATGGTAATATCTCATAATAAAGAGCCTAAAAAGCTCTGATACCAATTGCAGGATCGGGTTTTATCACTAAACACTTGTTTTCTCTCAAACTCAATTAAACACACTCAGTTAGATGATGCAGAATCTCTCTAAGAGTTTATAATAATATATTAGTAACTAAGAACACAAGAAGATAATTTTCAAGGCATTTGTATATATTACTTCTCAACTCAAAGGTATTACAAGACTCTTACAAACATGTTACATGAGTTACAATGAGAAACTATATATATACTATTACCTATAGTCGGATATATGTTGATACCAACTGGAAACCTCTGACTAAAGAAAATATTGCAATACTAAAGACAAGGTATCTTAGATAATAAGTTAGTCATGACATGTCTATGACTTACCTTTTTTCACCAATAGTGGAATAACGTATGGTCAACTACATGGGGGTGGGAAAGTGCCATGCAGTATATTAGAGATTTGCAGCGGAGTGTCAGAAGGACCATACTTATGTCCACTGGTTCATAGTAGGTTTTTCTGAAGGTTAACTTGCTTTGGAAGAACTTGTTCTTCCGAAGCCACTTATAAGACTTAAACCTAATTAAACCATACTACCTCAAGTTAACCTTATATCAAAAATTAAAACTAATCAAACCTTAAACACATAAATACTAACTAAAACACCCACTTAAACACTAGTATCGGCTTATTAAGATACTAAAAAACCTATATTAATCACTAATCATCCAACTAACCCTAACTTAATGACTAAGAAAGTCATTAGTACCATAACTTAACACCTAGCCAACCCTTACAATTATTACCTCCTTAATTCCCCACCTAGCATCTAAATGGCCACATATTCACCCTAAAAACACCACCTCACCAAGCCTAGGTTAGAGTTAATGATGATGGTCTCCATTATCTTCAAGCTCCCGGCTGATGGAACCATAACCGCAAAACACCCCAATCGCAAAACCACCATAACCTCCATCATCACTACTCTCGGCCCCCTACCTCTCTCACCCGATTCACAAACCACACCACCATCAATCTCTTACTCTCGATCCTTACATCATTCACCCAACTCCAATCATCTCTTGTTTTCTTTCGGCTCCAACACCAATCGACCATCCACGGCATCATCCGAAGTTTTCATCAACTAGTTATGATCAGTACTCCAAGTTCAAGAACCACCTTACCAAGTAGATCATTAAGGACCTAACTAAGCAACTCCCTTAAGTCTTTCTTCACCCCCAAACAAGGTTAGATTCTCAAAAACCTATAACTAACATGTTTAGAAATGTATATGTGTTTAACTAAACACATATTAACCAATCCTTTAACAATCATCAAGGTTATTTGTAAAAACTCATGAACCTATGATTTTATTCCCAAAAATCAATAAGAAAGTGTTAGGATCGTGTATTGGACGAAATACTCATTGATATACGTGTATACCAAGTCAAATAGTGCGGAATCCTATTTGATTGGCGATCCAATCAGTAAGAACGTACGTAGAAACAATTGTGGATTGAATCTAAACGTTAAGAACGATTGGTAATCGATCTAGTGTGATCTATGAACTTGGAAAAGGTCTTAAAGGTATCTGGACGGATAGGGTACGATTTACTACGTAGGTTTTCGAAGTGTTATGTTTTTCCATGATTTAAGTGGTATTTATAGTTCAGGGTTTCTCATTCGGGCGACTGAACCATTAGCATGGTTCAGTCATGCGATTGAGTCATGTGGTTGATCCATTCACACGACTGAGTGTTCAGTCGTACGACTGAGTCAATCTCATATTACAATCATGCGATTGATCCAGTCTTCTGGTTTAGTCATGCGACTAGTTCATTAGCATAAAGTTGTTCATGCGTATGGTCCATTAGCACGGGCCAATCGCATGAGAACTTCATATGATTATGTTTGAATATGTTTCACAATCATTATTTGACTTAGATCTATTCAAACAACCACAAACCTATATAGTTAGTTCAATAAGCGTTATTACACTAAGCAATAAAATATTCAACATTATAAGCACAACCACACATTGTATTTCATTAAGTACCCATTCTATTACATATGTGTAAAACAATAAAGACATTTTACATTAAGCTCAGAAACTAGGTACACATATATCTACAAACTCCCCCTTGGACCTAGTTTCATCTACTGTCTTACATTCTTCATAAGCTCCTCATATTTCTTGTAGTTCTCCTCTCTTGTGACTCCTGCATGTATTTCAAAAGCAAAGCAGAGTCGTATCACATTCTGGAATTGGAGAGCTTGTATCATATCCTGCGAGTCATAGAACAGTGGCCACTTGTAAAAGGTGTAAACATCATCAGTCGACAAGTTAGTGAGCCACATGGGGTCAAACACCCCGATAGTTTCCGTACTACCATTTCTGTTCAACACTATGACTGCCTCGCCTGTTCTCTAATCGTATTACCACCACTTGAAGTGTGGAGTGAAGTCCTGTGGCATTTCCCGTAGAGGGATTCTAGACATCGTGCGCAAAGGACTCCACTTCAGCACTATTGTTGGCTTCCCAGTTATGGCATCAACTTCAGATCTTCTGATATACCTCGTTGGTTGTTGAGGCTTGAAGTTGACCCACCGGGTGTGGTACTCTCTCTTTAATGCTACTTCAAACCAGCCTGACATCTTACGAGGGTCAGCATATAGCAACTTCAATTTTGATAGCAAAAAATGCTCAAAACCTGGAAGAGTCTTCAGATTGTGTGGGAATCTGAAGTACTCGATCCCCTTCTCTCTTTTAACACCATAAACGTTTAGATCTTCAAAATAGGCCCATGCTATAATTTTGTCTGATGCCATGTGATGCTTCTTCACTTTATAGAGTTTGGTGTAGATATTTGACTTTGGAGCACTGCGCTGGGCTCTAATTTCTGCAAAACACGCAGCCCATTTAGCCTTCGGATATTGACATTGACATCTGAGGCTTGGGCCTTGTCTTCCTTCTTGTCCGACTCTTGCACCATCTTATCCAGAGTTTCAAAATTATCACTAACAAGGGAGTCACCCAGATTGGGAACTACATTTCCCTCCTTGTCAGCGTACTCTGGATAATGTTGGGTCGTGACGTCTTCAATCTCGATTTCATCGACATCATTAAGCTCATCGTCACTGTCATCTCCATCGTAGGAGCATCCTTCATGATCTCATCGGGATTCAGTCTGAACATCTCAGCAAGTTGCTCATTAGTAAGGTCGTGGATTATTTCTCCTTCTTTAGGAGTGTAACTCACAGACCTCGTGACTATCCCTTGCAGATCAAGTATCATTGTGAATTGAGACTCGATCTGTTGAAGGGGAGCAACGTCATACTCATCTTGCTGAGATGTGTGATCTGCTTGATTTAAAGATATAAACATATCATGCATTAGTAAATAATCAAAGCATTAAACATAAAATATATACATAGACATTAGTTACATAACATTAATCCAAATTTAATTAAAATGGTTTCAAGTACATAAATATCTAAATATTACTTTTCCCTTGAATATTCGGTGCGTCAGCAGGAGGGGTAGATGATGAAGCTCCTTGGTCTTGACTTCTCTTTGTACGTCTCTCTTGACCTTGAGCTGATGTAGATGCAGTTGCATCTCCTTCTTCATCATTATCACTGTTCTACCTCTCCCTTGTCTCTTCATTCTCACTGGCCTCATCATCATCACTATCATCATCTTCACCCTCATCATCATCATCATCATCTCCTTCCCTTATCTTGAGTGGCTCATCCTTTGAGCCCTTGAGCTTGAGCATGACGGTCTTGTTTGATGCCTCCAACTCCTCTATCCTCTTTGCTGAGTGGATATCTTGCTCCTGGAGTTGGGAAAGCTCTAAACTCTGAACAGCCATTTGTTGTGCCTGATGCTCAATCTACTGCGCCTACTGAGATATCTGCTGAGATTGTGCAGTAGTAAGCTCTACTAACTAACGAATCTGAGCAGTCTTCTCATCATCGGTTGCCAACAGCTTCAGTACCATACGGTTCAGTGCTGAGAGCCGTTCCTTTACCCCACTGGGAGGTAGAGATGATCCAGATGGAAATGAGGGGTAAGATAACGGTCCTGCTTGGTGGCTAGAGGTGGTGGTGGTGCAGTGGTAAATATTAGGGTAGTATAGATGTGGGTGGTGGTGGATAAGCTGTAGTGGTGGTGGATGGGATGTGGGTAAGTGGTGGAGTGGGTGTGGTAGTGGTTTTTGAGGTGGTAGAGGTGGTGGCAGGTGGTGTGGTAGCAGTGGTGGTGGTAGTGGTGGAAGGTGTGGTTGAGGTAGTGGCTGTGGTGGTGGATGAGGTCAAGGTAAACTTCAGTCTCTTCCCTTCTTGCCATAGGGGTGTGCCATCCTTTTCTTCCTTCAACCTCTAGGCACAGAGGCTCCCCCTTGGCTGCTCGGCGGGTCTGAGGCATATATGGGATCTAAATCAGCAGCAGCATCCCCGGACTCCCCTGGGTGTCCACCAACCGCCCTCAAACCTCTCTCTATGGCAACCACCCTACTGCCCACAATCCTCGTGAAAGGCTCCTCATCACTCTCTGCCTCCTCATCTGGAGGACAAAAATCCTGGTGAAAGCTGGTAGTGGTGGCATCTGTAGGGGGTGAGATGTAACATGGGTAGTGGGGCCCCTAGTAGAAGCGGGCCCTGAGTTATGCCGATGTCACCGTCATCGTCATCGGAGTCATCAGATAGGAGAGCGATCTGCTCAACATCTGAATCACTCTCCTCATGGCGCCACTTTCGCCTACCTAGGGCCATGTAATCAGCCTTGGCCAGATGCCCGAAGAGTCTCTTCACAGGGGGCTTGACTTGCTTCCCCCTGTAGACCTTCATGCGGCCCAAGGTCGTGTCATCCATAATCTCCAACGATACAGCATCGTGGCTCTCCTTGGGCAAGGCAGACAGCTTCTCATGGATAATCATCTGCAAGAATCTAAGGTACATGTGAATCCCTCCTTGCCCTTTGCCTCTAGGTTCTCTATCAGATAGGCAAAAATCATACTACAGAGACTGAAGGGGTGGTTGAGTACCAGTGCCATGTAGGCATTCTGGATCTGGTCTGAGAGGTCACCAAACCCACCCCTCCTTGACGCCATGCACTTCAATATCACATGCGCCAACTAATTAAATGCGGGACACAGGTTGCTTTTGTTCAGCACACCTGCGTTTATGTCCCCAGCGTACTTCATCCTGAGGAAGCACCCTCTAACTGTCAGAGGGTGTAGCTTGGTCGGGTGATCTGCATTGTCACCCAAATCGAGTAGTCAACGAATATCAGCTGCAGTCACCTTGATATCATGCCCAAAAATTGTACTCCGGATGTTGTAGGCCTCTTGTGAACGATCAACCGATGCCCCCTCTCAGAAGGCCTGCTGTATAGACTGATAGGGAGTGCACGGTGTGGATATAGCTCTGTGAATCCGGGATCTCTTTAGGAATGCAATGATCCCCGCAAACTCGGCACCATTCTAAGTTGTGGCATCCAAATGGGCAAAAATGTTATGCTTAGGGTTGATGGGACCACCTATCAGCCATCAATCTGTAACACAAGACACATAGACATTAGATCACCACATAACAAAGTTCAGTTCAAGTTAACCTGTTTGAGATCAGTCTGGTTCAATCATGCGATTGAACCATACGACTGAGTTTAGTCAGTTGACCTAACAGGCGACTGAATACTATTCGGTGACTGAACATGCAACTGAGTTCAATCGAGTGACTGAGCCTGCGATTGGTTCAGTCGGCCGACTGAGCTCATTCGGATTATCCATTCGGTCGACTGAGTCGTTCGGCCAGCTCAGTCGTGCGATTGGCGTTCATCGGGTGTCTAGTTGTCTGACCTACTGTCTGTTCGAATGAAATTCAAATTTTTACCAATTCTTCAAATTAGAAGTCGTGTTTTGGTTCATTAGACTCGTAATCAAACTAATAATCATCTAATAACCCAGATTTCAACATTTTACTTAGTTTAGTTAGGTTATTTGTCCTATTTCAGTCTCGGGTCTTGGTTAGGGCCAAATGTTGTGATTTAGGGCTCAAATCAACCGAAATTATTTGAATAGCACCGCATTATACTTGTATAATCACCAGAGAACGTCAGAATGTCGAAATAAGTAGGCAAATGAGGTTTGAAGAAATTTCGGCAGAGTAACGGTAATTTATGCGATTTTAGGGCGAATGGGGGTGATGAGTTTATACGATCGACTATGGCCCTATTTATACTGAATCTGATCTCAATTGGGGGACTGGGCCCATTCGCTCTGTTCATTCGGGCGATTGGACCTCAGTCGTGCGATTGGTTCTGTCAATCACATTCAGTCGGACGACTAGGTTTCAGTCGGGCGACTGACTCATTCGGTCAACTCCATTCGGGCGACTGGCTCAATCTTGTAATACATTCGTGTGAATGGTTCATACTCATGCTCCATTCGGTTGTCTAGGGCATAAGTATGGTCCAATCATACGATTGGTCCATACTCATGGTGCAGTCGTGCGAATGGGTCATACTCAGGATTTTGACTTTATGACTATTTGACATTTTACACCCTTTAACTATTGATTAAACATTTTGAGCATTCAATCATCTTAGACATGATCATTTTAATTTTGGAACCTTTTTTATCTCCTCAGACATGATCCTTTTAAAACAATTTGTCACCTCAAACTTGACTCATTTTACATTTGAAAGCATGTGTGATCACCTCAGACGTGACCCTTTTAGGTGATTGAATTCCGGATTGAATTCCACGCTATAGTCCGGCAGATACAACTAAACTGACTCAAAAAAATTTAAACAAAATAAAATTTAACTAACAGAACTAAACTGTTACTGTGTTTCTGTGTGGAGTGGAAATCCTAAGATAGAAATCTACCAGATTTATTCCATTTAACTAGCAACGTCAACTTATTTTGGCCGTAAGTGAAATGATTCATTATGGAATCATACAAGTAATCAAATCATTCAGGACGTGTTTCCAAATTCAGTTGATGCTAGATTCTTGTTTTCATCAAGGGTCATTTAGCAATTTTAGGAAATCATACTGGTACTACGAGGTGCATACGTTGATTTGGATTTTTAAGAATTGCAGCCACACTGATTGTCAGTATAATGTCCACTTAAATCCATACACAGACTTTTGACACAGATTGGTGATAAAATAGGTTATATTATTTCAACCAACATTTATGGATCCCACGCTTATATGGTAATCAACATTCCTCAGGAGATTTTTGAGCGGTCTACGGGTATTTTGACAAGAAGAGACTATTCTTAGAGCTTTCAAAGAGAAGCCAAACTCAGGTCAGTGCCACTGCACAGCAGAGAGGCGGCAAACAATAATGAATTCTAGAATATCTAGGTTATGCTTATCCTCAAGTCAGTGCCATCGCACAGTAGAGAGGCACACAACCTATCTTCTTGTTAGAGCATAAATTTTCTTTTGCACATAATGCACCAACAACTTAGGTTATCAGCTTGATTGCGTTTGTTTTTCATTTTTTTCGTGCTTTGCTCTTTTAGTGTTCATCCGCACATATTTGTGGCGTTTATTTGCTCGTCACCCCTTATGGAAATAACTGATTGTGTTAACTAGTGATAAGATGGGAACCCACAATCAGTTGAACAACTTAGTTTAATTGATTTCACCAATGAGGTCTAATCATCGATTATGTTGAATCTACTTACACATCATGTAGTGGTCTAACAACCTCTAGATCTACTTCTTTGCATTACCTTAGTAGTAGCCAGTGCACTATCATATTTCCTTTTATATTGCTAGACATCTCAGACTTATACTTTGAACGTTGTATCTAATTCAATTTAATATTTTAAAGTTCCAAATGTTTTGTTTCTGTGTACTATCATTTTCCACAGTCATTGAATCGGTTTCATAGAGCCGGTCTCATTTCTATCAGCTAGCCCGTCCCCCTCCCTCCTTTTTTTTTGTTAATTACTGACTTAACCTATTCTCCCCTAAAATTCCAAAATCATAAAAGAATTGAATTTTTAGGATTTTAATAGGCGAAGAAATAACAGCAATAAAATTAATTAAATTTAATAAACTAAAATAAAGAAAATAAAAGAAAATTTGACTTTACGCATTAAACTTAGCATGATCATCTTCTTGAATTACCTCACTTTTCTTTTAATGTCGTTGACCTCTAACAAGTATAGAAAACATGGTTTATCAAAAGCTTTTGTATAGAGGTCAGCGCGTTGAAAATCCGTATTTATTTTAAAGACATCGATTAGATTCTTTTCAAAGCAATCACGTATAAAGTGATATTTTATGCCTCTGTGTTTGGTCTTAGGATGTTAGACAGGATTTTTGGTAATGGCTATTGCAGCAGAATTATCAACAAAAATAGGGGTGTTTGAAAATTGCAAACCGTAGTCCCGCATCTGTTGTTGAATCCAGATGATTTGAGAACAGCAACTTGCCGCTGCAACATACTCAGCTTCACAAGTTGACAACGCAACTGATGTCTGCTTCTTACACTGCCACGTGACTAATCTTCTCCCAAAGAATTGACAACCTGCTGATGTAATTTGTAATTCATCTTGCAGCCGCCATAATCCGAATCGTTGTATGCGGTAAGCTCAAAGTCATCGTCATAAGGATACCATAACCCAAGTGTTGGTGTACCCTTCAAATAACAGAATATCCTCTTGACCCCGATAAAATGGTTTACTTTTGGTTTTGCCTGATATCTTGAACAAAGACACGTTGCATACATGATATCAGGTCTTGAGGCAATGAGGTACAGGAGAGATCCAATCATTCCTCGGTACATGGTGGCATCAACCAGATCACCATTCTCATCAGGTGCTACATCATGGTTTGTAGCAGTGGAGTTCCAGCTGCGGAAGCATTCTCCATATCAAACCGACTGAGAATATCCCTGACATACTTGGTCTGATGTAGGAATATCCCCTTTGGTGTTTGATCCACCTGTAACCCGAGAAAGAACTTCATCTCTCCCATGGCACTCATTTCAAATTCTGCCTTCATCACTGCTTCAAATTCTTTACATAATTCTTCGTTCTTGGAACCGAAGATTATGTCATCAACATAGATTTGAACCAACAGCAGATCACCATCTTTCTCTTTGATGAACAGTGTACAGTCAATTACACCTCTGCGAAATCCATGTTTCACAAGGTGAGTTGAGAGTTTTTTTACCATGCTCTCGGGCCTTGATAAAGCCCGTAGAGAGCCTTATCTAGTTTGTAAACTCTGTCCCGATGATATGGATCCTCAAATCCTTCGGGTTGACTGACGTACACTGTTTCTCGAATTCACCATGAAGAATTGCACTATTTACATCCAATTGATAGACTTTAATCTTCATGTAAGAGGCATAGGCTAGGAAGATACGGTTGCTTCCATTCTCGCCACAGGTGCAAAAACTTCATTGTAATCAATTCCCTTTACTTGTCGAAATCCTTGAACTACAAGTCGAGCCTTGTTCCTGATGATGACACCTTGGTCATCTTTCTTACATTTCAAGACCCATTTGGTGCCAATGACCTTAGCACCTTTAGGTCTATCTACCAGTGTCCATACACTTAACTTCTTGAACTGAAGAAGTTCTTCTTGCATGGCACTTACCCATTCCTCATCATTTAGGGCTTCACTGACGTCTTTTGGCTTGAACTAAGACACATAACAACGATAAGCACCATCGTGAAGATACCCTTTTTGCCATTTCTGAGGCATAATCAGCTGAATAGAACTGATTTCTAGTCTGAACTCCTAATCTGACATCCCCAATGTCATTGTTCAGAGGATGATAGACGTTTAGGCGTGATCTAGGAGTGGTGGGAACAACTACCTCAGAATCTAGATTATGAACATTTGGTTCGGTATCTGAGGCAGTAGGAGTATGAGGTTCCAAAGACTCAGAGGCATCAATGTCAGATGCTTGTGGACTTGCAGTAGGAGGAACCTGTTGCTCCTGAGTGTCCTGATCATTCTCCACGGCTTCATCATCAAAAAAAGAGACACTTACCTCGAGTGCTCCCCCTGAGTTGGTAGATGAATCACCTTGGGAGCCAGATGATGTAGATTCCTGAGATGGTGTGTTTAGAACATCATAAATCATTTTAGTTACTAACTCATCATCAGATGTGGAGAGAGGGATGTTGAAGGACTTGAAGAATCCATCATAGTCGAAAAAGAAAGCGGGTTCTTTTCCAGCCGGAGGGGTGGTGTATCTCTAAACATCAACGTTACACCATACCTTTACTTGACCCGTTGATTTTTTGTAAACTCTCTTATTCGGTATGGTGTATCCTAGAAAGATGCCCTCCTTAGCCTTCTTGCTAAACTTCCCATCCTAAGTTTTCTTTAGCAACGTGCATGGTGCTCCAAACGGTTCGAGATACTCCAGATTTGGTTTACGTCACTGAAGTAACTCGTAACACGTCTTGCCATGACGTTTTACTACCAGAACTCGATTTAACGTGTAACACGCATTGGCTATCGCCTTATTCCAAAATTGGATAGGCAGATTCGAGTCTGCTAGCATTATGTGTGCTGTCTCTATTAAGCTGCGGTTCTTTCTCTCAACAACCCCGTTCATCTGAGGAGTGTAGACGGAAGTGAACTGGTGCACCATTCCTTTTCTTTACAGAAAGCCTCCATCCATTGGTTCTTGAACTCGATTCCGTTGTCTGAGCGTAGTTGTCTTACCTTCAACTTGTAGAGAAAATCCAGTGTAGTTACTAATTCTTTGGATGACTCAAATGTCTCTGATTTTGATTTCAGAAACATCACCCAAGAGAATCTTGAGTAGTTGTCAGTAACTACATGGTGCTCCAAACGGTTCAAGATACTCCAGATTTGGTTTACGTCACTGAAGTAACTCGTACACGTCTTGCCATGACGTTTTACTACCAGAACTCGATTTAACGTGTAACACGCATTGGCTACCGCCTTATTCCAAAATTGGATAGGCAGATTCGAGTCTGCTAGCATTATGTGTGCTGTCTCTATTAAGCTGTGGTTCTTTCTCTCAGCAACCCCGTTCATCTGACGAGTGTAGGCGGAAGTGAACTGGTGCACCATTCCCTTTTCTTTACAGAAAGCCTCCATCCATTGGTTCTTGAACTCGGTTCCGTTGTCTGGGCGTAGTTGTCTTACCTTCAGCTTGTAAAGAGAATCCAGTGTAGTTACTAATTCTTTGGATGACTCAAATGTCTCTGATTTTGATTTCAGAAACATCACCCCAAGAGAATATTGAGTAGTCGTCAGTAACTAGATCATTCTGGATCAAGTGGTTCATCTTCCGTGGACTGATGTGCCCCATTCTCCTATGCCAGGAGATTGAATCCTTCTCGGTAGCTTTTGACAGGAAGCATTGTACTTGATGATCCATTGTGGAGGCCTTCGATAGATCCAAGACATAAAGGTCATTATATCTTGAGGCTGACATTATACTTGTTCCTCCGGAATCACATAGTCCTTTTTTAGGACATAGCACTTTTTGTTATCAAAAACTACTTTAAAGCCTTTGTCATAATTTTGGGACACAGAAAGTAAATTGTTTTGAAGCTGTTGAACATAGTTTACCTTATCAAACTTTACTTTCCGGTTCCCTACCTCCCCTTGAGCTGTGATGTACCCTCCTTTGTTTCCAACAAAAGAAACATGACCTCCTTTGATTTGTTTGATGTTTGATAGGAGTGCCCGGTTTCCAGTCATGTGGCTTGATGCTCTGCTATCTACAATCCAAGTGTTTGTTGCAGCACTATAGCGAACACCTTGCACATACAGTGGAAATGATTAGTTGAGGTTAAGGACCCAAGCCTTAACTGGCTTGGGTGACCCAGAGGCATCACACAACATAAATTCCACCCATTGACCTTTTGAGGGTGAGGGAAGATCTATGGTCTTCTTGTTCTCATTATCAGATTCATGGATAGATTTCTCTTTCCATAAGCCAGTCTTATGCAAGGCCTGTTTGTGGTAAACGGATGACTGGTTGATAGGTTGAACTTTAGGTTCACTGACTCCTTTTGGTAGAGTCATGGATCTTCTTTTGGAAGAGCTTAATTTAGTGTCGTAAAGTTCAACCTTCTTTGGCGTTTGATAAAAAGGACAATAAGATGCAATGTGTCCATACTTTCCACAGTTGTAGCATGATCTGCTTTCAACTTGACGATTTACCTGTTTCTGTGGAGAAGTATGTGATATACGAGTGACTTTATTCTCTTTGGGTTTTGTCACTTCTTCTTTAGATGTTTTATCTGGTTTAACAAATTTATTGTTTGAACATTTTTAACATCTTTACCCTTTTGTTTCTCTGGACTTAGACATGACGCACTTGGGTGGTTAACATGTTTGGTCTTTTTGGGTTTAGAATTAGACTTGATTGACCCAGACTTAACTTTAACCTTTTCAAACTATTTGTCTAGATTGATACAAGGCATTTTACCTTGTGAGTTTGAAGTGGCCTCCTCTAGTTTAGTGCCAGATTCATTAGATGTGCATGTGGTATCTGGGTCACTTACTAGAGGAGTGGTCACCAAATGATCCTTGATTGGGTTATTGTTTATTGGTTTACTTTTAGCATTCATCAAGGTCTCATGTGGTGGTGGAACCACTTTATATCCCAAACCCTCCCCATTATTACGCTCTCTCACTAAGTGTTGGACAATGTGGGATGAACTTGTCCAACTGTGCAGTTTTTGTTTTAGTTTACTTCTACTTCTAAAACTGCCTTTTGTTTCTTAGTGTCTTCAAGGGAGTTTAGATAGAACTTAATATCATTAGCTTGGTTAAAGGCTACAACTTCAGTTTCCCTAAGCTGTTTGTTCAAAAGTTCTATATTTTCTTTATAGTTGTGTTCATTTTGTTTTAAGACTCTATTTGCTTCAATGCATAGTTGTAAGTCCTTTACTAAGCTATCATTATGATCTAATAACCTAGAAAATTTTAAATCAATGCTTTCCCTAAATTATTACAATCAGAACAAGCATGATTATTGAATAGTTGAGTAGTAGAACTTACCTGAGAGGGAGTGGTTGAATCAACCATGAAAGCAGTGTCTGCCTTCTTTGGTTCTGGTGATTCAGGACTTGTTGTACTTTTCCTTTCTTCAGGTAGGTGATCTACTACTATTGCAGATTCTTCAATGTTTGACATCACGAGCTCCACTGCAATATCACCCTCACTTGCTGAGTCATCATCTAAGTCCTCGACACCTGCAATGTTGGATTCTCCCGAAGACACAAACCGAAAGCTCTAATCTTGTCCTTCGTCATCATGATTTGTTAAGGCTTTAGGATCCTTGCTCGACGAAGTAGGACTGTTGGTGGGCTTCTCCTGATGAGAGAAAGATGAGAATGGATTCCCATTTCCCGTCTTTTTGGGCTTCACACATTCACCTTTGAAGTGCCCATTTTCCCCACAGTTAAAGCAGGTAACCTGGATTTGTCAAAACCAAAAGTTGTGTCCTTAGTGACAATCAGATTCTGTCCGGTCTTCTTGGAAAACTTCTTTGCTCTCCGAACAGCACTTGCTAAGGCCCACATTATGTCCATCCGTTCCAGTTCTGTCTTGTCAACCTGCTCGTAGTCCTCATTTGCCAGATGGCAGTTCCCAATTTTCCCAGCAACTAGCCCTTCATAGGAGTGGACTACCGCTGCTAAGAGGTCCATGTGTTCCTTTTCTACCTCAACAGTCACATTCCCGAGATTCTCGATCTTCAGTTTTGTAGCATTTGCTTCAGGTGCAATGTATTGGGTACCAGACGACCCTGACATGTCAGATCCTAAAGAAGAGGCTTGAGATGGACCAGCGGAACTCAAAACAAATGCCGTTTGTAGTGGAGCTCTAGACGTTTTGGCTTGAGGGGTAGAGTTGTACAAGGCTGGGTTCTGATCATAAGTAGACTATTGTGCCATGTACTTCATCCTCAACTCCTCCTCCTGCAGTTTCAGAATGAAGTCATTGATGTCTAACTTCGCGAGCATATCATTCTGTCTGAGGTTGGAGACAAATGAACTCCATTTCTCGGGCAAACCATCTGAAAAGTTTGAAACTTTGTCTTCCATAGACGTATTAACTCCATGAGTGTGCAGCTCACTCATCAGATGGTAGAAACTATCAATAACATCGTCTAAGCTCTCCTTTCCCATTGATGAGAAGTTTTCAAACTCCTTCTTCAACGCTTTGGCCTTCAGAGCTTTCAACGATGCATTTCCCTCATATCTCTTTTCCAATGCATCCCATAGTTTCTTTGCTTGCTTGTTCTCAAAAAATTGATGGAAAATGTCCTTCGGAATTGACTGAGTGAGCAACGCATAGACTTTCTTCTCAGCATTGTACTTAACCTTTTGTCCATCAGTCATGCCCCCTAATGTAAGTTTGACTCCATCGGCTCCTACAGGCATTCTATACCCTATTTCTATCGACTCCTACAGATTTGGATCTACTCCATTCAATTAGATCTCGAATCTTTGCTTCCACTGTGGGTAATCATCTAACTTGATTAGCTTCGATGGTTTGTTGTGATTCCCCACTTCATTTTCCAGAAGCAATAGATTCTAGATCCTTGAATCCTTACCTACGGTGAATGCTGAATATTGATCTTCTATTGCTATAAACTTTAAACTTTGGAACAAAACTGCTTTACTTGTGCGAATGGAGGTGTGCGATTGGGCTAATCGTGCGATTGAACAATGCGGATGGCTCAAACGTACGGATGAATCAATCGTGCATATAGACAAGTGCAAATGAACAATGCGACTAGACAGTTCAATCGTACGAATGAAGGTACGAATGAGTCCAATCGTGTGTACGAGGGATGCGTATGAATTCAGTCGGGTGATTGAGTCAATCGTGCGACTGAAGCTGCTAAAACTTGAATATTCGTAGGTTTAAGGTATTTTGGACGCAAAAACTCGAATTTTCACTGACCCTAATTGCCATATGCCGGAAAAAGTTAACTCTATGAACTGGAAACGTCTAAGACACCGTTTTACACAAAAAGATTGTGTTATTAGGGAAAAAACACAATTTTTGTATCAAAAACGATTGAATCACACGTAAATCAAGAGCCAAAGCTCTGATACCACTTGTTAGGATCATGTATTGGACGAAATACTAACTGATATACGTGTATACCAAGTCAAATAGTGTGGAATCCTATTTGATTGGCGATCCAATCAGTGAGAACGCACGTAGAAACAATTGTGGATTGAATCTAAACGTTAAGAACGATTGGTAATCGATCTAGTGCGATCTATGAACTTGGAACAGGTTCTTAGAGGTCTCTGAACGGATAGGGTACGATTTAGTACGTAGGTTTTCGAAGTGTTATGTTTTTCCACGATTAAGTGGTATTTATAGGTTAGGGTTTCTCATTCGGGCGACTGAACCATTAGCATGGTTCAGTCATGCGATTGAGTCATGCGGTTGATCCATTCGCACGACTGAGTGTTCAGTCGTATGACTGAGTCAATCTCATGTTACAATCATGCGACTGATCCAGTCTCCTGGTTCAGTTGTGTGACTAGTTCATTAGCATGAAGTTGTTCATGCATATGGTCCATTAGTATGGGCCAATCGCATGAGAACTTCATATGATTAAGTTTGAATATGTTTCACAATCATTATTTGACTTAAATCTATTCAACCAACCACAAACCTATATAGTTAGTTCAATAAGCGTTATTACACTAAGTAATGAAATATTCAACATTATAAGCACAACCACACATTGTATTTCATTAAGTACCCATTCTATTACATATGTGTAAAACAATAAATACATTTTACATTAAGCTCAGAAACTAGGTACACATGTATCTACAAAAAGGGAATTCAAGAATTGAAATTTTGAAAGTTTTATAAAAATCAAGGATTTAAATAAAAGATTACAAGAATTAAAAGGTTGAAACATGAATATTCTTGGTAAATTAGATTAAATACCTAAATGATTGTGATTGTGGGAATAAAATTAGAAAATTATTGATAAATATTAGAAATAATAATCTTTAAATTTTGAAATAATAATATTGGGTAGATTACTTTATATAATTTATCCAAGGAAATGAAATGAAATTACTATACAGAAGCTCCGAACCTGGTAAAAATCCAGATAAATTATATAAAAATTATTTTATTTTATAGGAATTCTTGAATAAGTTTCATGACTTAGTTCACATATGTAACTGAGTTATACATTTTATAACATTCTATATATAGAAAATTAAAAGAAACATCAAAATACTAAGATAAATTATAGAAATTTTACATAAAATATAATATTTAGAATAGAACAATTTGTATGAATTTCGGAAATTTCAATGATGAGTAACTATTTTTTCTAATTAACGGGAAATTTGTAAAAATCCTAGAAATTTTTCTATTAAGATTTATTAATCTGAATTTTATGAAGTATAATAGATTTCAAAATGATTATGATGTTAAATTTTAGCGATTTTTGGATAGTAGTAGCTATCGAATTGGAAATTTGGCAAATTTTAGTGATTTAAATTCTGAAAATTTTAAGGGAAATAGCTTTATTCTAAAAAATATTTATTTTATAGGAATTATTTGACTTAGTGGCTGGAACTAAAGTGAGTAACATGGATCCTTTTTGGATTTAATAAATTTTTGAGGGAAAAAGCATACTATTGTTACTTAAATTGATGCTAAATTTTGATAAGTCACTATCATTTTGACCCAACCATTAATTCGAATGAGGAACTGTCAGATAATATTGGTAGCGCTACTTAGGCATATGTCAATCCAGCATCGGCCAAATTAGGTTTAAGATGGTATATTTTTTGATTCTGGGATTTATATTTGACAGTTATAGATCTCTTGACATATAAGTAGGTTTGGTTGTAGATTTGTTTATGTGGAATCAATTAAAATTATGTTATTGGAAAACCTATGTTCTTACTAACTTTATATTGACTGTTCGAGTACGTCTTTTTCAAGTAATCAACATGTTTTATAGTTTCCTGTATACTTTCAATCTCATTGATGACTGGTTTGGTTACATAAGACAGCTGTGCATTTGGGTGTGTGTTGATCTGTCTGACTTCAATCTATTCGTGGATGTTCACGTCCACCACTAGCTAAAGAGATAATCAAACAATGAAGATATATGTTTTGAAGTAGGATTACTAATGTATAAGTCTAAAATATTACATTAAATTTTGTAAATGTAAACCTAAAAATATATGATAATGAAAATTATGTTTAGTATGTTGTAGTGACTGTATGATAAATTATTATCAATGTGTTGTGTACCGAGAAGTCACACCCAAGCATTTCACACTTTTGTTGGGATATGACAATATAAAAGATATTATTGTTTTAATTGCTACCAGCAAATAACATAGTTGTTTCAGTACCAAAAGTTGAAAAAGGAAACTATTGAAACCTACTTTGTGGAAGTAAAATTCCATCAAAGGCTTCTTCATTAGAAATGCAACCAAGGGTTTCTCATTCTTGTCCCATTTGCCTAATCTCTAAAGCCTTCATTTATTTATTATAACCATATCCTTTTCCCCCTTTTCTAAAATAAGAATGAATGAAAATGACCCAAATCCACGTTGGTTATTTAGTTCGCTTTGAAGACGGTGAACTTGTTTGGTGGTCATAGGGGAGAAAGGTCGACGATAAGGGAAATGGTCTACACTTACCATGAAAAAATAGATAAATTATGATATTGATAGGGGTTTTGGCGTACTACGACCACACAGGCAGGAAAATAAAGAAAATGAGGTGGTGATTGTAAGGATTCTTTGTTTGGGACTTATTAGGGGCACTCTCAATAGAATAGGAAGACGAAACCTATAGGTGATACAGTTCATTTAGAACTCGGTCAAACACATATAAGTTGCACCTAATAGTTCTGTCAAACTGGTGCAGGTAATGATTGTTTTGTCAAGCAAATACGAATTGTTTTGTTCTATGGTTGGTCTATACGAATCATTTATTTTTGCAAAAATTAAATTTTGTGCATTTATTTGATATACATGTAGTTCTTAAACCTAACACAAGATTTCTCCATTTATGTGTGGATTATCTGAAACACACTATATTTCCTTAAAACTGAATATGTAAGCTTACTTATTCTTATTGTTTCTTTGTTCAGTTGTATTATTTACATTCTATACATATATTTATTTGTGAAAATCTCATACCGGGATAGTAACTATAGATTCAAGAGTGAATATTATAACAAATACTACAATGATGCTGACAGTGATAACTACGGTGATAGGGGTGATGATAATGATGGTATTGACAATAGTGATTATAGTGATAACAATGTTAAGTCTTCCAATAGTTAGATGTGATCGTGGTGTAGAATATAAGGGCGCACCCAAACTATAACAAACTTGTATGATAAAAACAAATTGCTAATTTAATTAATAGGTAAATACAAAATAAAGTACGGTGGATGGATATTAGTGGTGGTATATGATTGGCACAACCATGATCATGCTCAACATTTAAAAAGGCATTCGTATGTAAAAAAACTAACTTAGAAGAAAGATGGTTTGGTGGTGAAGTTGAGCAAACAAAACATAGAGCTACGTAACATGCTATCAACACTCCGAGATAAAACCATGATAATTTTAACACCCTTAACAATGGAGGCAAATAATATCATTGAAACTCAGGTGTAGGTTCTTTCTAACATTCTAAAACTAAAAGGTTATGCATAAAACAGTTGTGACAATTGTCACACCCTCAAAATCCACGTGCGGGGTTTTACCGCGAGGCAAGTGAAAAAACCAGGATCATAATCACTAGTTACTCAAAATGACACTATATGCCACATTTATAATAAAACCAACCAAAGCCCAAATTTTAAAAGTGTGAAGAAGTGTTTGTAAATAAGACAAATCAAAAATATGTAAATGCAATTTTGGCAAAACACGTGTCACCCAATATTTAAAACTCATAAATAAAAACCAAGCATCATGTCATAAATATGGAGTGTTAAAATGCATGCTTGACTTGTGATGTGATCCTACAGGCAACTCGAGTAACGACCAGAGAATAGCATACTAAAAGTGTCAACACAATGGTTGGTGAGTTCAAGAGTTTGCGTTAAACATATTCCATAATAATTGTAAAACATAAGAAGTGCATTGAAATAGATAGCTAGTGTATATTCATAAGTAATAACCATAGTGATTTCACGATCGAATCTGACTGTGTTACATTTGTTGCATCTTGTCACGACTTACCAGGTTGTGACGATGTTTGTGTTTAGGACAATATTGCACCCATTGACCTCGAGTCGCATAGGTGGGGTTTGTCAAACCCAGTAGTACTACCCAAGATTTCCTGCTAGTAAGCATTATTTGATCCGAAAGTGTGGGGACTTTCAAGGTATAAAACACTATGTTACAATATACATAACCTGTAATAATAATAAAGTGTTTGTAAATAAGTATGTTATCTCCCCAAAAGAGAGTGTATAATAGTGGGGCGTAAACTCACCTGGTGCGCAAACGAACTATAACAAATGCTAACACGGACGGAATACAAGCCTTCAAAGGTTACCAAGAACACTCATTTACATAAATACATGTACACAAAAATTAACAACCCTAGGTGCTCAATAAACACATTAACCTAAGGTTTTGGGAAACCAGACCCATTTTACCTAGTTGACTTGTTTGACCCGTTGGTGACATATTAACTGAAATCTCGTTTAATCAAGCATATTAACTTATCATACATGATTATCAACAAACTATTCACGTATATCACATTATCAACTTCTTGTCCTATCAAGATCATTATAGTACCTTAGATTATTATACTACTCATGAAAATCGCAAACAATCTACATACGCAACACAATTATACATACATTACAACTAATAAAGCATACATGAAGTCAAGTCATGCATTAGATGCAATATGAAGCCACTCACGACTTCACATCCTAAACCTTACCAATCCTACTAAGCAGGGGCTTCAGATTCGCATACGTGTATAGAAATTATAATCACATTAATCAATAGGATTCATAATAATCAACGTACACCACAATGATCAATTTCAATCCCCAAACATGATTCTCTAATCACTCACCATAATCCATCATCATGTATAGTCATCAAGGACCTAATTTCTCTAAATGATCAATCAACCATCAATACAACTCAAGTACATATTCCACCATATTAGACATCGTCCTTAAGCATTCTAACATGATCCTAACATGATCCTAACATCATGAGTATGCCCAAATCATCATATCCATGTTCTTCAAATATAAAGTTTTCCTTTTCGGAAAGTAACACCCAAATCAATCTAACATCCAATTCATTCATATATTCATCAACTTTATACCTAATCAAGTTCATAGCACTCATCTAACCATGATAATCATCATCAATTCATCATAATTCCCAAACATCATACATAAAAGTGTCTATTTATAGTAAGGTATAAACAACTACTAGATTTCATGATTTTCTTGTACAATCCATGTAAACTAACATCAAAGCAATACAACTAACATCATACAATCATCAAATCATGAATTCTAAGAGAAAAAGTTTCTACTTTAGATAATGTATGAATTATATGATCCAATCATGGATTTCTTGCATAATCATCATAACCCAACATGCATAAAACATAATTAACAACATGTCATCATCAAACAATCATCAATTTCAACTTTTCTTCATCAATTTCAACTTAGCGTTCATCAAGAATTAAAAATCATGAAAAACAATCATAAACTAACCTTTAATCGCGTGGAAATCAAGAATGGCACTTGCTAAAACGTGAGAATACTTGAAACCAAGCCAAATTCGAATGGATTTAGGATTTTTTTTTTTTATCAAAAAATCATGGGGATGAGAGGAGGGAAGACTTTGGCCGAATTTTGGGGGTTATGTGGGCTAGGGTTTGCTTAATTTTGATAATATTTAGTTTTAAGATCATTACAAAGTAACCCTCCTTGTTTGCATTTTATAAAACCTAATCTTTTAACACTTTTTGAAATAGTTTTAACTACAAAATACAAACATTATTAATCAACAATAATAATCATATATGTATTTTCAACTACAAAACACATGAAATATAGATTACGTGTAGTCACGTTGTCATGTAGAATTCCCAAATAATACTTAAAATCCAAAAATCACATAACCATAAACTAATAATCAATATTATAATTAGATTATTATTTGTTATCATAGATAATTTGTATTAAATCACCAACGTTCAATGACAACTAGTGTGTGCTCACGTCACGTGTATGCAAGACTTAACGAAACAAATGGAGTTTCGTAACGGAAAATTACCGATGTCACAATAACTAAGTGACTAATGTCGTGGAAGAGATTTATTTATTCATCAAATATGATGTGAGATTATGCAAGCATTCCTGCATATCTTATTGATTGACGCAATATACAAAACAAACATGTACAAACTGTTATTTGTTTAAATTGTGGGTGTGACATCAACACATAAACTGTTTTATGTTACTCACATGTTTTTTTCGGTTAAGAGTAAGGGAACAACTTTAAATAGGTGCTTGAAGCATTAAAAGCTATGTTGGATAAATGTATAGATCCACATTTCATAGTTATAGACAAGTACCTCACTCTAATGAACACGTGCCGAAGAGTATTTCCAACACTTCTCGATTACTATGCAAGTGGTGCAAATTCAAAATATCCCAAAACACTTCACCTAAAGCTTTTTCTTAGAAAGGTTGGCAAGCATTGAATGTATGTGGACGAGATTGATTGATTCTTTACACTAGAAACGTACAAATACAATTAGAATCAACTATATCGAACTCTGGTTTACGTAAAGCAATTTTTTAACTCCTCAAATATATTGTTTCTATTTTATGTGTGAGATATAACAATTTTAATTTTCATTTCAGAAGTTCTTAACTATTTGATTTTTTATGTATAGAATTATCATTTTGTATAAAGTGTTACATTTGTTAGAAATTGAGACTTCTGAGAAATCTGATTGATTGCATTCAAACATGAAAATTTTCTTAAAACACAAAATTTTATTGTAATTGGATATAATAGGCGTGCATATAGGTCATAGCCATAAATCAACTACATATATATCTCATATAAACCTCCTATAACTTATTACCCCTCAAATAGATAAGAAACCTACATAATAGCATTTACAAATTACCATCCAAAAATGTCGACCAGCATACCACCGGTATGAGTCCACATCCTTTAATTAGACACTAGTAATTAAAGTACCATTTTATGTCCGGTGTGTTCACAATAAGATAAATGTCTTAAAAATCACTTAAAGAAGTTTGAATTTCATAATGATATGATAAAGTGCACGATAAATACACGAAGAATCTTCACAATTATTTAGACGACATACATCTAGAAAGATTATACGAACTTGTAGTCTCCTCATATAGATTTGAAAAATATACTACTTTTTCATGGGATCATATTGGTATATATATTTGCAAA
Source organism: Flaveria trinervia (assembly GCA_025506515.1). Classification (NCBI taxonomy): domain Eukaryota; kingdom Viridiplantae; phylum Streptophyta; class Magnoliopsida; order Asterales; family Asteraceae; genus Flaveria; species Flaveria trinervia. Next base: position 52,756,308 of record CM046455.1, read on the forward strand.
AACAAAAAGAATATTTTATTTTTTTGGATTTTAAAGAAAACTTTAATACTAGCACAACTTTACCGGATCAACAATGGAGGATATAGTTGGTTCGTCTCATCACCATATCTATCGGCACCATATGATCCTTCAGACATTTACTCATAAAACAAAGGCGGGAGAATGATCCAACGCAACAACTCCTTAGTTCTATGTATTTCATCTGATCCGCAAAACATAAGTCTGGTTGTTTAAACATGAAGATGTTATACAATAAAATAACAATCATTACTATTTCAAATACATTAAAACGACATAAATATGTTTTAAAAACTTGCAATTGACCATAAGGAAAAGTTTCCCTGTAACGCCAGAAAGGTACATCAAAATTCTTGTTGTATAAATGATCCTACACCAAGGAGATCTCTATTGTACGTGAAGTGCGCCACATTTCCGGACCAACCTCAAGTATTTTGCCAATTATTGTTCTCCACTTGTGTCGGAATGTTGTTAACATTAACAAAAATACAACTTCGATTTTGGTTTCTTCCTTTAGACAACATATTATATATGGAGACAAATAAATAGACATATCGTAGTTTGTGTGGTAGTTTTTTATGGAATCTTATGTCACGTCAAATAATTCACACATGTATCAAAGAATTATATCACATCAAATAATTTATCCTAATTTGAAAAATTAAAAATCATGCAAGCCGTATACGTTCTCACGTATAAGCTTATACGACTCATATGAGTTCAGCCGTGTAAGTACATACGAGTCATTGGGAACATCTCTAACTAATCTAACTTAATGACAATCCATCTCGTACAAGTCGAAACGAGTCGTACAGATGTCATAAATGAGTGTATGAATAACCCATCCGTGTGTGTAACCAATCTATTTATATATCTATCCACTAAATAAAAGTTATATATTTATACAGACGAGAGAGAAAATTATTTACTTAGAACCATTAAAATTCACCATGATTTTTAAATGTTATTTAGCTTTGAATTCAAATACCAATGGTATTAGATCCCATTTTCACGGGATAGTTTGTGCATCTTCTTTTGGTTTTTTCTTTAAGCATTATGCTCACCAGTCTTGCTTCTTCACATGTTCTCAAGCTTCATAGGGTAAGAGCAAAAGAGCGTGTTAATACTAGTTATGTCTATTTATTAGCTTGTAACTTCTAAATTTGTATTCTTGTACGGTTGCACCTGATAAAAAAACATATGCTTAAGTTTTAGAGTTTGATTGTTACTATATAACACGTCAACTCAATCCATACGGGGTGTCACACACAACCACAAGACACAATGCATGAAAAAACGTCACTGCGGATCAAAGCAAGGATAGGAAGGGACCGGCCATTGGCATTTATTTTGCTCTTTCACTTACCGACATGTAGGCAGATTACCAGCTGCCCAATGCACGTAGTCTAGCATATTTCTGATGACGCGTAAAATCATGAAAAAAAGTAAACTACATGAAGATGATGAATAAAGAGCCTATAAACACGAAGGATGTAAACAGTTTGGTATTCATCAGAGTCCAAAGACCAAAATACAGGTTATAATTAACCATACAAAAGGAAACAGCTAAAAGTTAATTTATCACCTCAAATATCTGAAAATGAACTAGGCCAAAAAGAAAACAAAGTTCCAGCCTCCAGGATTAATTGATTAAAAGCCAAAACAGAGAGGCCACTTAAGTGTATCTATGTAACACGCGATCAATTGGTTCTTGAAAATATTGTAGACAGATGAAGATTGCTTCCTGTTTGCAATAACAAAATCAAGAGGAATTCGCATATATAATATATACATTACTAATGAATAGGACGTTCATTCAGAATAATCGGTCATAGATCATACCTCTGTTCGAATTGTTCGACTACCTTGATGAGGACATATGTTCAAATACGTACTAAATACCTCCCGCGGATCTTTCGTCTGAAATAAGCAGTTTTATTATCATTAATATTTCAAGTTTGTGTTCAACCCCAATATGTTGATCGGCTGATCATGCAATGTTATGCTCAGAGGAAGTTCATAAGTTCATTGGAGAGCCATGACCTTGAGACTGACAGAACCACCGCCCTTGGATTTAAAAAAGAGAAGGGTCATGATTAAATAATCACATGCAAATGATTGTAAATCATATGATGCGAATAAAGACGAGCACTTGTGCATGGGTTGTGCTTACATAAATCTTGACCCTTGGTTCTCAAGTTTGTTTTTTGTGGTTCGCAACCGATTCACACATGAACCTGCCCTTGTGCGCATACCTTATATTTCATCATTAAAAGATTCAAGATATGGCCTGAAGAGGGTACTGACTAAAAGTAGTTTGCTATTCAGGGCACTTACCCTAAAACATATCTCCCTTTAAAGTAACATTCGAGGCATAACAATAATGATGGGGAAGATGGTGGTCAACGAAAGCAATAGTTAATAAGGTTTTAATTATCGAAATCTTGGACCAATGTTCAAGATTCAAGTGTGTGTACCACCACCGCTGCCACCACTGCCCTCACAATTACTACTACAGTTGGATAAATGAACCCCTAAGGCTATATATAGTAATAGATGGGATCAACAGCCTGAACACCAAAGCGTATATGGAAGTAAAACCCATATATATAACAATACAAGTCATACAAATTCAGAGACACAGACCTTGAGATTTTTGTCTTCTTCAATGCACTCTTCCAATCCTGCAACTCCCCCGAAAGCAATTAACAGATGCCTATCAAATATAAGTAAGTCAGTTTGGTTTTACTTGCATAACCATTGAAACTAGAAGTAGAAATATATACATAACAACCCATCAATTTTGCATTAAGTGTCGAGAAATGTTTTAACTACAAATGAAAAGGAACATATTGGTTTAAATCCACAAACTAAATGGAGTAATTCACGAAAGGATGAAGTAAATAATGTACATATAGAGAATTGTCTATCAAGTCTATTGGAGTTTAGTTTCCAGATATTTTAGTTAACCATCTTGTTTTCTAGATAATTTAAGTCTTCATGAGCATTCGGTTCCCCAATTAATGGAATTCATTAAAATTAGAATTTGAATTTCATTCTTCATTTTGGTTCTTACAATTTGTTGGAATTGGAATATAAATTTCAACCTTAATGTGTTTGGTTGACACGTAAATGGGAATTGGAGCTTGTTGGATCTAGAAAGGCTGGTGCAACCAAAACCAAACACTTAGATTATATTGGTGCAACTTATAAAAGACTTCCGAAGCTGAGTATGGAATTTCCAAAGGAAATGGGGTTCTTCCGAAGATAAAGTGCAAGATCGACTTCTAAAGAAAAATCTCCAACTCTTCTCTTCCGAAGTTCAACACTTAGAAGAATTCAAATATAAAGACTTCCGAAGTAGAAGTCCTCAAGCTACGGAAGAAGCAGCCTCTTCCGAAGTATAAAAGGCTTCGGAAGAACTTGTTCTTTCGAAGCCAATTAACCTTCGAAAGATACTGCTAAGTACCAGTGGACATAAGTATGGTCCATCTGACACTCCGCTGTAGACCTCTGAGATACTGCATCGCGTTTTCTCAAAAGGTCATACAGTTGACCATACTTTATTCCACTATCCATCTTTATTTCTTAGTATAGTTGCCAACTTTAGTTGATGACAAAAAATAAGTCATGGACATATCATGACTACCATATCTTAGATAAGACATTATCTAAGATACCTTAACTATAGCCGTGTAGTATCTGCCTTAGTTATAGGATTCCAGCTGGTATCAAAGTATAATCGGCTGTAGGTGATAGTATATATAGTTTCTCATTCAAACTCTTGTATCATGCTTGTAAAAGTCCTATAAACTTTAAGTTGAAAAGTAATATATACAAGTACCTTGAAAATTATTTCCTTGTGTTCTTAAGTTACTTAGTATATTATAATCAACTATTAGAGAGATTCTGCTTATCATAACCGTGTGAGTATAAGTGAGTTTGAGAGAAAACCAAGTGTTAGTGACACATATCGATCCTGCAATTGGTATCAGAGCTTTTTAAGCACTTGATTGTGTGATCTCACCATCCAAATCAACCTGTTTTTCACTCCTTTCATCACACTCTAAAATGACCTTATTTAATAATCTAAAGTTGAGATGAGGACGATGACTAAAGCACCTATCATCACCCCTGAAAACTTTAGACAATGGAGTAGATGCATAGAAGGTTTCGTCAGGTACCTTGACGGTAAAATGTGGTTATCTATTGTTAATAGTCCTTACAAGCCAAAGGTTACTGCACCGGGAGGAAATGATGTCATGATTGAAAAGACTGTTGAAGATTACTTTGATGAAAATCAGAAAAAGATGGACATAGACAGCAATGTTATGACTGCTCTTATGACTGCTATACCTAACTCCATCATGGTGGGGTTTGAGCATTGCAAGTCAGCTAAATAGTTGTTTGATGCACTGTCTCAGGTGTATTCTAACTCTAATGATTCAAAGAAAGATTCACTCAAACAGCAGTTTGAGAACTTTACCTACATTGTTGGAGAGACCCTCAGCCAGCAATACTTCAGGTACATGGATCTTATCGCTTCCCTTCAGTCTATGGGAGTTGTCATTGACTTGAGAGACCTCTCAAGGAAATTCATGAGTGCACTCCCAAATAAGTGGACGTTCTACTGTGTCTCCATCAAGAGAACAGAGAATCTGAACTCCTTCACCATGACTGAACTATACGGCATCCTTGATGGATACCGTGTAGAGATAGAAAACAAGAAGTGCCATCCGATGAGCAGACCCTCAAGCCTTCCTGCTAGCAACGCATTAATGGTTGTTAAAGGCTCAGGACCCAATCAACCTCAGCGGTACCTGACTTAATCTCAGCAGCCATCCTGCTATTCGGTACCCTACATCACATTTCCTGAGACTCCAAGGTCTCAACAGGCTCAGCAAGGTTCTTTCCAGGACAGTTATGTCTTTGTCTCAAGAAATGGGTACTCTAGTGATCATCAATTCTGATTTGATGATCTACAGTGTTTCAATCCAAATGATGGGGATTACATGGACATAGTCCAACAAATGGCTCTACTTACCTACAAAGCAAAGAAGTTTTTAAAAAGAACTGGAAGGCAGTTCCCTCAAAACCCAGCTAGCAACAAGTTTGAGTTTGACAAAACCAAGGCAAAGTGTTACAACTCTAACTAACTTGGTCATTTTGCTAAGGAATGCAAGACTCCCAAGTCAAATCCGGGAACCTCTCATGCCTCCTCACATGTCTCTACACCTAAAGCCCTTGGGAAATCAATTGAAACAGTAGTTGTAGCTCAAGACTTTGACTGGAGCTGCATGGTACAGGATATAACTCCTGCTCAAACACTCATGGCTGTAACAGATGACAACAAGGTATATAAACATCTCTGTACTCCAGCTTGTATTGCTAAGGTCAAATTATATCAGGACTAAAATAAGAAGATTAAATCCGATATTAAGTCTTTAAATATTTTAAAAGCTGATTTTAAAATAGCTAAATCTGACTATCAAAAAAAATTGAAAAGTTAGAGAAAACTATCTCTTTTAAAACATGAACACACAAACTACAAGACTCAAATAAAAAATTTAATATCTAAATCCAAATTGTCTGAAGCTCGATCGAGGCGTACGCCTTGAGGCGCGCCTCGAGGCGAGGCGGTAAGAAACCGTATATGAGGCGCCGCGTCATGAGGTTCATCTGGTACGTACGCCTCAAAGGGATGAGGCGGTAAAAAAAACGCCGAGGCGGAATTTTATTTGAGGCGTTGAGGCGAAAATGTTGGCACGCGGTGAGGACATAGTTGGTGTTGTCGGAGTTGCAGGTCGCCGGAGTTGTAGGTTGCCCAAAGCTGTTTTATGGAATGAGGAGGATGAAGAGGGAAGGAGAACAAGTGATATAATGCAACAAAAAAAAGTAAATGTACTAGTAACTGGGTGCTGCAAGAAGTGCAGTAAAAGTGTTGCGGGAAGTGCAAAAAGTGCTGTAAAAGTGTTGCAGTGTAGACTACTAGCTGTAGAGTTTCTTGAGTTTTTATTTTGTTGTTTTTAACTAGTGTGTGTTTTCTACTTTTCTTTTCTTCTATTTCTGCTTTTTTTTTCTTTTTTTTCTTAACATTTTTGTTTGTACATACTACATACAACTTGATGTTTTTAAAAGTAAATGTTGAGTTGTTTGCAGAAAAGCTAATCAATATAATGATGTTTTAACTATACTAGTAAGTGATTAGATAAATCATGCTTATTTTTTATAAGAAATTATATTTTTATATTTATTTATTATTTCCGCCTCGGGCTTACGCCTCGTTTCGCCTCAGGCTTATGCCTCGTGAGGCGAAGGAAAACGCCTCGAGGCTCGATTCCGCTTTTAAACTTTGGTCCCAGCTTGTCACAGCTGAGGCTCAAGCCAAGAAGCATGTTATTTCAGAGCAAAACTTTCAAGTCATCCTTACATCATCCTCTCACTCAAAACTTTGTTATCAAAACAAATATGGGTTGGGGACCAATGAAATGGCTTCATCACACCTTATGAGTCTATTAGACAACCAAAGTGTGGTACTGAAAAGCAAGAGGTTCCATCTGCTGACCCACCATCTCATGAGTCAAAGAGTGATGCAAGTGTGGAGACCATCACAGGGAAGATCCAAGTAGACCCTACCCCTTTTAACGGTGATGACCAACCTCTTACCACCAAAGCCAGAAAAACCGGGCTAAGGCAGCCAGAAAAACTACCAAGAAAGTGGTTGAATCAAAGCTAAAAATTAACCCTAAGCAAAAGGGTGTGTTCATCTCAGCTGGATTCCAAATGGTGGAAGCTTCTGAACCTGGAAAAGTGTGTAGTATTAGCACACCTATCCAACAAAAGAATTAGAAGGGAAAGGGAAATATTGCTGTTGAAGAAAGGAAGAATAAGAAACAACAGCCTTTACATTCCCAGAAGACTAACATTGCATGCATAATGTATGGCTTGCAAAACCATATGGTCAAATATTGTTATTACAATACTACTAGCACACATTATGCAAATAATGTTAGAAAAAAGTCAGGGAAAGTTTCTCATTTAGACCCTATCAAATGGTCCAAGTGATGAAAAAGGGAAAGATTGTTTCCGAAGCAAGGTTGCTTTCAGAAGAATTTTTTTCTTCCGAAGCGAAAATGGCTTCGAAAGCTAAAGCTGTGAAGACTCAGAAAACCAAAAGAGTTTCCTTAAAACCATCCCAGAAGAAGGCTGATTCGGAAGAGAAGGTGATGAAGGCTTTTTTCGAGAAGAAAGAAGCTTCGGAAGAATGTCATGCTGCTCAAGCTTCAACAAGCTAATCCTCTATGATCAACCAAAGGATGAAATGGAAGATCAAAGAAAATGCTGCAATCCAAGCCTCCTCTTCACAAACACTTATTGAACCCCCATGCATAAATTTTGATTCAATAAAATCATCATTGGAAGAACCCAAGACCAATAAGGCTTGAGTTTCCAATAAAAACTAACTTTTTCACCTTATGTGCAGGAACATTCATATGACAAGAACAATAATGTGTGAATTGTAGATAGTGAATGCTCTAGGCACATGACTGGGAACAGATCTCTCCTTTAACAAATTCAACACTTTGATGTAGGTCCTGTTCGGTTTGGAGGTGAGGCTGGAGGATACACTTTTGCCTGAGAGTGTATCCAACGACAAGTTAAAGGTTGACAAAGTACACTTTGTCAAACAGTTTGAACACAATCTTTTAACTGTTTCTTAATTCTGTGAATAAAAGCACTAAATGCTTTTCACAAAATATGAGTGCATTATCCTCAAACCTGGGATGACCATTCCTCCAGAATTGATGCTTTTTAGATCTCCCGGGAAAGGGGATATGTACAAGCTGGATATGAACTATGCTTCCCCACTGGGAGAAGTATCGTGCTTTATTTCCAAAGCTGATGGTGATAAGTCAACAATATGACATAAACGAATGTGTCATGTCAATTTTAAAACCATGAATAAACTGGTTAAGAATAATTTGGTATATAATTTGCCTAAAAAGAATTTTTTTTGCAAATATAACTGTGTTGCATGCCTGAAAGGGAAATAACACAGGACATATCATAAATCCAAAGTTGTTAACTCTATTACCATCCCATCATGGATCTATTTGGTGCAACAAGTATAATGAGCATTGGAAGGAAATCATATTGCCTTGTAATAGTTGATGATTGTACAAGATTTACATAGGTATTATTTTTAAGAACTAAGGATGAAACTGCAGAAACATTAAAATCTTTTATTCTTAAAATAAAAAATAAAATTGATCATAAGGTAAAGATAATTATAAGTGATCAAGAGACTGAGTTTAAAAATCAAGTCCTTGACTTATTCAGTAACTTAAAAGGGATTCATAGACAATACAATGTTCCTAGAACTCCTCAACAAAACGGTGTTGTTGAGAAGAGGTACATGACCCTTAGGTGTTGTTTGTTTTTTCTGCAGGAAAACGTCTGCGTCTGTGGACCACATCTGCAGACATCTGCAGCAGAAAAGGTGGTCCAAATGTCTATAGTCTGCAAAAAAAAATTGTTTGTTTTTTTAACATCTGCAGAATGTTAAAATATTCTGCAATTATACTAAACCTATCATACAAACTAAAATCATGAACCATAAACCAAATCACCAGATTAAGAAGGTACATGTTAACACTAAACCCATTTTTCAAGATCAAACCGAAGACCGAAACAGCAGACTCTAGGCTGTCAAAATGCACCACACTCTCAACAACAGCACCATACGAAAGAAACCAAGATCTCAACCCAACACTACTCATTTTTTCTATAAACTTGCAAAACTAAATTATACTGTTTGTTTCTACCTAACTTTCCTACAACAAAATTGCAAGTGGAAGAAGGAATCTGACCTAAATCAACAGAACGCTCATAACGCAAAACATCATCTTCAAATTGAGGAATAGGGTTTTGGAAGCCCTGGAGGGCGACGGCGGTGGGTGGCACTAGAGGGCGGTGGCGACGCAGAAGAGGGGCGGCGGTCGCGTGAGCAGAGGTGGCGGCAAAGAGAGCAGTTAGCGTGAGGTGGTGTGAGCGGCGGCGTGAGCGGAGGCGGAGGTGGCGGCAAAGATAGCAGTGAGCGGCAGCGTGATCGGCGGCGTGAGAAGGCAGTGTGAGCGGAGGTGGCGGCCGGAGAAGGGCTTTAGTGAAGAGAGGAGAGGAGATGGGTGGTGGGTTGAAGGGTTGAACAATCAGAAGAAAAATCTGTGTTGAGGTAAAGAGGAGAAAAGGTTGAGAAGACTTGAGAAGTTGTAACACCTCATCTTCTCCATGCAGACGTCAGGAAGACGTTTTTTAATGAAACATCTTCCAAAAAACAAACGGTTTGCGCACTCAAAAGCTCTTCCCGCGTTTGCGTGCGCGCAGATGAAGAGGTGGGGAACAGCTTTTGCCAAAAAACAAACACCACCTTATTGAGGTTGCTCGGACCATGTTAATTCAAAGCTGGCTCTTACTTTCTGGCCAGAGGCAGTCAGCACTGCATGCTATGTGAAGAACCGAGTTGTTGTAGTTAAGCCACATGAAAAAACCCTTTATGAGCTATGGAACAATAGGCCACCGTTCATTAGCTTTCTAAGATCCTTTGACAGCAGATGTACCATACTTAACACAAAACACAATTTGGTAAAGAGTGACTGAAGATCCAGCTCCAACTATCTTAAGATCAAATAGCATAACTATTTCAAGAGATAGTGAAGCTTTAACTATTGCTCCATCTAGTTAGCCTCAAAACTCATCTGGTGACACTACACAACACCCATCTGATAAAAGTAGTATTCTGAAGGAATAGAAAACTGTTAATGCTGCTTCTCAGCCAATCATTGATCATAATGTTTCTCTTTTATTCAATCAGTCCTCATTGAATGACATTGAAACAACAGCTGATCCAAGTGTTCATGCTCCTAAGAAAAATATGTCCAGCCTGGATTTATCTTTGCAACTGGAAGTGATTCCTAAACTAAGGATTCATAACACCCATCCAACTCATAACATCATAAGAGAAGTCTCTGAAGAAGTGAGAACAAGAGAACAAACTCATCATGAAATGTCTGCCTGTACTCATGCTCTTGTCTTAGATGGAACCCAATAAAGTAAAAGAAGCCTTAAAAGATAGTAACTGAGTTGAGTCAATGTAAAAAAGAATTGCTTCGATTCAAGAGACAAAAGGTTTGAAACCTTTGTCCGCTACCATCTAGTCAAGTACCTATAGGTACCAAATGGGTTTTCAGAAACAAGAGAGATGATAGAGACTTGATCATCAAGAATAAAGCTAGACTGCTTGTTCAAGGATACACCCAAGAGGAAAGAATCAATTATACTGATGTCTTTGCACCTGTTGCAAGACTTGAGGCAGTTAGCTGGATACTAAGAAAGGGGACAAAGTACCAAGCAAACCGCTTGTCCCAAGAAAAAAGATCCTACTGCATGGCGTTTTCTCAAAATGCCATGCAGTTGACCATACTTTATTCCACTGTCCACATTTATTTGTTAGTACAGTTGCCAACTTTAATTGGTGACAAAAGATAAGTCATGGACATGTCATGACTACCATATCTTAGATAAGACATTATCTAAAATACCTTAACTATAGCCGTGTAGTATCTGCTTTAGTTATAGGATTTTAGCTGGCATCAAAGCATAATCGGTTGTAGGTGATACTATATATAGTTTCTTATTGTAACTCTTGTATCATGCTTGTAAGAGTCCTATAAACTTTGAGTTGAAAAGTAATATATAAAGTAATATATACAAGTACCTTAAAAATCATTTCCTTGTGTTCTTAAGTTACTTAGTATATTATAATCAACTCTTTGAGAGATTCTGCTTCATCAGTTAAGTATAAGTAAGTTTGAGAGACCAAGTGTTAGTGACACATATCGATCCTGCAGAGCTGAAATAAATTCCCTCAAATCTCTTCAATAAGGGATTTCAACTTTCCTTCCAAATTCTGAGTAAATTCCATAAAACAAAATGAAATTTCAATCATTCACATCGTTGTAGCCACCACCCCCACCCTGCCCCGAGGCTACCACCCCACCCTGCCCCGAGGCTACCACCCCACCATTGTTGTCACCAGCATCACCACTACCACCATCACTACACTCTTGTCGTTGTCGCCACCCCGCCCCATCTTCGACCACCCTCTCCAATGCCACCACCCACTCCTACCACCATTGTCATCATTACAACCCCACCCCTTAAATTTCATGTTTAGTTTGAGATGAACTTAGATTAGAATATAGGAATTAGATGTAAATGGATTGATGCATATGTATTTACATGTTTTTTTCAACAATATATATATAAAGAGAGAGAGGGAGAGAGACACACACAACATACACATATAAATGTTTTAACCAATCATCTTTATTCTCTATGTGGATAAAATATGTAGATAAGAAAAATATAAATGATTGTCTAGGTGTACCGACTAAACCAATGACTATTCATGATTCCATAATTGAATCAATAACAGAAGATAATATTTTCATTTTTCTCAACATTTCACAATATCAAACTTATCATAAACAAGAAATAAGGACCTGTTCACAGCCCAGTCAAGTATATTAATTATACCTGAAAGATGGTAATTGAAGCTCTGATGACTTGACAATATGACCATGTTCTGAGGTGCCAATGAGGTAATCATACCCACCCTAGAAAATATAAAGAAGATGAAGAAACCTGATGTGCAAAAAAATAATAACATATGTAATCAAAAAATTGCATACCTTATATGGGCAGCATTTAAGTGCCGAACTGATATTGGCAGCATATCTCACTTTATAGCCCCAATACATTCCTGCTTCTTCCCTAGGTTTAGATGATGAGACTACCACATGTGGCTGATCTACAAAATCAGAAAACACAATAACATTCATCCCCTTCATACCATTTCCAAGAAAAAACTGAAACAGGCATATTTAAAAAAGATCATATATCTTTAAATAGTAGGTTTTATTGTTGACTTTTATTAGTTCAAACTTGCCCAGCAGAGTTGGTTCAAGGTCTTGGATATTTTCTCATGTTCTTTTTCATGATTATTTATAAAGTTACTAAAAAGTACAATTGATTTCCTTTTTACAAATTCTACATGTTATGTGCTTATACTTGGATTCAGTTTCAAACATAAGTAAACTTACCAACAGAAGTAGTGTTAGCATTTTTGCATATGCAAGAATTATATGTACTATAAAAGTTGCCCTGCTTCAGTTTAAGCAGCCATTAAAAAACCAGCTTAGGCAAAAAGAAAAGAAAAAAAAAGGAAGAGGACTCTTCGCCACTTAGCTCTGCTTAACTATTCATAGAAAAAAGGGAAATTTGCATATATCCCCTTCTAAATCTACTTAATTGCATATTTACCCAAGTCACAATTAAAATTGCATATTTCACATATTGACAAAATTACCCTTTCAAAATTAAAAATAAAAATAAAAATAAATAAAGAAAAAAACCTTGATAGAAGAGAACTAATAATTCTTAAATCGATTATCTGCATTGTTCGTAAATACTCTATCATCTCTCAAGCAAACCCTTAGAGGTTGTTCATCTATCCTTCCAAAAATTGTTCGGTGCTTGAAAATTTTAATTCGTTCGGTTTTTGTGGTGCGTTTAAACCATCTTTAACTTAAAAATGTTGATCATAATTTTCTTTCTATCTGATTCTAATGATATGTTGTTTGATCTGATTCAAGATGCTATGATAAATAAAAAAGAAAACAATTTAGAATTGGACTATAAATTAGTGATAGCGGATGAAAATTAGATTGGACCCATAGCTGTTTCTACAAGTCTTTTGAATGAAAATAGATTAATCAATTCAAATTGCATGTATAGCTGCAACATGCATTTTAGTTACAGACTTCAAGATTTTGTTGTGTTTTTTTGTTTTTTTTTTTGTTTTTTTTTTGTGATGATTGATGCAATTGGCATTTTTAAAATTTGGTTTGTTTATGTAACTTATGAACTTTAAGAAATTAAGCAGCATACTGAAGTTAAGATTTTATTTGTTTGTTTAGGACTATACTTCATGGTTTTACCTCAAGAGCAAACAAATAAAAAAAACTAGTTGTTAAATTTAGTATTTTAGTAAAGTAAAAAGGGTAAAATAGTCATTATGTAATTTATTTTTTATGAAATAAATGAAAATGGGTAAAATAATTAAATATGCAATCTTGTTTACTGTAGAAGGGGATATATGCAATTTTAATTGAGGATTGGGTAAATATGCAATTAATAAGATTTAGAAGGGGATATTTGCAATTGCCTCTAGAAAGAATATTAACAGTATATCATCTTCTATTCCATTATATGGATGACCCATCCCAATCTGAGAAAGAGTTTACATCCCATTAAAAAGTTATTTGTTATCGGAACACTGGCTAACATATCTCCCCCTTGACTCCTATTCAGACTCAAAATTAGGAAGGCGGGGTAATTTGACAATGCAATACATTTTCTTTTAATGTCAAAATTGTTGGATTAGGGTGCCCGACGCTCAATTAATAACGAAAGTGTTAAGATACGATCCAAAGAGTTGCACTTTGGAGGACAGAATTAAATAAATTTAAAGTAGTTAAATACGTGACACGAGTTGTGTGGAAAGGAGGATTAATTATTTGAGAAATAATTGTTAGTTATTTAAAGAGCTAAATAATGAAAGGGCTCCATTAGTAATTAATAGTTAATTAGTTGTGAAAGGGTGTAATAGATTAAGGGTGAAAAGTGTATTATTTATTCTTATAAATATAACACTATAATCTAAAATCCCTAACCCTAACCTAATTGTGGAGAAACAGTCGTCGCCCTCCTCCCCTCCTCCTCTTAGCCGTACGATGGCAACACCACCGTCGGACGCCACCGCCACCGCCATTGTAGCTTGAGAAGCCGCCGCAGCCGCAAGGGTTGGTTCGTGGATTGGCGTTCGTGTCTTGGTTTTCTAACGGAAACTCTGTCTCATTCATAGTGTGAATCTTGGTATTCGTCAGGGTAAAATCCTAAACCCCCTATGGTTGTGTTAATTATTTAATTGGTTTGCATATGGATCATTGGCGGGTTTAAATCTCGGGTTTTGATTATCATTAAATCGCTTCCGTTGTCATTAATATGAGATATGAATTATCATTATTATAAAATTGGATTTTATAACAGTTAAATGACACCGGGATTTCCAACAAAAATCTTACTCCAAATACGAAAAACTAATAACTTACACCTAAGTTGACTACATTTCTTAAGTACTTGATACATACACACATACATATATATGTGTGTGCATATCACATGAAAGCATTTGTTACACAGTTAAAACATGAATGAAAGAAACTAATATATACCATCTAGTTGGCGATTAGTTCCCATGGCTACGGTCACTCTTATTCCAGGCTCAAGTGCTTGATCAATTACCACATTCTGCAAGGAAGGATGATTTTCACTAAAACAGACATATAAAGAGCTCTCTCAACTTTATTGAAAACCTATGAAGCATAAATATATATATATATATATATAGGTGATGCCTGGTTGGCATGTAAAGCGCAAAAGTATACAGAAGATAAGTTCCTAATCAGAGGATATATGTTTCAGTCAAAAACATACAAAAAACGTAGTATTGATACTTACAAATTGAATCACATGCATATTACTTTACAAACTAATAATTTGACAGTACAAGAACAACTTTTTAATCCTAATTTTCACTTAATACGTAATAAGTGTACTAGTGTAGTGTATATAACATAGATTATGGTGGTTTAGATTTATTATTTCTTATTTAGAGGTGCAAACACAAACTTCTCTCTTTGGTGGAGGAAAAGGAAAAAGCTTCTACAGTATCAATAGATTGGGTATTCACTTGCATGTTGAATCCTTTATCAACACATAGTGACTGTTGCGTGGAATATTAGAACATCTTAACATGGGGCAAGAGTTTAAGGAGGTATATTTACATAAAAGCCGCTCAAAGATTCAAAAGGTGGAGTTATTTCAGGAAGTTGCATAGAGAAGATAAAGTCATAAAATTATCATTGTGTCTAAGAAATGACTAAAAACACATTTGGGACTATTATCACTAACAGTTGCAGAGAAATATGCAATCAACTAAGCAATTTAGGGCTATCTGTGTAAAATAGAAAGATGTATGCCTCATTTCCTAACTTTAAGTACCAACTACACACATTCTCCAATATAGTAACAAACCTTTAATAGTTTCTTAGCTTATTTCCAGTTTTGCTGGTTATTTTTGTCTCTCTATTTTAGTTTTTTTATCTTTAATAATAATATAAAGAGACAAAAATATTGCCATTTTTGGAAACATAAAGCTTTGGTAGTTAGTTGCTAGAATTAGGATCGAATAAATAGTGCATGGTATTTTGCTATATCGTGTAAAAATCTGAAGCAATTTGCCATGCGTGAAGGATGTAATCCTAATATTTCACATGTGAAAGTGAGTTTAGTTAAATCATGAAAGTTAAAGGGGTTAAAAGATAGAGTTGTGGAGGAGATAAATCAAAAGGAAATCAACTAGAAGATTTGGTTGAGAATTTGAGATCTGATGATGTTAGGAAGATTTAGAGCATTCACAACTCATTTCCCATCCTCATCCATATAATTTCACTAAAAATTACTATTTTTTCTCTCTTCTTTTCAATTAAATAATACTTTTTATACCTTTGTTATTACTTTTTCTCTCTCCTCCACACACAACCACTTCAAAATATATTAAAATGTTATAGGGATTTGAACAGTGTTTCCCAAAAATACAGATTGAATAGTAAATTTTCCCTATCCTTCACGAATAACCACTTATAGCCGCACCATATAATAATATAGGGAATACACTCACATCAATTTAGGGAACGAGTTGTGAATGCTCTTAGATAATTATTAAGAGTTTTGTTTGTTATTTCGTTGAGTGTTTGAGTTTGGTTAGAAGTAGACTTTGTTTAGTTGAAAGAGGGGTTTATGTTTAGTTTTAGTGTATGGTTCGACTATTAGTAAAATAGAAAGTGTCGCGACTAAGTTTTGTCACAATATTGACTATTTTATGGTGTTTCTGATCAAATTCTGCCAACGGTGTTTACTTAAGTATAGTAGCACTTAAAGAAATCCAACATGGCCAAATATGGTTTTGTTTGTTACAACACTAAAAAGCCAAAAGGATGGCCTCAGGTATTAAAAAAGGCGAAAGATCACTTAGACAGACCCAATCCATCAACTTAACCAATAAGTGTCTATTCCTCTCAATTAATTATATTGTGTTGTTTTCTCCACTTCTGTGGTAAGTGGGCATGACCTTTGCTCTGAGTTTGATTTTGCTAAAGATTGCAATAGCCCTATTTACATAAAATTAGAGTTTGTTTGAGGAGATTCGTGTAGGTTGAAAGACATAACTGTCGGTTCTCATTTTCATGTTCTTTCACACGTTATAAAGTATAATATGATCTTTACACCATTTCATATGTCTACGTGTGTAGATCATATCATTTGACTATTCTACCAAACAGACGATCAGACCCTTTAACAGTTCCATAAAATAGACACCCTAAATTCAAAGGAAAAAAATCACTCAAACCACCAATTTAGCATATGTAAGAGTGTAAACGAGTCAAGCCAGCTCGCAAGCTACTCAGGATCGGCTCGAAAAAAGCTCAAATCTAACCAAGCTTAGACAAGCTCGAGCTCATTTAATGGCTTAGCCAAAAGGGAGCAACGCCATAGATTGGTCAGCCTTAATTCCGGTAGGCTTTCTTTTTGAAAAGCTATTAACCCTAATTCTTTATTATAAATAAATAGTAAAAAGATGCTTTGTAATTCGCTAAGCATAGAGTAATAATAAACCCTAGTTGCAACACGTGGATGTACGTCTCACCCACCGAACCACTAAATTCCTTGTTTTCTATTTTTCTTTTCGATTTGTGTGTGCGTAAAGTAGTGTTTGATCCTTGGTTTTAAATTGCATGATGTGCCCTAATGCGTTCGGTCCAGTATCCTGATGTGTGATGCACATGCTTCACATGCGATGCGTTTGTTAATAAAAAAGTACTAAAAATTATATGTACACAAAAACATAACACAAATAAATAATACATTGGCAACATAGCAGACTTAAAAACAATTTAAAAGGGTCAAAAAAAGTCTCATGGATGCTTAAAAAGTCTCATGGATGCTTAAAAAGTCTCATGGATGCTTAAAAAGCCTGTTGGATGCTTAGAGAAGTCAAAACACAAACTTAAAATACACAAAATTGGAAAGGAAAAAAAACATAGATGGTTCAAAAGAAAAGTAAATCCAATTAATAATTCCATGCTGCACGCATCAAGCACATTTTGTAGTTGCAACGCATCTTGCAAATTGCAACGTAACATTGACGCATCATGTAATCACATAGCAACTCTGGACACCGCATCAGCGCATTTACGCGCAAGATGAGCACATTTTAAAACCAAGGTTTGATCAATTTCAAACCTGACACTTATTAGCTTTTGAGCAGGAATATAGTTTTCTAGAATCTAGAACATGCAGGTCTAAATGTATATGTGCAATTGTTCGAAACATGTACATTGTTAATGAAGTTTCATAATAATTTGTCCAATACACCTATTAACTATTTACTAATTGCGTCATATTTATGAGGGAACTCTACTTTAAATTCAGTTATTAAGAGACCCCTGGTGCCTGTAAACTATAATCAACTTTAGGGTGCATTACTAGATTTTCTATGCTTGCACATTTACAACTTCCTTGTCCAAAAGGCATTATTAAGATCTATGTGACCTTTGTCACTAGTACCATACGCATGTAACAACATTAGTATAACATGTAGATATTGATCAATGCATACCTTACTAAGCCCCACATCCACGAGTGTGCTAGCAAAACTTGGAGCTTGCTGCATGAGTGTTACACCTATTAAGTAATGAACAAAGTGATTATCAAATTTCCATACACAAAATGCAAAATATGATAATTTACAGAGGATCCATAGCACTTCACAAAACTAGGAAGTAGGGAGAACAAAACAAGTGAACAATTTTTAGAAACGTTCCATTAGGACGAACTCTTCCAGCCATTATAAGGTCACACAAGTGCAGTAGGAAGAGAATAAACTTTGACATAAAATTTCAGCTTTATTATCAGCAAAACTTCCAGCGAGTATCAGATCTCTGACTATGTTCATGCTTAATCAGGTTAGCCATTTGAAACTAAAAAACTTCTAGTGGGTGTCTTCTACAATACATTCTTTCATTACTAGCACGAAATGCTATGCTTAATCAGGTTAGCCATTTGAAACTAAAAAACTTCTAGTGGGTGTCTTCTACAATACATTCTTTCATTACTAGCACGAAATGCGATCGTTTCAGCTATCAGTTTCAATAACTTTAAGCAATTGCATATACTAACAGGCACTATTAACTATATTTAATGAATTCAAATTTGAGGTATAGCAATAGTTATGTAATGCCATGGGATTCTTCCATGTTTTTAGTTGTTTCTTCCCCTTAAATCTGCACATGCATGATTACAGCATTTAACCACCTAAAAGTAATCATCCACATTCATGTTAAGACCATAATAGCTGTTTATCATTTGAGCAAGTGTGATTTTAATTATTAGACAACCAAAGATAAAAAATGTAAACGTAAGACAAAAAAATCATCAGGAGTGTGAAAACAGGATCATGAATGGTTGCGGAGCCTTTTACAAGGGTGGTTCATTTCAGTTTGCTAAATAAGGACATGGGTAACTTAAATTCAGGAAAAAGAAACAGCAACCCCTGCATAATGCATTTAAGGGCTGTGAAGTTCAAAGAATGACACTTTTGATCATCATAATACATTAGGAGGTGATGATGTGCGTGCAACTGGGAGAGATAGAGACGTGCCAGCGATGGAAAAAGGGTGAGAAAACAACCTTCTCTATATGGAGCCCATTCATGCTTTCGAAGATGATGTGGGGCATCAAGCGGTGGCAGCAAACCCTATAAGATGTCACAAAAAAATAAGAAACATGAACAAACATTTGATGCTGAATAGTATATGAATTCACTGGTTGCATGCAATTTGGAAATGTAAAAGCATTAGGTCCGCACCACAAATCTTAAGCTGTTATGCTTTTGGAAAAGAGCCTTTCTTAGATATTGAGGTGTCTCAAGATACTTCAAGATCCTTATCAAGAATGCAGTTCCACTCTCATTCTCATCTGAAGTGTCCTTGGCTGTCACGTCTAAATCATCCAATGAGTTGCTTTGGTTATCAAATATAATCACCTATAAATGGAAGGCCAGATACACGGTCTTGTATATCAATAAATTTATAACAACTTTTTACAAATGTCATCACACATAAAAATGAAACTTATATCAATGTTTTCCATCCCTTCCAGATATATCATTTTTCTTGTCTAGTTAAAACTAAGAAGTGAGGACTGAGGACAGTAATGTTGGACTTCACTTAATTAACAATGGTGTAAGTCAGCTCTTTTATTTTCTCTATTAATTAAGTTAACCATAAACTGGTACCTCTGTAATTGATTTCATCTGTTCTTGAGCTTCTGAAACAAAACTACAAAAGTACATTTCGAACTATCACACATTTCTTAACGGGAAAAACCGATACTGCAGATTCATTCACCGATCACCTCATGTTATTGATCATGAAATGGGGTTAAACCTCTTTTACCTTCTCATTGTTTACATTCCACCATCTACCCCAAGTAGTTAATGATAGAAAGTAAAAGAGAAACAATTTAGAGAAAAATTCAATTAGCATTATAATTCTTTTGTGTCTAAAACCAAAGCATAATACATTATACATTAATTTATAGAGGTGTTACTCAACCAACTATACAACTGTCAAACAGTATATAATGCATAACCAAAAATCTAATTCATTAGCATTCTACAATCATATTTTAGTAATAAACAATAATACATAACCAAAAATCTAACCTCATCGATTCGGAAAATGGTGGCAGCACGAGCAATATGGCCAGCAAGCTGCAAACCAACATAAAAATGACAGCCAAAAATCAAAAAAAAAATTGATCTTTTTCACTTAAAACTGACATAAACAGCCCATCAAAGTGAAAAGCTACAATATAAAGCCTAAAGATTTTCAACTTGTTTCAGTGAGACAAATCATCAAACAGTTGATGTGCAAGATGAAACCAACCTAAAGGGGTCAAATAGAAATGGGTTATTACCCGAGTAGCGAGCTCAAAGGACTGGGTGTTATCGATTATAGAGCCAGGAAGAGCGATGCTGACAGTAGGAGGTGTAACATCATCATCAGCTTCTGCTGAAACGTTCTTGTGCTCACCCTCTCTTGTCTTCTTCTTTTTCTTCTTTCTCTTGTCATGAGAGGCGCCATTGGAGACTTGGGTTTCTGCAACTGCTTCATCTCTCTTCTTTGTGGCCATTGTTATTGTGCAACGATTGTCTGTAAACTTTGTGCTACTGCTCTTGTACTTTCAGTGTAGGCGAGGGTTTTTATTTGGAGAAGAAATTCTTGTCTTTCATTGTGTATCACCTATTTATACCGAGCTTATTACTAAAATGGTATTGATAAAAAATTATCATAAATTTTAAAAATATTTATTAAAATGGGTGTGTATTGTTAATTTCTTTATAGTCAAATAATCTTTACTATTTTTTAATAAATCATTATGGCTAAAAAGGTAATTTCACATAAAATTGTAAGACGCTTATTTACTCATTTCTCCATCAACGTTACACTGCATTCACTTCTCATCATCTCTTTCGTTCAATGGTTCAATATGTTAAAACGTTACCATTCCCAACCTTTAGAATCAACCGACTAGATGAATGTAATGAAATTTTCATTCAACTATTGTTGTACCATCACATCAAAGACACAAATTCAACTCACATTCACTCTCATGCACCTTACAATTCAAATTGACCCCATTTCACCATTTTCATATTTCATTGGTTCATCCCCCACCCTTTCGGTTGTCACACCCCAACCGATTGCGGAATAATCGGGGCGGACGAATATGAATCGAATGTTCATAGCACATGAAATTAAATAAGTTGAAATAATATTAAATGTCAATTTCATTGAATAATACTAATCACACAATACATTCAATCAAATAAAACTCAAGTAAATATAATGATATTGTCTTTAACTTTTTACTAAGTCCAAACCCTATATGTGCATTTAGAAGTTCACTAATATGCATTCCAGAAATCATGTGAAAAAATAACAATTCAGGTAACGAATTAGTCGGTGAGTAAACACAGGTTTGCATACATATATAGATTGTTTAAAATGATTGAAAACAATTCAATTCACATGGTAATATCAATACTTATAAATGCAATAGTGTAACATAATAGAGAAAACCACACCTAATTAAACCAAATGATTAAAATTGACTCGGTCCGCAGACAAAACCTTAGAAAATGATTGATTGAATTGACACGGTCCTCAAACAAAGCTTTACAGTATGATTGATTGACTCTGGTTCCAATCACCACTCAAATATTCATATGGGTTGGGGTTGTTGCAGGATCGGTTTTGTCACTTGACACTTGATTTTTCTCTCAAACTCACTTAAATTACACTCAAATCAGATGAAGCAGAGTCTATTCTAAGAGTTGATAGTAATATAATAAGTAACAAAGAACACAAAGATAATTTTCAAGGTACTTGCATATATTATTTCTCAACTCAAAGTATTACAAGACTCTTACAAGCATGATGTTATAAGTTACAATGAGAAATTATATATAATGCTACCTACAGCTGAAGATACTTTGATACCAGCTGGAATCCTCTAACTAGAGCAAATACTACAAAGCTATAGTTTAAGGTATTTTAGATAAAGTCTTATCTAAGATATGGTAGTCATGACATGTCCATGACTTACCTTTTGTCACCAACTGCATGATCGATGTTAGTCACTTAACACTTTGTTTTCTCTTAAACTCACCTAGAACAACACTCGGATTAGATAGAATCAGTAAGAGTTGATCACAATATAGAAAGTAGTAAAGAACATAGGAAGTAATTTTCAAGGTACTTTTATATATTGCTTCTCAACTCAATAATACAAGACTCTTACAAGCAGTGTGGAATGAGTTACAAAGAGAACCTATATATAATACTACCTACAGCCAGATATACTTTGATACCAGCTGAGATCCTATAACTAAAGCCTATACTACAAGACTATAGTTTAAGGTATCTCGGATAAAGCCTTATCTGAGATTTGGTAGTCAGGACATGTCCCTGACTTACCTTTTGTCACCAACTAAAGTTAGTAACATGTACTATCATAAAAAAGGTAAATATTGGAATAAAGTATGGACAACTACATGGTTTTTTTAGGAAGAAGCCATGTTGTATCAGAAGTCTGCAGCGGAGTGTCAGAGACCATACTTGTGTCCACTAGTTCATAGTAGTGTCTTCCGAAGGTTAAATGGCTTCAGAAGAGTAAGTACTTCCGAAGCCACTTATACTTCGGAAGAGGCTGCTTCTTCCAAGGCTTGGAGACTTCTTCTTTTCATCATACTTCGGAAGTGGTCTTCAGATTATTCTTCTAAGACTTGACCTTCGGAAGCATGTTCATTGCTTCGGAAGTAGAGTTCTGTCTTCGGAAGTTTATCTTTCACTTTGTCTTCGGAAGAACTCTACAACCTTTGGAAGTTCCATGTTAAGCTTCGGAAGCCCTTGCATGTAGTACCAAAATTGTCTAAGTGAATTGGTTTTGGTTGCACCAGCCTTCTTCTTGATCCAACAAACTCCCCCTAGGCTGATGCTACCAAAACTTCACTTGTTTCTGCTTCTCAAAACTTTCAGCAGCAAGGAAAGTAGATATTTGTCTGTCTCCTTGTTCTTCCCTGATATGGTGCTGAGAAGTTTTTACAGATCCTTGGTAGACAGAAAGTCCAGTCTGTCACCTTGGATAACATGCACCCTCTGTTGTTGCCCTCTGAAAAGAGTTAGTTGGTGGGAATTGTAATCATATTCCCATCTAACTATAGGTTCCAATTCTGGACCCCCCACCATCTGTAGAAAGGCAGTGCCTTTGGTAGGAGGTCTTTCCTTGTCTTCCTGTCTTCTCAATCTCAACTCCTTTTCAATCTTGGCCTTTGCAGTTAGCTCAGCTAGATGAAGGCTGTTGAATTATTTCTGATTAGTGCAACACCTTTAGAGTTGGAGGGGTTGGAGAATGGCTTCTCTGCTAACTCAGTAATATCAAACCTGCTAGAGTGTAGCAGAGAGGTTGCATTCAGTCTATTGACTTCGCCATTCTCCCTTTCCACAATAAAGTTCTGAGAAGTTTCATCGAACCTCCACTGGACTATTTTCTTTCTAGGCACAAAAGACTGACTGGGAATCTTGTCCTATTTCTTGGTGTCCAGCAGAGTCACTAGTTTCCTTCTAAGTTTCTCTCCTCATCATTTAATGAATCTGAGTTGAGGCCTAGAAGTCTAGCTGCTTGGTCCAGTGTTCCTCTAGGTAAATCAAGAAATTGATCTCTTGTGAGGGAACAAGAGGATCCATCAACATAGGTAATGTTGACAGAATCTTTATCACATGAGACTTCGCTTAGAGTTGTACAGTTGATGAGCTTGGTCTTGATTACCTTGACCTCCTCAAAAGAGAGATGTTGAGAAGGCTGAGGGGATGGTTTGGATGGTTGTTGGGTAGGTTGAGGTTCAGAGGTTCTGGGAAGAGTTTTTGGTAGGAGGATGGGAAGTTTAAGTGGTTGGGGTGATGAAGTGGATGTGGGCAAGGATGTGGGTTCAGGGGTGAAGGGTTCGGTTTTAATTGAGAAAGGTAGGGTGAGGGTTCAGGTTGTGGTTGAGTGGTTGCAGTGAATGTCATCCCCTTTACCCTTCTATACATCTCTTTCTTCTTTCCAAGCCGGATGTCAGCCTTGATTTCACTGACAATCCGTTGGAGTGTCTTCTTAGACATGGGACCCACCTGCCTTCCAGAGAAGCCATGGCCCGAAGATAGTCTTTCATCCAGGCCTTTTCACTAAGCTTCCTGGTTGTAGTGATCTTAGCTTTTTCCTCTTTCTTCTTCTTCTCCTTTGCCTTTTCTCTTCTAGCCTTTCTTCTTTCCTTCTCCATTGTTATAGAGCCAGAGGATTGTCTCATCGTTGTGTGGAGAGAGTTCTTGAAGATCAAAGCCTCTGGAGATTACAAAATTTATCCTGTCTCTTCGCAGCTGCAATTCAGCTTCCTTTTGTTTTTCTTCTTCTTTCTCCAAGGCCAACCTGGCTTCTTCTTCAAGTTTCAGCCGGGTTGCCTTCTCCAGATTCACCAACTCCTCTAGTGGTAGCAGGAGTGTTTCTTCATTGGCAGCTCCCATTTGGATAAGCTGGTCAATGATCTCTTCCCTTCTCTTATTTTGACAGACTCCTGATTGGCTGCAGCTGCTTTTGTGTTGGCAGCTAGCAACTTCTCAGTTGGAAGTCTTCCTTTCTTCTTGAGTTTCTCAATCTTTTCCGCTTCCTGAAGCTCTTCCGTAGTCATCTTTCTTTTCCTTTTATCTTTTGAAGCGCCTGACTGTGGTGGTTCTTAGAGAGTGGATTCTGATTGTGAGAGAGGTAGAGATGGTGTCTGGGATGGAGGTAGATTCAGAAAGTCCTCGTTGTTCACCTCGGATGCCATTTCAAGGATTGCATCTGTAATGATCAGTTCCTCGGGCATTTTAAACAGTCCTTCTGCAGCTTCCATTTCAGCTTCGGAAGATTCAGTTTGTTCTTCCGAGGCTTTAACTTCAGCTTTGGAAATTGGAGGAGATGTAGATTATGTCCTAACTGTTTCAGTTGCTGGGCCATCGGTCCCCATTTTCCCTTTGAAATGAATCTTAGGTTACATGTGGACCTTAGGTTGACTAACTTCTTCCACAGTGGTAGAAGGTGCAGTCAGCCTCTGAAGCTCTTCAACTCCAAAGTAAAGCATTGCAGCATCTGGGCTTGCCTGATCAGTGGAGGATCTCAACAGAAATTTGGTGAAGAGTCTGTAGAGATCGCTGAGCATCTTTGAGTCAATCTGAAGAATAACTTGAGATGGCTCAGACACAGTAATGATAGGAGTAGAAGATGTTGAAGTTGAAGTGTGGCTCTGTTGTGGGTCCTCAAGTGTTTGTCTCTGAACATTCTCCTCCTTTTTGGTAGCATCTTGAGAGCTAGATGAGCTAGAGGAAGAAGTCAATGAGACCTGAACAGGTACATGCCTAACAGACCTCTCTGTCTATTTCTCAGCTAGTTTGGCCTTGAGATTGTCAATCTCAAGTTGCTGAGTGGCGGACCTTTCTTCTAAAGTCCTAACCAAATATTCAAGGTTTGAGACTTTAGATAGAAGGTCTTGAATAAGGAGTTTCATGCTTCCCTCATCTTCTTTTGAAGAATCGCGGGGAGATGAGGTAACATACCTGGTATGTTCAGCCTCACCACCAGATGTGGTTTCTTGGCACCCTGGTTTTCCATGCTCAATGATGTCTCTTTCAGAGTCATCAAATGGCTCGGTTGCCGCAGATTCAGTCTTAGATATGTTACCACTATCCACAAGGTCCATTGAGGCACCTTCTGTAGTGGCAGCTGAATCTGCATGAGTCCCCTCCACATCAGTGGGACTCACCTCAGTTATAGGTTGCTGATAGGGGCTAGAGATAAGGGATTCTCTCCAGGCTCTGTTGATCTTGAAGAGGGTGTTGTAGATCAACTTCATTGCCATGGAAAGATGTTATCTCTTCATCAGTTTTGAAGAGAAGGTCAGTAAAAGATAGGGAGGTTAAGCCTACTGACCCGGGACCTTGGTCAATATCTACAGGCATTGAGCCTTTGGTGGGGTTGTCCCTAGTTGGCTACTCAAAAGAGTGTAGATACTCATCCTGAGGGCTGTTGGTTTGGGTGTCGGACTCCTGGGTTTGAGACTGAGGAGACTCAAAACCCATATTAAGGTCAAAAGAGAAGGATGGAGAGACCTCAGACTGAGTGGGAGCCCATGTCTCCACTCTAGTCTTTTTGGATTGAATAGGAGGGGCTTGTTCAATCAGAGTAGATTGAACAAGGGTTCATTTGGGGCGTCTTTAATATGTGATGGTGATTGGTGGAGAAGGCAGGGTTGGCATTGTGGTGGAGGTTGCTGGTGTGGGTCATCACCTGTGGGATGAACAGGGATGTCACCAGGAGCTATGCGCTCAATCATACCTAGAAGCAGAGTAGTGTACCTTCCAATGAAGTTGGTGGACACCTTCTTCAAGGTCTTGAAGATGGTGGGCCTCATCTGAGGGACAGTCAGAGCAGCTGCACAGATAAGCATACTCTGGTCCAACTCACAGTTGATTATGTGTTGTATGAATCTGGGATACATAAAGAATGTTTCTTGTTATAGATTCCCAATCAGATTGGTGAACACAAATATTGAGTAATTGAATCGAGGCCTCTCACCAATCCATGAACCATGCATCCTAGTTCATAAGGGATCTGATCCCATCCCCCAGACTTGTTTGACAGACAGTGGAGAACAATGTGTGTTGGATCAAGAAGAAGGCTAATGCAACCAAAACTAAGTCACTTAGATAAATTTTTGGTGCTGCATGCAAAGGCTTCCGAAGCTTAGCATGGAACTTCCGAAGGTTGTAGAGTTCTTCCGAAGACAAAGTGAAAGATCAACTTCCGAAGACAGAACTCTACTTCTGAAGTCAAGTATATACTTCCGAAGTTCAAGCCTTAGAAGAATAAACTGAATACCACTTTCAAAGTATGATGAAAAGAAGAAGTCTCCAAATCTTGGAAGAAGAAGTCTCTTCCGAAGTATAAGCGGCTTCGGAAGTACTTACTCTTCCGAATCCATTTAACCTTCAGAAGACACTGCTATGAACCAGTGGACACAAGTATGGTTTCTGACACTCCACTGCAGACCTCTGATACTGTATGGCTTCTTCCTAAAGAGCCATGCAGTTGACCATACTTTATTCCACTGTTCACCTTTTCATGATAGTACATGTTACCAACTTTAGTTGGTGATAAAAGGTAGTCAGGGACATGTCCTGACTACCAAATCTCAGATAAGACTTTATCCGAGATACCTTAAACTTTAGTCTTGTAGTATAGACTTTAGCTATAGGATCCCAGCTGGTATCAAAGTATATCCAGTTGTAGGTAGTACTATATATAGGTTCTCTTTGTAACTCATTGTAACAACAACTGCTTGTAAGAGTCTTGTATTATTGAGTTGAGAAGCAATATATAAAAGTACCTTGAAAATTACTTCCTATGTTCTTTATTACTTTCTATATTGTGATCAATTCTTACTGATTCTATCTTAACCAGAGTGTTGTTCTAGGTGTTTGAGAGAAAAACATAAGTGTTTAGTGACAAACATCGATCCTGCAATTGGTATCAGAGCTTCTTAGGCTCTTGATTGCATGATCTAACCATCCAAATCAACCTGTTTTTTTTCACTCCTCCCTACAACCCACTCACTCTAATGGCCCTTAACAAGTTCGAGGTAGAAATGGGAACCATGATAAAGGCTCCCATCATTACTCCTAAAAATTTCAGGTCTTGGAGCAGGAGAATGGAAGGCTTCATCATATCAAGACAGCAAAATGTGGAACTCCATCGTCAATGGCCCCTATAAACCAAAGGTGGCATCACCTGGTGGAAAACGCCATGATAGAAAAGGCCGTAAAGGATTACTCTGATGAGATAGAAAGAAGATGGACATCGATAGCAATGCTATGACCATTCTCATGACTGCAATACCAAACTCCATTATGGTGGGATTCGAGCATTGCACGACTGCCAAAGAATTGTTTGATGCACTTGCCCTGAGTGACATCTCTTATGAAGAAGACTCTGTCAAACTGACTTATGTTGATGGATCTTCATGTTCCTTCACAAGAGATAAATTTCTTGATTTTCCTAGAGGAACACTGGACCATGCTGCTAGACTTCTTGGTCTCAACTCTGACTCCTTAAACAATAAAGAGAAGAAACTGAGAAGAAAGCTGGTGACTCTGCTAGACACAAAGAAAGGAGACAAGATTCCTAGTCAGCCTCTTGTTTCTAGAATGAAAATCATCCAGTGGAGGTTCGATGAAGCCTCTCACAACTTCGTTGTGGAGAGAGAGAATGGAGAAAGTAACAGGCTGAATGCCTCTTCTCTGCTACACTCCAGCAGATTTGACATTGTTGAGTTAGCAGAGAAACCATTCTCCAATCCCTTCAACTCTAAAACTGCTGCTCATATCAGAAGTCATCTTAGCAGCCTTCATCTTGCTGAGCTTACCACAAAGTATAAGTGGCTTCGAAAGTACTTGTTCTTCCGAAGCCATTTAACCTTCGAAAGACACTGCTATGAAGCAGTGGACATAAGTATGGTCTCTGACACTCCGCTGCAGACCTCTGATACTACATGACGTTTTCCCAAAAGGCCATGTAGTTGACCATACTTTATTCCACTATTCACTTTTTTATGTTAGTACAAGTTACCAAATTTAGTTGGTGTTGGATCAAGAAGAAGGCTGGTGCAACCAAAACCAATTCACTTAGACAATTTTGGTACTACATGCAAGGGCTTCCAAAGCTTAACATGGAACTTTCGAAGGTTGTAGAGTTCTTCCAAAGACAAAGTGAAAGATAAACTTCCGAAGACAGAACTCTACTTCCGAAGCAATGAACATGCTTCCGAAGGTCAAGTCTTAGAAGAATAATCTGAAGACCACTTCCGAAGTGTGATGAAAAGAAGAAGTCTCCAAGCCTTGGAAGCAGCCTCTTCCGAAGTATAAGGGGTTCGGAAATACTTACTCTTCCGAAGCCATTTAACCTTCAGAAGACACTACTATGAACCAGTGGACACAAGTATGGTCTCTGACACTCCGCTGCAGACTTCTGATACAGCATGACTTCTTCCTAAAAAACCATGTAGTTGACCATACTTTATTCCACTGTTCACCTTTTTATGATAGTACATGTTACCAACTTTAGTTGGTGACAAAAGGTAAGTGAGGGACATGTCCTGACTACCAAATCTCAGATAAGACTTTATCCGAGATACCTTAAACTTTAGTCTTGTAGTATAGACTTTAGCTATAGGATCCCAGCTGGTATCAAAGTATATCCGGTTGTAGGTAGTATTATATATAGGTTCTCTTTGTAACTCATTGTAACAACAACTGCTTGTAAGAGTATTGTATTATTGAGTTGAAAAACAATATATAAAAGTACCTTGAAAATTACTTCCTATGTTCTTTATTAATTTCTATATTATGATCAACTCTTACTGATTCTATCTTAACCAAAGTGTTGTTCTAGGTGAGTTTGAGAGAAAACAAAGTGTTAAGTGACTAACATCGATCCTGCAATTGGTATCAGAGCTTCTCAGGCTCTTGATTGCATGATCTAACCATCCAAATCAACCTGTTTTTCACTCCTCCCTACAACCCACTCACTCAAATGGCCCTTAACAAGTCCAGGTAGAGATATGAACCATGACAAAGGCTCCTATCATTACTCCTGAAAATTTCAGGTCTTGGAGCAGGAGAATGGAAGGCTTCATCAGATACCAAGACAGCAAGATGTGGAACTCCATTGTCAATGGCCCGTATAAGCCAAAGGTGACATCACCTAGTGGAAACGGTGCCATGATAGAAAAGACTATAGAGGATTACTCTGATGAAGACAGAAAGAAGATGGACATCGACAACAATGCCATGACCATTCTTATGGCTGCAATACCGAACTCCATCATGGTGGGATTCGAGCATTGCACGACTGCCAAAGAATTGTTTCATGCACTTGCTCAGATGTACTCAAGCTCCAATGACTCGAAGAAGGACTCGCTGATGCAGCAGTTTGAGAACTTCTCTTATATTGCTGGAGAGACTCTCAGCGAACAATACTTCTACTGGTCTCTATCAAGAGGACAGAGAACTTGAACACTCTCACCATGACTGAACTCTATGGCATCCTTGATGGATATCGCCTAGAGATGGAGAGTAAGAAGGGCCACCAAACAAGCAGACCCATGAGTCTTTCTGCTAGTAATGCTTTAATGGTTGTTGAAGGCTCATTAACCCCACAACCTCAGCATTACCTGACTTACCAGCAGCCATCCTGCTCTTCTGGACCTTACATCATTTTTCCTTAGACTCCAAGGTCTCAACAGGCTCAACACAACTCCTTTCAGGAAAGTTGTGCCTTTGTCTCAGGAAGTGTACACTCTGGTGATTTTCAATACAGCTTTGATGATCTTGAGTGTTTTAGTCCAGATGATGTAGAGTACGTGGACATTGTCCAACAGATGGCTCTTTTAACTTACAGAGCGAAGAAGTTCTTTAAGAGAACTGGAAGACACTTCCCTCAAGTGTTACTGTTGGACCAAAAGAACCAATGAGCCAAGATCAGAAAACCTCTAAATCCCACATGATATCACAACAACTACTGAAGGCTTCATCAGCAGTTTGACAAGTGCTGAAGACTTCAACAGCTGAAGATCAAGTACTGAAGACTTCAACAGCTAAAGACTAAAGTGCTGAAGCTCAACAGCTGAAGAATACAAGTGCTGAAGCTGAAGACCAAAGTACTGAAGTACAACAGCTGAAGAGTCCACAAGTGTTGAAGATCAACAACTGATGTACAAAGTCTGAAGACAAAGACTGAAGACATCAGCTGATGACATCTACTGAAGTCATCGGTTGATGAAACGTCTGAAGTTCAAGTCTGAAGACCAAGTGCTGAAGTTTCAGTAGTTTGTCACAACAGCTGAAGAGTACTTCTTCAGTAGTTGTGTTTATCAGTAGTTTTATGTTTTTGCTTTCAGTAGTTTTGTAAAACGACTGAAGAGCTTGTTCTTCAGTCGTTGTAGTTTCAGTAGTTTCTTATCAGTAGTTTTGTAATAAGTAAACACTTAGCTTCTTGTAAGAAGATGTCAGCTGTTAGACATCTTCAGTAGTTTTAGTGTTTCAGTATTTTGTTAAATAATGGTTAGATGTCACTATCAAGTGACATCAGCCTACGTCATTTTTCCTTATATAAGGAAGAATGACCTAAATTGTAATTGTGCGAAACCATGCCAAAGCGTGTGATTGAATGAAATATTCCTTTTGCAGAAACTTTCTCTCTCTATAACTAATTTTGTTCATTGCTATATCTTTGGTATTCTTGCTCGAATTGTGCTAGTTGGTACTCTATTCCGCTGCTGAAATCATTCGAATCGATCAAACTAGATGCTGAGATCCTATCAGTTACAACTGTAACTAACTAGGCCACTTTGCAAGGGAATGCAAGGCTCCCAAGACCAATCCGGGAACCACACAGGCCTCCACACATCCCTCAACCTCAAAGCCCGCTCAGAAGTCAACTGAAATAGCTGCAATGGCTCAAGAAGTTGACTAGAGCTTCATGGTACAGGATGTGACTCCTGCTCAAGCTCTTATGGCCGGAACAGAAAATGCCCAGGTATATGAACATCTCTGCACTCCAGCCTGTATAGCTAAAGTTCAACTCTATCAGGATTACAATATAGAAATCAGATCTGATATTGAGTCTTTAAATATCTTAAAATCTGATTTTAAAAGAGCTGAATCTGACTATCAAAAGAAAATTAAGGAGTTAGAGAAAACTGTGTCTCTTTTAAAACATGAACACACCAACTACAAGACTCAAATCAAAGATATGATATCCAAATTGTCTAAGGCTCAAGCCTAGCTTGTCACTGCTAAGGCTCAAGCCTAGCTTGTCACTGCTGAGGCTCAGGCCACGAAGCATGTTATTTCTGAGCAAAACTTCCAAGCTATTCTTACATCATTCTCCCATTCCAAACTCTGTTATCAAAACAAAGGAAGGTTAGGAACCAATGAAATTGCTCCACCACACTCCTATGAGTCTATTAGACAACCTAGATGTGGTACTGAGGAGCAAGAGGTTTCAACTGCTGACCCTTCCTCACCAGAGTTAGAAGGATGAAGCAACAATAATAGTCACCCCAGGGAAGGAACAGGTAGATATACCCATCTCCTACTGTGAAGAACAAATCCTAACCACTAAGGCCAGAAGAAGCAGAGCTAAAGCTGCTAGGAGAACTGCCAAGAAGGTGGTTGAGTCCAAGCTGAAGATTGACCCCAAGCAGAAGGGTGTCTTTATCTTAGCTGGATTCCAAGTGTTAGGTACTTTTGATTCAGGAAAAGAGTGTAATACCAGCACTTCTGTCCTGCCAAAGGATCAAAAGTTGAAGGGAAAAGTTGTTGATGAAGAAAAGAAGC
Organism: Flaveria trinervia; assembly: GCA_025506515.1. Classification (NCBI taxonomy): domain Eukaryota; kingdom Viridiplantae; phylum Streptophyta; class Magnoliopsida; order Asterales; family Asteraceae; genus Flaveria; species Flaveria trinervia. The sequence continues at coordinate 52,788,599 of CM046455.1, forward strand.
CCAAGAAATAGCAACCCTCACATTTCCAAAGAACTAACATTGCATGCATAATGTGTGGTTTGCAAAACCACTTGGCAAAAGATTGTTACTATAATCTTGCAAGCACACATTATGCAAATAATGTTAGAAAAGAAGGAGTCAAGGAAGGTTTCACATTTGGACCTTTTCAAACGGTTCAAGTGATGAAAAAGGGAAAGCTAGTTTCGGAAGCCAGGTTGCTTTTAGAAGAAACACTTTCTTCCGAAGGGAAAATGGCTTCGGAAGAAAAAGCTACTAAGGTTCAGAAGAACAAGAAAGTTCCCTTGAAACCTCTCCAGAAGAAGACTGCTTTGGAAGAAAAGGTGGTGAAGACTTCTTCCGAAAAGAAAGAAGCTTCGGAAGATAGCCATGCTGCTAAAGCTTCAACAAGCTCATCCTCCAAGATCAACCAAAGGATGGACTGGAAGATCAAGGAAGATGATGCAGCCCAAACCTCTTCTTCAAAGACCTCTATTGACCCCCATGCATAACATTGGTTCAATTTATTGCACCTTGATAGGATCATACATGCCAACTCAATAGGTGAATTGATGATTGTTCAGCTGGAATCCCACAAGTCCAAGATACAATGCGGATGAAGATATGTAAGAAAAATAACAAGTATTATCTTCCGCATTAGTCAATGCGGAAGACAAAAATCTGATGCGGACAAGTGTTTACTCTTCCGTATTAACTAATGTGGAAGACACAATACTTATGCTGAACAAGTTACTCTTCTGCATTGACTAATGCAGAAGAACAAAAGAAGATGCGGACAAGACTTTAATCATCCGCATTGACAAATGCGGATGACCAACCAAATGCGCACAAGTATTTGTTCATCCGCATTAACCAATGCGGATGACCAACTTACTAATGCTGATGATCAAGTGGAAATGCTGATCAAGATTATCTCATCCGCATTTGTCAATGCGGATGAACAATCAGAGGTGCGGATCAAGACTTAGACTAGTTTCTGATGTAATAGGTCAGGGGTAGTTTAGTCATTTTGTAAAGGCATCTTGTCTTGTCTATAAATAGAATAGTTTACCTCGTACTGAGGTGACGGTTGACAGATAGAGGATTTTGTTGTAATTATTCTCTATAATTTGTCAACATTCATATATCAATACAAACAAAATTTATGAGTAATTTTCTTGCTTGATTGTTCTTCGATTGTTTGTTTCCGCCACTCAATCGTTGACTTGATTATCATATTCGATTCTCAGTAAGAATATCACTCTTACTAAAACCCAGTCAATTGGTATCAGAGCTTTGGCTCTCGATTCTCTTTCAGATCTACTCACAGACTGAATAGAACTCGATTGATCTGATAATCAAGTTGCTAGTAGTAGATACTATCATCTCTACTTAGCAAACAACAAAAATACTCCTTTCAAACAGCAAGAACACTCATTCTGAAGATCAACAGAACTACTTGAACAAGTCAGACTCATAAACCATAATCAATCTTAAAATCAACTAAATCTATTCTTACACAATCAACATGGATTCTAACAGTTACTCTGAATTAGGTCATACACCTAAACCTCCCATGCTTAAACACAAATCTGAGTTTAAACAATGGAGAATACGGTTTAGAAATTATATCACAGGTGTAGATCATGACTTTTGGATCTCAATATGTAAGGCTCCACATATTCCTGTTACTTTATCAACAGCTCAAGCTGCACTGTACAAGACTGCTAGAATACCAAGTAAAGACTTAACTCTGGATGAAGATGACTATAAGAAAATCAAAATTGATCTTAAAGCATACTCTATTTTGACTCAAGCACTCAAAATGGATGTGCTGAAAAGATTGGAAAAATATGGAACTGCTAAAGCTGTTTGGGATGCTCTCAAAATTATGTGTGAAGGTAGTAGTGAAGTTGCTGAAATTAACAAAGACAAGCTAGTCAATCAGTATGAAACCTTCCATCACACCAAAGGAGAATCCATATCAAAACAACTGCGTAGATTTGTATAGTTGGTCAATGACTTGGAAATTATGGGTGTTTCATACAACATTAAAGAACTCAACAAGAAAATGCTTCACAGTCTGCCTGAAAGCTGGAAGCAAAATGTCACAATGTGAAAAATACTCTTGATCTTGAGAGTACCACTCTAGACATTATGATAGCCAAGATTGAAGCTTTGGAACTTGATGAACGAAGCAGAAATCTGAGTGGGCCAAGAGTGATTGAAGCCTACAAATTCCCTTCAGAATCACATTCTGTGAAAATGCTTTCATCACAGAGGAAGATGACTTCATCTCATCAAGAGATCAAATGAACAATACTGGGTTCATTGCATCTCCATCATTCAATCACCATTCAACTTCAGCACAAGCACCAAAAGTCTCCACTACACCTACAATCTCTCCGGAAGACTTAAAATCAGAAGAGCAAAAGGCAACCTATAATGCCTTTGTTGCAAGTTTTGAAGCATATCTTGGGGAAGACTCACTTCTGCCCATTTAATACAGGAAGATTTAGAAGAATTAGATCCTGATGATGTTGAGGAGATGGATCTACAGTGGCAAATGGCAATGATTGCCATAAGAGCAAAGAAATTCTTCAGAAAAGGAAGAAAATTGAGCCTGAATGAGAACACAAAACTTGGATATGACAAATCCAAGGTAAAATGCTTCAACTGTGGCATGACTGGCCATTTCTCAAGAGAGTGCAATGCTCCTAAAAGAACCAACCATTCAAGGAACTCTCCTGGTCAATCATCCTCACAGCCTAATTCAAGCTATCACTCAAACAATCAACAAGCAGTACCATCATTCTCATCATCAACAAACATACCAGAATCAACCACAGTTGACAAATCAAGCCCATGCAAGCAGTCAGCCTTCTGCCAGTGCCCTTGTGATAAAAAAAGATGGGATATGTGACTGGAGTGTGTATGCTGAGGAAGTCAAGCCTCAATTCCAGAATCATGCTCTCATGGCTCATATCAATGATGGACCATCTGCATGCCTACTGAGGTAAAAACTAACCTTTGTAGTGAGAATTGCATAAATGAATTACAAGAGTATAGAGAACATAATCATAAACTGGTAGATAAAATTAAAGAAGAAAAGGTGAAGTCAGAAATGATGAAGAGAGAACTAAAAAGTTTTGAAATCAAAATCAAATCTCTCATTTCTAACATAGAAAAATTGCATGGTGAGAAATACAATCTTGCAGCTGATAATGAGCTACTTACTGAAAAGTTAGCTCAAGCTAAAGCTCAACAATCTATGACTGAAGTGAAACTTGAAAAGTTTCAAATGTCTTCAGTCAAGCTGCAAGAAATGCTGGATTCACAAAATGATCCAAAGAACATGTTAGGGATTGGGTACAATTCATGTCCTCCACCATACAATGACAATTACACTGTCATGCCTGACTCTGTATCACTCTCTAAATCAATTGAACCTAAAATTATGGAACCTAAATTAGAAGTGAAACAAGTGACAAACCTCAAAACAAATCTGATGTTTATTTTGAAACCAATGAGGACAAAATCAAGTTAGGACACCCAATCAAAATCAAAGAGTGTTCTGACAAGACAGTGATTGTCAAAAAACCATCAAGCCCTGTAAACACAATTGTACCTTTTATAAAATGCATACCATCTGTTTTACAAGGGAAAAAGAAATATGTCAAAATAGTGAAACCCACTACTGAGAGTAGTTCTGATAATGAGATTGTATCTCCACAAAATTCAAGTAAATCAGAAAAGGTTTCACTGAAAAAGAAACCAACTGTAAAACTGAGTTCAACACACAAAACTTCGTCAGACCCTCAGTCATCCAAATTAAGGCAGTGAGTTGGGTTTGATATCTGAAATAAAGAACATGTTGACCAGTTTGAGAAAGAGGTGAGAAGTAGGTTAAAGAAACAGAAATAGCCCAGACAACTGAACAAGAGTAGTATTGTGAAACAATCTACAAAAAGGGCTGATTCTGATTCATCACCTAAAGAAAAGAAAGTGACTCATCAAAAAAAGTATCAGTTGAGTCACTCAAAGAAAAATCTGATTCGAGAAACAAACAAATGTATTGTGATATTTGTGACATGTTCAATCACAAGACAGATAAATGCTTCTTCAACCAATATTGTTCTATCTGTGATATGACAATCACTCCACCAAAAATTGCTATTTCAACGAGTATTGTTCAATTTGCGACATGAACAATCACAATACATCTGATTGTTACTTCAATCAGAAGGGGTTGAGAATTCCACAACACAAGCCCATCTCAAAAACATCTACTGTGATGCATTCTGTCAAACTTCATCTTCATAATACTCAATCTAGTGCTCCTAGATTAACAAATGACAGAAATAACTCAAAGGATTTAAGAAATGGTCAAAGAAATCATCTCACAATGAAACACAAACTTAAACTTCCGAAGCAAAAACCAACTTTTGATAATGAAACTCGGGCTAAATTTTTACAAAGAAATAGAGACCAACGATTTCATTATTCATCTGAATCCTCAGTAGATGTAGATGAGATGACTCGACCAATTCATTACCAAAAATCTCCCAAATCACCTTCGTTAAAATCACCATTCAGAGGGAAATACCAGGATGTGACTATCATGAATAGGAATGGGAAACCCAAGACCATCATGGCTTGGGTTCCTTATTCTAATTAGTTCTTTTTGTTTATAGGTTCACCCACACAGGTCTAATAGCCTATGGTATGTAGATAGTGGATGCTCCCGACACATGACTGGAGATTGTTCCCTCCTTCATGATTTCAAGTACATACAAGGGACTACTGTGGCATTCGGTGGAGATTCAGAAGGTGGCAGGATTACAGGAGAAGGATCTATGACAAATGGGATGCTGAGCTTTGACAGAGGGAATTACTGTGAACAATTGAATTTCAATATGCTAAGCGTGTCTCAGATCTACGACAAAAAAATATTTGACTCACTTTACAGACACTCACTGCTACATACTGAAACCTGGTTTTCAGATTCCTGAAGAATGGGTTGTCTTAAAGACTCCAAGAAGAATAATACATATGTCTTAAACATGTGTTCTGCGTCACCTAAGGAAGAAACATGTCTTTTGTCTAAAGCATCATTTGATGAGTCACAGCTTTGGCATAGACGTTTGGGGCACACTAACTTTAAAAATATGAACAAGTTAGTCAAAGAAAACCATGTAATTGGTCTTCCTCAAAAGGAATTCAATTTTATTGATCAATGCTCAGCGTGCCTCAAAGAAAACAACACAAATCGTCTCACAAAACCAAGCTGATGAACACTAACAATACTCCTTGAAGTTACTTCACATGGATCTCTTTGGACCAACTCATGTAATGAGTATGGGAAAGAAACAATATTGTTTAGTGATCATTGATGACTTTTCTCGATTCACATGGGTGTTCTTCCTACTTCATAAAAATGAAGCATCCCAACTCATTCAAGAATTTATCACTAAAATTGAAAATCAACTTGATCTCAAAGTCAAAATAATAAGAAGTGATAATGGTACAGAGTTCAAAAATGAAAATATAGTTCCTTTTGTGCAACCAAAGGCATTGCTCATCAATTCAGTGCAGCTAGAACTCCTCAACAAAATAGGGTGCTGAAAGGCGAAATAGAACACTGATTGAAGCAGCAAGAACCATGCTAGCCGATGCTAAACTGCCAATCACCTTCTAGGCAGAAGCAGTTAACACATCGTGCTTTGTGCAAAATCAAACTCTGATTGTTAAAGAAAGTAACATGACACCTTATGAACTGATATTTCAAAGGAAACCATTCATTGTATTCCTCAAATCATTTGTTATCCTCGTATCAATAGTAAACACCCGTGATCATTTGGGAAAATTTTCATCTAAGTCCGATGAAGGATTTTTTGTAGGTTATTCTTCCGTCTCAAAGGCTTATAGAGTGTTCAATCCTAGACTGAACATTATTGATGAATCCACAAATGTTCAATTCAAGGAACATTCGTTTCCAAATCTACAAATGGTCCTGATTGGTTGTTTGATATTGACACTTTTACTAAATCATTTGACCAATTTCACTTGTCTGATGCAGGAAATATACATTAGGTGATACTTCATCAACTGTAGAAAGAAGAGAAAATTATCCATTGATCCACCTACATCTGATGAACATATGAATGAAGATGTTCCTCTTCAAGCTGATTCCATCAGACACTTGTCACAAAACCTTAGTGTTTCCTCTGAAGAAGGTCCTAGCCTGGTACCATCTCACTCAGATGACTTGTCACATGAGATCAGAAATCAAAAACAGGCTTCTCATCCAGAAGAAACTCAAGGTACTTCAAATGATACAAGCAACCTCAGTGCTGAAGATGTAGCAGTTACTGAAACAAAAATTGACAATCTTCATAATTCAACAACAATACAAGATGATTGTGCCTCTGACCATAATGACTGAATGTCTCCACTCTTGATGTAACTATTGCGGGTGACATCATTCCCACCACAAGAATACACAAGAATCATCTAGTTGAAACCATTATTGGTGATCTTAATGAGAGGGTGACAAGAAGCAAGTAAGTATTGCAAACATCTGTTCTCATGCTTTCTATGTCAAACAGTACCCAAAAACATCAAAGGGGCGCTTCAAGACAATAGTTGGATTGAAGCAATGAAGGAAGAATTGCTCCAATCAAGAAACAAGAAGTATGGCAGCTGGTAGATCTTCCCGAAGGACAATACCCTATCGGTACCAGATGGCTGTACAGGAACAAGACTGATGATAGAGGGATAGTCATCAGAAATAAAGCAAGACTAGTGGCACAGGGATACACTCAGAAGAAGGAATTGACTATGACGAGGTGTTTGCTCCTGTTGCCAGACTAGAAGCAATCAGAATCTTTCTCGCATATTCTGCGTCCATGAAATTTACTGTTTATCAAATGGATGTAAAGTGTGCCTTCTTGTATGGAAAGATTGCTGAAGAAGTCTATGTAAGTCAACCACCTGGCTTTGAAGATCCAGATTTCCCTCCAGAGTGTACAAGCTCGACAAAGCTCTGTATGGTCTTCATCAAGCTCCAAGAAAGTGGTATGAGACCCTATCATCCTTTCTTCTTGAACATGGGTATGAAAGAGGAAAGATTGATCAGACTCTCTTCAGAAGAATAAGAGGAAAAGACATGCTGTTAGTCCAGATCTACGTGGATGACATTATATTTGGCTCGACAAACAAACAACTCTGCAAAGAATTTGAAGATCTTATGCATTCAAAGTTCAAATGAGTGCTATGGTGGAACTCACATTCTTTCTAGGAGTGCAAGTCCAGCAAACAGCAGATGGAATCTTCATCAATCAATCAAAATATGTAGAAACCATGCTGAAGAAATTCCACTTTGCTGACTGTCAGTCTATCAGAACTCCTGTAGATACTAAAGTGAAGATTGGACCTGACCCTGAAGGCAATCAGTGGATCAAACTCACTATCGATCAATGATAGGTTCACTTATGTATCTAACAGCAGTAGGCCTGACATTATGTTTGGTGTTTGTGGTGTGTGCTAGATATCAAGCTGATCCAAAAGAATCACATGTGAACGCAGTCAAGAGGATATTCAGATATCTGAAGGGCAAACCAGCTCTCGGATTATGGTATCCAAAGGAAGGAGAATTTAATCTCTATGCCTACACAGACAGTTATTATGGAGGATGCAACTTCAAAGAAAATCCACTTCTGGCGGTTGTCAATTTCTTGGTCCCAAACTAGTATCCTGGCAATGCAATAAGCAGATAAATGTGTCTGTGTCCACAACTGAAGCTGAGTATATTGCCACTTCAGCATGTTGCTCTCAAGTTCTCTGGATTCAAAACCAGATGCTTGATTATGGTTTTAACTTTTTGCATACACCAATTTCTATTGATAACACAGCTGCTGTCTTTATAACTAATAATCCAGTTCAGCACACAAAAAAACATATTGAAATTAGATATCATTTTTTGAGAGACCGTGCTGAAAAGGGTTTAATCAAATTGATTCAAGTAGCAACAGAAAATCAATTAGCTGATTTGTTTACCAAGGCATTTGAACCTAGTAGGTTTGAATTTCTGGTTCAGTCAATTGGCATGATTAACCTTGAGTAAAACTTTGAAAAACAAAAAAATATTTTAAAACATCAGAAAAACCACAAAAAGAAATCAAGTCGTATGAAGAAAAGAATCTTGGAAATGATATAATTACAGTCGTTATATCATTCACTGTGCCTAATTTCAAAATGTAAAAGACCGAAATGACTTACCAGATATGTTGGTAGGTTCAACTTGGAAGAAAAGATACATGTAGTGATGAATTAAAGACATATTCAATTGTGAAACACTCATCACAAAGTACAGGTATGTATTGGCTTATCTGAATGCATGTGTGTGTAGTAACCTAAACACACCAGGTAATGATACTTTATGAATCTCTTTCACCACATCATGTTTCATCTTTGTTTTGCTGAGCAAAGACCTGATGAAACTTGCACATAGTGCAGATGTCATGATCCAAAAGATTTCCAATGTGGAACACATCCAAAATTGGATGAATCAACAAAGTAATACATTCCAAGTGAATGATCAAAAGAATCCTATCATGGATCACCTTCCAAAGTGAAGTGAAAAGAATCCCAATGAGGATCAACATGAACAAGGATCAAATTAAAAGAATCCAATGAGGATCAGTGAATATGAGATTTCATAACTTAAGTAACCTGGTAAGAAAAGTTGTGACAAAGTTCTACCATGCATTGTATAAGGAGGGTTGATCATTCCATGCTTATGTGTGTGAGGTACACATTGAATAATAAATCAAAAAGTCATTTGCATCAAAATATCAACCAGGTATGAGCTTAAGAGGACAAACATACCTTCAATCTTCAAGTTCATAATCATGTCCATTTAATCATAAAGGATGCACATGTGTAATGAAAGATTGATATGATCCCCACAAAGAGATTTCTCTCTTCATTATTAATATTAATCAAAATAATATTCAAAACTTTTAAATCTTTAAATTTTCTCTCCAAATGTGGACATAAACTTTAGGGGGAGTAATTTAAAATTTTTGAGTAAGTTCAAATTTTTGTTTATTAACTCAATTTTGAAAAACAAAACAAAAGGAATTTTAGTTGGTGTTGTTGCAATAAATCAACCATTATATCTCAGCTTATGCAGATTCTTAGAAACATGATAAGCCCAAGATTCATCAAAATTAGGAAACTTGTATTAGTTGTAACATACAAGTCAATCCAAGCATAATTAACAACTCCAACAGCCAACTTCATAAGAAAAATCAATCAAGGACACCTCTTCATAAGATGAATAATCAATTCAATCACATTAACTTTTGATTAAGTTCAAAAGGTAATGCAGGTCAGTGCATTAGTTAATGCGGGTGAAGGTAACCCATGCATATAACTAATGCGGGTAACAACAATTTTTGAAGTGCATCTAATGCGGACAATGATTTTACTCTACCGCATTTTGTGAAGTGAATGTGAAGTTTACTCTACCGCATTTGATACAGTTAACAAATGCGTATGAACAAGTCTCTATCGCATTTGATACAGTGATGTGTGACTTGTCAACCACATTTGTACTGTACACATGGAATTTGTTCTATCGCATTTGCTACTGTACATATTCGGATATGGTAAAACAAGCCATTCAACCGCATTTGCAACAGTATACAATGCGGACAGCCAAAATTTCAAGTTTAACTTCCGCATTTGCAACAGTATACAATGCGGATAGCCAAAATTTCAAGTTTAACTTCTGCATCTGCAACAGTGCACAAATGCGGATAGAATAAAATCAAGAAACAAAACTTCCGCATTTGTAACAGTAGGGTAATGCGGACAGTCAATCAAAAATTCAACCTTCCGCATTAGCTACAACTACAAATGCGGATGACCAAAAGTAGTCAAATGCGGACTGTCAATGCCAAAAGTTCGTCTTTCGCATATGCTACAGTTAACAAATGCGGATCACCAAAATCAAACAAATTAACCTTCAGCATTTGCTACAGTGTTGACTGTATCTGCTTGTAAACTTGTAAAAATTTTCAAATTGTATTATTTGACTATTTAAAGGAATTCGAATAGGTCATTTAATACTTTTCAAATTTGAGAGAACTTATAGTGAGACGAGCGCAAAACTACAGTACACCACCATCAATCATCATCATCATCACAAACATTCAAAGATTTTGTTGTGTTTCATCTTAAACATTCTTGTCATCGATTCAGAAAAGCAGTCGTTTCAAAGATAAGGTATAACTTCAACAGATTTTGAAACCAAAACCTAAGTCTCGAACAGTTACCCTAAATCAAACGATGAACCAGGAAATTATTGAAGAACACCAAAATCAAACTCATTAAGTGATGTAATACACATTTTCGATGTCAATAAACATGTAAATTGATAGGAATTCAACTAATATTAAAACCATGATAACCATGTTTACTGAGAAAAATAGAGCAATGTGAAAAAGAAAAGTGTGAAACAAACCAAAGTCATATTAACAAATCAAAGCAAAATTAAAGTCAAAATTGTGAACTCACACACATTTCTCTTGTGCTGGTTACATGGCAAACCTTACATGGAGCAAGCTCCATAACGTCAGCGGTTATCTAAACCCTGATGTGCCTGAAGCAGAAGGTCTCAGAAATATGATAAGATTCCTATCTACCACAAGGGTAGCATATGCCATAACAGTAAGACCAACAATCTATGAGAATCCCATCAGGTCTTTCTGGAATTAGCTGAAGTAGTTGAAGAAAATGGAGTGAAAACTCTTACTGGCAAGATCAACACTGAACACACACTGAGGATCATAGAAGAATCAGTTAGAAGATGTCTGCAATTCAATGATAATGCAGATGATCCTCTTGAACTGGATGATGAGGAGATAACCATATTTTCTCTGAAATTGGTTATGAAGGGAGCTATGAAGCCAAACATATAGTCAAAGGATTAGTGGATCTGCCTTGGAGATTCCTAATTCATATGTTCCAACATTGTCTGTCTAAAAGGAAAACAGGATGGAATGACATTCCAGTCCTCACATCTTCTGCAATCTGTGCTCTGCACCAACAGAAGATTTAACATGTCGGCGTATGTATTCAATGGCCTAATCTCCAACATTCAAGAAGGGATGAGATACAAGTTTCTAATGTACCCCGGATTTATTCAATGTCTAATCAATGAAACATTTCATGACATTGTTAATGAAGGACCAGTACTTAACATTCCTTATTATGATGCAAGATCCTATAAGTACATCAAGAAGAAGGACCCAAGGAACTTCTACAGTGGTGCCCCTTCACCCCTTCTTCCTTGGATGTTTGAACAAATACACCAAGCAGGTCAAGCACAACCACCTCCACAACCACCTCCACAACCAATACCATCCCCATACCATCACCAATACCACAACCAATACCATCCCCAATAACATCACCAATGCCATCACCACAACAAATACCACAACCATCTACACAACCATCTCTTCAACATTACCTCAACCATCATCACTTCCTTCACCACAACAAACACCACCTATGATCACTCAACCTACACACATCACCACATCATCAATCTCCTATATCACCACACCAATCTCCTATTCCTCCGTACGAACCATTACCATCATCAATTGATCACCCTGCTGAACCAGAAGGATCAACAAGTGCATCCAAATCATCCAAATCATCTTCTGATGAGGAGGATTATCATGATCAAACCAAAGCCGTGAATGAACCTTCTGAGGCTGCTCCTTTTGAGAGCTATGCTGAATCAAACATCAATAGGCCTGATGAAAATGATGAATTAATAACTAAGTTGTTACTCAAAGTAGAAAGGATGGAAGAACACTAAACAGGAGAGCAGGAATTATAAATGACAGAATCCTGGAACTTGATGAGAAAGAAGGAGATTGAAAGATCTTAAAGAAAAATATGCAGTTGAAAGAATGGAACAAGCCAAGAGATTGAAAATCTAAAAACTACACTGAAACACTCAAGAGAAGAAGTGAGTGGACATATAGACACTCTTGAAATACAAACTATTGCCATGGAGGAACAAGAAAACATCATAGAGGAACAAGCTGATATCATCTCAAAACTGGAAAAGGAAATCGAGAGCAAAAACAAAAATATCCGAGCTTGAAATGATGATTAAAAGAACTGACGTGAATGATGATGATGAGAAAGAAGAACAAAAGAATGATGATGAGAATGAAAACAGTGGATGATGAAAGTGAAACTGAGATCAAAGACCAGAGCTTAGACATGGTGGTGTATTCTGGAAACACTGGCCATTCAGACTCAGAAAAGGGTGAATTTGAAGAACTCTTCAGTGCTTTGGATAGTTTTGCTTCTGAACAATTCAACATTGATGATGATTTTTAGGAGTTCATAAACAATCAAAGAACTGAGGGAGAGCCTATTGTATTTATTCCTAAATCACCAGTGCCATTGGAAAAGGAATTGTCTCTGGAAATTGTCTTTGCCATATCATTAACTGAAGAACAAAAAGAGGAACTAAAAGAAAGATATGAACAAGAAAGGAAAGAAAAACTGTACCTGAACAAGTGAAATGAAGGATCAAGAGCCAAGTACACCTGAAAAGATCCATGAACCAGAAGATCAAACTGAAACCTCTAGCCCTCAACTTCAAACTTACTCATGAAAGAGGAAGTATCTGGTAGAAAAGGCTAAAGGCAAGAGCCCAATAGCTGAAGAAGAACCATCAAAGAAACAAAAAAATGACCCAAGAAGTTTAGCAGCAATTGCTGAATTTTTGGAAGAACATGAGCAAGCAGAAGCTCAGTTGAAACAGTTGGCCAGAGCAATTGATTTAGAAGAAGGAGAAATTGCTGATGAAGATGAAGTTTTAAAGGATGTTCTCATGGACAGTCCTCTTAAAGAAGAACAATCAGTAGAAGACATGGTAACCAAAGCTCAAACTGATGACTTGATGATTAAAGCCATGTTCGTGATCAATCAAGGCTATGATCCTGATGAAGTGTTTGCAATGACTTATGAGGAAATGAAAGAGGAGGAAGAGAAAGTGAAGTTGTTGCTTGATCCAACAATAGACACTGACTATGAGAAGACAATGACAAAGGACACTCCAAAGCACAAAGACTCATCCTTGAAGAAACCCACAAGGTATGAAGTTCCACTACCAAGAAGGGGTCCTCTACAAAAGCTTTCACAAATGAAGAAATCAACCTCATCTCATGAATCATTATTTCCTGATCCTTATAACATGTCTGATAAGGAAATGAAGGAATATCTTTCAAGTCGAGGATTCACAAAAAGAAAGATTGCCAACATGAAGACAAATTCATTAAGGGCTGCAACACTTCAATTGATCAATGAAAAGAAAGATAAACTAAAGAAACTAGAAGAAGAATTGACAAAGACCAAACCCAGAAACAGAATGTCAGCTGAAGACATGCTGCTGAACATAAAAGATCAAGAACTACTTGCCCCGGTACTCCACAAATATCCTGATGGTTTGCAGAACCATCTCAGTTGAAGCTGCAAGAAGGACTGACCACTACTGAACTGATCAGAAGGGTATCTACTCCCAAGGGGAAGATAGATCAGAAGATAATAGCATGGAAGTATGATAGCACCTGGAACATGTTCATGGTGAAGAGAATCTCAGGGCTAGTACAATTCTTCACAGAGTATTCAGCTCTAGTAAATGCCTTTGAGATTCATGATTTGAAGGAACTAGCTTAACTTGAACTGATCAATCATGCAGCTATGTTCAGGGGATATGAATTTGAGAATATACTTAAGATGTTCAGAAGGACAAACAACTTCAATTCATTAAAGACAATTTGCTTAAGAAAAGATAAAACATTTGTCAATCCCCAGGATAAGAAGAAAAAGGTGGAAGCAGAAGAAATAGTATTCCATGTGTTGAAGGTAAAGCCAACTGAGTCTTTAAAGAGGAAAGTAGTGTCTAGTACTCATTCTACCACTCCTATCTCAAATGTGTACTATGATGAGAAAACATATGAGCTGGTGATAGAAAGGAAGTGGGGAGGAAAAGAAGAGCTGACATTAGACTTTTCAGTGGATATGAAGTAAGACTACTTGATGAATCATACATCCACTACATTTATACCAGGCACTCGGAATTAAACAACAAATTGGGTGAACAAGACATGCACTTCTTTTTGAAATGCATCAAGTTGTTGAAACTGGCCTATGACAGAATAAAGATTAAAAGAGAAAAAAAGAAGAAGAAAACACCACTGCAACTTGGAAACATTGTTAAGCTTGAAGTGGATGTGGGAGGGAGTTATTGATTCATAGAGATGGTCTTTCAACAATCTCCATATGGGAACCGATTTCTCTAAAAAAGTTACCAATGAAGCCATCTACAACATGAGCAGAATTAAAATACATGTGCTGAGTAGAGACAAGATGTCCGAAGCAACTGATTTTGTAAACATAATCAAGGCCATTCTGGATCCCTCCAAAGCAGCATTCATACTTGTTGGACCAAAAACCAATGAGCCAGATCAGAAAAACCTTTAAGTCCCACAGACATCATAACAACTGAAGTGGTCTACAACAGCTGAAGACAAAGTCTGAAGACAAAGTCTAAGACAAAGTCTGAAGACATAGTCTGAAGACAAAGTCTGAAGACATAGTCTGAAGACAAAGTCTGAAGACATAGTCTGAAGACAAAGTCTGAAGACAAAGTCTAAATACCAAGTCTGAAGACAAAGTCTGAAGACAACAGCTGAAGACAAAGTCTGAAGACAAAGTCTGAAGAAAACTGCTGAAGACCAAGTTCTCAGAAGTTGTCACAACAGCTGAAGTAGTTCTCTTCAGTAGTTGTGATGGTTTACTTTTCAGTCGTTTGTATTAGTAGTTTTATACTATGTAAAACATATGAAGTTCTTACACTTCAGATGTTATAACTTCAGTAGTTGTAATGATAGCTTGTACTTAGCTTTTTGTGAATGTGTCCTCAGTTGTTGTGGACATCTTTAGTAGTTTAGTTTACTTTAAGTTGTTTGTATAAATCAGTTAGCTGTCACTATCAAGTGACATCAGCTGATGTCACATTCCTTTATAAAAGGAATGTTGACCTAATTTCCTTGCAACCGAAGCGTGTGTGTGAATGAAAACATTCTCTTTGCAGAAAACTTTCTCTCTCTATAACCGTCACTATTTGATTGAATATTCATATTATTCTTGCTTAAATTTCGTCTAATTCTTGTTCTATTCCGCTGCAAATTTTAATCTAATTGATCAAACTAGATCCCGATCCTTTCAAATGGTATCAGAGCTGGTTAATCATTGATCGATTTAACAATTGATCATTGAAACTGCTCTTTTGATATCTAAGTTTGATCGGATTAGCAAATTTGCAAGAATTAGTTATATAGTTTGATTTTCTGTTGCTTCCGGTGAATTAATTTGAGATTCATCTTGTTTCAAACTGTGTTGTTGAGTTTTGAGCTAGATCTGTTAAAATTTCATTGAACCTGTTTGAATTGGTAAAAATGGCTACATCAATCAATGATCCTCACAATACTGACTCCTTAACAAAGCCTCCGATGCTTGTTAGGAGTGAGTATAACATATGGCAATGCCGAATGTTCCATCACCTGTCTGTCAACAGTTCAGGTTGTTGGAAATCTGTGGTTCATGGACCATATAAGCCTATGGTGAGTAATCCGGAAACCAATGAAATGGTTCCGAAGAAGAAAGAGCAATATTCAAATGAAGATCTGAAACTATTTGAAATTGATGCTAAAGCCCATGGAATTCTGGCCATGGCACTGCCTAATGAAATCTATTCTGGACTTATGCATCATGAAACTACTCATGACCTCTAGGTTGCTCTGAAAGAACAATTTGGAGGAACTGATGAGGTCTTGGCAAACAATAAAGAGATCCTTGCCCAGCAATATGAGACATTCTCTCATAGAAAGGGTGAGTCACTAACTTAACAGTTTGAGCGATTTTCCTGTTTGATATCTGAGCTGAAAATGGTTAAACATGAATATACAAACAATCAGATGAACAATAGATTCCTCAGATCCCTGCCTAAGAGATGGGACACATATACTATTGTCCTACGCTCTAGTGCAAATCTGGACAATCTATCTCTCACCCAACTTCATGGGAAACTGTTAACATTTGAAAGAGAGATAGAACAGAAAAGGAAACTGGCTTCATCTGGGAAGCTCACTGATGATTTTGTACCAGGGAATACTGCTCTGGTCGGTCATGAGTCAGAATATGCTGCATCAAAAAGTTCTTATGATGAGCATATAGATTTCTCTTTAAACAGTGGAGATCCTGCTTTTGTTGGTGTTGATAGTAATTCAGGGTGTAGTAGTGATAATTTGTGCTTTTTGATGGATGATTTGAAAAGAATTGCTGATGATGATCTGGAAGAGATGGATATTTTGAGCCAAATGGCATTAATCAATATCAGATGTCAAAAACTTTACAAAAGGACAGGTAGAAAATTTCCTGGTCTCTCTGGAAAAACCAAAGTTGGTTTTGACAAGAGCAAGTTGAGATGTCACAAGTGCCATAGACTTGGACATTTTACAAGAGAGTGTAGATCATCTGGATCTAACTCTTCTACACCCTTTGTGACCTTTCCATGCAATAGCTCACAAAACAAAGGGCAACACTCTACCAGTTCTGGTCATCATTCACAAATTCAATCATCTCTTGCATATTTTGTCCCTCAAGGTCAAATGCCATATCCTTATCCCTGTTTTTACATGCCTCAGTCCAATCAGGTTCCAGTACCCATAGCTGAACAACCACATGCCCTACCTGAGCCTCAACCATCTCAATCAAATCAACAATCTCAATCTCAATCACATCAAAGCTTTTTCACACCTGGAGTTGTTGACTGGAGTAGCTTACCAGATGATCTTTCTGGTTATTCTGAACAAATGTTTTCTGGTGCTGGTCAACATGGTGGTAAAAATCCTTTTGGAAATCTTGCTCTTATGGCCCTGGAGTCTACTGATGGTTCATGCTCAAATGCATCATCATCACAGGTACCACAGGTATCTTCTGAGGCTAAGGCCAAGTTGTCTTCTGAGTCATGCATAGCTGCTTTTGTCTCAAGTAGAGAAGCAAATGTAGCTTTAATTAATCAAAATCTTGACCTAGAGAAAGTGATTTCCAAAAGAAAAGCTGAGTTTGAGTCTGTCTTAAAGGAAAAAAGATGATGAGATTTACAAATTAAAATGCCAAATCACTGATAAGGCAAAGGTAGAGGTCATTTTAGAGAATCATAAGAATCTCAAAGAAACACTTGCAGCTTCTCAAGTAGAGTGTGAATGCTGGGTAACATCCTGCAAGGGGTTTGAAATGCTTCTTAGTAAGCAAACAGCTTCAAATGTGAAGTTTGGGATTGGGTATAATCACACTGTACCTCCTACAGATTTTACTCCCAAGACAGAAGTAAAATCTAAAGGTGAAATCAATTCCCAAACCACATCATCATGTGTCTTATCCTTAAGTGATAATGCAAAATCAGAGGATGAAGTCAGTAATAGTACCTTAGCTAATCAATCTGCTGATGGTCTCACTGCTGATAAACACATGAGCAAAGAAAAGCTAAGCACTTCAGGTGTTGTCTCACAAAGTATTCAAAGTACTGAAGAGCAAGTAACAACACTAGAAGAACATTTCAAACCAAATGAAAACAAACATGGTTTGACAACTACTGAAGAGTCTATCAGGAAATCCAAAAGTACTGATAGAAAACTTTTGAAGAACAAATCTTCAGTTGTTACAAATCCTTCTGTACTTAACATAAGTACTGAGAGGAAGAAAGTACTAAAGAACACACCTTCAGTAGTTTCATCTTCTTCAGCAGTTGAACAATAGAAGATGAAGAAAAAACCATGTGAAATATGTGGTCTATTCAATCATCTCATTGATGAATGTTGGTACAGAAAGGATTCAAAATTCAACAAAGATAAAATCATTAAAAATAAAATTAATAAAATGAAAGATGAATTTGAAACCAAGTTTGTGCCACAAACATCTCAAACTGATAACCCAAAGTTCTTACAAAAATCTAAAAAGAAGGAAGGGGTTTATCATAAAACAGCTGAAAGTATTCCTCATGGAATATCAAAACACCAGACTAAGTCTGTGTCTTTCAAAAAGGAGGACATGGTGAGTCACAGGAACCTATAAAAAACAAGTACTGATGTGTCTGCTGAACTGAAGACTTTAACAACCAATCAGACACAACTTGTTATGATGGTTCAACATCTGTTGGGGAGAGTTAACCAAATAGATGTACCTGTGATTAAACCACTGAAAAGGAAAACTAAGCCAAAATCAAAGGAATCCTTCTTAGCACCATCTACACCTTCAAAGGCTGTTAGTCATGACAAATCAGTTAATATAGAATCTGTTGATGAGAACAGACCCAAAACCAAAATGTTTTGGGTCTTAAAAGCTAACTAGTTTGTTGTGACAAATGCAGGGTTCTTCAGCATGCCATAGAAGCATCTGGTATGTGGACAGTGGAGGATCTATGCATATGACAGGGAGCAGTTAGGAAAGAAGGGATTTGTATCTTTTGGTAATGATGCTAAGGGTTACATCATCGGCAAAGGCTTTGTGTCAAATGGTGAGATTAGATTCGATGATGTTAACCATGTGGAGAATCTCAAGTACAACTTGTTGAGTGTCAGTCAAATGTGTGATAAAGGGCATGTTGCACTTTTCACCAGTCAAAACTATCGAATTCTGTCTTCCAATGTTTTGAGAATAATTGACAAGATATTGGATGAATATACTCTCCTGAAGGCCAACAGGATTGGAAGAGTATATGCCTTAGACTTATCAAAGAAAATTGATCTAAAAGGCCATCCATGTCTATTCTCCAAGGCCTCTCCTCAGGAATCTGAACTATGGCACAAAAAGCTTGGTCATGTGAATCTTAAAAACATGAACCAGCTTATCCATCATGGTTTAGTGAGAGGTCTGCCATTAAAGGAGTTCAAATGTGATGAAAACTGTTCTGCTTGTTTAAAAGGAAAGCAACACAAAGTATCATTCCCTCCAATAGAAGAACAAAAGTCCAATGCCTGCTTGCAATTACTACATATGGATCTTTTTGGTCCAGTAAGAGTGATGAGCATGGCAAAGAAAAAATACTATCTGGTAATTGTGGATGATTATTCCAGATTTGTATGGACCTTCTTCTTACATTCAAAAGATGAGGCTGGTCAAATCATCATCTACTTTGTGTTGCATGTGGAAAAGCAGTACTCCCTTTTTGTCAAGTGTGTGAGGAGTGATAATGGCATAGAATTTAGAAACCACACACTTGATGAATTCTATTTATCTAAGGGAATCAAGAGGCAGTATAACATTCAAGAATTCCTGAACAAAATGGAGTGGTGGAGAGAAAGAACAGGACCCTTATTGAAGCCGCAAGGTCAATGTTGGCTGATTCTGGTTTGCCACTAACCTTTTGGGCTGAAGCTATCAACACAGCTTGCTATGTGCAAAATAGAGTGTTAGTAAATCAGAGATTGATGAAGACTCCTTATGAAGTGTTACATGATTTGGCCCCTCTGATTTCCTTCTTTAGAGCATTTGGGTGTCCCTGTTATATTCTTAACACAAAGGATCCACTTCAGAAGTTTGAATCGAAGGTGGATGCAGGGTACTTTGTTGGGTATCATCTACTTGCAAGGCATACAGAGTTTTTAATTGCAGAACAAAGATAGTTAAAGAAACCTTGCATGTAAAGTTTAATGAATCTCCAAAGGAGAAAATCCCATAAAACCCTGTGGAGTTATTTGATTTGGACATACCGCAATATGTTTCTTATCAGCCTCCAGCTATTGCAGATTCTGTGAATCTATCATCTCCTGCAAATAGGCATTCATCTGGTGATACAAATGCAAGGTTTAGTGATCACCTACCTGAGTCTACTAACCTTGATATTCCTGTAGCTTTAGCAGTTCCATCCACAACAAATGCTGATGAGATATCTGATTCCTCTACTTCATGAATTGCCATCTCATTCTAGGTTTCAAGAGTCTGGATCAACATCTGTTGCTGCTGAATCACCTACAAACACTTGCACAGATCTTATTGAGTACCAAGAACTGAAGAATCACCCCATGTCTCAGATCATTATCAATGCTGGTGTTTCAACTAGAAGTCAATTGTCCAATTTCTGCTTTTATGCTCTCTTCATCAATCAGCAAGAGCCCAAGAACTATCATATTGCATTAAGAGACAATGGATGGGTTGAAACCATGCAACTTGAGCTTCTTTAGTTTCAAAAGCAGCAAGTGTGGGAAGTGTTTCCTCTACCCCAAGGTAAGTGTGCAATAGGCACTAAATGGGTGTTTAGGAATAAAACTGATGAAAAAGGTCAAATTGTCAAGAACAAGGCCAGACTGGTTGTCACACCCCCGAGCTCCGGTAGGGTGGGACGTCACAGATTAGCAACAACTTACATGGCAGCGGAAACAAACCAATATAAGAGCTCAAAGGAAGAGAACATCACATGGCATTTTAAGGTTTTCAAAAGACACCGGCTGGAAACAGATCCAGCCCCAAATGTTTACGTGTTCAACATAATTTAAATAGTCATTGCATCAAATTGTTCAAGTCACAAATTGGTCGCACACAAACAATGCCATGGTCTCGGGATTGAGTCTAAGTCGTCCATAAGCTAAGAGTCTTCACGGGTTACCTGAAACATGCTCAAAAGAAAATTGGGGTCAACTAAAAAGTTGGTGAATTCAAGTGCTTAAAGTTTCAAAACAATAAAAGGAACTATTAAAGTCCACAGTAAAGGTTTTAGAATCATGTGTGAAAGTTTATGAAAATCTCATTTGATTTTAAAAACATCATTTTTAGTATCAGTCATCGTGGGGTATCACAATCAACCCTGCACTTGGTCCCCGGTTGGCCTCTTCTAAACTTGTGTTTAATCGGATATTCCCGTAGGAAAGAACCAAGCCTCAGAACAGTGAACCATTCCTGCTAGGATGGTTCACCATGGTATCTTATTCAAAACTTGTTACATGCCACAAACGACCCCTCAGGATCTCAGTGGGGTACCTCCCTGTAGCGGGAGCCACCGTGCGTGGGGGATTCCCCAAATAGATCTATCCACATAAAACAAGCGGTTCACAGAAGAATTAATGATCATGATATAAGTATCAGCAGGTATCCATAAGTCCCACATACAAGCATCAAATAAAGCACAATCATAGTTCATAAACAAAAGAGCATGTTTCATCCCAAAAACAGTAAGTAAAAAAGGGATCACTAGAACTCACCTTAGATATCAAGCAAAAAGAAATTCTTCGCGTGCCGGGAATGTCTCAAGTCTAGCACCCTAACATAAGTATATTAAGTGATTAGATACTGCTCTAAACCTATTTAAGGAGCAACAATAGTGCCTAAGACTTAAATGGATGGGTTCGGCTTTGATTCAGTTAGGGTTTGTATAAAAGGTTCCTTTTATGGAAAGTTATGGTTTTTCATGAAATCAAAGGTTTATACATTACTAAACCAAGAATATATAGTAATTATGCCATTTAAGGGGGCAAATGAACTTATGGGAGTCGGTTATGAAGTTTTGCAAAATTTACAGTTTTGCCCCTGAAGTTTCAAAATTGACATTTTCTACCCTTAAGATTAGTTTCTTGCATTAAGTGACCTCTATTCTTAAAAATAAGGTTCAAGACCTTAATTCAACTTAGTTTTAAGAATTTATAACCAAAATTTCAGTTTATGGACTCGGTTTTTAAATTACGCGTTTAACGTTGCCGGTTACGGTAAAACCGAACGGTTTAAAAATGGTTATCTATGAGTTTTCGTCTTTTTGAGTCTAAAACCAGTAGATAACTTTTTAAAGTCATTTTAATAAGTTCCAACCTTTTAAATCACAAATTTGCCCCTAGTAGTTGAAAGACCGTTTTTACGTTTACACTGTTAAAATGCGTTTTTAGTCGGGTTTGACCATTTTAAAAGCTTGTTGACCAACCATTTTACTTTTGAGGTTATTTTATCTTTTAACCTACTGGAAAATCATGATTTTTATAATTTGTAACATTTAACCCATTTATCGTATATTTTTCCTTAAAAACGCCTCTCGGTTTACACCCGGTTTCACTTAAAATCCATTTAAAATACCATTTGACCACTAAAAATTCTCATTAGTTCCAGAACACTTTATTAATCCCTAATGAACCTGGAATTCTCTTTAAAAGTTTATAGTTCAAGATTTCTTGTTTTTAAGTCATTTTAATGTGTTTTCGGGTCCCGAAAGTGACCAAAATGGGCCCTAAACACATTATGCCTTTTTTTCCAGAAGTCAAACCATGTTATGAAACTTAATATGCACTAAAACTTATTGAAATAACAGTCCCAACACGTTGCCTAAAGGTTCTACACATACAAAGGTTTCAAGAGGTAAAAATAAACCATAACCGACCATTACACATGTGTGATTCTTGGTAACTTAAGTTTATTCATTGCCAAAACTTCATCTAACTTAAAAATCAGATTATTGGGGTGTCTTAAAAGTCATTTTGAGCAGGTTACACGTTTTGTTTTGAAGGGTTACAAGATACACAAGTTTAATGGTGCCAAAAACACCAAAATAGGGTTTTCAAGAGGTAAATCGGGTTCTACCCCTTAGATTGACCATTATATCATGTGATATACCTTCAAGAACGTGGGAAATCTTCAAGAACAAGGTGGGGGTGAGAGGTTTCTGTTACAACAAGAAAAAGTAAGGTTTTTAGGTGAACAATGAAGTTAAACTTGAGAAATGACCAAAACCGAACATAGTGAGCTTACACTTGATGTATCTTACGGTTTAGAAGGTGTGGATGGTCGTGAATGGATGAAATCTCCTTGGATGAGGCTGGAGAATCTCGAACAAAAGCTGGAACCTCAAGTATTGCACGTTCCAAGCCTCAAAACAACACCAAAAGGTCACCTTTCTCGTGGTTTGTGCTGGCCGATGTTGTTGTTGTTGTTCACGATTTTGGAGCTGGAAAGGAGGCTGAAATGGAGAGAATTTTGAGAGGTAGAGATGGGTTCAGCTGATGGTTTTCGAAAACGAGAGAGAGAGAGAATGAGAGGAGTGTGTCTTGCAATTGCATGTAAGGGGAATGGATGATAGGAAGGTGGTGTGTAGTGGTGGACAAGTGTGGTGATTGGTGGCAAGGGGGGGCGGCCGATTTTGTCTTGTTGTGTGGGTTTTCTTTTAAATTTTTATTGTAGAATAAATAATATTATGGGGTATTAATTTGAAATGTAGTGTATAATTATTAGTTAGTAAATGATGTTAGTTGATAACATGTGTAGGATCATTCTTGCATGATCCGAAATTTCCAAGTGTGTGGGTGTGTACACATATTTTTAATTGATTCATTTGATATTTTTAATTCTAGCTAGGGCACTAAATGAGTGTTTAGGAATAAAACAGATGAAAATGGGCTGATTGTTAAGAACAAGGCCAGACTGGTTGTTCAGGGGTTGCACAAGAAGAAGGTATTGATTAGATGAAACCTTTGCCCCTATAGCCAGACTGGAGGCAATCAGATTGTTCTTAGGTTATGCTGCTTTCCATAATCTTAAAGTTTTTCAAATGGATGTCAAAAGTGCATTCTTATATGGTAAAATAAAAGAAGAAGTTTATGTGTGTCAACCACTAGGTTTTGAAGATCATAAACTTCCAGATTGGGTGTATAAGTTTGATAAGGCTCTTTATGGGTTGAAACAAGCTCCCAGAGCCTGGTATGAAACATTGTCTAACTTTCTTCTTCAAAATAATTTCACTAGAGGCTCCATAGATAAAACTTTGTTCATTAAGAAAGTAGGCATGCATAAGCTCCTTGTTCAAATTTATGTAGATGATATTACTTTTGCATCCTCTGATCCATAGTTTTGTGATGCCTTTACTAAGTTGATGCAACAAAAGTTTGAAATGAGTGCCATGGGAGAATTACAGTTCTTTCTAGGTTTGCAAATCAAACAAATGGCTGATGGAACTTTCATTCATCAGTCAAAATATACAAAGGATCTATTGAAAAAGTTTGATTTACAAAATTGTAAGCCCTGTTCTACTCCCATGTGCAGCACCACACAACTGGATGCTGATAAGAAAGGTAAAGCAGTTGATGAAACTCTTTACAGATTTATGATTGGTTCCTTGATGTACCTTACAGCTTCTAGACCAGACATTATGTTTGCAACTTGTGTCTGTGCTAGATTTTAGGCTGCACCTAAAGTATCCCATATGATTGCAGTCAAAAGGATCTTTAGATATTTGCAAGGAACTCAATCTCTAGGACTTTGGTATTCCACTGGGCACTCTTGCAAATTAGTTGCTTTCTCTGATAGTGACTATGCAAGGTGTAAATTAACCAGAAAATCAACCTCTGGTGGATGCCAATTTCTAGGCAATTGTTTAGTTTCTTGGCAGAGTAAGAAACAAACTTCAGTTGCTACATCCACTACTGAAGCAGAGTACATTGCTGCTGCAAGTTGTACATCTCAGATACTCTGGCTTCAAAATCAATTACTGGATTATGACATTGCAGAGACTAAGACTCCTTTGTTGATGGACAGTGCTTCAGCTCTTTGTATTGTTAAGAATCCTATCCAGCATTTTAGGACCAAACATATTGAGATCAGACATCATTTTATCAGGGATTGTTATGAAAAAGGTCTGATTGATCCAAAGTTTGTTCCTAGTGCTGATGAGCTTGCAGATATATTTACTAAGCCTTTGGACAGTGCAACTTTCCAAAATCTAGTGCTAAGGCTTGGTATGCTGCAGCTTGAATGATTTGACAACTACTGATGATCTTAGTTCACAAGTACTGATGAGCATTAGTATACAGCTGTCAAATATAAGTATTGATGAGTTATTTTATCTTCAGCAGTTTTCTTAACTACTAAAGACTAAATTACTTAAAAGTACTGAAGTACTTTATTTGTTGAAAAGTACCGATGTAGTTACAACTACTGATGTGGTTACAACTACTGATGTCTGTTCTAAGAGATAAGTACTGATGACCAATGAAACATCTGAAAATCAGATAATCTGCTGAGTAAGTGTTAAGGTCAAATGAAACAACTGAGATCTGTGAATTGACGACAACAACTGATGAGAAATTTCTTTTCTATTGTTTCAAACAACTGCTGTTTCATTTCAAAACAACTAAAGCCAAAACCAAGTCTTCAGTAGTTTCAAACTACTGATGACTAACACCAAGTCTTCAGTTGTTTACAACATCTGAAAGTTAAAACCATGTCTTCAGTCGTTTTCTAACAACTGATGACTAACACCAAAACTTTCAGTTGTTTTCTTTCAACCGTTTCATAACCTATAAATACCTAACCCTAACTTCAAACTTTTCATAAGTCGTTTTCCGAACGTTCATCTTCCATTAATGGCGACCATGCAAATCAAACCACGACACAACTGTGTTGCTTATTTCATAAAATCGGCCTTTTGGACTAAGTTTGATGCTGCCATTGATCTGATGGTTGATTCCCCGTATCAAACTGCTTTTCTTCTGAATCCAACCATCTATCCCGATACCCTTCGCCAATTCTGGACAAATGTCACTGTCCATACTGGTGAGAATGATGTCGCGATCACTCTCCAGTCGTTTGTAAACCAGAAGAAGGTGGTCGTCACTCCTGCTATCATTCGCCAAACCCTAGATCTGAATGATGCCACCTTCGTCACCAAATACCTGAAGGGCATCACTGATCTATCATTCATCAACCATGGATATGAGGGCGACCTAAGTGCTACAACCATTCTAAAGAAGCACTTCCATGATGCTGAACACCTAATCTTTCATATGATCAATGTCTGCCTTGCCCCCAATCCTCTTCATGGGATCAAATGTCATCTAGGTGGCAGTAGGTATTGTATTCTATCCTTGAACGCAAAAGCTTAAATTTTTTTGAAATTATATTTTTGGAATTAAAAGATCTGGCAATGAAACCTGTGGCTAACAGATGGATATTATATCCAAGGTTTCTTATGGCCATAATCATAAATCAATTAAAATCTGATGGCCCTATTGGCCTTGGAGTCCCTGCTATGGTAGTTTTGCCAGAGGTATACTCCAGGCACAACTTTGCCCCACAACTCAAAGAGGCTGCCAAACTGCTAAAACCCTAGCAGAAGGAACCCACAGCCTCATCCTCCAGATCCAAAGCCCCCTCCAAATCACAATCCAAACAAACCAAAAAGGCTACTCAGGGAGTTGAGTCCCCTGATGATGCCCCTGCAACACAATGACAGGATGAAACTATGGGTAGTAATCCCCCTATAGTTTCCATGACTCTACCAGCTGAAACCGCTCAGGTATCCTCTCAACAGGATCCTGATGCAACCAAAAATGGGGAAACCACATTACTGGAATCTCTCTCCCTTGAGAAGATTGCCATTGAAGAGCACCATTCACCCCAGGTGCAATCTTCTTCACCCTTATCTCCCATTGAAGCCACCCCTACAAGCCCAACTATGGTTATTGCACAAGTGCTGACTCAACTACATTCCTCTAACCCTCCCCAGAAACCTATTACCACTGGGAAAACCTCAACAGTTGAGGGAGAGGATTATAATATGGCTGATAACCCACAACATAGGGATTACAGAGTTCAATCTTCCTGTGTAGAGGAGGAGATTCAAACATCTGGTGAGGCTGCCTCTTCTCCTGTTTCAGCACATGAACAGGATGAAGGTGGTATCATCTCTAAGACCTCACCAGAGGCAACTGCCAATGAAGGACATAATCCTGAGGCAAGAAGTCCCCAGTTCCAAGAAATAGGGGCACATGTGAATACTGATCTACACTCAACACATGTTCATCCTGATTTAATCAGGAGGTCAGATGATTCAGCAAAGACTGATGATGACCTGGGCTTTTTCTTTGATGTTCTAGCCCACAACACCATTCTTGAGGCTGAGATTTGCAGACTACAAGAACTGCTTGCCAAAATGTCACAAGAATCAAGTCCATCTGCCCGAATTCACCCACAGATGGCAGCTTCTTCTGAAGCTCTACCAAACACTGAGCCACTCCCAACAACAATGCCACCAGCCTCTGATTCAGGCACCATTTCTCAAGGACAGAACCCCTCTGAGCAAATGGTTGCTGCCTTTCAATCCTCCTTACCTCTCATCACTTCCATCATCACTAACATTGTGCATCAAGCCATTGATGATAGGCTTTCCTCAAATCTTCAAACCTTAGTTGATAGTGCTGTTTCTAAGAGACTTTCTGACATTCAAACCCTTGAACCCAATGCAACCAAAAAGGGGGAGTCTAAGTCAGTGAAAGCAGATAAAATAAAGAGAGTTGAAGAGGAAGAAGAAAAAGAGAAGAAAGAAAAGGAGATGATCACCTATAAGAGAAAGAAGAGTGCTGAACAGACTGAAGGTGAGAAAAAGTTAGAAGAACTGATCAAAGAAGCTGATGAGCAACATAGCAGATCTATGGATAAGATCATTGATCAACTCTTCAGACAAGGTTTTGACATAGCCAAACTTGACTCTGAAATCAAAAGGCTAGAGATTCAAGAGATTGAATATAGATGGGCAAGTTGGAGTGAGAAAGAAAGGGAAAGGCTGGAAGCTATGACAAGATTCATATGAAAGCATTTGGGAAGATTAATCATTGAAGTGAAGTCATGGTCCAGAGATAGTATTTTGGAGATAACCACCAGAATATGTTCTTCTGAAGTATTCAACAAAGGATTGATCATAGAAGCTCTTGATGAAGCTGGTGCTGGGAAAAGGTCTGATATGGCAAAGTTATCCAAAGCTTCACTCACAACCAAGATGCTAGAGCAGCCTATACAATCTCCCACACCAAAACAACCAGCTTCACAACCCTTAAAACCAACTCCTTTACCCAAGAAACCTACTCAAACCACTACCAATGATGCACCCAAGAGGAAGAGAAGGGTATTGAGGACAGAAGAAGATGATGATGATGAGGATGATAGTTTGCCAATCTCTGCTGTTCTTAAAATAAAGATGCCTGAGCCCAGGAGTCAACCAACAACAATCACACCTGACATCCAAAGGCAAATGGTAAAAGTCAAACTTGAAGAAGAAGAATAGCACAAACAACATGATGAGCAGCTGTTAAGGATGGTTGATAAAGAGTTTCCTAAGTCTTCATCCATACAAGCTATGAAGAAACATGCTCAGAGGTTGTATGCTCTCAGATTCACATTTCAATATAAGAAAGAGAGAGTGAGAATTTGGCCTGACCCCAGAGTAAGTGACAGAATTCATAAAAAGAACATTCCAAGTCGATACAATGGCCAAGTAAAGAAGACTGTAGATGCTGAGATAATGCTGGCCATTGTAGTGTCACCCTGGGAAATCCTTGAAGACTTCAAGAGAGCTTACAAGTCTAGGATGACTCCACAAACTTTACTAGAAAACAAAATGGTGAAGAAGGGGTTGATCTACAAGAAGCTTGAAGAAATGAGCTCCAGTTGTTACTTGAAGGTACTCATCCTGATGAGTTTGCATACAGAGAAATAACTACTGTGGAGCTGAAGAATAGAAAGAATGTTAAGTACTTATCAGAGTACTATGGGCATGAGTTCTTCTTTGAAAGTGAAGCTGAAGAACTCACAATGGAAGAACAAGTTGTATTCCTTGAGGCCTATGTTAGAGAGTCTTACAGACTCATCATTGGGAAGTAGGTCTCATGGATGGGGTAACAGCTCAGTGTCCAATTGCCTAAGACAGAGTTCCCATTCACCCTTAGCTAATCAAACTTTCTGAAACCTCTTCCCTGGCTTGAGCTTAATTTGGAGATTTCTGAGCTGATCCAGAAAATGTTTCTGCCAATAAGTGGGTCTTCAATAATCTTAAAGGTTTTGGCTGCATTGGTTCAGGGGGAGTTTGTTGGACCAAAAGAACCAATGAGCCAGATCAGAAAAACCTTTAAGTCCCACAAACATCATAACAACTGAAGTGGTCTACAACAGCTGAAGACAAAGTCTGAAGACAAAAATCTGAAGACAACAGCCGAAGACAAAGTCTGAAGACAACTACTGAAGACAAAGTCTGAAGACCAAGTTCTCAGAAGTTGTCACAACAGCTGAAGTAGTTCTCTTCAGTAGTTGTGATGGTTTACATTTCAGTAGTTTGTAATCAGTAGTTTTATATTATGTAAAACATCTGAAGTTCTTACACTTTAGATGTTATAACTTCAGTAGTTGTAATGATAGCTTGTACTTAGCTTTTTGTGAAGGTCTCCTCAGTTGTTGTGGACATCTTCAGTAATTAGTTTACTTTCAGTTGTTTGTATAAATCATTTAGCTGTCACTATCAAGTGACGTCAGCTGATGTCACATTCCTTTATAAAAGGAATGTTGACCTAATTTCCTTGCAACCGAAGCGTGTGCGTGAATGAAAACATTCTCTTTGCAGAAAACTTTCTCTCTCTATAACCATCACTGTTTGATTGAATATTCATATTATTCTTGCTTAAATTTCGTCTAATTCTTGTTCCATTCCGCTGCAAATCTTAATCTAATTGATCAAACTAGATCCCGATCGTTTCAATACTACCTCCTGAAGACCCAGCTGAATCTTCACAACATCAATCACCTCCTAAACATTGAGGAAAACTAGGCTGTATAATCCTTAGGGGATTATTATTGCACCCTGAAAGGATCATACATGCCAACTCAATGGGTGAATTGATGATTGTTCAGCTGGAATCCCACAAGTCCAAGATGCAATGCGGATGAAGATATGTAAGAAAAATAACAAGTGTTATCTTCCGCATTAGTCAATGCGGAAGACAAAAATCTGATGCGGACAAGTGTTTACTCTTCCGCATTAACTAATGCAGAAGACACGATACTTATGCTGAACAAGTTACTCTTCCACATTGACTAATGTGGAAGAAGAAAAGAAGATGCGGACAAGACTTTGATCATCCGCATTGACAAAAATGCGGATGACCAACCAAATACGCACAAGTATTTGTTCATCCGCATTAACCAATGCGGATGACCAACTTACTAATGCTGATGATCAAGTGGAAATGTTGATCAAGATTATCTCATCCGCATTTGTCAATGCGGATGAACAATCAGAGATGCGGATCAAGACATAGACTAGTTTTGATGTAATAGGTCAGGGGTAGTTTAGTCATTTTGTAAAGGCATCTTGTCTTGTCTATAAATAGAATAGTTTACCTCGTACTGAGGTGATGGTTGACAGATAGAGGATTTTGTTGTAATTATTCTCTGTAATTTGTCAACATTCATATATCAATACAAACAAAATTTATGAGTAATTTTCTTGCTTGATTGTTCTTCGATTGTTTGTTTCCGCTACTCAATCGTTGACTTGATTATCATATTCGATTCTCAGTATGAATATCACTCTTACTAAAACCCAGTCACAATTATGTCATTATCTTTAGAAGAACCCAAGACCAGCAAGGCTTGGGCTTCCAAACAAAACTAACAATCTCATCTTATTTGCAGGGACATCCATATGACAAGAACAACAATGTCTGGATTATAGACAGTGGATGCTCCAGGCACATGACAGGGAACAAATCTCTCCTTCAACAATTTCAGAACTATGATGGAGGTCCTGTCCAATTTAGAGGTGAGGCCAGAGGATATATTTCTGGTAGAGGGAGTATATCCAATGGTAAGTTAAAGGTTGACAAAGTTCACTTTGTCAAACAACTTGAACACAATCTGTTAAGTGTTTCTCACTTCTGTGATCAAAAGCACCAAATGCTCTTCACAGAACATGAGTGCATTATCCTCAAACCTGGGATGACAATTCCTTCAGAATTGGTGCTTCTTAGATCTCCCAGAAAAGGGGATATGTACAAGCTTGATATGAACAATGCTTCCCCAATGGGTAAAGTACCATGCTTTCTTTCCAAAGCTGATAGTGATGAGTCAACACTATGGCATAAACACATGTGTCATGTACGTTTTAAAACAATGAAGAAATTGGCTAAAAATAACTTGGTACATAGTTTGCCTAAAAGGAGTTTTTCTACAAAGATAACTGTGTTGCTTGCCTGAAAGGGAAACAACACAGGACATCTCATAAATCCAAATGTGTTAACTCTATCACTACTCCATTACACTTATTGCACATGGATCTTTTTGGTCCCACAAGTATAATGAGCATTGGAAAGAAATCATACTGCCTTGTGATAGTTGATGATTTTACAAGATTCACATGGGTATTCTTTTTAAGAACTAAAGATGAAACTGCTAAAACATTAAAATCTTTTATTCGTAAAATAGAAAATCAAATTGATCACAAGGTTAAAATCATTAGAAGTGATCAAGGGACTGAGTTTAAAAACTTCGTTCTTGACTCATTCTGTAACTCAAAAGGGATTGCCAAACAATATAGTGCTCCCAGAACTCCTTAACAAAACGGTGTTGCTGATAGGAGGAACAAGACACTTATTGAGGCTGCTCGAACTTTGTTAGCTGATTCAAAACTACCTCTAACATTCTGGGCAGAGGCAGTCAGCACTACATGCTATGTACAGAATAGAGTTCTTGTAGTTAAGCCCCATGGAAAAACCCCTTATGAGCTATGGAACAAGAGGCCACCATTCATTGGCTTTCTAAGGTCCTTTGGCAGCAGGTGTACCATACTTAACACAAAGGACAATTTAGCAAAATTTGCTGAAAAGTCGAATGATGCTATTTTTGTTGGATACTCTTCTAGCTCCAAAGCTTACAGAGTATACAACATTAAGAATCAACATTTGAGGAGTCATCCAATATAGTTGTTAATGAGCACACTCCTTTTGTTAGAGGGAATGGCCCTGATCATATCTTCAATTTAGAATTGTTTCCAAACTATTCTAAACCTTCTTGTGAGAATGTTTTAGTTAGAATAGGGGTTCAAAATGATGCTAATGCTACTACTGATGATCAACTGTTTGAGGTACCCAGACCTAGTCCAGAATCTCCAAGAGCTGCAACGAACGAAGTTTCCACCATTCACAGATCTGATAGCTTGACTATATCAAGGAGTTGTGAAGCTTCTACAAGTGAATCACTTACTGAGCTTCAAAATTCATTAGGTGATCCACCACAACACCAGGCAGAAGGAAGTAGTGTTTTGAAGGAATAGGAAACTATTAATTCTACTACACTGCCAACCATTGATGATGTTTCTCACTCATTCAATCAGTCCTCATTGAATGATTTTGAAACAGCCGCAGGCCAGAGTGTTCCAGTTCCTAAGCAGAATATGTCCAACCTGGATCTATCTCTGCAACTGGAAGTGATTCCTCGCCTTAGGAATCATTCCTGCTGAGAACATCATAGGGGATGTCACTAAGGGTGTGAGAACAAGAGGACAGACTCATCATGGGAATGTCTGCTTGTACTCATGCTTCTATCCTAGATGGAACCCAAGAAGGTAGACGATGCCTTAAAAGAGAGCAGCTGGCTTGAATCGATGCAAGAGGAGTTGCTTCAATTCAAGAGACAGAAGGTATGGAACCTATGTCCACTACCATCTAGTCAAGTACCAATAGGCATTAAATGGGTTTTCAGAAACAAGAGAGATGATAGAGGCTTGATTATCAAGAACAAAGAAAGACTTGTAGTTCAAGGATACACACAAGAGGAAGGAATTGATTATACTGATGTCTTTGCACCAGTTGCAAGACTTGAGGCAGTTAGGATCTTCCTTGCTTATGCTGCATCCAAGGACTTCACTGTCTATCAACTTGATGTCAAGTGTGCATTTCTATATGGGGATATAGATAGGGAAGTCTATGCATGCCAACCTCCAGGATTTGAAGACCCACAACACCCCAACTATGTGTGCAAATTGAATAAAGCTCTATATGGACTGCACCAAGCACCTAGGCTGTGGTATGAGACATTGTCTCAGTTTCTTCTGAAGAACGACTACACTAGAGGTACCATTGACAAGACTCTCTTCATCAGAAAGTCTGGAAAGGACATCTTGCTCATTCAAGTCTATGTGGATGACATCATATTTGGTTCTTCGAATGACCAAATGTGTAAGGATTTTGAGAGCATTATGAAGAAGAAGTTTGGAATGAGTTCCATCAGAAAATGGACTTTTTCCTTGGAATTCAGGTGAATAAAATGAAGGAAGGGTTCTTCATTAATCAATCTAAGTATGTCTCTGACATCTTAGAAAGATTTGAAATGAAGGATTGCAAGCCTGCCTAGACACCCATACCCAAAAACCATAATTTTTGTCCTAACCTTGAGGGGGAGGATACTGATCAACATCAGTATATGGAAATTATTGGTTCTTTGATGTATCTTACTGCCAATAGACCTGATATCATGTTTGCTACTTGCATTTGTGCAAGATATCAGGCTGCTCCAAAGGTGTCTCACTTAGCTGCTGTTAAGAGAATTCTCAGATACCTAAAAGGAGCACCTAAACTAGGTCTCTAGTATCCCAGAAACAAGGATTTTAATCTCTATGGATACTCTGACAGTGACTATGGTGGCTGCAATATTGACAAGAAATCAACATCAGGAGGATGTCAATTTTTTGGTGGAAGGATCATCTCATGGGAATGCAAGAAACAATCCTGTGTATCTACATCAATGGTTGAAGCTGAATACATAGCTGCTGCTAGCTACTGTGCTCAACTGCTATGGATTCAGAATCAGATGTTAGACTATGAATACAATTTAAGCCCATTACAAAAGATCTTTATGAAAATTTTCTAAGTGTAAATTTCTTCCGTAGAGAAATTAACCCTTGGAAGTTATTTTTATATATTCCGAAGCACAATTTCTCAAAGGATAATTTTCTCTTCTCGGAAGAACTTTTAGTCTTGGAAGAAGCGATTGATTCCATATCAGATCTACTTCCGAGGCTTACAAACTCTCCATTCGGAAAACAACTCTAACCTTCGGAAGCAAAGTTTTTGCTTTGGAAGTAAGAATTGCCTTCAGAAGACAAATTACCTTCGGAAATGTTTTACATTCGGAAGAGAGATTCTACTATGTAACGTAAATCTCTTGGGCCCCACATTGTAAAAAGCAAAGATTTTGTTAGTGTTGTTAGATTATTTAACTGATTTTAACCTTACCGCCATTGTCACTTCATCCACTAAACCATCACATCACCTTATCCTAAACCCCATTACCGCCTTCCCACCCTCTTTTAAATAATCTCGACTGTTCAATCTCATCTTCTTACTTGCAATTTTTACTGCCCTAGAAATTTCTCTCCTCTGTAACTTTACCCAAGCTCAAGTTCATCCACATTCACCTTTCTCCAATGGCACTTAACCCTCAGCACAACCAAGTCGCACTTCTTGTTTTTTCAAGGGATGCCGACTTCTCTGAAATCATCTCCTTTCTCACCCAATCACCTTACTACACTGCTCTTACCGTTAACCGCACTGTTTACTCCAACCATATGGCCGAATTTTGGGTAAATGGTCAAGCCGAAACCCTAAATGGGATTCGAGTACTGAGGTCCAACATTTGTGGACAGGAGTTGATCATTACTGAACAACTCACCAGGGAGCATCTAGAGATTCACGATAAAGGAGCTCCTACTGAATCCCTAAGGCAGATTTGGACAACACCTACATCCTAATGGGATATGGCGGAGACATAAGCAGGTCGACGGTATACAAGTTCAACTTCTCCTACAACTGGAAGTTTCTCTTGCATGTTGTTCTCCACTGCTTGTCCAACAAGTCCGGCGGATGGGATCAAATCCCATATGAACTAGGATGCTTAGTTCATGGACTGGTGAGAGGCCTGCGCTTCAATTACTCATAATTTGTGTTCACCAATCTGATTGGGAATCTACAAAGGGAGACATTCTATATGTATCCTAGATTCATTCAACACATCATCAACTATGAGTTGGACTAGAGCATGCTTGTCTGTGCAGCTGCTCTGACTGTCCCCCACATGCGGCCTACCATCTTCAAGACCTTGAAGAAGGTATCCACCAACTTCACTGGAAGGTACACCACTCTGCTTCCAGGTATGATTGAGCGCATAGCTCCTGGTGACATCCCTGTTCACCCATGAACCCACACGTGATGAACCCACACCAGCAACCACCACCATAATGCCAATACTGCCTTTTCCCCCCATCACCATCACTTATCAAAGACGCCCCAAACGAACCCTTGTTCAATCTACTCTGATTGAACAAGCCCCTCCTGTTCAATCCAAAAAGACTAGAATGGAAACATGGGCTCCCACTCAGTCTGAGGTCTCTCCATCCTTCTCTTTTGACCTCAATTTGGGTTTTGAGTCTCCTCAGTCTCAAACCCAAGAGCCTGACACCCAAACCAGCAGCTTTCAGAATGAGTATCTACACTCTTCTGAACAGCCAACTAGGGACAGCCCCACTAAAGGCTCAATGCCTGTAGACATTGATCAAGGTCCCGGGTCAGTAGGCTTAACCTCCCTATCTTTTACTGACATTCTCTTCAAAAATGATGAAGAGATAACATCTCTCCATGGCAATGAAGTTGGTCTACAACACCCTCTTCAAGATCAATAGAGCCCGGAGATATCCCTTATCTCTAGCCCCATCAGCAACCTATAACTGAGGTGAGTTCCACGGATGTGGAGGGGACTCATGTAGATTCAACTACCACTACAGAAGGTGCCTCAATGGACCTTGTGGACAGTGGTAACATATCTCAGACTGAATCTACGGCAACCGAGCCCTTTGATGACTTTAAAAGAGACATCATTGAGCACGGGAAACTAGGGTGCCAAGAAACCACATCTGGTGGTGAGGCTGAACATACCAGGTATGTTACCTCATCTCTCTGTGATTCTTCAAAAGAAGACGAGGGAAGAATGCAACTCCTCATTCACGTCCTTCTATCTAAAGTCTCAAACCTTGAATCCTTGGTTAAGACTTTAGAAGAAAGGTCCGCCACTCAGCAACTTGAGATTGACAATCTCAAAGCTGAGAAACAGACAGAGAGGTCTGTTAGGCATGTACCTGTTCAGGTCTCATTGACTTCTTCCTCTAGCTCATCTAGCTCTTAAGATGA
This sequence comes from Flaveria trinervia, assembly GCA_025506515.1. NCBI lineage: Eukaryota > Viridiplantae > Streptophyta > Magnoliopsida > Asterales > Asteraceae > Flaveria > Flaveria trinervia. The sequence continues at coordinate 52,824,727 of CM046455.1, forward strand.
TGCTACCAAAAAGGGGGAGAATGTTCAGAGACAAACACTTGAGGACCCACAACAGAGCCATACTTTAACTTCAACTTCATCTACTCCTATCATTACTATGTCTGAGCCATCTCAAGTCATTCTTCAAATTGACTCAAAGATGCTTAGTGATCTCTACAGAGTCTTCACCAAGTTTCTGTTGAGATCCTCCACAGATCAGGCAAGTCACTTAGATAAATGTTTGGTGTTGCATGTAAAGGCTTCCGAAGCTTAGCATGGAACATCCGAAGGTTGTAGAGTTCTTCCGAAGACAAAGTGAAAGATCAACTTCTGAAGACAGAACTCTACTTCCGAAGTCAAGTATATACTTCTGAAGTTCAAGCCTTAGAAGAATAAACTGAAGACCACTTTCGAAGTATGATGAAAAGAAGAAGTCTCCAAGTCTTGGAAGAAGCAGTCTCTTCCAAAGTATAACCGGCTTCGGAAGTACTTACTCTTCTGAAGCCATTTAACCTTCGAAAGACACTGCTATGAACCAGTGGACACAAGTATGGTTTCTGATACTCCGCTGCTGACCTCTGATACTAGTTGACCATACTTTATTCCACTATTCACCTATTCATGATAGTACATGTTACCAACTTTAGTTGGTGACAAAAGGTAAGTCAGGGACATGTCCTGACTATCAAATCTCAGATAAGTCTTTATCCAAGATACCTTAAACTTTAGTCTTGTAGTATAGACTTTAGCTATAGGATCCCAGCTGGTATTAAAGTATATTCGGCTGTAGGTAGTATTATATATAGGTTCTCTTTGTAACTCATTGTAACAACAACTTCTTGTAAGAGTCTTGTATTATTGAGTTGAGAAGCAATATATAAAAGTACCTTGAAAATTACTTCCTGTGTGCTTTACTACTTTCTATATTTTGATTAACTCATACTGATTCTATCTAAACCAGAGTGTTGTTCTAGGTGAGTTTGAGAGAAAAACATAAGTGTTTAATGACAAACATTGATCTTGCAATGTGCAGGAGGAACTTCCAGTTGTAGGAGAAGTTGAACTTATAGGCCGTCGACCTACTTATGTCTCCACCATATCCCATTAGGATGTAGGTGCTATCCAAATCTACCTTTGGGAATTCAGTAGGAGCTCCTTCATCATGAAGCTCTAGATGCTCCCTGATAAGTTGTTCAGTGAGGATCAACTCCCATCCACAAATGCTTGACCTCAGTACACAAATCCTATTTAGGGTTTTGGCTTGACCATTTCCCGAAATTCGGCCATGTGGTTAGAGTAAATAGTGGGGTTAACGGTAAGAGCAGTGTAGTAAGGTGATTGGGTGAGAGAGGAGATGATTTCAGAGAAGTCAACATCTCTTGAAGAATCAAGAAGTGCGACTTCGTTGTGCTGAGGGTTAAGTGCCATTGGAGAAAGGTGAATGTGGATGATTTTGAGCTTGGGTAAAGTTGGAGAGGAGAGAAATTTCTAGGGTAGTAAAAATTGCAAGTAAGAAGATGAAATTGAATAGTCGAGATTATTTAAAAGAGGGTGGGAAGGCGTTAATGGGGTAAGGATAAGGTGATGTGATGGTTTAGTGGATGAATTGACAGTGGCGGTAAGGTTAAAATCAGTTAAATAATCCGACATCATTAACAAAATCTTTGCTTTTAACAGTGTGGGGCCCAAGAGATTTACGTTACACAGTAGAATCTTTCTTCCGAATGTAAAACATTTCCGAAGGTAATTTGTCTTCCGAAGGCAATTCTTACTTCCGAAGCAAAACTTTGCTTCCGAAGGTTAGTATTGCTTTCCGAATGGAGAGTTTGTAAACCTCGGAAGTAGATCTGATATGTAATTAATCGCTTCTTCCGAGAAGAAAAATTATCCTTTGAGAAATTATGCTTTGGAAGATATAAAAATAACTTCCAAGGGTTAATTTCTCTTCGGAAGAAATTTACACTTAGAAAATTTCAGAAAGACCTTTTGTAACAGGGCTTAAATTGTATTGACAGAAGACATTACATGTTAAAAGGTTTTCAAAAGAGGTGATCTAATCAATGTTTATCATCCCAATAGTTGTTATGAGATACTTAAATCTTTGCTCATCAAAAGCTTTGGTGAACAAATCGACATATTGTTTATTTGAGTCAACTTTGATTAGTTTAATAAGATTTTTCTCATGAATATCTCTAATGAAATGATGTCAATATGCTTTGTCTTGGAGTGCTTCACCAGATTTTCAGTAATGGAGATAGCACTGTTGTTGTCAATATGGATAGGAGTACTCATAAAGTTGAATCCATAGTCTAACATCTGATTTTGAATCCATAGCAGTTGAGCACAGCAGCTAGCAGCAACTATGTATTCAACGTCAGCCATTGATGTAGATACACAGGATTGTTTCTTCTATTGCCATGAGATGATCCTTCCACCAAGAAATTGACATCCTCCTGATGTTGATTTCTTGTCAATATTGCAGCCACTATAGTCACTATCAGAGTATCCATAGAGATTAAAATCCTTGTTTCTGGGATACCAGAGACCTAGTTTAGGTGCTCCTTTAAGGTATCTGAGAATTCTCTTAACAGTAGCTAAGTGAGACACCTTTGGAGCAGCCTGATATCTTGCACAAATGCAAGTAGCAAACATGATATCAGGTCTACTGGCGGTAAGATACATTAGAAACCAATAATTGCCCTATACTGATGTTAATCAGTATCCTCCCCCTCAAGGTCCGGACAAAGATTATGGTTTTTGGGTATGGGTGTCTTGGCAGGCTTGCAATCCTTCATTAAAAATCTTTCTAAGATGTCAGAGACATACTTAGATTGATTAAAGAAGAACTCTTCCTTCATTTGCTTCACCTGAATTCCAAGGAAAAAGTCCATTTTTCCCATGGAACTCATTTCAAACTTCTTCTTCATAATGCTCTCAAAATCCTTACACATTTGGTCATTCAAAGAACCAAATATGATGTCATTCACATAGACTTGAACGAGCAAGATGTCCTTTCCAGACTTTCTGATGAAGAGAGTCTTGTGAATGGTACCTCTAGTGTAGCCGTTCTTCAGAAGAAACCGAGACAATGTCTCATACCATAGCCTAGGTGCTTGGTGCAGTTCATATAGAGCTTTATCCAATTTGCACACATAGTTGGCGTGCTGTGGGTCGTCAAATCCTAGAGGTTGGCATACATAGACTTCCCTATCTATATCCCCATATAGAAATGCACACTTGACATCAAGTTGATAGACAGTGAAGTCCTTGGATGCAGCATAAGCAAGGAAGATCCTAACTGCCTCAAGTCTTGCAACTGGTGCAAAGACATCAATATAATTAATTCCTTCCTCTTATGTGTATCCTTGAACTACAAGTCTTGCTTTGTTCTTGATGATCAAGCCTCTATCATCTCTCTTGTTTCTGAAAACCCATTTAATGCCTATTGGTACTTGACTAGATGGTAGTGGACATAGGTTCCATACCTTCTGTCTCTTGAATTGAAGCAACTCCTCTTGCATCGATTCAAGCCAGCTACTATCTTTTAAGGCATCTTCTACCTTCTTGGGTTCCATCTGGGATAGAAAGCATGAGTACAAGTAGACATTCCCATGATGAGTCTGTCCTCTTGTTCTCACACCCTTAGTGACATCCCCTATGATGTTCTCAGCAGGATGAGTGTTATGAATCCTAAGGCGAGGAATCACTTCCAGTTGTAGAGATAGATCCAGGTTGGAAATATTTTGCTCAGGAACTGGAACAATGGTTGGCAGTGAAGTAGAATTAACAGTTTCTTGTTCTTTCAAAACACTACTTCCTTCTGCCTGGTGTTATGGTGGATCACCTGATGAGTTTTGAGGCTCAGTAAGTGATTCACCTGTAGAAGCTTCATAATTTCTTGATATAGTCAAGCTATCAGAGATATGAATGGTGGAAACTTCGTTCGTTGTAGCTCTTGGAGATTCTGGACTAGGTCTAGGTAGCTCAAACAGTTGATCATCAGTAGTAGCATAAACATCATTTTGAACTCCTGTTCCAACTAAAACATTCTCACAAGAAGGTTTAGAATAGTTTGGAAACAATTCTAAATTGAAGATATGATCAGGGCCATTCCCCCTAACACAAGGAGTGTGCTCATTAACAACTATATTGGATGACTCCTCAAATGTTGATTCTTAATGTTGTATACTCTGTAAGCTTTGGAGCTAGAAAAGTATCCAACAAAAATAGCATCATCCGACTTTTTAGCAAATTTTGCTCAATTGTCCTTTGTGTTAAGTATGGTACACCTACTGCCAAAAGACCTTAGAAAGCCATTGAACGGTGGCCTCTTGTTCCATAGCTCACAAGGGGTTTTTCCATGGGGCTTAACTACAAGAACTCTATTCTGTACATAGCATGTAGTGCTGACTGCCTCTGCTCAGAATGTTAGAGGTAGTTTTGAATCAGCTAACATAGTTCGAGCAGTCTCAATAAGTGTCCTGTTCCTCCTATCAGCAACACCGTTTTGTTGAGGAGTTTTGGGAGCACTATATTGTTTGGCAATCCCTTTTGAGTTACAGAATGAGTCAAGAACGAAGTTCTTAAACTCAGTCCCTTGATCACTTCTAATGATTTTAACCTTGTGATTAATTTGATTTTCTATTTTAAGAATAAAAGATTTTAGTGTTTCAGTAGTTTCATCTTTAGTTCTTAAAAAGAATACCCATGTGAATCTTGTAAAATCATCAACTATCACAAGGCAAATGATTTCCTTCCAATGCTCATTATACTTGTGGGACTAAAAAGATCCATGTGCAATAAGTGTAATGGAGTAGTGATAGAGTTAACACATTTGGATTTGTGAGATGTCCTATGTTGTTTCCTTTTCAGGCATGCAACACAATTATCTTTGCAGAAAAACTCCTTTTTAGGCAGACCATGTACCAAGTTATTTTTAGCCAATTTCTTCATTGTCTTAAAATTTACATGACACATACATTTATGCCATAGTGTTGACTCATCACTATTAGCTTTTGAAAGAAAGCATGACCCATTGGGGAAGCATTGTTCATATCCAGCTTGTACATATCCCCTTTCCTGGGAGATCTAAGAAGCACCAATTCTGGATGAATTATCATCCCTGGTTTAAGGAGAATGCACTCAAGTTCTGTGAAAAGCATTTGGTGCTTTTGATCACAGAATTGAGAAACACTTAACAGATTGTGTTCAAGCTGTTTGACAAAGTGAACTTTGTCAACCTTTAATTTACCATTGGATATAATCCCTCTGCCAGAAATATATCCTCCGGCCTCACCTCCAATTGGATAGGACCTCCATCATAGTTTTGAAACTGTTAAAGGAGAGATCTGTTCCCTGTCATGTGCCTAGAGCATCCACTGTCTACAATCCAGACATTGTTGTTCTTGTCATATGGATGTCCCTGCATATAAGATGAGTTTGTTAGTTTTGTTTGGAAGCCCAAGCCTTGCTGTTCTTGGGTTCTTCCAAGATAATGACATAATTGAACCAAATGTTATGCATGGGGGTTCAATAGAGGTCTTTGAAGAAGAGGTTTGGGCTGCGTCATCTTCCTTGATCTTCCAGTCCATCCTTTGGTTGATCTTGGAGGATGAGCTTGTTGAAGCTTTTGCAGCATGGCCATCTTCCGAAGCTTCTTCTTTTCGGAAGAAGCCTTCACCACCTTTTCTTTCGAAGCAGTCTTCTTTTGGGGAGGTTTCAAGGGAGCTTTCTTGTTCTTTTGAAACTTAGTAGCTTTTGCTTCCGAAGCCATTTTCCCTTCGGAAGAAAGAGTTTCTTCCGAAAGCAACCTGGCTTCCGAAACTAGCTTTCCCTTTTTCATCACTTGAACCGTTTGAAAAGATCCAAATGTGAAACCTTCCCTGACTCTTTCTTTCTTAACATTATTTGCATAATGTGTGCTTGCAGGATTGTAGTAACAATCTTTTTCCATGTGGTTTTGTAGACCACACATTCTGCATGCAATGTTAGTCCTTTGGGAATGTGAGGGTTGCTGTTTCTTAGGCTTTTTTTCTTCATCAGTAACTTTTCCCTTCAACTTCTGATCCTTTGGCAGGACAAGAGTGCTGGTATTACACTCCTTTCCTGAATCAGAAGTACCTAACACTTGGAATCCAGTTGAGATAAAGACACTCTTCTGCTTTGGGTCAATCTTCAGCTTGGACTCAACCACCTTCTTGGCAGTTCTTTTAGCAGCTTTAGCTCTGCTTCTTCTTGCCTTAGTGGCTAGGATTTGTTCTTCACAGGAGGAGATGAGTACATCTACCTGTTCCTTCCCTGTGGTAGCCACTATTGTTGTTTCATCCTTCAACTCTGGTGAGGAAGGGTCAGCAGTTGGAACCTCTTGCTCCTCAGTACCATATCTAGGCTGTTTGATAGACTTATAGGAGTGTGGTGGAGCAATTTCATTGGTTCCCAACCCTCCTTTGTTCTGATAATAGAGTTTGTAATGGGAGGATGATGCAAGAATAGCTTGGAAGTTTTGCTCAGAAATAGCATGCTTCCTGGCCTGAGCCTCAGCAGTGACAAGCTGGGCTTGAGCCTCAGACAATTTGGATATCAGATCTTTGATTTGAGTCTTGTAGTTGGTGTGTTCATGTTTTAAAAAAGATACAATTTTCTCTAACTCCTTAATTTTCTTTTGATAGTCAGATTCAACTCTTTTAAAATAAGATTTTAAGATGTTTAAAGACTCAATATCAGATCTGATTTCCATATTGTAATCCTGATAAAGTTTAACTTTGGCTATACAAGCTGGAGTGCAGAGATGTTCATATACCTAGGCATCGTCTATTCCGGCCATGAGAGCTTGAGCAGGAGTCACATCCTGTACCATGAAGCTCTAGTCAACTTCTTGAGCCATTGTAGTTGTTTCAATTGACTTCTTAGTGGGCTTTGAGGTTGAGGGATGTGTAGAGGCCTGTGGGGTTCCTGGATTGGTCTTGGGAGCCTTGCATTCCCTTGCAAAGTGACCCAGTTGGTTATAGTTGTAATACTTTGCCTTGGTCTTCTCAAACCCAAACTTGCTGGCAGTTGGATTTTGAGGGAAATGCCTTCTAGTTCTCTTAAAGAACTTCTTCGCTCTATAAGTTAAAAGAGCCATCTGTTGAAAATATCCATGTACTCTACATCATCTAGATTGAAACACTCAAGATCATCAAAGCAGTATTGAAAATCACCAGAGTGTCCACTTCTTAAGACAAAGGCACAAATTTCCTCAAAGGAGTCGTGTTGAGCCTGTTGAGACCCTGGAGTCTCAGGAAAAGTGATGTATGGTCCAGGAGAGCAGGATGGCTGCTGGTAGATTAGGTAATGCTGAGGTTGTGGGGGTAATGAGCCTTCAGCAACCATTAAAGTGTTGATAGCAGGAAGACTCATGGGTCTGCTTGTATGGTGGCTCTTCTTACTCTCCATCTCTAGGCAATATCCATCGAGGATGCCATAGAGTTCAGTCATGGTGAGAGTGTTCAAGTTCTCTGTCCTCTTGATAGAGACACAGTAAAATGTCACTCGTTTGGAAGAGCACTCATGAACTTTCTAGTAAGATCTCTAAGTTTGGGAGTGGTCTTCACAGACTGAAGAGAAGAGATAAGATCCATGTACCTAAAGTACTGCTGGCTGAGAGTCTCTCCAGCAATATGAGTGAAGTTCTCAAACTGTTGCTTCAGCGAGTCTTTCTTCGAGTCATTAGAGCTTGAGTACATCTGAGCAAGTGCATCAAACAATTCTTTGGCAGTTGTGCAATGCTCGAATTCCACCATGATAGAGTTCGGTATTACAGTCATAAGAATGGTCCTGGCATTGCTGTCGATGTCCATCTTTTTTCTGTCTTCATTAGAGTAATCCTCTACAGCCTTTTCTATCATGGAACCGTTTCCACCAGGTGATGCCACCTTTGGCTTATACGAGCCATTGACAATGGGTTCCACATCTTGCTGTCTTGGTATCTGATGAAGCCTTCCATTCTCCTGCTCCAAGACCTGAATTTTCAACAGTAATGATGGGAGCCTTTGTCATGGTTCCCATCTCTACCTTGGACTTGTTAAGGGCCATTTGAGTGAGTGGGTTGTAGGGAGGAATGAAAACAGGTTGATTTGGATGGTTAGATCACGCAATCAAGAGCCTGAGAAGCTCTTATATCAATTGCAGGATCGCTGTTGGTCACTAAACACTTTGTTTTCTCTCAAACTCACCTAGAACAACACTCGGATTAAGATAGAATCAGTAAGAGTTGATCACAATATAGAAATTAGTAAAGAACACAAGAAGTAATTTTCAAGTTACTTTTATATATTGCTTCTCAACTCAATAATACAAGACTCTTACAAGCCGTGTGGAATGAGTTATAAAGAGAACCTATATATAATACTACCTACAACTGGATATACTTTGATACCAGCTGGGATCCTATAACTAAAGCCAATACTACAAGACTATAGTTTAAGGTATCTCGGATAAAGCCTTATCTGAGATTTGGTAGTCAGGACATGTCCCTGACTTACCTTTTGTCACCAACTAAAGTTGGTAACATGTACTATTATAAAAAGGTGAACAGTGGAATAAAGTATGGTCAACTACATGGTTTTTTTAGGAAGAAGCCATGGTGTATCAGAAGTCTGCAGCGGAGTGTCAGAGACCATACTTGTGTCCACTGGTTCATAGCAGTGTCTTCCGAAGGTTAAATGGCTTCGGAAGAGTAACTACTTCCGAAGCCACTTATACTTCGGAAGTGGCTGGTTCTTCCAAGGCTTGGAGACTTCTTCTTTTCATCATACTTCAGAAGTGGTCTTCAGATTATTCTTCTAAGACTTGACCTTCGGAAGCATGTTCATTGCTTCAGAAGTAGAGTTCTTTCTTTGGAAGTTTATCTTTCACTTTGTCTTCGGAAGAATTCTACAACCTTCGGAAGTTCCATGTTAAGCTTCGGAAGCCCTTGCATGTAGTACCAAAATTGTCTAAGTGAATTGGTTTTGGTTGCACCAGCCTTCTTCTTGATCCATCACCAACTAATTTGGTAACTTGTACTAACATAAAAAAATGAATAGTGGAATAAAGTATGGTCAACTACATGGCCTTTTAGGAAAACGTCATGCAGTATCAGAGGTCTGTAGCGGAGTGTCAGAGACCGTACTTATGTCTACTGGTTCATAGCAGTGTCTTTCGAAGGTTAAATGGCTTTGGAAGAACAAGTACTTCCGAAGCCACTTATACTTTGTGGTAAGCTCAGCAAGATGAAGGCTTCTAAGATGACTTCTGATATGAGCAGCAGTTTCAGAGTTGAAGGGATTGGAGAATGGTTTCTCTGCTAACTCAGCAATGTCAAATCTGCTGGAGTGTAGCAGAGAAGAGGCATTCAACATGTTACTTTCTCCATTCTCTCTCTCCACAAGAAAGTTGTGAGAGGCTTCATAGAACCTCCACTGGATGATTTTCTTTCTAGAAACAAGAGGCTGACTAGGAATCTTGTCTCCTTTCTTTGTCTCCAGTAGAGTCACCAGCTTTCTTCTCAGTTTATTCTTTTCATTGTTTAAGGAGTCAGATTTGAGATCAAGAAGTCTAGCAGCATGGTCCAGTGTTCCTCTGGGCAAATCAAGAAATTGATCTCTTGTGAAGGAACATGAAGATCCATCAACATAAGTCAGTTTGACAGAGTCTTCTTCATAAGAGATGTCACTCAGGGTTGTGCAGTTTGAGAGATTTGTCTTGATTGCCTTGAATTCCTCAAGGGAGAGATATTTAGAAGGCTGAGGGGATGGTTTGGAAGGTTGTTGGGTAGGTTATGGTGTAGTGGTTCTGGAAAGTGTTTTGAGTTGAAGGATGGGTAGTTTGGGTGGTTGAGGTGAGGAAGTGGGTATGGATAGTGGTGTAGGTTCAGGTGTGTAGGGTTTAGTTTTGATGGTGAATGGTGAGGAATTGGCTCAGACTGGGGTTGAGTGATTGGCTTGAAGATCATCCCTTGTACCCTTCTATACATCTCTTTCCTTTTGCCCAAACGAATGTCAGCCTTTATTTCACTGATAATTCGTTGGAGTGTCTTCTCAGACATGGGTCCCACCTGCCTGCCAGAGAAGACGTGAACCCGGAGATAGTCTTTCATCTAGGCATTCTCACCTATCTTCTTAGTCGCAGTGACCCGAGCTTCGTCTTCCTTCTTTTTCTTCTCCTTTAACTTCTCTCTTGTAGTTTTCTTCCTCTCTTTCCCAGTTGATCCTACTCTTTGTTGAAAAGCCATAGGACCATCTCATCATTGTGTGGAGATAGTTCTTGAAGAGAGAAACCTCGGGAGGTTGGGAAAGCTATCCTTTCCCTCCGGAGCTGCATGTCACGTTAGAGTTGTACAAGATAGTCTATATTATCAACAAAGTCAAAGTCAACAAAACTCAACGTCACGGTCAAAGTCAACACAAAAGTCAAACACAACATGTTGGAGATGAAGAATTGAGACGAGACGTTGAAGTTTAACATGACTAGGGTTTATTGTAATAGATATATTTTGTGTGAACAAAATATATTTTACTTTGTTTGAGTCATTTTTATGTTTTATATGTAATTTCCTTTAATTAGCCTAAGTTTAAGGGGTTAAGTGCAATTAGTGAATATTAGTTTAGACTATAAATATGTTAATTGTCATTAGTGTTTTTTAATGGTTGAATGACCAATTGATTGGGGTTTCCACTTTGTACAAATTATATGCAATCAATATAGATCAAAAGGGGGTTTTCTTGTATTTATTATTGTTTGATCTACAATCTTTAATTATTTGATTCAAGTTTGATTATCTTGGACTAACAGTTTGGTATCAGAGCCATTTTGGATCAAATTCATTAAAGATTTGAAGATTTTAGAGAGAGAAGCTGAGGTTTTGGTTGTTTTTGTCCAATATTAAGTTTTCATCAATTTTAGATCAATTTGGGTGTATTTCATATGGAATTTGCTTGAAGTTTGTTGGTTGTTGGTTGGGGAATCTCTATTAATCATCAGATCTCAAATCCATTGAGTTTTTGATGATTTCAGATTGATTTCGTGTTGTAAAAGCTTTTTAGCTTCATTTAGCGAAATTATCAGTTCATCCAGCGAAACTACGAGTTCTTCCGGTGAAACTACATGGGTTATCCTCATTGAAGTTGTTTTCTACTGTCCTGCGAAACTAGTTTCATTGAACGAAACTTCAACAGCGCTTATGGGTGATTTACAAGCGAAATTTCTGCCGAAAGTATCATTGAATGAAAGTTCAAGCTTGTTTCATGTGAACTTGTTGGCGAAACTAAGCTGTTTTAGGCATTTGGCTAGCAAAACTGCTGTCGAAATTTCCAGCGAAACTACTGTCGGCCCAGCGAAACTAGAGTTCACAGCGAAACTATAATTTCGGTGAAATTATCATTTCTTCAGCGAAATTCGAATGTTAAAGATGACTTTTTCCCCCTAGTTGGGATTAATTGAGTTCATCCCGATAAAGAAAGTTTCATCGATTTTAAAAGATTTATAAAAAAACAAGCCGACCTAGTAGCTTGACCCCAGTTGTTAAGATTGTCTAGCGTGACATTTAAAAGTAATATTTTTTCCAGGGGAGAATTATTTTATAATTTTTGGGAAAAAAATTTTAGGGGCGTTTAATTGTTCATAAATTTTAATAAAATGTCATCTTTAGAAGACTTTAAATCAGATAATCTCACAATGGCACAAAAGCGGTTTGACTCTTTTGCAGCAATGAAGAAAGAAAAATTGACAGATTTGATTGATCGATAAATAATCTAAAGAAGCATGTTCCAGATCTCAGTAATCATGAACAAATTCAAAAGCTTCTTGAATCTCTTCCGTCTGCATGGAATCATCAAGTTAAAATGCTAAAGCAAGAAAGAGGTTATGTCGACACAAAACTTATGGATATGATCAACAGACTAAAATCTCTCGAGTTGGATATCTAAAGAAACGAATTTCAGCAAGTCATGTTTCCACATCAAACCCACACACTTAATACTGATCTTGTTTCTTCTGTAACAAGCATACTTGATTACAAAATAGAGATGATTGAAAAGTTGAAGTTATTGAGAACTGATTCGAGTTTAAATTTTGAATTCAAAGAAACTATTGAAGAGAACTATGAAACTTTGAGAGTTGACAATGACAGTAACCCAGAGTCTGTGAGAACTGTTGATGATAAGGCTGGAACAGCTAATAACAGAAAGAAAGAATCATATGCTGAAGGTCAAAGAAGAGTAACAACAAAGAATAACAAGGATTTGCAACTGTGAACAAAGCTTAGCTGTAGAACGAACTATCATGGGTCTTCCTTATGAGACTGTTCAGGATATGTGTTCTTCGTCTTGCAGAATCCGATTATTGGGGATTTATAAGGCAAACAAATTGTTATTGGAAAATGAAAAAAATTAAAAATAATCAATTAGGAATTAAAGAAAAATGAAATTGCTTTTCAAGGAAACTTAATGAAGCATTGGCTGAAAATAATCTTTTACGAAAAACAATTTGGAGCATAACGTTGAAATTAATATTTTAAGAGAAAGGGTTGTTTTAGCTCAATTTGAAACAACTCAGCTTCAAACAAAGCTTGATAAATAGACCCTTTCACACATGAAAAAGGATGAGCTTATTACTAAACAACAAGGGGCACGGGTAAAACATGGGATTGGATATAAATATGATGGTGAAACTGTATTTAATTTAGTTCCACCTCCTTCTATTTTATGTTATTCACCAATCCCCAAACCTCATTCAACAAATGATTTGATTAAAGTTGTAGAAACTAATTGTTTAAATACAAGTTTCAACAATGTTAATCTTAAAGAGGTTAGAGATGTGCAGAGTTCTCCAGTAGGATTGGGATTTCTCAGACAGGGGTCTGATAAGAATTTTAATGACGATTCCACTTCTGATGCTCCAACACCAATATCAATGCTTCCCCAACCTTCTTCAACAAATTCAAAACAGGTAATATTCCTTAGTTTGTTCCTATCAGGTTTGTAAAAGAAGGAACAATTGTCGAATCATCAAGCAATCAGAATCCTATAATCGAAGCCAACACAATAGGAGGTGTCAATCAAGATCCGTTGGAGAAAGATTTGTGTATACGAAACTGGATAAGCTCAAATGATGAATCAATCATAATGGAGCGTGTTGGTTTCTCACAGATCAAGATATCTCCTGACATTGTCAAGTCACAAAAGCTTCCAGAAGCTGAATCAAGACAAATATGGATCTCTTCTCCAATTGCAGAACAACCAAGTCAATTAGTGAAGATCTCATCCCCTTTTCAGCACAACAAACACCAAAACAAGCAATCATCTGCTACAAGTTCAAAGCAATTCTCATACCCACCTACACCCACGGGACTACAAACAATCAAAAGACTTTCAAGGCTTCTTTTGAGTGTGGAAAAGAAGGTCATGTGATAAAGAAATGTCCTCAAAGGCTTGCTACGGATGGTAAAGGCAAAACAAATTGCTTCTCCAGCTGTAAGTCTACAAAGAATGTTCCAGATGGTAAAAGCAACATGGGTTGCTTCTCTGGATCAAGAGGTAAAAAGCACACATCTTTGAATGGTTGGATTAAAAACCCTCCATCCAAACTTTTTCATATGAAGTCGGTATCACATGATACAAATATGAAAATGACCAAAGGTTCAAAACCAAATTCTTTTCCTTCTAGTCTTAAACAGAAAATGTTTTCCAAATTTAATTCATTCAAATCCAAATTAATTGAATTGAAACAAATTTGGCAAATTAAAAAGAAGGATACTGCAATCCTCGATTGTTTAAATGGTTATATGCCGAAACAGATTTCTTATATTAATGAAAAAGGAACTTCCAGGACTATGATGACCTGGGTTCCCCTTTCTAACTAATTTGTTAATGAGTGCAGGAACAATTTAGGAGGACTGTTAGTAATCTGGTTTATTGACAGGGATTGTTCCTAATTCAATTTGAGGCGAAACAAACAGGTTATAGTCATGGTATTTTATCCACAATCTGGATTTTTAATCTGCATAATCACAATTCTCACTTCACAATCACTGCATATCTCTTGATAATTCACTTCTTATCTTGATAATCAGTGTAGTTTGGAAGACCTTCCTTGGCAATTTCTATTTTTGTTCAGTTTAAAAAAATAAAAATTATATAAAAAACAAAAAAAAACAAAACAAAAATAGGTTTGCAAAAATAAAAATTTAGGGGGAGAGTATATCAAAATTAAATACAAATATGTAAACAAAACTGGGAACTTCATTCAATATGACTGGGAAATGATTGTATATCTTCTTGAAATGCTTGTTTTTGCATGACTTGCGTTTTAAAATGAGAAATGATAGTAACTGATGCTGTTATCTGATTCTTTAACAATCAAATAGATTCTTTAATGATATGCTTGGTAGACTCAGCCCGAAGAATAATGTAGATAACAACATAATGATTTAAATTAAAATCTATACTTAAGGATGTCTGGATTTACGCTATCATTTTCGCCTGCACGAAAACTGAGTCCCGACAAAAATTGGATTGAGAATTGATCTTTCACCCATCATGATACAAATCATATAAGCCATATCTTTGAGCCATGTTTGGTTTATATATGTGTCTTGTGTTTGTGCTAATCTCCTCTACTGTACGAAGTACTAACCTGGAGTGATGATCTCCTTTGTTGTACGATAGTACTAACCGGAGCTCTCATTGGAACATGATTAAGTGGTCATCTCCTTTGTTATACGTGAGTATAGACCTGGAGCTCTCACCAGTTTGAACTAAGTTGTGACAAATCATCTAACGATGAATTCATCATAGAATGCAATATTCTGTTGATAATCACTTGCATACTAATGCACAAGCCTTGATCTGTAAAGATCATAACAAAATTCAAGAAATCCTGAAGTTGGGTGAGGGTTTTTGTCAAATGATTGTGGGGTCCTAGCATTCTAAAGTATTTAATCGAACCTTAACGAATCATCTGCTGCTTGTTGAAAAAGATAGGGCTTGGGTTTAAGTGGACAAACATATCAACAATCATTATTAATCTGTTTGAGAATTTCAAAATCATTCAAATACTGTGAGTAGATTTAGTTATTAGTGTGATCTTATTGCTTGTCAATGATTAATTCATCTTTGTGCTAAAGTATTTCTTGAGGATGTGATCTCATGATCGACTCAGTTCTCGGTTATAAAATTTTTTATAGATAA
Organism: Flaveria trinervia; assembly: GCA_025506515.1. Taxonomy (NCBI): domain Eukaryota; kingdom Viridiplantae; phylum Streptophyta; class Magnoliopsida; order Asterales; family Asteraceae; genus Flaveria; species Flaveria trinervia. Next base: position 52,839,912 of record CM046455.1, read on the forward strand.
TAAAATGTTATAATTATAAAAATAAAAATTATAATAAGTTTTTATTTCTAAATTTCTTTTAGGTCTTCCATATTATGCTGTTACAATTTTATCATTTTTCATGCATTTCACAGAAATTGTGTACAACCGAACACGGGTTCGCTATGGGTTTATTTTGTTAAAATGAAATTATCTAATTAGAAATGTCAAGATTGTGTTTGTGAATGTGTTTCAAATATTAGCTGTAAGTGATGGCCGATCATAAGTTGAGTATACTTGATCAGAGAACCTGTTGCTCAAGTTTGCAGAAGATACCAAGCTAGGAATCATCCTCCTACATCTTCTGAAGCACCCAAGATTAGAGATTTGGGAAATCTGTTCCAATATCCATACAAAGGTTGCATTCAAAAAGGGGGAGCACATAAATAGGGGGAGCTTATGAAATGAATAATCTTTCTAATCAGATTCAGAAAGATTCAAATTGAATATCTTTCTAATGTTGACTTCTCGGTGCTGAATTCGTTTGAAGACGTTGATAATGATAGACTAAGGGGGAGTATTGTTGGAGCTGTACAAGATGGTCTGTATTATCAACATAGTCAAAGTCAACAAAAGTCAACGTCACAGTCAAAGTCAACAAAAGTCAAACCCGACACGTTCGAGACGAAGAACTGAGATGAGACGTTGAAGATTTAGATGACTAGGAGTTTTATTGTAATAAATATATTTTGTGTGAACAAAATATATTTTATCTTGTTTTTAGTGATTTTTATGCTTAATATGTAATTTTGCATTAATTAGCCTAAGTCTAGGGAGTTAAGTACAATTACTGGATATTAGTCTAGACTATAAATAGGGTAATTATATTTAGTGTTGAGGATGGTTGAATGACCAATTAATTGGGGGGTTTCACTTTTACAAATTATTTTCAATCAATATAGATCAGAGGGGTTTTATTGTGTTTATCATTGTTTGATCCATAATTCTTGATGTTATTTGATTCAAGTGTTATTATCCTAGATTCACACTTTCTCAATCAACCTCTAGCCCAAACACCTTCACTACCTCTCTCACAATCTTAATCCTCTCTTTAAGAACCACCAAAGTCAAGCACTTCAAAAGATGATAAAGGAAAGAAGAATATGACTGCGGAAGAGCTTCAGGAGAAGGAAAGGATTGAAAAGCTTAGAAGAAAAGGCAGACTTCCAACTGGGAAGCTGTTAGCTACTAGTTCTAAAGCTGTTAACTGCTTATCCGCATTGACTTCCATTACTCATCCGCATGACTTCCATTACTCATCCGCATTGACTTTCTTAGTAGTTAATGCTCATCCGTATTAACTACTCATCTGCATTGACTTCTGCATACTTAGGCAAATGCTAAAACATAAACATATGAGCTCTGAACATCAGATCTCAGTTCCCAAGCACCATCTATCATGTTCTAAGCTTAAATCTTACATTCTAAGCCTTAGAAACACCATCATACATCATCAAGCATGAACATAGCCACACATCACATCATAACATCAACATACACACAATCAAACATACGGATTCGAACCTAGTTTAATGAAAACATACATTCATGCATTTCCACCCTAAAATTAGCTAAAAACCAGTAAAAGAGGGGTTCTAGAACTCACCTTAGCAGCTCTTGAGTATGGCTTCTTCCAAACTCATTTGCAATTGAGTTCAACCGCCTAGAAACCCACTAAAACATACCCGAACACATACAACCCACATAAGCATAAACCCGAGGATAAAACCAGTAAAGCCATCAGGACACATGAATTCTTACTTTGAATTCAATTCTTTCTTGTTCTTCCTTCAAAACCGAGAGTTTTAGCTCATTCTCTCTCTCTCTACCAAGATCCGAATGAAAAGGTGTGGTGTGACCATTTAGGCGGCCATACCACCTTTATCACCAACTCTTAAACTTTTTATCCTTTTTGTCACGTTTAACCCCTAGACTTGGTTTTATTTCTTTTCCTTATTTTTACTTCACTTTATTCTTTCTTTCTTTGTCTTTAAAAGTAACCGGGTGTTACAAGTCCACCCCCCTTAAATAGGTTTCGTCTTCGAAACTTGTTATTCCTCAAAGAATTGTGGGTAATGATGTCTCATTTCTTCTTCAGTCTCCCACATAGACTCCGATCCCTTCCTATGCTTCCATTGTACACGCACAAGGGGAACCACTTTATTCCTCAGCCTCTTCTCTTTTCAATCAATGATCGCCACTGGTTGCTCCACATAATTGAGCCGCTCATCTACTTCGATATCCTCCAGTGGAACAATCATATCCTCATCCGCTAAACACTTCCTCAGATAAGATACATGGAATGTCGGGTGAATTCCACTTAACTCATCTGGTAATTCCAGTCTATAGGCCACCTCTCCTACACAAGCAACGATTCGGAAAGGCCCTATATACCTTGGGCTCAACTTGCCCCGCTTTCTGAATCGAATGATACCCTTCCAAGGTGAGACCTTCAGCATAACCCGATCACCCACCTTAAACTCAATCGGTCTGCCTCGTTTATCAGCATACGACTTCTGTCTATCTTTAGCTGCCTTCATGAAGGCCTTGATCCTTTCCAGCTTCTCAGTCGTAGCCTCGATCACCTCGGCACTTCCTAATTCCTTCTGAGCAATCTCACCCTAACAACGAGTGTTCTGCATCTCCTACCGTATAGCATCTCATAAGGAGGCATACCAATACTGGCATGATAACTGTTGTTATATGAGAACTCCGCTAACGGTAAGTGGTCATCCCAACTTCCTCCAAAATCAGTGACGCATGCCCGAAGCATATCCTCTAGCATCTGAATCGTTCGTTCCAACTGACCATCCGTTTGAGGATGACAAGCCTTGCTAATATATAACCTTATCCCTATCGCGTCATGGAATTTCTTCCAGAATTTAGATGTAAACCGGGTGTCACGATCAGACACAGTAGACACCGGCACACCATGACGAGTTTCAATTTCCTTGATGAATAGATCTGCCAACCTCTCAGATGAATACGTCTCATGAATCGGTAGGAAGTGAGCACTCTTCGTCAAACGATCAACAATCACCCATATAGCATCATACCCTTTCGGGGTACACGACAGCTTTGTAATGAAATCCATGGTCATGTGCTCCCACTTCCATTCGGGTATATCCAAAGGTTGGATCTTCCCATACGGCTTCTATTAGGGACCGTGTACTGGACGGAGTACTAACTGATTTACATGTATACCAACTCAAATAGTGCGGAATCCTATTTGATTAGCGATCCAATCAGTGAGAACGTTAACCCGATCAATATAACAATAATCTAAACATTTATAACGAATATGAATCGATCAAGAACAATCTATGAACTTGGACTGGCTTTCTTGGACGTTCTGGACGGGTAGGGTACGAGTAGGAGTCGAATTCTTCAAAGTGTTCTGTTTTTCCACGAATTAAGTGGTATTTATAGGTTAGGGTTAGTCAATCGTACGACTGGACCATTAGCATGGTTCAGTCGTGCGACTAAAGCATGCGACTGAGTCAATCACACGAGTAAAGGTTCAGTCATGCGACTGAGTCGTCCGTATGTCTCAGTCGTGCGACTGATCCAGTCTCCTGGTCAGTCGTGCGACTGGTCCATTAGCATAAAGTGTTCATGTGTATGGTCCATTAGCATGGTCCATTCGCATGAAGACTTCATACGACTAAGTTTGAATATGTTTCCCAATCATTACTTGACTAGGATCTATTCAAACAACCACAAACCTATATAGTTGGTTCAATATGCGTTAATAAATAATAAACACTATAACATTAGACATTAAGATTAACAACCACATAAAATGTTTTATTCAACTCATTCGTTTCATTACGTTTAGGACATGACAGCTATATTACATTAAGACCACAAACTAGGTACATATGGATCAACAAACTCCCCCATGGACCTAGTTTCCTTCATTGTCTAGCATCCTTCATTAGCTCGTCAAACTGCTTATGCCTCTCCTCGACTGTGACTCCAGCATGTATCTCGAATGCAAAGCAGAGTCTTATCATGTTCTGAAACTGGAGGGCCTGTATAATATCCCGTGGATAATAGAATAATGGCCACCTGTATAAAGTATAAACATCCCTAGCTGATAGGTTGGTTAGCCATATTGGGTTAAATACCTGGATGGTCTCCATTTGACGCTCTTTCTGTAATACTATGACCGCTTCTCCTATACGCCAGTCATAATACCACCACTTGAAGTGGGAAGTGAAGTCCTATGGCATTTCCCTCATGGGGATCTTTGACATAGTACGCGGTGGACTCGACTTCAGCACCACTTGGGTTTCCCAGTCCTTGGGCCACCTCCGACCTTCGAATGTACCTCGTAGGTTGTTGAGGCTTGAATTTAACCCATCGTGTGTGGTATTTTCTCTTCAACGCAGCTTCAAACCAGCCTGACATCTTCTTGGGGTCAGCATACAGCAGGTTCGGGTGTGCCAACTGGTTGAGCTCAAAACCAGGAAGACTCTTCAAATCATGTGGAAATCTGAAGTACTCTCGATCCCTCTCCCCTCTTAACAGCATATACATTAAGATCCTCAAAGTAAGCCCACGCTATAATCTTGCCAGACATCTTAAGATGCTTCTTGACTTTGTAGAGCTTGGCGTATGCACTCGGCTTTGGCCGTTGTGTGTTGGGCACGGATCTCTGCAAAGCAAGCTGCCCATTCAGCCTTTTTGTTCTCAACATCAGCGTCAGAGGCTTGGGCTTGGCTTTATGATTTCTCGGTTTCCCTCTCCATCGTATCCAATTTAACATGCATATCACTGTCGAGTGTATCTCCAATTTGGAACCATATTTCCCTCTCGATCAGTATATTCCAGATAGTGCTATGTTGTGATGTCTTCAATTTCTATCTCATCAACATCATTGAGCTCGTCATCACTAGGAACATCGACAGTAGGGGCATCCTTAACCAATTCATCCGGGTTTAACCGGAACATTTCTACAAGTTGCTCATCAGTGAGGTTGTGAATAATTGCTCCTTCTTTGGGAGTATAGCTTACTGACCTCCTGACAATCCCTTGTAGATCAAGTATCATTGTGAGTTGAGACTTGATCTATTGAAGGGGAGCAACATTGTATTCATCTTGCTGAAATTGTGGATTTGCTTAATTTAAAACATGTAACACATCATTCATCAGTAAGTAATCAAAATAGTAAACATTAAATATATACATAAACATTCATGCATATAAGTTTAATACAATATCAATTACACATGATTTAAGTTACATAAACATCTATGCATTACGTTTGTCCTGAATCATGTGTTCCTCTGCTGTCGGGGCTGATGTCGAGGCACCCTGATCTTCATTCCTTTTAGTCCGCCTCTCACTAGCTTCTTGGGCACCCGAAGCAGATGGATCTTCTCCCTTGTCATCATCACCTCCATCCTTGGTGTTATCCTCATCCTCTTCATCATCATCCTCTTCATCATCTTCATCACTATCGTCATCATCTTCTTTGATCTTCAGAGGCTCTTCTTTGGATCCTTTAAGCTTGAGCATGATAGATCTGTTAGATGACTCCAACTCTTCAATCTTCTTTTTTCATTCAGCTTTATGCTCTTTGAGTTGGGCGATATCCTCTGCCTACTGAGAGATCTGCTGTGATTGTGCAGCAGTTTGCTCCATCAGCTGTCGTAGCTATGCAGTCTTCTCATTGTCAACAGCTAACAACTTTAGCACCATACGATTTAGTGCCAACAGTTGTTCCTCTACCCCACTTGGAGGTAAAGGTGATCTAGTGGTGAATGTGGTATGGGATGAGGGGCCGGCTTGGTGGCTGGTGGTGGTGGAAGTGGTGTATGGGTGGTGGTATATGTGTGGGTGGTGATGGGTAAGCTGTAGTGGTGGTGGAAGTGGTGTAGATAGGTTGTGCAGAGGTAGTAGTGGTGATGGTGGGTGAAGTAGTAGTAGTGGTGGTGGGTGGAATGGTGGTACTGGTGACTGTGGTGGTGGTTGTGCTGAAAGTCATCCTCCTCTTCTTGGTCTTCATCCCATGGGGCTGAACCATCCTTTTTCTCCTCATATCCCTTGAGGAGGATGCTCCCCTGGGATGCTTCTGGGCTAATCAAGTGTGTAGCTGGGATCTGCAGCTGTCTCCCCAGACTCGCTAGGGCATCCACTAACCTCCCGTATACCTCGTTCGGTGGCAACCACCCTGCTGCCCACCGTCCTGGTCAGTGGCTCCTCATTACTCTCCTCCTCCTTTCAGTAGGGCAAAAGAGAAGGAGCTTTGGTGCTAAACCACCCATTTAGCTTCGCTAGGATGATCTTCACCTATCTGGTGCAGTCGTGCAATTTGGCCATACGCTCAGCTCAGTCGTGCGATTGAAGTTCATCTGGATGCCTATTCGCATGACAGACTGTTTTTTCGCATGACAGACTATTGTTCCATGCAGCGTTGGTGCTGAACCACCCATTCAGCTTTGCTAGGATGATCTTCACCTATCTGGTGTAGTCGTGCGATTTGGCCATACACTCAGCTCAGTCGTGCGATTGAAGTTCATCTGGATGCCCATTTGCATGACAGATTGTTGTTCCATCCAAATTCAAATTTTGAGCAAAGATTAATGTTAGACATTGTGGTTTGGCTCATTAGACTCGCAAATGTTCGATATAACAACCAACAACCTTTAATTTAACAATGTACTTAGTTTAATTAGTTTCCTAGACAAACTAAGTCTCGGTTCCTTTTAGGGTTCAATTCAGTCGATTTAGAGCCTGAATCGATGGAAATTTGAGTGGATTTCACCGCACATTACCTGTAGAATGACTAGAAATCATCAGTATGCAATAATCAGTGGTCTAGAGTGATCAATTGAAAATTTGGCAGAGTAATGGTAGAGTCGTGCGAGTTAGGGGCGATGTGGGAGTGATAAATGACTGTGACCGACTCCCCCTCTATTTATACTAGGTTTCCTTCAGTCGTGCGACTGAGCCCAGTCGCATAGTTGATTTGTGTGACTGAAGACTAGTCGTGCGACTAGAACAGTCGGTCACCTTCACTCGTGCGACTCAAAGTCAGTCGTGCGACTCGAAGTCAGTCGTGCGACTCGAAGTCAGTCGTGCGACTCGAAGTCAGTCGTGCGACTCGAAGTCAGTCGTGCGACTCGAAGTCAGTCGTGCGACTCGAAGTCAGTCGTGCGACTGTGTCATTCGGTCACCTTCATCCATGCGATTGGTTTAGTTTTGTGTTCCAATCATGTGTTTTACTCATGCTTATGGTCCAATCGCACGTCCATCCCATCCGTGTGTGTTAATCATGCGATTGGGCTCATTCGCATGGGCCAATCGTACGACTGGTCCATACTCATGGCTAGTTGTGCGAGTGGATCATACTTATGATTTTGACTTTATGACCATTTGACACTTAACCCCTTTTAACTTTTGATTAAACTTTTTGAGCATTCGATCATCTCAGATATGATCATTTTAACTTAGAAACTCTTGATCACTTCAGTCGTGATCCTTTTAAACAAAACACATTTGTCACCTCAGACGTGACCCATTTAGTGATTAAATCCCAGATTGAATTCCATGACATAGTCCGACATATAACACTAACTTGATTAACAGTTAAAACAAAATAAAGAGTTAGCATTAAAAAACAAAACTAAATATGTTTTTGCGATTTTCTGTAAGGTGGAAATCCTAAGATAGAAACCTAACAGATTTATTTCTTGACCTGGCAGCTTCAAGTTATTTTGACCATAAGTGGAATGATTCACTATGGAATCATACATGTAATCAATTCATTCAAGACGTGTTACCAAAATCTTTTGATGCTAAATTCTTGTGTTCGTCGAGTCATTAGTAAGTTTAGGAAATCATACTAGTACTATAAGATGCACACATTGATTTGGACTTTCAAGAATTACAGCCACGATGATTGTGCAGGATCGATATTAGTCACTTAACACTTTGTTTTCTCTCAAAATCACCTAGAACAACACTTGGATTAAGATAGATTCAGTAAGAGTTGATCATAATATTGAAAGTAGTAAAGAACACAGGAAGTAATTTTCAAGGTACTTTTATATATTGCTTCTCAACTCAATAATACAAGACTCTTACTAGCAACGTCGAATGAGTTACAAAGAGAACCTATATATAATACTACCTACAGTAGGATATACTTTGATACCAGCTGGGATCATATAACTAAAGCCTATACGACAAGACTATAGTTAAGGTATCTCGGATAAAGTCTTATCTGAGATTTGGTAGTCAGGACATGTCCCTGACTTACATTTTGTCACCAACTAAAGTTGGTAACTTGTACTATCATAAAAAGGTGAAGAGTAGAATAAAGTATGGTCAACTGCATGGCTCTTTGAGAAAATGCCATACAGTATCAAAGGTCTACAGCGGAGTGTCAGAGACCATACTTGTGTCCACTGGTTCATAGCAGTGTCTTCCGAAGGTTAAATGGCTTCGGAAGAGTAAGTACTTCCGAAGCCACTTATACTTCAGAAGAGGCTACTTCTTCCAAGGCTTGGAGACTTCTTCTTTTCATCATACTTCGGAAGTGGTCTTTAGCTTATTCTTCTAAGACTTGAACTTCGGAAGTATGCACTTGAATTTGGAAGTAGAGTTCTGTCTTCGGAGGTTAATCTTTCACTTTGTCTTCGGAAGAACTCTACAACCTTCGGAAGTTCCATGCTTAGCTTCGGAAGCCCTTGCATGTAGTACCAAAATTGTCTAACTGAATTGGTTTTGGTTGCAGCAGCCTTCTTCTTGATCCAACAGATTGTTAGTATACTTGTCCACTTAAATCCATACACAGACTTTTGACACAGATTGGTGATACATTAGGTTAATTATTTCAACAAGCATTTGTGGATCCCACACTTATATGGTAATCAACATTCCTCAGGAGATTTTTGAGCGGGGCTACGGGTATTTTGACTAGAAGAAACTATTCTTAGAGCTTTCAAAGAGAAGCCAAGCCTCAGGTCAGTGCCACCGCACAATAGAGAGGCGGCAAACAACAATGAATTCTAGAATATATAGGTGATGCTTATCCTCAAGTCAGTGCCATCGCACAGCAGAGAGGCACATAACCTATCTTCTTATTTAAGCAATTTTATTCTTTTTGCAAAGATCGCACTAACAACATAGGTTATTAGTTTGATTGCCTTTTGCATTTTTCATCATGTGCTTTACTCATATTTTGGTTATCCGCACACATTTATGGCGTTTATTTTGCTCGTCACCCCTTATTGGAACTCTGTTGATTGTGTTAACCAGGGATAAGATGATAACCCACAGATTGTTAAACAACTTAGTTTGATCTTGATCACCAAAAAGGTCTACTTATCTATTGTGTTGAATCTACCGACACATCATCTAATGGTCTAGCAACCTCTAGGTCTACTTTCTCCGTGTTACATTAGTAGCAGCTAGTTTTACTATCATTTTTCCTTTTATATTTGCTTATACTTCTCAGATTATACTTTGAATTTCGCATCTAATTCAATTTAATCTTTTAAAGTCCCAATTCTCTGTTCCTGTGTACTATCATTTTCCATAGTCGTTGAATCAGTTTCACAGATCCGATCTCATTCTATCAGCTTGCCTATCCTCCTCCCTCTTTTTAATCCTAACTAACTTAACCTATTCTCCCCCTAAAATTCTAAACCGTAAACGATTTGCGTTTTTAGGATTTTATAGGCGAAGAAAAAACAATAAAATTAATTAAATGACATAAAATTAAAGAAAATAAAAGAAAATTTGACTCGATCCGGACTAAACATGTTCATCTTCTGGAATTACATCACTTTTCTTTTTACGCCGTTGACCTCTAACAAATAAAGAAAACGTGGTTTATCAAAGGCTTTTGTGTAGATGTCAGCGCGTTGGAAATCTGTATCTATCTTAACAACATCGATTAGATTCTTTTCAAAACAATCACATATAAAGTGATATTTATATCGATGTGTTTGGTCTTAGGATGTTGGACATGATTTTTGGTAACGCTATTGCAGCAGAATTATCAACAATATAGGGGTGTTAGAAAATTTCAAACCGTAGTCCCGCATCTGCTGTTGAATCTAGATGATTTAAAGCAGCAGCTTGCCGCAACAACATATTCAGCTTCACAAGTTGACAGCGCAACTGATGTCTGTTTCTTACACTGCCACGTGACTAATCTTCTCCCAAAGAATTGACATCCTGCCGAGGTGGATTTGTAGTTCATCTTGCAGCCACCATAATCCGAGTTACTGTATGCGGTAAGCTCGAAATCATCGTCATGAGGATACCACACCCAAGTGTTAGTTACCCTTCAGATAACGAATATCCTCTTGACTCCTATAAGATGGTTAACTTTTGGTTTCGCCTGATATCTTGAACAAAGACATGTTTCATACATGATATCAGGTCTTGAGGCAGTGAGGTACATGAGGGATCCAATCATTCCTCGGTATATGGTGGCATCAACCAGATCGCCATTTTCGTCGGGTGCTACATCATGGTTTGTAGCAAGTGGAGTCCCAGCTGCGGAAGCATTCTCTCCATGTCAAACCGACTGAGAATATCTCCTACATACTTTGTTTGATGTAGGAATATCCCCTTTGGTGTTTGATCCACCTGTAACCCGAGAAAGAACTTCATCTCTCCTATGACACTCATTTCAAATTCTGCCTTCATTACTGCCTTAAATTCTTTACACAAGTCTTCGTTCTTGGAACCGAAGATTATGTCATCAACGTAAATCTGAACAAGCAGCAGATCACCATCCTTTTCTTTGATGAACAGTGTATAGTCAATTACACCTCTACGAAATTCGTGTTTGACAAGGTGAGTTGAGAGTTTTTCATACCATGCTCTCGGGGCTTGATGAAGCCCGTAGAGAGCCTTATCAAGTTTGTAAACTCTGTCCTGATGATATGGATCCTCAAATCCTTGGGGTTGACTGACATACACTGTTTTCTGAATTTCACCATGAAGAAATGCACTCTTTACATCCAGTTGATAGACTTTAATCTTCATGTTAGAGGCATAGGCTAGGAAGATACAGATGGCTTCCATTCTCACCATAGGTGCAAATAATTCATTGTAATAAATTCCCTCGATTTGTCAAAATCCTTGAACTACAAGTCGAGCCTTATTTCTGATGATGAGACCTTGATCATCTTTCTTACATTTCAAGACCCATTTTGTGCCAATGACCTTAGCACCTTTAGGTCTATCTACTAGTGTCCATACACCTAACTTCTTGAACTGAAGAAGTTCTTCTTGCATGGCACTCACCCACGCCTCATCATTTAGGGCTTCACTGACGTATTTTGGCTCAAACTGAGACACAAACAACGATAAGCACCGTCGTGAAGATACCATTTTTCCATTATCGAGGCATAATCAGCTGAATACAGCTGATTTCTTGTCTGAACTCCTGATCTGACATCCCAAATGACATTGTCCAGGGGATGATAGACATTTAGGTGTGATCCAGGAGTAGGGGAACAACTATCTCAGAATCAAGATTATGAACATTTGGTTCCATTTTGAGGCACTAGGAGTGTGAGGTTCTGAAGACTCAGAGGCATCAATGTCAGATGCTTGTGGACTTGCAGTAGTAGGAACCTGTTGCTCCTGAGTGTCCTGATCATTCTCCACGGCTTCATCGTTAGAGGAAGAGTCACTTACCTCGAGTGCTCCCCCTGAGTGGTTAGGTGATTCACCTTGTGAACCAGATGATGTAGAGTCCTATGATGGTGTGTTTAAGTCATCATACATCATTTTCGCTACTAACTCATCGTCAGAAGTGGAGAGAGGAATGTTGAAGGACTTGAAGAATCCATCATAGTCGAATGGAATACGGTCCTTTTCCAGCAGAGGAGTGGTGTATCTCTAAATGTCGATGTTACACCACACTTCTACTTGACCCATGAATTGTTGTAAACTCTCTTATTTGGTATGTTTATCCTAGAAAGATTCCCTCTTCAGCCTTCTCGCTAAACTTGCCTTCTTGAGTTTTCTTTAGTATGGTGCACGGTGCGCCAAACGGTTTAGATACTCTAGATTTGGTTTACGTCGTTGAAGTAACTCGTAACACTTCTTGCCATGGCGTTTGACTACCATAACTTGATTTAAGTGTAATATGCATTTGCAACTGCCTCATTCCAAAATTGGATAGGCATTTCGAGTCTACTAGCATCGTCCTTGCAGTCTCTATCAAGCTTCTGTTCTTCCTTTCTGCAACCCGTTCATTTGTGGAGTGTAGGCAGATGTGACCTGATGTACAATTCCTTTTTCTTTGTAAATGACTCCATCCATTGGTTCTTGAACTCTGTTCCGTTGTCGAGCGTACTTGCCTTACCTTCAGCTTGTAGAGTGACTCTAGTGTAGTTACCAATTCTTTGAATGACTCATATGTTTCTGATTTTGATTTCAGAAACATCACCCAAGAGAATCTTGAGTAGCATCTGTAACTACATAGCAGTACAAGTCGCCTGCGATGCTTCTTGTACTGACGGGACCAATCCATGTGGAGAAGCTCAAGAGGCAGTTCTATGGAATTAACTTTCTTTGCCTTATAATATTTCTTAGTCTGTTTGCCTTTCTTGCAGGCAACACAAAAATCTGGGAGTTGGAAGTTCTTGACGTTGACTCCTCGCACTAGGTCATTCTGGATCAAGTGATTTATCTTCCGTGGATTGATGTGCCTCATTCTCCTATTCTAGGAGATAGAATCCTTCTCAGTAGCTTTTGACAAGAAGCATTGAACTTGATGATCCGTTGTGGAGGCCTTTGATAGATTCAAGACGTAAAGGTCATTATATCTTGAGGCTGACATTAAGACTTGGTCCTACGGAGACACATAATCCTTTTTCAGGACAACACTTCTTATTATCGGAAACTACCTTAAATCCCTTGTCACATATTTAGGACACAAAAAGAAAATTATTTTGAAGTTGTTGAACATAGTTTACCTTGTAAAACTTCACTTTCTGGTTCCCCACTTCCCCTTGAGCTGTGATGTAATCTCCTTTGTTTCCAGCAAATGAAACATGGCCCCCTTTGATTTGTTTGACGTTTGATAGGAGTTCCCGATTTCCAGTCATGTGCCATGATGCTCCACTATCTACAATCCAAGTGTTTGTTTCAGCACTATAGCGAACACCCTGCACAGTCGTTCAAAACTTAGTTAAGGTTAGGGACCCAAGCCTTAACTGGCTTGGGTAACCTAGAGGCATCACACATCATAATTCCACCCATTGTCTATTTGAGGGTGAGGGAAGATCATTTGTCTTTTTGTTCTCATTTCCAGACATAGACTTTTCTTTCCATAAGCCAGCTTTGTGTAAGGCCTGTTTGTGGTAAACAGACGACTTGCTAATGAGATGAACTTTAGGTTCACTGACCCTTTTTGGTGAAGTCATGGAGCTTCTTTTGGAAGAGCTTGCTTTAGTGTCATAAAGTTCAACCTTTTTCTTTGGTGTCTGATAATAAGGACATAAGACGCGATGTGACCATACTTTCCACAGTTGTAGCATGATCTGCTTTTGACTTGACGATTTACTGTTCCATGGAGAAGTATGTGACACTTGGGTGACTTTATTTAGTTTGGCTTAGTCACTTCCTATTTTAATGGTTTAGCTTGTTTAACAAAATTATTGTTTGAACATTATTAGCATCTTTACTCTTTAGCTTACCTGGACTTGGACATGATACGCTTGATTGGTTAACATGTTTGGTCTGTTTAGGTTCAAAATTACACTTAGCTGAACCAGACTTTACTTTAACCTTCTCAATTGTTCATCCAATTAACACAAGGCATTTTTCCTTTTGATTTTGAAGTGGCGTCCTTTTGTTTAGTGCCAGATTCATTGATTTACATGTGGAATCTGGATCACTTACAAAAGGTGGACACCACATGATCCTTGATTGGGTTATTATTTATTGGTTTACTTTTGGCATTCATCAAGGTCTCATGTGGTGGTGGTACCACTTATATCCCAAACCCTCCCCATTGTTGCGCTCTCTCACTAAGTGTTGGACAATATGAGAAGAACTTGTCCAACTATGCAGTTTTTGTTTTAATGATTTACTTCTACTTCCAAAACTGCTTTTTGTTTCTTAGTCTCTTCTAGGGAGTTTAGATAGAACTTAATGTCATTAGCTTGGTTAAAACCTACAACTTCAGTTTCCCTAAGTTGTTTATTCAAAAGTTCTATCTTTTCTTTATAGATGTGCTCATTTTGTTTTAAGACTCTATTTGCTTCTGTGCACAGTTGCAAGTCCTTTACTAAGTTATCATTATGGTATAATAATCTAGCAAATTTCAAATCACTGCTTTCCCTAAATTATTACAATCAGAACAAGCATGATTATTATAAGTTGAGTGGTGGTACTTACCTGAGAGGGTGGGGTTGAATCAGCCATCAGAGCGTGTCTGACTTTTCTGGTTTTGGTGATTCTGGAATTGTTGAACTTGTCCCTTCTTCAGGCTAGTGATCAACTACAGTTGCAGTTTCTTCAACATTTGACATCACGAGTTCCACTATAATATCACCTTCGCTTGCTGAGTCATCATCTAGATCCTCACACTAGCATGTTGGATTCTCCCAGAGACACGAACCGAAAGCTCCAATCTTGTCCTTCATCATCGTGAGGCAGTCAAGGCTTTAGGATCCTTGCTTGACGAAGTAGGACTGCTTGTGGGTTTATCCTGATGATTGAAAATGAAAATGGATTTCCATTTCCTGTCTTCTTGGGCTTCACACACTCACGTTTGAAGTTCCCTTTTCCCCATAGTTAAAGCCGGTAACTTTGGTCTTGTCAAAACCAAAAGTTGTGTCCTTAGAGCAATCAATTCTGTTCGGTTCTTCTTGACAAACTTCTTATCTCTCCGAACAGCACTTGCTAAGCCCACATGATGTCCATTCTCTCCAGCTCTGTCTCGTCTACCTGCTCGTAGTCCTCATCTGCCAGATGGTAGTTCCCAATCTTCCCAGCAACTAGTTCATCATAGGAGTGAACGACCGCTGCTAAGAGATCCATGTACTCTTTTTCTACCTCCATTGTAACATTCCCAAGATTCTCAGTCTTCATTTTTGTAGCATTGGCTTCAGGTGCTACGTATTGAGTACAAGACGACCCTGACGTGTCAGATCCTGAAGTGGTATCTTGAGATGGACCAGCCGAACTTGACACAACACCATTTGAAGTGGTGCTCCAGACGTTTTGGCTTGTGGAGTTGAGTTGTACAGTGCTGGATTCTGATCATATGAAGACTTTTGGGCCCTGTACTTCATCCTCAACTCTTCCTCTCTCACTTCAGAATGAAGTCGTTGATATCTAACTTCGCCAGCAGTCATTCTGTCTGAGGTTGGATACAGGAAACCCACTTCTCTGCAACCCATCTGCAAAGTTTGAAACTTTGTCTTCCACAGACGTGTTGACTCCATGAGTGTGCACCTCACTCATTAAGTGGTAGAACCGGTCATGAGATCGTCCAAGCTCTCCTTTCCCATTGGCGAGAAGTTGTCAAACTCCTTTTTCAATGCTTTAGCCTTTAGAGCTTTTAACGATGCATTTCCCTCATACCTCTTTTCCAATGCATCCCACAGCTTCTTAGCTTGCTTGTTCTCAGAAAATTGATGAAGATGTCCTTAGGAATTGACTGAGTCAGCAATGCATATATTTCTTCTCTGCATTATACTTTACCTTTTGGCCATTAGTCATCCCGCTTAAGGTAAGTTTGACTCCATATGCACCTACAGGCATGCTATACCTGTCTCTATCGACTCCCACAGATTGGGATCTACTCCATTTAGTAAATCTCAAATCTTTGCTTCCATTGTGGGTAATCATCTAACGTTATAAGCTTAGGGGCTTGTATGATTTCCCACTTCATTTTCTAGAAGCAACAATTTTGAATCCTAGAGTCCTTCCAGCGGTGAATGCTGATATTGATCCTCCATTACCATGACTTTGGTCTTTAGACACAACTATTTTACTTGTGCGAATGAAGGTGCGATTGGACAATTCATGCGATTGACCAATGCGTATGGCTCAGACATGTGAGTGAACCAATGCGGATGGCTAACTCGTGCGAATGGACATGTGCGAGTGAACAGTGTGACTAGGCAATTCAGTCATGTATGGATGAACGACTGAGTCCAATCGTGCGTATGAGAGACGCGTATGGATTCAGTCGTGCGATTGAGTCAATCGTGCGACTGAAGCTACAGAATCTTGAGAATTCGAAGGTTTAAGGTATTTTGACACAAAAACATGAATTTCTCAAGAACCCTAATTGCCGTATGCCGAAAAACGTTAACTTTGTGACCTGGAGACGTCTAAAACATGGTTTGACACAAAAGATTACGTTTTTGAGTGAAAACACAATTTTTATATCAAAACATTGAATCACACGTAAATCAGAGCCAAGGCTCTGATACCACTTGTTAGGGACCGTGTACTGGACGAGTACTAACTAATTTACGTGTATACCAACTCAAATAGTGCGGAATCCAATTTGATTGGCGATCCAATTCTATTTGATGCTCGGCTTTCACTTGTAGACACGTAAGGCATTTACTCACTACTCCACCACATCGTGTTTCATACCCGACCACCAACAATCTTTCATCATGTCTTGGTACATCTTTGTGGCACCGGATGGATAGAGTATCGAGTCTTGTGAGCTTCATCAAATCTTCACCTGTAATCCCCAAAGAGGAATCCATATCCTCCCGAATCGAGTTCTAAAACCACGCGTGTTCTCACCCATTTTGCGACCAGACCTCTCATTCGTTTAGAGATAAGATGATCTTCTTTCAATGCCTCATCTTGGAACTCCTTGACATGCTTCATCACATCCGAGGTCATGATCAACTAATATGCTTTCACCCAAATCAGCTCGGGCCTCTCTTTTCTGCTAAGGGCATCCGCCACCACGTTGGCTTTGCCCGGATGGTAATGGATCTCGCAATCATAATCTCTTATGAGCTCCAACATCGTCTCTGCCTCATGTTCAGGTCCTTCTGCTCGAAGAAGTACTTCAAGCTCTTATGGTCAGTGAATATGGTACACTTCGTCCCGTAAAGATAGTGCCCCAATCTTTAACGCAAAGACCACGGCTGCTAGCTCCAAGTCATGAGTAGGATATTGACCTCATGAACCTTCAACTGTCGGGATGCATAGACTATAACCTTTCCCTCTGCATTAACACACACCCCAACCCGAGTAGGAAGCATCAGAATAAACCACCATATCTTCACTTCCATCGGGTAATGACAGCACAAGAGCTTGAGTCAGCTTTGCTTGAATTCTTCGAATGCCTTCTCTTGAGCTTGACCCCATACAAACTCACATCTTTCTAGGTCAACTTAGTTAGTGGAGAAGCGATCTTAGAAAAGTCTTGGATGAATCTTCTATAGTAGCCCGCCAAAACCAAGAAGCTACGAATCTCGAATGGCGTCTTTGGAGACTTTCCATTGATCACTGCCTCCACCTTTGCCGGATCCACCATGATCCCATCAGGATTCACCACATGACCCAAGAATTGAACCTCGCGTAACCAGAACACGCACTTGGAGAACTTGGCATACAACTTATCCTTTCTCAATGTCTCTAGAACCTCCCGAATGTGACTGACATGTTCTAACTCGCTCTTCAAATAAATCAGGATATCATCAATAAACACAATCACTGATTTATCCAACATTGACCAACACACTCGATTCATCAGATCCATAAAAGTAGCTGGCACATTGGTCAAACCAAATGACATGACAAGAAACTCATAGTGACCATAACGCGTGTGGAAAAGTTGTTTTAGGGATATCCTGCTCCTTCACTTTCAACTGATGGTAACCAGATCGAAGTCTATCCTTGAAAACCAACTGACACCTTGAAGCTAATCAAACAATTCATCAATTATGGTAAGGGTAGCGGTTCTCTATCGTCAACTTATTCAGCTCGCGGTAGTCAATACACATCCTCATACTACCATCTTTCTTCTTCACGAATAAGACTGAAGCACCCTAAGGAGAGATACTCGGTCTAACGAACCCCTTATCAAGCAGCTCCTGCAACTGCTCCATTAGCTCTTTCATCTTAGTTGGAGCCAAACAATACGGTGCCTTGGCAAAGGTTGGGCACCCGGTATCAAGTCAATCTGGAACTCGATCTCACGATCAGGTGGCACTCCTGGTAAGTCTTCTGGGAACACGTCTGGAAACTCACTCACAACTGATACATCAGACGATTATGGTGTTAGTGTATCCACATCCTTTACATAGGCCAAGTAGGCACTACATCCACGCCTCATGCACTTTCCCGCCACCGCCATTGAGATTACCTTTGGAATTGTCGTGACCTGATCACCATAAACCATTACCGAACTCTCGTCAGGGCTATCAATCGAATCATCTTCTTGCGACATACAATGTTTGCCTCGTAGTCCGCCAACCAATCCATCCCAAGTACCATATCAAAACCACCTAGGGTCATCACGAACGGTCTAACCGGAAACTTATGACCTTCTAATTCCATATCACATCCTTCTATCATCTTAGAAATCCTGGTAGACTTACCTATGACAGTTTCTACATCAAAGGGCCCATCTATATTCTTACTACTAACATGCAGTTTAGCATATAAAGTAGCAGAAATGAAACTTTTACTAGCACCAGAATCGAATAACACATAGGCTAAAGTTTGGTTTACTAGAAACGTACCTGACACGACATCGGGATCCGTCCTAGCCTCCTCCTACGTCATTGTGAACGCTCTGGCACTCGGCCTCAGTCCTTCACCTCCAGTATTTTCACCCCGGAAACCTCAGCCCTCGACTTCTTACATTCCATACTCATGTGACCACTTTCGCCACAGTTGAAACACGTCTTAACCCCACAATCTCTAGCCATATGACCAGACTTCACGCACTTGAAACAGATGTTTGATCCCCACTTGCATTCCCCCGAATGCTCCTTCCCGTATTTGCCATATCTCTTTGGTCCTCCCGGCACTCACTGATATTTAGAACAACTTCCATTTCTCTCACCCACCGGTGAGCAGCAGAAGCAGTGTCGTTACCATCGAAAGTAGGGGGCTTGCATCATTGAAATGCCCCGTAGTTACAGCGTCATGCCACCTCGGTGTAGGCTCTTCTTTCTCCTCTTCTTCTTCGTCATCTGACAAAACCGTCTCAGTCTCGACTGTCTCTTTTCGCTCATAGGTCTACTCCTTTCCCTTCTTTCCCCATCTCTAACTGCCTTTATCACTTCGGTCACCACAGACGGTAGGATCGTCTGCATGACCTTATGCACTTCCTCCACAACCACCTCCTTCACTGAGGCTCACAAATTAGCACTCTTATCACCACCCTCCGGATGAAGAGTCTCTAGTTCTTCATGAACCACCTTTTCGGCTCTAGGCTTCCTCTCGTAATCCGTGGTTCAGCACCATGACCTCCACCACATGAAGCTTTAGATGATCTACCACGTCCATCCTCACACACACACACTAAAAGATTCAAACACCAGCACGGTCATTCAAGGGAACAACTCAGTTTATGTCAAGTATAGTAAGTCCCTAATTATAGTGGCCAGTTGTGATTAGCCACTTACTTTACTCTTCATACCCCAAGCATTACCTGTCCTGACTGCATTAGTATCTAAATCTACCAGCAACACATAACCACATAAAATGCACACGTAATACCAGTTAACATTAAGAAAATACCTGATGGCACACAGCTGCTCGGACTGGCATCCCTTCCCTTCCCGTCCCATTTTCAGTTTAGGTTTATTTTGAAAACTTACCCGTTTCACTTAAACTTTGGCTCTGATACCAACTTGTAAGGCCCCATTCCCAGGACGCTTACAGCTGGTCAATCATTGCTCACAAAACATATAATTACATTTACACTTCATAAAATCATCACAACGAAACATTAAAATAACAATTCATTAAAATGCTGTTGCAAGTTAATACAATCATTCATTACATATTTCCATTTGTTCGCATTACAATGCAAAAAAATTAACAAAAGAATGCCATCCAAATGCCAAGTAGCTGCCCCGCGCCATCCTCAGCAATGCTCACCTGCCAACTGGAAAATGCATAAAACGTCAGCGTTGCTGAGTGAGTTCTAGTTTTAAAATAAAACATACTTTATTATTTGTTTAAAACCGTTCTTTACTTCCTTTCAAATCATACCATGCTTTAGAATGTGATCACACATCGTACGTACACATAGATAAAAATTATTATCTTCATCATCATTCATTTCGTACTTTTATTATCTTTCATTTTCATCTAGGTCCTGTCATGTGCTTAACCCCCCTCTAGAACACCAAGCAATTCATCTAGGGTTAAGCAACAAGGACCCCATACATCTGGTCAATCACAAAGATTGAACCCCTGTGTGCATCCTCATGGGGTATTTAACCCGCACACAGTTGAGCTGACAACCCCTCATTGGGTGTGAACCTCCATACATATGCTTGATCACACGAATCAAGCCCAAGTGTGCATCCTCATGGGGTAGCTAACCCGCACACGATTGAGCTAACACTCCTCATTGAATGTGAACCTCCATACATTCGCTTGCAAGACTTTCTTACGTTCATTCGTTCATTAATACATGCATTCTTTCAATATGTTCCTCTTTTCATTATCTTCTACTTTACGTTACATAATACTTTTCATTTCGTTCATTAACATTCAACGTAAAGCCAAGGGAAAATAAACGTACATAATACATACACAGTCAACATCATCATACAGGACATCATACATACATCACATACATCATACATACCATCATGCATAAGCATCAATCATACACCATAACATGCCCATCATAACATCTATGACCTCAAAAGTCAGCTCACATGAACCCCCCGAGAACATCCCAAGTCAAAGCCTACATTCATCTTTTTCCCCTGATAGTCAGAAAACATTCTAATTGTTCATCCCCATTTGTCTTTTGTTCATCCGCATTTGCTATAGTTCATCCGCATTTGTTTTACTTCATCCGCATTTGCTATAGTTCATCCGCATTTGTTTTACTTCATCCGCATTTGTTTTACTTCATCAGCATTTGTTTTACTTCATCCGCATTTGTTCCTATTCATCCGCATTTGTTCATTCGCATTGACCATACTCATCCACATTTCCCATACTCAGTCAATGTTCATCTGTATTTCCCATACTTAGTCAATGTTCATCCGCATTAGCTGTCATCCGCATTGACTTTCCATACTCATCCGCATTGACTTTCATACTCATCTGCATTGACTTTCATACTCATCCGCATTGACTTTCATACTCATCCGCATTGACTTTCTTAGTAGTTAATGCTCATCCGCATTAACTGCTCATCCGCATTAACTGCTCATCCGCATTGACTTCTGCATACTTAGGCAGATGCTAAAACTTAAACATATGAGCTCTAAACATCAGATCTTAGTTCCCAAGCACCTTCTATCATGTTCTAAGCTTAAATCTTACATTCTAAGCCTTAGAAACACCATCATACATTATCAAGCATGAACATAGCCACACATCACACCATAACATCAACATACACACAATCAACATACGGGTTCGAAACCCAGTTTAATGAAAACATACATTCATGCATTTCCAGCCCCAAAATCAGTTAAAACCAGTAAAAGAGGGGTTCTAAAACTCACCTTAGCAGCTCTTGAATATGGCTTCTTTCGTACTCATCTGCAATTGAGTTCAACCGCATAGAAACCCACTAAAAACATACCCGAACACATACAAACACACATAAGCATAAACCCAAGGATAAAACCAGTCAAGAACATCAGGAACATATGAATTCTTACATTGAATTTGAATTCTTTCTTGTTTTTCCTTCAAAACCAAGAGTTTCAGCTAATTCTCTCTCTCTCTCTCTTTCTACCAAGATCCGAATGAAAAGGTGCGGTGTGACCATTTAGGCGGCCATACCACCTTATCACAACTCTTAAACTTTTTGTCCTTTTTGTCACTTTTAACCCCCTAGACTTGGATTTTATTTCTTTTCCTTCTTTTACTTCACTTTATTCTTTCTTTCTTTGTCTTTAAAAGTAACCGGGTGTTACACAGGATAATCAAAATTGAATCAAATGATTGAAGATTGTAGATCAAACAATGATAAACACAAGAACCCCCTTTTGATCTATATATTGCATGTAATTTGTACAAAGTGGAAACCCCAATCAATTGGTCATTCAACCATTAACCAACACTAATGACAATTAACCTATTTATAGTCTAGACTAATATTCACTAATTGCATTTAACCCCCTAGACTTAGGCTAATTAATGGAAATTACATATAAAACATAAAAATGACTAAAACAAGATAAAATATATTTTGTTCACAAAAAATATAATTATTACTATAAAACTCCTAGTCATCTAAATCTTCAACGTCTTGTCTCGGTTCTTCATCTTGAACGTGTCGGGTTTGACTTTCGTGTTGACTTTGACCGTGACGTTGACTTTTGTTGACTTTGACTGTATTGATAATATAGATTATCTTGTATAGCTCCAACAGAAAGTCCTCACTATTCACCTCAGCTGCCAGCTCTAGAATTGCATCTGTGATGATTAGATCCTCGAACAGTGAGAATAATCCTTCCGCAGATTTCATTTAGCTTCGGAAGACTCAGTGAGAATAATCCCAACTATTTTGGTTCCTGGGCCATCAATCCTCATTTCCCCTTTGAATTGAATCTCAGGTTCTGTTTGGACCTTAGGTTGACCAACTTCTTCCACAGTGGTAGAAGATGCACTTAACCTCTAAAGCTCTTCCGCTCCAAAGTACATCATAGCCGCATCATTGCTAGGCTTATCTAGAGAGAATCTTAACAGAAACTGGGAGAAGATTCTATACAGATCTCTGAGCATCCTTAGGTCAATTTGCAGTACAACTTGGGATGGCTCCGAAAAGGTAGTTGCAATGGGAGCCGGATATTTGGAAGTTGAAGTTTGGCTCAGTGGTTCCTCAGGTGTTTGTCTCTGAACACTCTCCTATTTTTTGGTAGCATCATCTTGAGAGCTAGATGAGCTAGAGGAAGAGGTCAAGGAGACTTGAATGGGTACATGCCTAACAGATCTCTCAATCTGTTTCTTAGGTAGTTGAGCCTTGAGATTGTCAATCTCAAGTTGCTGAGTGGCGGACATATCCTCTAAAGTCCCAACCTTGGATTCAAGGTTTGAGACTTTAGAGAGCAGGTCTTGTATAATGAGTTGCAGTCTTCCCTCATCTTTTTTGAAGAATTACGGGGAGATGAGGTAACATACCTAGTATGTTCAGCCTCACCACCAGATGTAGTTTCTTGGCACCCTGGTTTCCCTTGCTTTGTGATGTCTCTTTTAGAGTCATCAAAAGGCATGGTTGCCACAAATTCAGTTTAAGAAATGTTACCACTGTCCAGAAGGTACATTGAGGCATCTCCTGTAGTGGCAGTTGAATCTGTATGAGTCTCCTCCACATTAGTGGGACTCACCTTAGTAAAGGTTTGCTGATGGGGCTAGATATAAGAGGTCTTTCTAGGTTCTGTTGATCTTAGAGAAAATCTTGTAGATCAACTTCATTGCCATGAAGAGACATAATCTCTTCATCAGTTTTGAAAAGAAGGTCAGTGAAGGATAGAGAGGGTAAACCTAATGACCCAGGACCTTGATCAATGTCTACAGGCATTGAGCCTTTGGTGGGGCTGTCCCTTGAGGCTGCTTAGAGGAGTATAGATACTCACCCTAAGGGATTTCAATTTGGGTAGTGGGCTCATGGATTTGAGACTGTGGAGACTCAAGACCCATATTTAGGTCAATGGTGAAGGATGGTGAGACCTCAGACTGAGTGGGAGCCCAATGTTCCACTCTTAGTCCTTTTGGATTGAACAGGAGGAGCTTGTTCAATCAGAGTATATTGAACAAGGGTTCGTTTGGGGTGTCTTTGGTAAGTGATGGTGATGGGCTGAGAAGGTAAAGTTGGCAGTGTAGGGATAGTTGCTAGTGGGGTTCATCACCTTGGAGTGAACAGTGATGTTACCGGGAGCTATTTGCTCAGTCATACCTAGAAGCAGTGGAGTGTACCTTCCAGTGAAGTTGGTGGACACCTTCCTCAAAGTTTTGAAGATGGTTGGCCTCATTTGAGGGACAGGTAGAGTGGCTACACATACAAACCAACTCTGGTCTAGCTCACAGTTGATAATATGCTAGAGAAATCTAGGATACATAAAAAATGTTTCCCTTTGGAGATTTCCCATGAGATTTGTCAGCATAAATCTTGAATAGTTTTATAGGAGGCCTCTCACCATTCCATGAACTAGGCACCCTAGTTCGTATGAAATTTGATCCCACCCCCTAGATTTATTTGATAGATAGTGAAGAACAACATGCAGCAGGAACTTCCAGTTGTAAGAAAAGTTGAATTTGTAGACAGTTGACCTACTGACGTCTACTCCATATCCCATTTGAATATAAATGTTGTCCAAATCTTCTTTGGGGAACTCTGTGGGTGCACCTCATCATGAAGCTCGAGATGCTCCCTGATGAGTTGTTCAGTAATGACCAACTCTTGGCCACAAATGCTCGATCAAATTACACGAATCCTATTTGGGGCTTCAATCTGACTGTTGTCCCAAAATTTAGCCATGTGATTGGAGTACACAGTGGGATTAATAGTTAGGATGGTGTAATAGGAGGATTGGGTAAGAAAGGAGATGATTTCAGAGAAGTCAGCATCTCTTGAGAATCAAGAAGTGCAACTTGATTTTGTTGAGGGTTAAGTGCCATTTGTGAAAAGTGAAGATGGATAAGTTTGAGCTTGAGTAAATTAGAAGGAAGAAAGCTTTTAGGATAGTAAAAAGTGGTAAGCAGATGAAAGTGAATAGTCGGGATTATTTAAAAGAGGGTGAAATGGCGGTAGAGGTGTTTGGATAAGGTGATGTGATGTTTTAGTGGATGATGTGACAGGGGCGTAAGGTTTAGTTCAGTTAAATAGTCCGACATCATTAACAAGATTTTTACTTTTTAAAGTGTGGGACCCAAAAGATTTCCATTACACAGTAAAATTTCTCTTCCGAGTATAAGGCATTTCTGAAGGTAATTTGTCTTCCGAATGAAATTCCTACTTCCAAAGTAAAGTGTTACATCCGAGAGTAAAGATTGCTTTTCGAATGGAGAGTTTGATAAGCTTCGGAAGTAGATTTGATATGTGATCAATCGGTTCTTTCGAGACCAAAAACTCTTCCGAGAAGAAAATTATCCTTGGAGGAATTTTTCTTTGGAAGATATGTAAGATATCTTCCGAAGGTTAATTCCTCTTCGGAAGAATTTATACTTAGTGAAAAACTTCAAGGAGAGAAACTTCTTGTAACATGGCTTAGATTATATTGACATAAGACATTACATATTAAAAAGTTTTCAAAAGAGGTGAACTAATCAATGTTTATCATCCCAATAGTTGTAATGAGATACTTAAATCTCTATTCATCAAAAGCTTTGTTGAACAAGTGAGCATATTGTTCATTTGAATCAACTTTGATTAGTTTAATAAACTATTCTCATGAATATATCTAATGAAATGATACCTGATATCAATATGCTTTGTCTTGGAGTGCTTCACAAGATTTTAAGTGATAGAGATAGCATGTTTTCAATATGGATATGAGTACTCATAAAGTTGAATCCATAGTCTAACATCTGATTTTGAATCCATAGCAGCTGAGTGTAGCAACTTCCAACAGCAATGTATTTAGCCTTAGCAGTTGATGTAAAGACACAAAATTGTTTCTTGCATTGCCATGAGATGATCCTTCCACCAAGAAATTGGAATCCTCCTGATGTTGATTTCTTGTCAATGTTGCCGCCACCATAGTCATTGTCAGAGTATCCATAGAGATTAATCATTGTTCCTAGGATACCAGAGACCTAGTTTAGGTGCTCCCTTGAGGTATCTAAGGATTATCTTGGTAGCAGCTAAGTGAGACACCTTTGGAGCAGCCTAATATCTTGCACAAATGCAGGTTGCGAACATGATATCACATCTACTAGCTATAAGATATATCAGAGAACCAATAATCGCCCTTACTGATGTTGATCAGTATCCTCCCCCAAGGTCAGAACAAAGATTATGGTTTCTTGGATGGGTTTCTTGCTGGCTTACATCTTTCATTCGAATCTGTCTAAGATGTCATTTGCATACTTGGATTGATTGATATAAACCCTTCCTTTAATTGCTTCACCTGATTCCAGGAAAAAAAATCCATTTTCCCATGGAACTCATCTCAAACTTCTTCTTCATAATCTTTCAAAGTCTTTGCACATTTGGTCGTTTGAGGAACCAAATATGATGTCATCAACATAGACTGAACAAGAAAATCCTTTACAGACTTCCTTATGAAGAGAGTCTTATCAATGGTCACCTCTAGTGTAACTATTCTTCAGAAGAACTAAGACAAAGTTCTCATACCACAGCCTGGGTGATTGGTGCAGCTCATAAAGAGCTTTATCCAATTTGCACACATAGTTGGTGGTGTGTGGGTTTTCAAATCCTGGAGGCTGACACATGTAGACTTCTCTATCTATATCCCCATATAGAGGTGCACCTGACATCAATTGGTAGACAGTGAAATTCTTGGATGCAGCATAAGCAGGAAGATCCTAACTGCTCAAGTCTTTCCAACAGGTGCAAAGACATTAGTATAATCAATTCTCCTTGAGTGTATCCTTGAACCACCAGTCTTGCTTTTCTGATAATCAGCTTTGTTATCTCTCTTGTTTCTAAAACCCATTTTATGCCTATGGTACTTGACCATATGTAGGCGGACATAGTTCCAACATTGTCTTTTTATTGAAGTAGCCCTCTTGCATCAATTCACCCTAACTACTATCTTTCAGACTCTCTACCTTATTGGTTCCATCTAGGCAAAAAGCATGAGTACAAGCAGACATTCCCATGATGATCTGTCCTCATGTTCTCACCACCTGCAGAGCATCCCTTATGATGTTCTCAGCTGGAGGTGTTATGATCTTAAATAGTATCACTTCCAGTTGCAAAGATGTCCAGATTTGGACCTGACAGATCAGTGATCTCAAGTTTGATGGATTAGAGTGTAACGCAGCGGAATAAGAACAAGAATTAGACAAATTATAGCAAGAATTTGATATTCGTATGCATTAAGAACAAATACGGTTGTAAGAGAGAATATATTTCTGTGAAAAGGAATGTTTCAATAATATCAATGTTTCTGCTCAATCATTCACCGATTACAATTAGGTTGACACTCCTTATATAGAGTGCAATCACTGCTGATATCACGGGATAGTGACATCTGGCAGATTTATTACAAAATAACTAAAACTTAACAAACTACTGAAATGTTCACAACTACTGAGAACATATCAGAGTGCTAAGTATAAAACATAAAACTACTGATACGAAACTACTGAAACTACAACGACTGAAGAACAAGCTCTTCAGTCGTTTTACAAAACTACTGAAAAGAAAAACATAAAACTACTGAAAGAAACCGTCACAACTACTGAAGAAGACCTCTTCAGCTGTTTGACAACGCTGATACTTGGTCTTCAGCACTTGTCTTCAGACTTTGTCTTCAGCACTTGTGTCTTCAGACTTTGTCTTCAGCACTTGTCTTCAGACTTTGTCTTCAGCACTTGTCTTCAGACTTTGTCTTTAGCACTTGTGTCTTCAGACTTTGTCTTCACACTTGTGTCTTCAGACTTTGTCTTCAGCACTTGTGTCTTCAGACTTTGTCTTCAGCTGTTGTGGACTTCAGCAGTTGTTGGACGTCTGTGGGACTTAAGGTTTTTCTGATCCGGCTCATTGGTTCTTTTGGTCCAACAAACTCCCCCTGAACCAATGCAGCAAAACCTTAACTTTATTGAGGTCCCACTTATTGTTGGCAATAAGATTGGTCTTTTTCCTTCTTGATCAGCTAAGAAGATGACCAATTAAGCACTGGCCTGGGAATAGATTTCTGAAATTTGGTTGGCATAGTATGGATAGGAGCCCTGACTTTGGGGAACTGGACACAGGGCTGTGGTCCTATCCATGAAATCTACTTCCCATGTATAAGCCTGTAGGATTCTCTGGTGTATGCTCTGAGAAACATAATTTGTTCTTCCATGGTAAGATTTTCAGCTCCACCATCAAACATCCTTCACGCCCATACAGCTCTGAAATGTACTTAGCCTGTTTGCCATTTTTGAGCTCAACTGTTGTGATCTGTCTGTATGCAAACTCATCTGGTGAGTCCCTTCAAGTAACAGACTGAGCTCATTTGTGTTGAAGTTCTCAAGCCTCTTGTAGACTAACCCCTTTTTAATTACTCTGTTCTCTAACATCTTTTGGGGTGGCTGTTTAGTTTCATAGGCCTTCTTGAAATCTTCTACAATTTCCCAGGGTGATACTACAAGGACCACTGTGATCTCTTCATCTACGATCCTTTTACTTGGCCCTTGTATCTCGAAGGAATGTCTTTCTTCACAATTCTGTGAGCCACCCTAGGATCAGGCCATATTCTCACCTTTTCCTTTTGATATTGAAATGTGTTAGCAAGGGTGTACAATCTCAGAGCTTCTTTCTTCATACTGATTATTGATGAAGAAGCAGCATAAGTTTTGTCTATGCTTTTCAGCATCTCATCATCATGA
Organism: Flaveria trinervia; assembly: GCA_025506515.1. Classification (NCBI taxonomy): domain Eukaryota; kingdom Viridiplantae; phylum Streptophyta; class Magnoliopsida; order Asterales; family Asteraceae; genus Flaveria; species Flaveria trinervia. The sequence goes on from CM046455.1 coordinate 52,868,610, forward strand.
AGCTTTTGCTGCTGTTCTTCTTCTATCTTTACTCTCACAGCTTCCATCTGTGAGGTGGGAGTGATGGGCATAGGTTTGGCTTTAGGCAAAGTTAGGACTGCGGAAGAGGCAGCCTATCTTCTTCCTCATCATCCTCTTCTTCTTCTTCTTCTAGCCTCAACACCCTTCTCTTCTTCTTCTTGGGTGCATCATCGGCTGTTGGTTTTGAGGGTAAAGGAGTTGGTTTAGTGGGTTGTGGTAGTGGTGATTTTGAAGTGGGAGGTTTTGCAGGTTGTTCTAGCATTCTTGTAGTGAGTGAGGCTTTTGAGTGTTTTGCTAGTTCCTTTCTGTTCCCAGCACCTGCCTCATTTAGTGCTTCAATCACCAATCCCTTAGTGTATGCTTCAGACGAACAGATCTTGGTGGTTATTGCCAAGATACTGTCCCTGGTCCATGACTTAATCTCGATCATGATCTCCCAAGGTACTTTGCAATGAATCTGATCATGATCTCTAGTCTTTCTCTTTCTAATGCATCATAACTTGCCCATCTTGAGTTAATTTCTTCAACTTCAAGTCTCCTAATCTCTGAGTCAAGCTGTGCAGTATCGAACCCCTGTCTATACAGTTTTCAATAATGGAGTCCATTGATTTACTGTGTGTAGCATCCGCCATTTTGATCATCTCATCGAGTTCGAGTTCTTTTTCTTTTCCTTCAACCTTCCTCTTCTTATATGTGACATGAAAGTCTTTGTGACTTTCACCCACTTGATCAATGTCAGCTCCCTTCACAAACTCCTCTTCCTTCTCAGTCTCCTTTTCTTTCTTCCCCTCTATGCTCTTCCTCTTTGCTTTCACTGACTGACTCTCCCCCTTTTGGGTTGCATTGGTTGCAAGGGTTTGAGTAGCAGAAAGCCTTGTGCTCACAATCTCCTCCACCAGGGGTTGTATGATTGAGGGAAGCCTCTCATCCATGGTTTTGATCACAATGTCTGTGATTATTGGGGTGATGAGAGGTAGGATTGCTGAAAGATAGCAGCTGTTTGCTCAGAGGGGTTCTGTCCCTGAGAAGCAGTGCCAGAAATAGAAGCTGGTGGCTCGGAAGTTTTGAGTGGCTGAGTGTGTGGGAGACCTTCAGGTGAAGGTGCCATCTGTGGGTTTATGTTGGTGGCAGATGGACTTGCTGTGTGAGAGAATTGGTCAAGTAGTCTTTGTAGTCTACTGACTTCTTCCTCAAGAATTTGTTCTGGGCCAGAACATCATAAAAGAAGCCCAGGTCATCATCAGCAGATGCTGAATCACCTGACCTCCTGCTTGTAGCAGGATGTACATGCACTGGGTGTAGACCAGTTTTAGCATGTGCCCCTTTTCTTGGAACTGGGGACTTCCAGCCTCAGGACGATGTCCTTCATCAGCTGTTGCCTCTGGTGAGGTCTTAGCTATGTTACCAGCCTCAGTCTGATCATGTGCTGATTCAGAAGAGGTGGCAGCCTCACCAGATGTTCTGGTCTCCATATCCACACCAGGAGATAGAACAGTTAAACCCTTGTGTTGGGGCTGTCAGAAGCATGTTGATCCTCTTCCTCAATTGCTGTGGTTTTCCCTTTGTTGGTGTTTGTTGGGGAGGAGGAGAGGCATGCAGCTGAGTCAGCACGTTTGCAATAATGAGAGTAGGACTTTGTGGGGCGGTTGCAGTGGGAGATGGGGTAAAAGCAGTATGCACCTGGGGAGAATGGTGCTCTTCAATGGCAATCTCCTCAAATGAGGAAGATCCCAGATTAGTGGGTACCCCTTCTTTGGTTGCTGCAGGCTCCTTTGAGAGGAATCCTGAGCGGCTGTGGCTGGTGAAGTCCTTGTATCCACTAGGGGGTTATAACCAGTGGATATAGCCTGCGTTTGTGTTGCAGGGGCATCCTCAGGGGACTCATTTCCTGAGTAGCCTTTTTTGTCTTCTTTTTAGTGGGTTTGGTGGGGACTTTGGATTTGGAGGTGGTGGTTGTGGGTTCCAGCTGCGTGGGTTTGCGCAGCTTGGCAGCCATTTTTAGTGATTGGTCAGAGTTGTGCCGGGAGTATACTTCAGGCAATACAGCCGTAGCAGGGACTCCCAGGCCAACAAGTCCCTCAGCTTGAAGCTGGTTTTCAATTATGGCCATTATGAACCGAGATATAATATCCAACGGTTAGCAAGTTGTTTTTGGGCCATATCCTTGAGCTCTAAAAATAGTATTTCAGAAAATTTAAAGGTTGTTGCTCAAGGATGGAGTACATTACCTGTTGCCACCTTGTGGACATTTGATCCCATGATGAAGTCTTGGGGGCAAGGCAGACATTTACCATGTGAAAGATGAGACGTTCGGCATCCTGGAAATGTTTCTTCAATATGGTAGATGCACTCAGGTTACCCTGGTATCCATGGTGGGCAAATGATTGATCTATTGTGCCCTTTGGATAACCAGTTGGGAAAGTGGCATCATCCAGATTGAGGGTTTGGCGAAGAATGTCTGGAGTAATGACCACTTTTTGACGATGGACAAACGATTGAAGAGACTCTGTGTCATTCTCCTCAGAGACAAGAGTGACGTTTGTCCAGAATTGGTTAAGAGATTCGGCATATATGGTGGGATTTAACAGAAAAGCCGTTTTGTAAGGTGACTGAACCATTAAATCAATGGCGTTGTGAAACTTGGTCCAGTATGGCGATTTTGTGAGATGTGCGACACAGTTGTGTCGAGGTTTTAGTTGCATGGTCGCCATTGATGAAGAGAGGTTACAGAGTTTTGAACGTTAGGTTTGAGAAGAGAGAAGTAAAACTCTGAAGGTGGGATAAGGTATTTAAAGGGTAGGGTTAGAAAACGACTGAAGGTTTTGGTGTTAGTCATCAGTTGTTGAAACTACTGATGACGTGGTATTAACTTTCAGAGGTTTGGAATGACTGACCGTATTGGTGTGATCAGCAGTTGTTATAAACAACTGAAGACTTGTTTTAACCGTCAGACGTTGAAACAACTGAAGTCTCTGATTTAGTCATCAGTAGTTATAAAACTACTGAAGATTTAGTCACAGTAGTTATAAAACTACTGAAGACAGTTTTGACTTCAGGTGATGAAACAACTGAGGACTTGGTATTAGTCATCAGTAGTTGGGAAACTACTGAAACTTTGGTTTACCATCAGTTGTTGTAAACAACTGAAGACTTGGTGTTAGTCATCAGTAGTTGTGAAACTACTGAAGACATGGTTTTGCTTCAGTTGTTTAGAAAGAACAGCAGTTGGGAAACTACTGAAGACAAAAGGCTCATCAGTAGTTGTCGTCATTCATTGCTTTTCAGCTGTTTCATACTGTCCTCAACACGTACTCATCAGACGTTTTCATCTGTTTTCAATGTTTCATAGGACATCAGTACGTATTTGTATTTCTGACAACAGTAGTTGTAGTTACATCAGCTGTTGTAACTACATCAATTGTTTTAACAAATAAAGTACTTGAGTACTGAGAAGTTAGCTCTAGTAGTTTAAAGAAAACTTCCGGGAGAAAATAACTTCAGTACTTATATATATGACAATAATAAACTAATGATCCAGTACTTGTGAGCTGAGATCACCAGTAGTTGCACTATTCTAGCTGCAGCATACCAAGCCTTAACACTAGGTTTTGGAAAGTTGTGCTATCCAAGGGCTTAGTGAAAATGTCTGCAAGCTCATCAGCACTAGGAACAAATTTTGGATCAATCAGACCTTTTTCAAAACAATCTCTAATAAAATGGTGTCTGATTTCAATATGTTTAGTCCTAGAGTGCTGGACAGGATTCTTGACAATACAAAGCTGAAGAGCTGTCCATTAACAATGGGGTCTTAGTCTCTGTTATGCCATAATCCAATAATTGGTTTTGAAGCCAGAGTACCTGAGATGTACAGCTTGCAGCAGCATGTACTCTGCTTCAGCAGTTGATGTAGCAACTGAGGTCTGCTTCTTACTCTGCCAAGAAATCAAGCAGTTGCCTAAGAATTGGCATCCTCCAGAAGTGGACTTCTTGTCAACTTACACCCTGCATAGTCACTGTCAGAAAACAACTAATTTACCAGAATGTCTAGTAGAATACCATAAACCTAGAGATGGAGTGCCTTGCAAATATCTAAAGATCCTCTTGACTGCAATCAAATGAGACTCCTTAGGTGCAGCCTGAAATCTAGCACAAACACATGTAGCAAACATAATATCTGGTCTAGAAGCTGTTAAGTACATCAAGGACCCAATCATACATCTGTAAAGTGTTTCATCAACCACTTTACCTTTCTGATCTGTATCCAGTTGTGTGGTGTTGCACATGGGAGTAGAACAAGGCTTACACTTTTGTAAATCAAACTTTTCCAAAAGATCTTTGTGTATTTGGACTGATGAATGAAAATTCCATCAGCCTTTTGTTTGATTTGCAAACCCAGAAAGAACTGTAATTCTCCCATGGCACTCATTTCAAACTTCTGTTTCATCAACTTTGTAAAGGCATCACACAACTGTGGATCAGAGGATGCAAAAATAATATCATCTACATAAATTTGAACAAGTAGATTATGCTGCCCAGCTTTCTTAATGAATAAAGTCTTATCTATGGAGCCTCTAGTGAAATTATTTTCCAGAAGAAAGTTTGATAATGTCTCATACCAGGCTCTAGGAGCTTGTTTCAACCCATAGAGAGCCTTATCAAGCTTATACACCCAATTAGGATGTTTATTGTCCTCAAAACCTGGTGGTTGACATACATAAACCTCTTCTTTAATTTTCCATACAAAAATGCACTTTTGACATCCATTTGAAAAACTTTAAGGTTGTGATAAGCATAAGCTAAAAACAATCGAATTGCTTCCAGTCTGGCTACAGGGGCAAAGGTTTCATTATAATCAATACCTTCCTCTTGTGAAAACCCCTGTACAACCAGTCTGGCCTTGTTCTTAACAATAAGCCCATTTTCATCAGTTTTGTTCCTAAACACCCATTTAGTGCCTATTGCACACTTACCTGGAGGTAGAGGAACCAGTTCCACACTTGCTGTTCTTGAACTGAAGAAGCTCAAGCTGCATGGCTTCAACCCATCCATTGTCCCTTAAGGCAATGTGATAGTTCTTTGGCTCTTGCTGACTAATGAAGAGAGCATAGAAGAAATTTGACAATGACTTCTTGTTGAAACGCCAGCATTGATATCACCAATGATTTGAGACATAGGGTGATTCTTCAGATCTTGGTACACAATAAGATCTGTGCAAGTGTTTGTAGCAGGCTCACAGCAACAGATGGTGATGGTGAAGCATTTCCTTGAAACCAATCAGTAGATGGTAATTCAAAGGAAGTTGAAGTTGTAGAAATCTCATCAGCATTTGTTGTGGATTGTGCTACTGAAGCTACAGGAACATCAGGTCTAGCTGAATCAGGCAGTTGATCACTAAACTTGAAAAGGTTACTATCTCATCATCATCAGTAACACCAGATGGATGACTAGCTACAGAATGATGGATTCATATGATCTGCAACAGCAGGTGGTTGATAAGGAACATATTGCAGAATGTCCAGATCAAACAACTCCACAGGGTTTTGTGGAATTGTATCCTTAGGGGATTCATTGAACTTCACATGCAAGGTTTCTTCAACTATCTTTGTCCGACAGTTGAATACTCTATAAGCCTTGCAAGTGGATGAATACCCAACAAAATACCCTGCATCCACCTTAGAATCAAACTTTTGGAGTTGATCCTTTGTGTTGAGAATGTAACAGGGACACCCAAATGCTCTAAAGAATGAAATCAAAGGGGCTAAATGATGTAAAACTTCATAAGGATTTTCATCACCTCTGATTTACTAAGGCTCTATTCTGTACATAGCAGGCTGTATTGACAGCTTCAGCCCAAAAGGTCAGTGGCAGACCAGAATCAGCCAACATGGACCTTGCAGCTTCAATGAGGGTCCTGTTCTTTCTCTCCACTACTCCATTTTGCTCTGGAGTCCTTGGGATGCTATACTGCCTCTTGATTCCCTTGACAAGTAAAACTCATCAAGAGTGTGGTTCTGAATTCAGTACCATTGTCACTCCTCACACACTTAACTGGTAGGGAATACTGCTTCTCAACGTGTAACACAAAGTTCATAATGGACTGAGCAGCCTCATCCTTTGAATGCAAGAAGAAGGTCCATACATATCTAGAGTAATCATCCACATTACCAGACAGTATTCTTCTTTGCCATACTCATTACCTTCACAGGACCAAAAGATCCATGTGCAGTAGTTGTAAGCAGGCATTAGACTTGGATTCTTCTATGGTTGGGAATGAACTTTATGTTGTTTCCCTTTTAAGCATGCAGTGCAGATTCATCACAATTGAACTCCTTTATTGGAAGACCTCTCACTAAACTCTTGTGGATCAGCTGATTCATGTTTTTGAGATTAACATGACCCAGCCTTCTATGCCACAGTTTAGATTCTTGGAGAGAGGCCTTGGAGAACAAGCATGGATGGCCTCTTAACTCAATTTCTTTGACAGATCCAAGGCATATACTCTTCCTATCTGTTAGCCTTCAGGAGAGTATTATCATCCAGTACTTTGTCAATCAGGCTCAGAACCTTGGAAGACAGAATCCTACAGTTCTGGCTTGTGAAAAGAGCAACATGTCCTTTGTCACACATCTGACTGACACTCAACAGATTGTATTTGAGATTCTCCACATGGTTGACATCATCAAATCTAATATCTCCATTAGACACAAATCCCTTTCCAATGATGTAACTTTAGCATCATTTCCAAATGAGACAAATCCCTTCTTTCCCTGAGAGTAATCATGAAGAAGAGAGCTGCTCCCAGTCATGTGCATGGATCCTCCACTGTCCACATACCAGATGCTTCTTTGGCATGCTGAAGAACCCTGCACAATCATAAGAAACTAGTTAGCTTTGGAGACCCAAACCTTTTTGGTTTTGGGACTGACTTTATCAACAGATTTAACCATAGCTGGTTTCTCATGATTAACAGCTGATGAAGATGGAGATGGTGCTGAAATGGATTTGGACCTGAATTCCTCTCCAGTGGTTTGATCACATGGGCTTCAAGTTGGTTAACTCTCCCCAATAGATGCTGAACCATCATAACAAGCTGTGTCTGATTTGAAGCTCGAGCTTTCAGTTCATTTGACACTCCAGAGCTTGTTTTTGATGAGTTCCTGTGACCCACCATTTCCTCCTTCTTAGACTTCACAGACTTAGTCTTATGTTTATCATGAGGAACAATATCAGCTGTCTTCTGATAAACCGCATCCTTCTTAGTGGATTTGGTAAGGCCTTGGGTTTATCAGGTTGAGATGATTGTGGTACAAACTTGGTCTCAAACTCAGTTTTCATTTTATTTATTTCTAGTTTAATGAGCTCATCCCTTTGGAGCTTTAAACCCTTTTTGTACCAACATTCATCAGATAGATGATTGAATTTACCACAAATTTCACATGGTTTATTCTTCATCTTGGACATCTTTACTGCTGAAGTGGAAACTACTGAAGGTGTGATCTTCAGTACTTTCCTCCTATCAGTACTAGGTACTAAAGGATTTTAACAGCTGAAGACTGGTAATTCAACTGTTTTCCATCCGTCCTAATAGACTGTTTGATGGATTCCTCAGCAGTTGTTAGTCCTTGTATTTCAACTGATTTGAAATGCTTTTCAGATGTTGGTCTCTTTCAGTACTGGGGTACATTGAGGAACAACATCTGAAGTACTCAGCTTCATATGAGTCTCAGTAGTTAGACCATCAGTCATTTATTTGTTGAGATCTTAACACTGTTTCATTCTCTGATCTTAGATTATCATTGGATGACTCACACGATAATGTGGTTTGGAGATTGCTTTCACTTTCAGACTTAACTATGGAGTTAGGAGTAAAGTCTGTTGGTGGAGCAGTATGGTTGTAACCAATGCCAAACTTCACATTTGAAGCAGTTTGCTTGCTAAGAAGCATTTCAAATCCCTTGCATGATGAGACCCAGCGTTCACACTCAACTTGGGTCACTGCAAGTTTTTCTTTGAGACTCCTGTGGTCTTTCAGAAATAACCTCTCTTGGCCTTTTCATCATTTAATTGGCATTTAAGCTTATAAATCTCATCACTTTTACTGTTAAGAGCAGACTCATACTCGATTTTTCACCACCATGTTGACTAGCACCAGTATAGTATTGCTCAGTGTGACCAGACAAGTTATCAGGTAAGCTACTCCAGTCAACGACTTCAGGTGTGAAGAAGCTGTGATGAGGTGGTGATTGAGATGGAGATGTTGAGGTTCTGGTAGTGCATGAGATTGTGGTACTATAGGAGCTTGAACTTGATTTGACTGTGGCATATAATAGCAGGGATAAGGATATGGCATTTGACCCTGAGGAACAAATATGTAGGAGAATGAGGGTGTGATGAATGACTAGAACCAGCAGAATGTTGCCCTTTGGATTGTGAATTGTTATTTGGAAAAGTCAAAAAGGGTGCAGAAGTGTTAGATCCAGTTGATCTACACTCTCTTGCAAAGTGTCCAAGCCTGTGGCATTTGTGACACTTCAACTTGCTCTTGTCAAAACTGACTTTGGTTTTGTCAGAGAGTCCAGGAAATTTCCTGCCAGTTCTCTTGTAGAATTTCTGAGATCTGATATTGATCAAGGCCATTTGGCTCAAAATATCCATCTCTTCTAAATCATCATCAGCAATGCCCTTCAAATCATCCATGATAAAGCATAGATTGTCACTATTATTACCAGAATGACAATCAACACTCACAAAGGCATGATTAGATTGTTTGAGGTGAAATCAATATGCTCATCATAGTGGCATTCTGATCCTGCATACTCTGACTCATGACTTACCAAGGCAGTGTTTCCTGGTACAAAATCATCAGTGAGCTTTCCAGATGATGACAGTTTTCGTTTCTGTTCTATCTCTCTCTCAAATGTGAGCAATTTCCCATGGAGTTGGGTGAGAGATAGTTTGTCCAAATTTGCACTGGAGCGTAGGACAATAGTGTATGTGTCCCATCTCTCAGGCAGTGATCTGAGAAATCTGTTATTCATCTGGCTATTTGTGTACTCATGTTTGACCATTTTTAATTCAGAGATCAATAAGAGAACCGCTCAAACTGTTGAGTCAGTGTCTCACCCTTCCTATGAGAGAATGTCTCATATTGTTGGCAAGGATTTCTCTATTTTTGCCAAGACCTCATCTGTTCCTCCAAATTGTTCTTTCAAGGCATTCCAGAGTCATGGGCAGTTTCATAATGCATTAGCCCAGAATAGATTTCATTGGGCAGTGCCATGGCCAGAATTCCATGGGCTTTTGCATCAATCTCAAACAATTTCTTATCCTCATCTGAGTATTGCTCCTCCTCTTCGGACCATTTGATTGGTTTCCGGGTTATTCACCATAGGCTTGTGTGGACCATGTACCACTGATGTCCAACAACCTGAGCTGTTAACAGACAGGTGATGGAGCATTCGTCGTTGCCATATGTTGTACTCATTCCTAACAGCATCGGAGGCTTGGTTGAGGAACCAGTATTGTGAGGATCATTGGAAGGAGTAGTCATTTTAGGTCCAAATACAATTTAATTCAAGCTTTTAAAAGATTTTACACAGACCACACAGACTCAATGAAAACCAAGAATAAATCTCAGGATGAATGACCAAAAACACAGAAAATTCAATCTCTATAACCGTTTCTTGCATAAATGCTAATTCAATCAAACTTGGACCTTGGATAGCAGTTTCAATGATCAATTATTAGATCAATCAATGATTAACCTACTCTAATACCATTTGACAGGATCAGTGATCTTAAGTTTGATGGATTAGAGTGTAACGCAGCGGAATAAGAACAAGAATTAGACAAATTATAGCAAGAATTTGATATTCGTATGCATTAAGAACAAATACGGTTGTAAAGAGAGAATATATTTCTGTGAAAAGGATGTTTCAATAATATCAAATGTTTCTGCTTAATCATTCACCGATTACAATTAGGTGACACTCCTATATAGAGTGCAATCACTGCTGATATCACGGGATAGTGACATCTGGCAGATTTATTACAAAAATAACTAAAACTTAACAAACTACTGAAATGTTCACAACTACTGAGAACATATCAGAGTGCTAAGTATAAAACATAAAACTACTGATACGAAACTACTGAAACTACAACGACTGAAGAACAAGCTCTTCAGTCGTTTTACAAAACTACTGAAAAGAAAAACATAAAACTACTTAAAGAAAACCGTCACAACTACTGAAGAAGACCTCTTCAGCTGTTGTGACAACGACTGATACTTGGTCTTCAGCACTTGTCTTCAGACTTTGTCTGCAGCACTTGTGTCTTCAGACTTTGTCTTTAGCACTTGTGTCTTCAGACTTTGTCTTCAGCACTTGTGTCTTCAGACTTTGTCTTCAGCACTTGTCTTTAGACTTTGTCTTCAGCACTTGTGTCTTCAGACTTTGTCTTCAGCACTTGTGTCTTCAGACTTTGTCTTCAGCACTTGTGTCTTCAGACTTTGTCTTCAGCTGTTATGGACTTCAGCAGTTGTTGTGACATCTGTGGGACTTAAGGTTTTTTTGATCCGCCTCATTGGTTCTTTTGGTCCAACAGGACATATTTTGCTTAGGAGCTTGAACCCTTTGTCCAGCTGCTGTTTCAAACTCATTCAATGAGGACTGCTTGAATAAATGAGAAACATCATCAATTGTTGATTGTGAAGTAGCATTAACAGTTGCATGTTCCTTCAAGATGCTACTTCCATCAGCTTGGTGTTATGCAGGACCACCTGATGAAATTTGAGGATCAGCAGATGATTCACTAGTTGAAGCTTTACTATCCCTTGATATTGTTATACTATCAAATCTGCCAATAGTGGAAGCTTGATTTGTGGCAACTCTTGGAGAACTTGGAAGAGGCCTAGGTAGCTCAAATAGTTGATCAGTATCAGAATCATTTGAGCACCTGTTCCAACTGAAACATTCTCACAAGATGGTTTAGAATAGTTTGGAAACAATTTTAAATCAAAGATATGATTAGGGTCATTCCTCCTAACACAAGGAGTGTGCTCATTAACAACAATATTAGATGATTCCTCAAATTGTTGATTCTTGATGTTGTAAACTCTATAAACTTTAGAGCTAGAAAAGTATCCAACAAAGATAGCATCATCTGACTTTTTAGCAAATTTTGTCAAATTGTCCTTTGTGTTAAGTATGGTACACCTGCTGCCAAAGGACCTTAGAAAGCCAATGAACGGAGGCCTCTTGTTCCATAACTCATTAGGGGTGGCTTAACTACAAGAACCATGTTCTGCACATAGCATGCAGTGCTGACTGCCTCTGTCCAGAATGTTAGAGGTAGTTTGGAATCAGCTAACATAGTCCGAGCAGCCTCAATAAGTGTCATGTTCCTCCTCTCAGTATCACCATTTTGTTGAGGAGTTCTGGGAGCACTGTACTGTCTGGCAATCCCTTTTGAGTTACAGAATGAGTCAAGAATGAAGTTTTCAAACTCAGTCCCTTGATCACTTCTTATAATCTTAACCTTGTGATCAATTTGATTTTCTATTTTAAGAATAAAAGATTTTATAGTTTCAGTAGTTTCATCTTTAGATCTTAAGAAGAATACCCATGTAAATCTTGTAAAATCATCAACAATCACAAGGCAGTATGATTTCCTTCCAATGCTCATTATACTTGTGGGACCAAATAGATCCATGTGCAATAAGTGTAATGGAGTGGTGATGGAATTAACACTTTTGGATTTATGAGACGCCCTGTGTTGCTTCTCTTTCAGGCATGCAACACAGTTATCTTTGCAGAAAAATTCCTTTATAGGCAAACCATGTACCAAGTTATTTTTAGCCAATTTATTCATTGTTTTAAAATTTACATGACACATACGTTTATTCCAAAGTGTTGACTCATCACTATCAGCTTTGGAAAGAAAGTATGATACTTCACCTATTAGGAAAGCATTGTTCATATCTAGCTTGTACATATCCCCTTTTCGGGAGATCTAAGAAGCACCAATTCCAAAGGAATTGTCATCCCAGGTTTGAGGATAATGCACTCATGTTCTGTGAAAAGCATTTGATGCTTTTGATTACAAAACTGAGAAACACTTAACAGATTGTGTTCAAGTTGTTTGACAAATTTGACTTTGTCAACCTTTAACTTTCCATTGGATATACTTCCTCTGCCAGAAATATATCCTGCAGCCTCACCTCCAAATTGGACAGGACCTCTATCATAATTTTGAAATTGTTGAAGGAGAGATTTGTTCCCATCATGTGCCTGGACATCCACTATCCACAATCCATACATTGTTATTCTTGTCATATGGATGTCCCTGCACACAAGACGAGATGATTAGTTTTGATTGGAGACCCAAGCCTTGTTGGTCTTAGGTTCTTCCAAAGATAGTGACATAATTAAACCAAAGGTTAAGCATGGGAGTTCAATGGATGTCTTTGAAGAAGAGGTTTGGGTTGCAACATCCTTCTTGATCTTCCAATCCATTTTTTGGTTGATCATTAAGGACGAGCCTTTTGAGGCTTGCACAGCATGGCATTCTACCAAAGCGTCTTTCTTTTCGGAAGAATCCTTCACCACCTTTTCTTCCAAAGTAGTCTTCTTCTGGGTGGTTTCAAAGGAGTTCTTTTGTTCTTTTCATTTTTAACAGCTTTAGCTTCCGAAGCCATTTTCCCTTTGGAAGAAGAATTTTCTTCCAAAAGCAACCTTTCTTCGGAAACCAGCTTTCCCTTTTTCATCACTTGGACATTTGATAGGGTCCAAATGAGAAACCTTACCTGACTCCTTCTTTCTGAACATTATTTGCATAATGTGTGTTAGCAGGATTGTAGTAACAATCTTTAGCCATGTGGTTTTGCAGACCACACATTATGCATGCAATGTTAGTCTTTTGGGAGCTTAAGGATTGATGTTTCTTGTTCTTTTTCTCTTTATTAGCAATCTTTCCCTGCAACTTTTGATCCTTAGGTAGGACAGGAGTGTTGGTACTACACTCCTTTCTTGGGTCATAGTTACCTACCACTTGGAATCCAGCTGAGATAAATACACCATTTTGTTTTGGGTCAATCATCAGCTTAGATTCAGCCACTTTCTTGGCAGTTCTTCTTGAAGCTTTAGCTCTGCTTCTTCTGGCTTTGGTGGTTAGGATTTATTTTTCACTGGGAGAGGTGGGTTGATTTACCTGTTCCTTCCCTGTGGTGGCCTCTATCCTTGCATCATTCTTTAACTCATATTAAGATGGGTCAGAAGATGGGACATCTTGCTCTTCAGTACCATATCTAGGTTATCTTATAGACTTATAAGAATATGGTGGAGCAATTTCATTGGTCCCCGGCCCTCCTTTGTTTTGATAACAAATTTTGGAGTGGGAGGATGATGCAATAATAGCTTGGAAGTTCTGCTCAGAAATATCATACTTCCTGGCTTGAGCCTCCGCAATGATAAGTTGGGCTTGAGCCTCAGACAATTTGGATATTAAATCCTTATTTGAGTCTTTTAGTTTGTATGTTCGTGTTTTAACAAGGACACAGTTTTCTCCAACTCTTCAATTTTTCTTTGATAGTCAGATTCAACCCTTTTAAAATTAGATTTCAAAACATTTAAAGACTCAATATCGGATTTATTCTCTATATTATAGTCCTGATACAGTTTAACCTTAGCAATACAAGCATGAGTATAGAGATGTTCATATACCTTACTGTCATCTTTCCCTGCCATGAGTGCTTGTGCAGGAGTCACATCCTGTACCATAAAGCTCCAGTCAACTTCTTGAGCCATTGCAGCTGTCTCTGTCGACTTTCCAGTGGGCTTTGATGTAGAGGGATGTGTGGAGGCCTATGGGGTTCCCGGATTTGACTTGGGAGCCTTGCATTCCCTTGCAAATTTTGTCAAACCAAATTTGTTGTTGGTTGGGTTCTGGGGAAATTGCCTTCCAGTTCTCTTGAAGAACTTCTTTGCTCTATAGGTTAGAATAGCCATTTGTTGGAAATGTCCACGTATTTCACATCATCTGGACTGAAGCACTCTAGATCATCAAAGCGGTACTAAAAATCACTAGAGTGTCCATTTCCTAAGACAAAGGCACAGTTGTCCTGAAAGGAACTATGCTGAGTTTGTTAAGACCTTGGAGTCTCAGGAAATATGATGTACGTTCCAGATGAACAAGATGGCTGCTGGGTGTAAGTTAGGTACTGTTGAGGTTGTGTGAGTCTTGAGCCTTCAACAACCATCATGGCGTTGCTAGCAGGAAAACTCAGGGGTCTGCTTGTCTGATAGCCTTTCTTGTTCTCCATCTCCAAACGGTATCCATCAAGGATGCCATAGAGTTTGGTCATGGTGAGGGTGTTCAGATTTTCTATTTTCTTGATAAAGACAAACTAGAACATCCACTCATTGGGAAGAGCATTCATGAACTTTCTTGTGAGGTCTCTAAGTTCAGGAGTAATCTTCACAGACTGAAGGGAAGAAATAAGATCCATGTACCTAAAATATTTCTAACTGAGAGTCTCTCTAGCAATATAGGTGAAGTTCTCAAACTGTTGCTTCAGTGAGTCCTTCTTGGAGTCATTTGAGTTAAAGTACATTTGAGCAAGTGCATCAAACAGTTCTTTAGCTCACTTGCAGTGCTCAAACCCCACTATGATGGAGTTGGGTATTGCAGTCATAAGAATAGTCATTACATTGTTGTCAACGTCCATCTTCTTCCGGTCCTCATCAGAGTATTCTTCAGCAGCCTTCTTTATCATAGCATTGTTTCCACTAGATGTTGCCACCTTGGGTTTATACGGCCCATTGACAATAGAATACCACATCTTGCTGTCTTGATACTTGATGAAGCCTTCCATACGTCTACTCCATGACCTGAAGTTTTCAAGGGTGATGATGGGAGCTTTAGTCATTGTTCCCATCTCTACTTCAGACTTGTTGAGGCCATATTGAATGTGGTGTAAGGAGGAGTGAAAAGCAGGTTGATTAGGATGGTAAGATATCACAATCAAGAGCCTAAGAAGCTCTGATACCAATTGCAGGATCGATTTTGTCACTTAACACTTGGTTTTTCTCTCAAACTCACTAAAATTACACTCAAATCAGATAAAGCAGAGTCTATTCTAAGAGTTGATAGTAATATAATAAGTAACAAAGAACACAAAGATAATTTTCAAGGTACTTGCATATATTGCTTCTCAACTCAAAGTATTACAAGACTCTTACAATCATGATGTTATAGTTACAATGAGAAACTATATATAATACTACCTACAGCCGGATATACTTTGATACCAGCTGGAATCCTCTAACTAGAGCAAATACTACAAAGCTATAGTTTAAGGTATCTTAGATAAAGTATTATCTAAGATATGGTAGTCATGACATGTCCATGACTTACCTTTTGTCACCAACTAAAGTTGGTAACTTGTACTAACATAAAAAGGTGAACAGTGGAATAAAGTATGGTCAACTACATGGCCTTTTGGGAAAACGCCATGCAGTATCAAAGGTCTGCTGTGGAGTGTCATAGACCATACTTATGTCCACTGGTTCATAGCAGTGTATTACGAAGGTTAAATGGCTTCGGAAGAACAAGTACTTCCGAAACCACTTATACTTCAGAAGAGGCTACTTCTTCTGAGGCTTGATGGACTTCTTCTGTTCTTCATACTTTGGAAGTTTAGTTATGATCTTTTCTTCTAAGACTTGATCTTCAGAAGTGAGCACTTTGTATTTAGAAGTAGAGTTTGCCTTCAGAAGTAAAACTTTTACATTGTCTTGGAATACCTCTATTTCCTTCAGAAGTGCCATACTTAGCTTCAGAAGCCCTTTGTAAGTTGCACCAAATTTTGTCTAAGTGATTTGGTTTTGGTTGCACCAGCCTTCCTCTTCATCCAACAGTTGTCAAACCAAGTGATCTATCATCACCACTTAAGTAGCCATAGGGGTGGGTTATCAAATCAATAGATCTATTATTGTTACTATGTTTGCATGAATAAATGATTGTATATCATTTAGTTTATCTAACAATGCACACATAATTACAATCAATAACATACATGTTTTGAATTAAATTTTAAAATAGTATAACTATGAATAACAATAGTTGAGTATAAATCACATGATTTTCCCAAAATATAAAACATGATAAATGGGCTATGAATACTCACATGGTATAATGATGGTTATAGGGTTCATAAGAAAGCTTGGATGTTCAAGAGTCAAGGGTGATATCCTAAAGTATAAAAAAAATAATAACTTGATGTCGGAATCCATTACAAGAAGTTATGACGTTTAGAGAATGTCAAAAGGCAAAAGCTAGATTAAAAAAGATTATTGCACCAATTTTTAGATTCTGGACCAAATGTTTGGTACGTGTTTGAACATGTTTTAAATATATCAAACGGTTGTAGAAAATTATAAAAATTCACAGTTAACTAAATCAAAATCTCTCGAAAAACTTTTGTTTAAGAATGCTTTTATGAAAAGACCCGAAATAAGTCAAA
This sequence comes from Flaveria trinervia, assembly GCA_025506515.1. Taxonomy (NCBI): domain Eukaryota; kingdom Viridiplantae; phylum Streptophyta; class Magnoliopsida; order Asterales; family Asteraceae; genus Flaveria; species Flaveria trinervia. The sequence continues at coordinate 52,885,153 of CM046455.1, forward strand.
ACAGTAGGACAAGACAAAAGGTGCTGAAATGCACACTTATCTTATGAAGGCCATTGTTGAGTCATCTAATTGAGTTTGAAGATGTATAAGCTATCGTTAAAAAAGATAATTTGATAAACTTAATATTGGAGTCTGAGTTTACTCAAATTTTATTTGTTATGATCAAGTTATGCTTAGTTGAAGTCAGACTACATTCTACCAAAATTCTAGTAAGACACTTATGTGTATTTTTAGAACTGTTAAAGCATGAAACAGGTCAAAACAAATATTAATGTGTTGATATATAATATACTAAACCCAATTTGGGTAATAATATATGTTCCAAGATTTCGGCATAGCCATCATTTAGAGAAACAATCTTTGGAAATACCAAATGTGGTGACATAGACGTCCGTGTTATACAACAATATAGAGTATGCTTGGATGTTAGTATGGTTCTTTAAACTAAATAAAATAAAGAAAATTGGAACAACAAAAAATGCATGATATAAAAGCAATATACGATTACCTTAGCATTAGAAATTTTTTTGAAATTACTTGTAAAAGACATTGATAAAAAAAAGAGGATGAAAGAAAGACTTGTGAGTAGGATTTTTAGAGAATGAACAAATGAAAAGTGAGGCTTAAAGCTTGTTTTATAGTTAAGCTTAGGAGTGGATTATGACCGGTGTAAATGGTGAGTTACAAGTCTTTCAAAAATGGATTATGTAACATCCGCCAATTTTCAAAATCATATACCCAAACCCGAACCCATTTTGAACTTCCTTATTAAATTATTTTAATAATTTTAATGGATCAAATGCATTAGATGTACAATTATATTGTGAATTATTCATTAATCATCTAACAATTTGTAATAATTTATGAATTTATAAATAATTTTTATAAAAGTTATAAAGTTTTATTAATCATTTTACAACAAATAACTAAATGGAAAAGACTTATTAAAACTTATAATGTTATAAAATGAATTTTATAAACTTATAAAGTTTTATTACTAATAATGAATTTTAAATATTGAAAATAAATAATCAAATTATAAAGTTTACAAGTTTTATAAAAGTTATAAAGATAACAAATAAATAATTTGATTTATTATTCAAATTGGTTTTATAAAGTCTATAAAGATTTAATAAAAAAGAAGTGTTTAATTAAATTAGAGTTTAAATTGTAATTATTATTTTATTTATTTAATATATTTAATTTTATATTTATTTTAAATTCTAATCATAACCCCCTTTTGAAAGACTTATAACTCACCATTAACACCATCATAACCCCCTCCTAACCTCAATTATAAAAGCAACCTTTAGGCCTCACTTTTCATTTGCTCATTCTTTGGCTTCGGAAGATATTGGTCTTGGCTTCGGAAGATTTCACACTTAGAATATTTCTGTTGCTTGTGTGAAACTTCCAAAACATTCTTCTTTAGTACTTGTGCAGCATGCATGTAGAAAGACTTTGAGTGTTTGGTTGATTCAGCCTCTTTATATAATCTCTACAAACTCCCCCTAGGATAATGCTACCAAAACACCTTTAAGACTTCAGATATCAACAGTCCTCATTAGGATAATGACCAGCCTTTCTTCATAAGATGATCAGGAACCTTCAGACTATCAAAGTGTCTTCTCATGTCAAAAAGATCAAGAAAAGGTAGATTGAAGATGTCCTGCCATGTGTAGACATTCTCAATGCCATGATCTCTAATGACATGCCATCTTTCTGGATTGGTAGTGTATGTCCAGGACAGGATGGGTCTTTCTGATGCTAGAGAAGCTATTGGAATGGGAGATGATGGAGCATCCTCTGGCTACACATCCTCAGGATGTTCTAACTCATCCTGGGGTTCAGAAAAGGATGCAATCTTCTTCTTCTTTGGCTTTGGCTTTGAAGCCATCCTTTTCTTTCTTTTTATCACCTTTAACTTAGAAGACTGGCCTGCAGCACCTGATTGATATTCATTGTCTTTCTCAGTTGGGTCTTCCTCTCTCATAGGTTCAGAAAGAGAGGGAGGTTGACCCAGCTGGGAATCAAAAGATGAAGCTTACTGAGATTCAGTAGGAGGTCTAGGTTGTGTTGTCTCTGGTTGTTCCACCTTAACCTCCACTTCAGGTGGAGCTTGACTTGGAGGGGAGTGTAAGTCAATTAGCTCTCCACTCTTTATCTTCTGCTTGATCACCCTGATATGCTCATCCATAGTGGATAGAGACATGGGGCCAAGTCTCCTTTCGGAGAATCCATACAGCTTCAAGAAGCTCACCATCCTTTGCCTATGAGCAGACTTCTTCATGCTTTTCTGGATGATAGCTCTTGACTTCACAGCTTCTTCCTTTAGCTTCCTTTTGGTTGTCTTTCTTTCCTTGACTATCTCAAGTTCAAGCTGTTTGAGATACTCAAACTCGACATAGTCATAGGATAAGGGAAGAAGTTCTTCTGCCTGATAGAGGCCTGTGGCACTCAGGTAGTTAATTATCTTGATACATTCTTCTTCTTTATCTACCTAAGGTTCTTGTTGAACCACATCCTCATATACAGGACTTTCTTGAACCGAGGAGAGAGTAGGCACATGCTTGTACAATCTTTTCTTTCTTCTGTCTTCTTTGTTTGTACTAGTAGCTTTGCATCTTTCGCCTCTTTCTTCTCCTTTGACCTTTCCAAGTCAACCAGTTCATTTAGTTCCTCTAAGGGGAGAGAAATGACATTGTCTATGTCATGGTTCCTTATCTGTAGATAGTTTATCCTGACAGACTTTGTATTAAGGAGTCTATAGAGTCCATATCAATATGAACTTGAGGAAGTTGCTGAGTATGCATAATTGCAAGTGAGGATGGTGAGTCCTCAGTGTCCATACTCTCTGAAGAACTTCTAGGTTTTGTGATTGTAATGATTTTCTCCCCCTTTTTGGTAGCATCACCCACTTCCATAGGTGAGCCAAGAGTTAGGTCAATCACATCCACAGGTTTTTGTGTTCCTGGTTGAGCTCTTCTTAAAGGTCTCCTAGCTAGTTTGTACTTAAGATATGAAATCTCAAGTTGTTGATCATTGACCCTGTTTTGCAAAGTAGTCACTTGAGATTCAAGGTGACTAACCTTGGAGACTAAATAGGTGCATGTTTTAGATAGTTTTTGCACCTTTAGTCTTGGATTCCCATTATCTTCATCAGAAGAATCATTAGGGGAAGAGATGATTGGACAAGAGTCATCTCTCTCACCACCAGCTTGAGGTTCTTGGCTGTTGGATTTCCTCTGCTCACTGGCAACCTCAGTTGAGATGTCAGTGGGCTGAGTTGCCATGGTTGAGGTCATAATGATGTAATCACTTTCAAAAGTGAGAACCTCTTCCATATGGACATCCTGAACAGGTTTGGGAGTGTCCACCTCAGTAGTAGGTGATTGATGTGGGCTAGAAATAGGAGCCTCAGAAGCACTCATCTCTCTTTGAGTAGGGGAAAAGAAGAGAGAATCATGGTACTCACTAAAACCTAGATCTTCATCAGTGTAAAAGTCAAGGTTGGGGATTGGTGGTTTAGATCTAAAGGCTGGGGATGGTAACTGTCCCCTGAAGGTTGATCACTTGAGTGTTGAGACTCAGAGTGATGGCTTAAGGCAGTTTGGCTTATGAGCTCATCAGGCTGAGCATGAGAACCTCAGCACTAATCATTGAAGTAATGGGAGTTTCTGCTCCTTAGGAGAAGTGAGAGCTCTAGTGTCCACTCCTTCTTGTGTGGGTGAGTGTATAGGGGCCTGCACAGACTGAATAGCCTGAGTAGGGGTTCGTTTGGATTTTCTTTGGTAGGTGAGGGTGATTGTGGCTTTTTGGGTGGTTGGGATGTAGAAAGTGTGGGTTCAACACTAGCTCGTGCTACTGGATTGTCACCTTGAGCAATGAGCACTAACATTTTTGGGACCAGGGCTGTTTCTACCCCATAGAAGCCAACAGTGGGCTTTCTCAATATTTGAAAGATGCCGGGCTTCATATGTCCCAATTTAAGAATATTACCTATTCCTCGTAACTGTGAGCCCAGTTCACAGTTAAGAATGTACTGAACATATCTAGGGAACATGTAATACTCTAAGGAGTTGAAGTTTGCAAGCAGATTAGTATAAACAAACTGAGAATACCTAAACTTGACCCCCTGAACCATCCCATGGACAATGAAGGAGAGATCCTCACGAATCAGGTCCTATCCACCATGCTTGTTTGATAAGCTGTGGATGACCCCCTGAACCATCCCATGGACAATCATGCGATTGGACAAATGAGGATGAGTCAATCGTCCGATTAGACAAATGCGGATGACCAATGTGGATGACTCAGTCATGCGGATGAAGTATGCGATTGAAGTGTGCGAATGAATTCAATCGTGCAATTGGATTCAGTCGTACGTATGGAGTATGCGAATGGAGACAAGCAAATGAAGATGTTCAGTCGTACGAATGGATGAGCGACTAAGTTCAATCGTACGAATGGGTGTGCGATTGAGTTCAATTGTGCGATTGAGCCAATCGTGCGACTGAAGGCTACTGTTTTTGAAAATTCGAAGGTTTTTGACACTTTGACACAAAAAATACGATTTTTCACAAACCCTAATCTGCCGTAAGCCGGAATACGTAAACTTTGAGACCTGGAGACGTCGAAAACACTGTTTTACTCAAAAAAGTGACTCTTTTGAATGAAAAACGTGATTTTTACACCGAAACTAATCGAATCAACACGCAAAATCAAGAGTCAAAGCTCTGATACCACTTGTTAGTGACCGTGTACGTATGGGGTACTAACTGATAATGCATGAAACCAGATCAAATAGTGCGGAATCCTATTTGATTGGCGATCCAATCAGTGAGAACGCAGTCCCAATCAATCTAACGATATAAGCAACGTTAAGAACAATTAGAACAAGATCAACTGCGAACTATGAACTTGGAACAGGCTTTCTGGATGCTCTAGACGGCTAGGGTATGAGTATGTGTCAAAAGTCTCTCAACAATTACGTTTTTCCACAAATTATGTGGTATTTATAGGTTATGGGTTACTAATCGTGCAATTGAACCATTAGCATGGTTCAGTCGTGCGACTGAATAATGCGATTGATCCATACGCACGACTGAAGGTTTAGTCGTGCGACTGAGTTAATCTTATGTCTCAATCGTGCGACTGATCCAGTCTCCTGGTTAGTCGTGCGACTGGTCATTAGCATGAAGTATACATGCATATGGTCCATTAGCATGGTCCATTCGCATGAAGACTTCATACAATTAAGTTTGAACACATTTCTTAATCATTTTTACTAAGAACTATGCACAATAACCACAAACCTATATAGTTAGTTCAACATACTTTAACACACAATAAACAATGAAACATTAAACATTATAAGCATCAATCACATATTGTATTTCATTCAACTCATTCATTACATATGTGTAAGACATGACAAACATTTATATTAAGCTCATAAACTAGGTACATATGTATCAACAAACTCCCCCTTGGACCTAGTTTCCTTTAACGTCTGACATTCTTCATAAGTTCCTCAAATTTCTTGTACTTCTCCTCTCTTGTAACTCCTGCATGTATTTCAAATGCAAATTAGAGTTGTATAACATTCAAGAACTGGAGGGCTTGTACAATATCTTGGGCGTCATAGAATAGTAGCCACTTGTACAAAGTGTACACATCTTCTGCAGACAAGTTTGTAAGCCACATTGGGTCGAATACCCGTATAGTTTCCATTTTTCCTTCTATATTTAGAACTATGACCGCTTCGCCTGTTCTCCAATCATAATACCACCATTTAAAGTGTGGAGTGAAGTCCTGAGGCATTTCCCGCAAGGGAATCTTGGACATTGTGCGTGGGGGACTCCACTTCAACACGACTTTAATCTTGCCTGACACTTTCTGATGTCTTTTGACTCTGTAGAGCTTTGTGTAGGCATTCTGCTTTGGCGGCGCGCGCTAAGCTTTCATCTTTGCAAAACAAGCTGCCCATTCAGCCTTCCTGATCTCAACATCTATGTCTGAGGCTTGGGCTTGGCTTTCATTCTTTTCTGTTTCGCTCTCCATCTCATCTAGTTTGTCAAATGTAGCACTTTCGAGAGTGTCACCCAAGTCGGGGATCACATTACCCTCTCAGTCAGTGTACTCTAGATAGTGCTCAGTCATGACATCCTCAATCTCTATTTCGTCAACATCATTAAGCTCATCGTCACTTGTCACATCAACTATAGGAGCATCTTTGACAATCTCGTCTAGGTTCAATCTGAACATCTCAGCGAGTTGCTCGTCAGTCAGGTTGTGAATGATTTCTCCTTCTTCAGAGAGTGTAGCTCACTGACCGTCTAACAATCCCTTGCAAATCAAGAATCATGGTGAATTGAGACTTGATTTGCTGCAGGGGAGCAACATCATATTCATCTTGCTGTGATGTTTGATCTGCTTGATTTAAACATTTAACACATCAATCATTAGTAATTAATCAAGACATTTAAACATTAGATAAACATAGATAAACATTAATTACATAAATGTAATATTTGAATCAGGTACAAAAGTTTGCTTAATACAAAAAATTTAATCTTTACTTTTATCCTGATCCGTCAGTTCTTCAATAGCAGGGGCTGAAGATGATGCTCTTTGGTCTTGTGTTCTCTTAGTCCTTCTTTCTTGACCTTGAGCAGAGGCTGATGCAGTAGCATCACCTTCTTTATCATCATCATCTCCTCTCTTCTTTCCCCTCGATCCATTATCATCACCCTCTTCATCTTCATCAGAATTATCATCATCCTCATCCTCATCCTCATCATCATCATCATCACCTTCACCTTCCCTGATCTTTAACGGCTCATCTTTTGACCCTTTTAGCCGGAGCATGATCTTCTTGTTCTTCGACTCCAAATCCTCAATCCTCTTAATTGATGAGCATTCTACTCCTGAAGCTGGGTAATCTACTGTGCTTGAGCAGCACATTGAGCTCCATAAGCTGACTTAGCTGTGTAGCTCTTTGCTCATCAGCAGCTAATAGCTTTAGCACCATCCAGTTTAGGTTGGCAAGTTGTTCCTCTACCCCGATGGACGGTAGAGTGGCTCTATGGCTCAGTGGGAAGTTAGGAGAGGTTTCGGCTCTTAGGGTTGTGGTAGTGGTGGTGGATGTGGTGAATATGGGTGGTGGAATGTGGGTGGATGGTGAAGGAGTGGTTGTGGTAGTGGTGGTTGAAAGTGTGGTAGTGATGGTGGTGTGGTAGTGGTGGTAGGGAGTGTGGTGGTGGTGGTGGTAGCTGTAGTAGAAGTGGTGGAGGTGGATGTAGTGGTAATCAAAGTAATCCTCCGTCTTTTGCTCTTCATCCCATGGGGCTGAGCCATCCTCTTCTTCCTCGATCCCTTAGAGGAGGATGCTCCCCTGGGCTGATGGGATGGTCTAGGATGTTTGATGAATCAGTAGTAGCAGTGGCAGCATCCTGGGACTCACCCTGGCATCCACCAACCGCCACAAGCCCTCTTTCAGTGGCAACTACCTTGCTGCATACTGTCCGCACCAATGGCTCCTCATCGGACTCCTCTTCATCTATCTGATAGTCGGGGTGTATTTGGGTCGGCTCGGATCCACCTAGAGCATCCTCTCCTTGACCATCACCTTGGTCGTCGTCGTCATCTGAGTCATCAAAGGGTAGCTCAATAGGCTCAACATCGGAATCACTGTCATCGTGACACCACTTCCTCCTAGCGGGCGCCAAATAATCCTCTTGGGCTATATGCCCAAACAATCGTCTAACAGGGGGTTTCACCTGCTTCCCCCTGCACACCTTCATTCTCCCCAGTGTAGTATCATCCATAACCTTTCGGGTCATAGCATCATCACTCTCCTTTGGCAGCAAAGGAAGCTTCTGGTCTATAATCATCTAAAGGAATTGGGGGTACATGCAGAAGCCTTCCTTGCCTTTGGCCTCTATATTCTCGACCAGGTAAGTGAAGATCATCCGTGAGAAATTGAACGGGTGGTTCAGTACCAAAGCAACGTATGCATTCTGGATTTGATCTGAAAGCTCATCAAAACCCCCCTTTCCTCGAGGCAATACACTTGAGGATAACATGCGCCAAGTACTTGAACTAGGAACACATATTGCTCTTGTTGAGCACACCAGCTTTATGTCCCCAGAGTACTTGATCCATAGAAACATCTCCGCACAATCAGGGGATATATCCTAGTTAGGCAGTCTCCATCCTCTCCAAACTCCAACACTCTCCTGATATCATCCTCGCTGACCGCAATATCTTGTCCAAAAATGGTACTCCGAATACAGTGTGGCTCAAAGGACCTGTCTACAACTGCGCTTTCCCAGAAAGCCTGCTGAATAGATCTAAGGCGTGCACGGTGTCGAGATGGCCTTGAAGATCCTCGATCTATGTAGAAAAGTAATAATACCCTCAAACTCATAAGCGTTCCGGGACGTGACGTCAAGATGAGCATAGATGTTGTGCTTCGTGCTCATCGTCCACCTACTAGCCATGTTGCTGTAACACAAGACACATAAACGTTAGAATTTCAGTAAGTGAATGACATTTAAACTTTAATGAGCTTGAAAACATTTTGTTTAGTCGTGTGAATGGACAGTGCGACTGAGCCTTAGTCGTGCGATTGAGCTCGTTCGTACGATTGAGCCTACGACTGAGCTTAGTTGTATGCTATACCATACGGTTGAACCAGTCGTGCGACTGGACTTTGATGCATGGTTCATTCGTGTGATTGAGCCAGTCGCCCAGCTCAGCCGTGCGATTGAGTCATTCGCCCAGCTCAGTCGTGCGATTGAAGTTCATCGGTATGTCCATTCGCATAACTCTCTATTTTTTAATTTAAATTCAATTCTTGGGCTAAACTTGATGTTAAACGTTGTGGATAGGCTCATTAGACTCGCAAACACTCTAAATAACATCTAGTGCTCTTTAAGTTTGCGGTTTAGTTCATTTTATAGGTTTATTTTGACACTTTAGGCTCGTTTCTTATTTTGAACAAATTCCATTAATTAGGGCTTGATTTAATGGAATGTTTAGGTCGGGATCTTCACACAGTACCTATATATGTAAGTAATAATTGTTAGAATCAACAAGAACAGGTGGAAAATGCTCAAACGAAATTTTGGCAGTGTTTGGGTGTAGTCGTACGAATAGAGAGCGATTTAGGGTTGGTGACAAAATGCGACGACTCTGCTTTATTTATACTAGGTTTACTTTCAGTCGTGCGACTGGACCTATTTGCACGCTTCATTCGTGCGACTGGACCTATTTGCACGCTTCATTCGTGTGACTAGCTCGGTCGGTCATGTTCATTTGTGTGACTGACTCATTCGGTCACCTCCATTCATGCGATTGATTCATTCTGGTGATCCAGTCGTATGGATTGACTCATGCTTATGGTCCGATCGTACGTCTGGTTCATACGTGTGGTTCAGTCGTGCGATTGGGCTCATACCTATGATCCAATCATGCAACTGTTCCATACTTATGGTCCAGTCGTGCGAATGGCTCATACTTATGAGTTTGACCTTATGACCTTTCAAACACTTAGCCTTTTAACTATAGATAAATCGTTATGAGCGATGATCATCTCAGACATGATTCTTTTAATTTTGAAAAACTATTGATCATCTCAGACGTGATCCATTTAACTTAAAAGCCCAATTGGTCACCTCAGACGTGACCTCTTTTAAGTGAGTGAATTCAAAGATTGAATCCAAATGCATAGTCCTACTTTTACCTACCAAATGACTAAAAATAAATAAATAAGTAAAAACAACTAGAAATTTAAAAATGAAACCAACACATATTTTTGTATTTTTGTGTGGAGATGGATATAAACCTATTAGAGTACTTCTAATCGATTTTAATTCCTGGACAACACATCTTCAATTATAGTTTACCATTTCTGGTACAATTCATTATGGAATCATACAGGTATATCAGAATCATTTGGGACATTTTAATAAACTATTTTGATGCTAGATTCTTGTTTTGACCGAGAGTCAATAGCAATTTTAGGAAATCATACTAGAGCCACAAGATGCACACAATGATTTTGACTTTCAAGAACCGCAGCTCACGATGATTGTTAGTATACTTGTCCTCTTAAATCCATACACAGATTTTTGACACATATTGGTGATGAGTTAAGGTTTAATTATTTCAACAAGCATTTGTGGATCCCACACTTATATGGTAATCAACGTTCCTCAGGAGATTTGTGAGAGGTCTACGGGTATATTTCAAGAAGAGACTATTCTAAGAGCTGTCAAAGAGATGCCAAGCCTCAAGTCAGTGCCATCGCACAACAGGGAGGCGCAAACAACAATGAATTCTAAAATATTTAGGTTATGTTTATCCTCAGGTCAGTGCCACAGCACAGCAGAGAGGCACACAACCTATCTTCTTGTTAGAGCATTTTTTTCTTTTTGCACATAACGCACCAACAACATAAGTGATTAGCTTGATTGCATTTTGCATTTTCCCATGTGCTTTGCTCATTTTTTATGGACGTCCGCACACATTTGGACGTTTATTTTTCTCTTCACTCCTTAGACTTTTTGCACATAACCTTGGTAGCATACTAGTTTTACTATCATTTTTCCTTTTATTTTGCTTAGACTTTTCAGACTTAAACTTTGAATTTTGCATCTTAATCAGTTACACCCTTTTGAAGTCCCAAATAATCAGTTCCCTGTGTACTATCATTTTCCATATACATTGAACCAGTATCATAGATTTGATTACTTTCCTTTTAGCTAAGCTATCATTCTCCCTTGTTTTTTAAGTAATTAAATAAAGCAGCTAATTTAATACTAATCTAACCTATTCTCCCCCTAAAATTCTGAAACCGAAAATATTTTTGTGTTTTGGAGTTTAATAAACAAGAAAATAAAATAAAATAAAATAAAATTTGTCGGACTAGACATTTTCTTCCTCAGAAATCACATCACTTTTCCTTTTCATGCCATTAACCTCTAATAGATATAAAAACCTCGGTTTATCAAATGCTTTTGTGTAGAGGTCGGCACGTTGAAAATCCGTATTTATTTTAACCACATCGATTAATTTCTTTTCAAAACAATCACGTATAAGGTGATACTTAATGCCGATGTGTTTAGTTTTAGGATGTTGGACTGGATTTTTTGTTACGGCTATAGTAGCATAATTATCAACATAGATAGGAGTGTTAGAGAATTGCAAACCCTAGTCGCGCATTTGCTATTGAATCCAAATGATCTGCGAACAGCAACTTGCAGCAGCAATGTAATCAACTTCACAAGTTGACAAAGCAACCGATGTCTGCTTCTTACACTGCTAGGTGACTAATCTTCTCCCAAAGAATTGACATCCTCCAGATGTTGACTTGTAGTTCATTTTGCAGCTGCCATAATCCGAGTCACTATACGCTGTAAGCTAAAAATCATCGTCATGAGGATACCACAACCTGAGTGTTGGAGTACCCTTCTGATAACAGAAAATCCGTTTAACACCTATGAGATGGTTGACTTTCGAATTCTCCTGATATCTGGAACATATACACGTCGCATACATGATATCAGGACGAGACATTGTGAGATACATTAGGGATTCAATCATTCCTCTATACATTGTAGCATCAACCAGATCACCATTTTCTTTGGGTGCCACATCGTGGTTCGTGCCAAGTGGAGTTCCAGCAGTTGAAGCATTCTCCATGTCAAGCCAATTGAGGATATCCCCTACATATTTAGTCTAATGCAGAAAGATTCCTTTTGGTGTCTGATCCATCTGTAATCCTAGGAAGAACTTCATCTCCCCCATTGCACTCATCTCAAATTCTGCTTTCATGACAGATTCAAATTCTTTACATAACTCTTCATTTTTAGAACCAAAGATTATGTCATCCACATAAATTTGTACTAGCAGTAAGTCTCCATCCTTTTCTTTGATTAACGTATGTAGTCAATAACTCCTCTATGAAACCCGTGTTTCACCAAATGAGTGAAGAGTTTCTCATACCATGCTCTCGGGGCTGATGGAGCCCATAGAGAGCCTTATCGAGCTTGTAAACTCTGTCCTGATGATAAGGATCCTCAAATCCTTCAGGGTGACTGACATACACTGTCTCACGGATTTCACCATGAAAGAATGCACTCTTGACATCTAGTTGATAAAGTTTGATCTTCATGTAAGATGCATAGGCTAGAAAGATACGGATTGCTTCCATTCTAGCCACAGGTGCAAACACTTCATTGTAATCAATTCCTTCGACTTGTCTAAAACCTTGAACGACAAGTCGAGCCTTGTTTCTTATAATGACCCCTTGGTCATCTTTCTTGCACTTCAAGACCTATTTAGTGCCAATTACTTTAGCACCTTTTGGCCTATCCACCAGTGTCCATACTCCTAGCTTCTTGAATTGAAGAAGTTCTTCTTGCATGGCACTCACCCATACCTCATCGTTTAAGGCTTCACTTGCATATTTTGGCTCAAATTAAGACACAAAACATTGATAAGCACCATCATGAAGATAGCCTTTTTCCATGACTGAGGTATAATCAGCTGAGTATAGCTGATTTCTTGTCTGTACTCCTGATTGTACATCCCCTATGACATTGTCCAGAGGATGATAGACATTTAGTCGAGATCCGGAGTGGTGGGGACAACTACTTCCTAATCCAGATTTTGAATTCCTGTTTCAATATTGTAGTCGTTGGAGTGCGAGGTTCCAAAGTGTCAGAGGCATCAACATCTGATGCTTGTGTACTTTCAGTAGCAGGAAACTATTCCTCCTGATCCACCTATTCAGTCTCCACTTGTTCATCATCAGAGGAGGAGTCGCTTACATCAAGTGCTCCCCCTAAGTGACTAGAAGATTCACCTTGTGAACCTGATGTTGTCAAATCTAGTGATGGTGTGTTTAAGACATCGTACATCATTTTGGTTGATAACTCATCGTCAGGAGGGGAGAGAGGGATGTTGAAGGACCTAAAGAATCCATCATAGTCGAAAAAGAAGGCGGGCCCCTTTTCAGCAGGAGGAGTGGTGTATCTCTGAATGTCAACGTTGCATCACACTTCTACTTGACCCGTTGAGTTGTCGTAAACACTCTTATTCAGTATATGTATCCTAGGAAAATTCCTTTTCAGCCTTCTCACTGAACTTCCCTGACTGAGTTTTCTTCAGCAGCGTACATGGTGCGCCAAATGGTTCAAGGTACTCCAGATTAGGTTTACGTCATTGGAGCAACTCATAACATGTTTTACCATGACGTTTAACCACCAAGACTCGATGAGGGGGTAACATGCATTGGCAACTACCTTGTTCCAAAATGGATGGGCAGTTTCAAGTCTGTTGGCATCATTCTTGTTGTCTCTATCAAGCTTATGTTCTTTCATTCACAACCCCGTTCATTTATGGAGTGTAAGCAGATGTTAACTGATGTACAATTCCTTTCTCTTTGCAGAATTCCTCCATCCACTGATTCTTGAACTCCGTTCCGTTGTCTGAGCGAATCTATCGCTCTTTTAGCTTGTATAGAGATTCCAATGTGGTTACCAGCTATTGGAACGATTCAAACGTCCCTGATTTGGATTTTAGAAACATTACCCAAAAGAATCTAGAGTAGTCATCAGTAACTACATAACAGTACAAATCACCAGTGATGCTCTTGGTGCTCACAGGACCAAACAGATCCATGTGTAAAAGTTCGAGAGCCAATTCAATGGAATTTACTTGCTTTTCCTTGTGCGACTTCTTGGTCTGTTTACCTTTCTTACATGCTACACAAAAATCCGGAAGTTGAAAATTCTTGACGTTTACTCCATTCACTAAATCATTCTGGATCAGATGATTCATCTTCCATGGATTTATGTGTCCCATTCTCCTATGCCAAGAGATCAAGTCCCTCTCAGTTGCCTTTGACAAGAGCATTGAACTTGATGATCGGTTGTGGAGGCCTTTGATAGATCCAAGACATATAAGTCGTTATATCTTGAAGCTGACATTAAGATTTGATCCTCCAGGATAATGTAATCATTCTTCAATACATAGCACTTCTTGTTGTCAAAATGACTTTGAATCCTTGTCACAGATCTGGGATACTGAAAGCAAGTTGTTCTATAATTGTTGAACGTATTTGACCTTATCAAACTTCACTTTCTGGTTTCCCACTTCACCTTGAGCGGTGATGTGTCCTTCTTTATTTCCAGCAAACGATACATGTCCCCCTCTAATTTGTTTGACATTTGAAAGGAGAGACAGGTTCCCGGTCATGTGCCTAGACGCCCCACTATTAACAATCTAGGTATTTGTGATAGCACTGTAATGGACACCCTGGACATTCAGAGGAAATTATTAGTTTAGGATTGGGACCCAAACCTTAAATAGCTTGGGTGACCCAGAGGAATCACACATAATGAACTGAACCCACTATCCATTTGAGGGTGAAGGCATATCATTTTTCTTCTTGTTCTCATTATCAAACACTGGACTTGACTTTTCTTTCCATAAGCCAGTTATGTGTAAATCCTCTTTGTGATAAACAGATGACTAGTTACGGTTTGAACTTAAGATTCATTAATTCTTTTTGGTGGAGTAATAGAACTCCTTTTTGAAGAACTTGGTTTATTATTATAAAGTTCAATTTTCTTTTTGGGAGTCTGATAATAAGGACAATTAGAAGAGATGTGTCCTATCTTTCCATAACTGTAGCATGATCTACCTTCTATATGTTGATAGAACTGTTTCTTTGGGGAAGTGTGTGGTACAAGTGTGACTTTAGTCTAGTTGGGTTTAGACACCTCTTGTTTAGATGTTTTTGCTTCTTAATAAAATTCATTGTTTGAATGGTTTTAACATCTTTAACCTTTTGTTTATTTGGACTTTGACGTGGAGCACGTGGTTGGTTAACTGGTTTGGTCGTTTTGAGTTCAGAAATAGACATGTTTGAACCTGACTTTACATTAACATTTTCAAATTGTTCATCCAAATTCACAATAGGCATCTTACCTTTAGACTTCTAAGTAGCCTCCTTCTGTTTAGTGACAGAATTCACCGTTTACCAATGTAATCCGGATCACTAACTAGAGGAGTGGACACCACATGATCCTTAATTAGATTGTTATTTACTGGTCTACATTTAGTATTTAGCATGATATCAAGTGGTGGTGGAACCTTTGTAACACAACCCTTTCCCATTATTTCATTCTTTCACTAAGTGTTGAACTATGTGAGAAGAACTGGTCCAACTATGCAGTCTTTGTTTTAAAGAGTTGACTTCGACTTCTAAAAATGCTTTTTCTTTCTTAGTTTCTTCCAAGGAATTTAAATATAACTTTATATCATTGGCTTGATTAAAAGCAACAACCTCGGTTTCCCTTAGTTGTTTATTTAAAATTTCTATTTTATCTTTATAATTGCACTCATTTTGTTTTAAAATCCGATTAGCTTATGTGCACATTTGTAGGTCATTTACTAAGCTATCATTGTGGTCTAATAACCTAGCAAATTTTAAATCTATGCTTTCTCTAAATTTGTTACATTCAATACAAGCACAATTGTCAAAGAGTTGGTCTTTTGTACTTACCTGTGAAGACTCGGTTGAATCAGCCATCAATGCAGAGTTTGACTCTTCGAATGCTGGAGATTCTGAACATGTTGTTCTGAGTTCTTCTTCAATAAGGTGATTGACCACATTTGATATCTTCGTTATCTGACATAACTAGTTCAACTGTGATTTCCCCTTCACTTGCAGAGTCATCGTCCAATCCCTCGACACATGCAATATTCGATTCACCAGGAGACACAAAACGGAAGGTCCAATCCTGCCCTTCGTCATCCTGAGCAGTCAAGGCCTTTGTCTCTTTGCCTGATCAGGTAGCTACACTCATTTGTTTGTCTTGACGGGTGAAGGTTGAGAATGGATTTCCGTTACCTGTTTTCTTGGGCTTAACACATTCACGTTTGAAATGCCCCTTTTCTCCACAGTTAAAACAGGTAACTTTGGTTTTGTTGAAACCAAAGGTAGTATCTTTTGTGGCTACCAATTCATGTCCAGTCTTCTTTACAAACTTTTTTGCTTGTCTGACAGCACTAGCCAAAGCCCACATAATATCCATTCTTTCTAGTTCAATTTCATCTACCTGCTCATAGTCTTCATCGGCCATATGAAAATTACCAATTTTCCTTACAACTAGACCATCATAAGAATGAACAACCGCTGCTAGAAGGTCCATATGCTCCTTTGCAACTTCCACAGTAATATTTCTGAGATTCTCGGTCTTTAACTTAGAAGCATTTGCTTCAAGTACGATATATTGGATACTAGATGACCCTGACGTTTCAGATCCTGAAGCTATGGTTTGAGAAGGAGCAGCTGAACTAGACACAAACGTTGTTTCAAGAGGTGCTCCTGAACTGGTTGGAGTGGGAGAGGAGTTATAAAGTGAAGGTTTCTGTTCATAGGATCCTTTCTGAGACTTGTATTTCATCTTTAGTTCTTCCTCTCTCAAATTCAATATGAAGTCATTTATATCCAACTTGGACAAATATTGTTCTGTCTCAGACTCGACACAAATGAGTCCCATTTTTCCGGCAAACCATCTGCAAAGCTTGACACCTTATCTTCCATTGACGTTGAGACCCCTGAGTGTGCAGCTCACTCATTAGATGGTAGAACCTGTCTATAGTATCATCCAAGCTTTCTTTCCCCATTGAAAAAAGTTATCAAACTCCTTCTTCAGAGCCTTTGCCTTTAAAGCTTTCAACATCGCATTCCCATCGTATCTCCAAAGCTCCCGTAACTTCTTTGCCTGTTTGTTCTAAGAAACTGATGGAATATGTCTTTTGTATTGACTGAGTCAACAGGGCATACACCTTCTTTTCAGCATTGTACTTCGCTTTCTGGCTATCAGTCATACCACCCAAGGTTAATTTAACACCATCAGCACCACCGGCATACTATAACATGTCTCAATAGATTCCCAAAGGTTGGTATCAACTCCATTAAAATAGATCTCGAATCACTACTTCCATTGTGGGTAATCATCTAAAGTTATAAGTTTAGGTGGTTTATTGTGATTCCCAATTTCATTTTCCAGAAGCAGAAGGTTCTGGATGCGAGAGTCCCTTCCGGCAGTAAACGGAGAGTACTGATCTTCCATCCTTTTAAACTTTGAACTTTTGAACTTTAAACTTGTGCGAATGGACAGATGGGAATGATTCAATTGTGCGATTGGACAAATGCGGATGAGTCAATCGTGTGATTGGACAAATGCGGATGAGTCAATCGTCCGATTGGACAAATGCGGATGACCAATGCGGATGACTTAGTCATGCGAATGAAGTATGTGATTGAAGCGTGCGAATGAAGTATGTGATTGAAGCGTGCGAATGAATTCAATCGTGCGATTGGATTCAATCGTACGTGTGGAGTATGCGAATGGAGACATGCAAATGAAGATGTTCAGTCATACGAATGGATGAGCGACTGGGTTCAATCGTGCAAATGGGTGTGCGATTGAGTTCAGTCGTGCGATTGAGCCAATCGTGCGACTGAAGGCTGTTATTTTTTAAAATTCGGAGGTTTTTGACACTTTGACACAAAAATACATTTTTCACAAACCCTAATCTGTCGTAAGCTGAAAAACATAAACCTTGAGACCTGGAGACGTCGAAAACATAGTTTTACTAAAAAAGTGACTCTTTTGAATGAAAACATGGATTTTACACCCAAACTAATCGAATCAACACGCAAAATCAAGAGCCAAAGCTCTGATACCACTTGTTAGTGACGGTGTACGTACGAAGTACTAACTGATAATGCGTTAAACCAGATCAAATAGTGCGGAATCCTATTTGATTGGCGATCCAATCGGTGAGAACGCAGTCCCGATCAATCTAACGATTTAAGCAACTTTAAGAACGATTAGAACAAGATCAACTACAAACTATGAACTTGGAACAGGCTTTCTGGATGCTCTGGACAACTAGGGTACGAGTATGTGTCAAAAGTCTCTCAAAAATTACGTTTTTCCACAAATTAGGTGGTATTTATAGGTTATGGGTTTCCAATCGTGCGACTGAACCATTAGCATGGTTCAGTCATGTGACTGAATCATGCGATTTATCCATACACACAACTGAAGGTTCAGTCGTGTGACTGGGTCAATCTTATGTCTCAATCGTGCGATTGATCTAGTCTCTTGGTTCAGTCGTGCGACTAGTCCATTAGCATGAAGTATTCATGCTTATGGTCCATTCACATGAACACTTCAAACAATTAAGTTTGAACACATTTCTAATCATTTTTACTCAGAACTATGCACAATACCACAAATATATATAGTTAGTTGAACATACTTTAACACACAATAAACAATGAAACATTAAACATTATAAGCATCAATCACATAAAGCTTCCGAGAGTTAATTTTCTTCGGAAGAAAATGGTCCTTAAAAACAGATAAGTGTCTGAGACAAGCACTTAAGCTTCAAAAGATATTTCAGAAATTTCGTCCGAAGGTAAATTTCTTAGACAGTTATTTGTTTTGAAGGCGTGATTTTCTTCCGAAGATAAAAGTATATCTTCCGAAGGATCAAAATTTTCAGAAATCTAAGGAAAGTCTTCAAAAAGATTTTCATCCAAAGAAAACAAGAGCTTATGGAAGTGATGAACTAGACAACTTAGGACACACATATTTTAAGAAATAATAAGAATTAGTTTTAAGAAAAACCTACTCAAAGTTTATCATCCCAATAGCTGATACAAGATATTTAAATCTCTGCTCATCAAAAGCTTTTGTAAACAGATGAGCATATTGTTCATTTGTGTGGACTTTGACTAGTTTAATTAATCTCTTTTCATAATTATCTCTTATTAAATGATACCTGATGTTGATGTGTTTGGTCCTTGAGTGCTGCATAGGATTCTTTATGATTGAGATAGCACTGTTGTTGTCTATATGGATGGGAGTCTCCTTGAAGTTTAACCCATAATCCAGTATCTGATTCTGAATCCAAAGCACTTGAGCACAGCAGCTTGCAGCAGCAATGTATTCAGCTTCAGCAGTTGATGCAGAGGCACATGATTGTTTCTTGCATTGCCATGAGACAACCCTTCTACCAAGAAACTGACATCCCCAGATATAGACTTTGCAGTCATGTTGCAACCACCATAATCACTATCTGTATATGCATACAGATTAAAGTCAGAATTCTTAGGATACCACAAACCAAGTGTTGAAGCACCTTTAAGGTATCTTAGAATCCTTTTGACAGTGATAAGGTGAGACATCTTAGGGTTGGCTTGATATCTTGCACAGATGCAAGTGGCAAACATAATATTAGGCCTGCTAGCTATAAGATACATAAGAGACCCAATCGTAGCCCTGTATAAGTGTTCATCTACACACTCCCCCTTAAGATCAAGTCCAACAGAGTGGTTTCTAGCTATGGGTGTCTTAGCAATGTTACAATCAGTCATGTTGAACCTCTTAAGTATGTCCTGAACATATTTTGACTGACTTATGAAGATGCCATCTTCAACTTGCTTCACTTGAATTCCCAGAAAGAAATTGAGTTCCTCTATGGCATTCATTTCAAATTTGTCCTTCATCAGCTTCTCAAAGTCTTTTTCGAGCTTTGGATTAGTTGAACCAAAGATGATGTCATCTACATACACTTGAACTAGCAATATGTCATTTCCCTGTCCTTTGATGAAGAGAGTTCCATCTATATTACCTATCCTGTATCCATGTTTGTAAAGATATTGAGATAGAGTCTCATACCACTTCCTGGGTGCCTGATGTAGCCCATAAAGAGCTTTGTCAAGCTTGCAGACATAATCAGGATTATTAGGATCTACAAAACCAGGTGGTTGTTTGACATATACCTCTTCATCAATCATTTTAATACATGTGTCCCTAGTTTCTGATCTTAATGTAATATCTTTGTATTGTCTTACACTTATGTAATTGTAATTGTATGGGTACTTAATGAAATACAATATGTGGTTATGCTTAATGTTGAATATTTCATTGATTGGTATGTAATAACGCTTATTGACTTAACTATATAGGTTGTGGTTGTTTGAGTAATATCTAAATCAATTAATGACTATGAAACATATTCAAACTTAATCATGTGAAGTTCTCATGTGATTGGCCCATGCTAATGGACCATACGCATGAACAACTTCATGCTAATGAACCAATCGTACGAATGAACCAAGAGACTAGATCAGTCGCATGATTGAAACATGAGATTGACTCAGTCGCATGACTAAAAACTCAGTCGTGCGAATGGATCAACCGCATGGGTCAATCACACGACTGAACCATGCAAATGGTCCAGTCGCACGATTAAGAAACCTTAACCTATAAATACCACTTAATTCGTGGAAAACGTAATCATTCAATTCACTTTGACTCTAGACGTACCCTAGCCGTCTAGAAGCCTCTAAGTTCGTACTCCAAGTTCATAGAACGATGTAGATCGATTCCTAATCGATTCTTGACGTTAGATTCAATACGTTATTGTTTCTACGTGCATTCTCACTTATTGGATCACCAATCAAATAGGATTCCGCACTATTTGGTTTGATTTAACATGTTAATCAGTTGGTGTTCGTTCAAATACCAGATCCCAACAAGTGGTATCAAAGCCTTGTCTCTTGATTACGTATTGATTCAATAGTTTTGACACAAAAATTGTGTTTTTGCATCAAAAACACAATTTTTTTGTGTCTAACGGAGTCTTAGACATTTCCTGATTGAAAAGTTGAGTTTTTCCGGCATACGGCTATTAGGGTTTGATAAAATTCAAGTTTTTACGGTCAAATCAAGTTAAATCTACGAATTATCAAACTTCAGCAAGTTCAGTCGCACGATTAGACCAATCGCACGACTGAGTTCATTCACACTCTCCAACCGCAAGATTGGACTCATTCGTACCTTCAATCATACTAATGAGAACTTCATTCGGACTGTTCAATCGCATTTGTTCATTCGGGCGACTGACTCGTCCGCATTTGTTCAGTCGCATAATTGAACCATCCGCATTGTTTAATCGCACGAATAAGTTCAATCGCATACCTCCATTCGCATACATTAGTAGTTTGTTAAACAGTAAAGCTAAACCTAATGGAGGACCAGTGTTCAGCATACACAGCAAGTAGAGACACACGTATTTAGAATCTACTGCTGTTGGAGAACGAAGTGGGGATTCACAATAAACCCCCAAAACTTATTACGTTAGACGACTACCCACAATGGAAGCAACATTTCGAAATCTACTTAAATGGAGTAGTTACAAATTTGTGGGAAGCCATCGAGTTGGGTTATAGCATGCCAGTAGGAGCTGACGGAGTCAAACTTACTGTAAGTGGCATGTCGGATGCTCAGAAGGTAAAACACAATGCTGAAAAGAAAGTCTATGCTTTGCTTACTCAGTCTATTCCGAAGGATATTTTCCATTAGTATTCGGAGTATACTCAAGCAAAGAAACTTTGGGATGCGTTGGAAAAGAGGTTTAACGGAAATGCCTCTCTGAAGGCCATCAAGGCAAAAGCCTTGAAGAAGGAGTTTGACAACTTCTCTTCTATGGGAAAAGAAGGCCTTGATGATGTGATCGATAGATTCTACCACTTGATGAGTGAGATGCACACTCATGGAGTGGTTACATCAATGGAGGATAAGGTATCCAACTTTGTTGATGGACTACCAGAAAAATGGGCTTCGTTTGTCTCAAATCTCAGACAGAATGGAATGCTCTCGAAGTTGGATATAAATGACTTCATTCTGAAACTGAGAGAAGAGGAGCTTAGGATGAAGTATCGAGCCCAAAAGGCTAACTACGATCAGAATCCTGCACTCTACAATGCTACTCCTTCGGTCAAGACATCTGGAGCGCCACTGCAAACCGCCTTCATCTCAAGCGCAGTAGTTCCAGCACAACCCTCAACTTCAGGATCCGAAACGTCAGGGTCGTCCAGCACCCAATATGACTGTGGAGGTGGCCAGAGAACATATGGACCTCTTAGCTGTGGTGGTTCAATCCTACGATGGATTAGTTGCTGGAAAGATAGGAACTGCCACCTGGTAGATGAAGATTATGAGCAGGTGGATGAGATGGAGTTGGACGTATGGACATAATGTGGGCCCTGGCAAGTGCTATCCGACGAGCTAAAAAGTTTGTCAAAAAGACCGACAAAACTTGGTTGCAACAAAAGACACAACCTTTGGGTTCGATAAGTCAAAGGTTACATGTTTCAACTGCGGTGAGAAGGGACACTTCAAGAGGAGTGTGTAAAACCAAAGAAGACGGTAATGGCAATCCCTTCTCATCCTTAAATCGTCAAGACAAGGCCACATCTAGTAGCTCTAACTCATCCAGTAAGGACCCAAAATCCTTAACTGCTAACGAGTGAAGGACAGGACTGGAGCTTTCGGTTTGTGTCACCAGGAGAGTCCAATATAGCTAGTGTGGTCAACCACCTGCCTGAAGAAGAAAAATCTACTTTATCATCTAAATCACCAGAACCAGAGACAACCGAGTCTGCACTTATGGTTGATTCCTCTTCAACATCTCAAGTAAGTACTACTAAGCAACTTTTTAATAATCATGCTTGCTTAGAATGTATAAATTCAGAGAAAGTATAGATTCAAAATTTGCTAGGCTATTAGATCATAATGATAGCTTAGTAAAGGATCTGGAACTGTGCACAGAGGCAAATAGAGTGTTAAAACAAAACGAGCACAATTACAAGGAAAAGATAGACCTATTGAATAAACAGCTTAGGAAACTGAGGTAGTTGCTTTTAACAAGAAATGACATTAGGTACTATCTGAACTCTCTAGAGGACACTAAGAAGCAAAAAGCAGTTTTAGAAGTAAAAGTCAACTCATTAAAACAAAAACTGCACAATTGGACAAGCTCACCACACATTGTCCAACACTTAGTGAGAGAGAGAAATAATGGGGAGGGACTGGGATACAAAGTGGTTCCACCACCACCTGAGACCTTGATGAACACCAAAAGTAAACCAACTAACAATAACCCCATCAAGGATCACGTGGTGTCTACTCCTCTTGTTAATGATCCAGATTCCATAAGTAAATCAAGTGAATCCACTCTAAACAAAAGGAGGCACTTCAAAGGCAATAGGAAAGATGCCTTGTGTTAACCTGGAAAAAGAATTTGAAAAGGTTAGTTTAAAGTCAGGGTCAAACAAAGTCAAAAAAGAACCTAAAAGGACTATAAAACCTAATCAATCATGTGCATCATGTCACAGTCCAGGTAAACAAGAGATCAAGTTGTTAAATCCGGTAAAGCAATTAAGTTTGTAAAACCCTACCATACAACTAACAAAGAAGTGTCTCAATCTAAACATAATAAGGTTGACCGTGTGATATCTACATCTCCACCAAAACATATAAACCGTAAGTTGAAAGCAGATCCTGCTATAATTGTGAGAGTATGGTCACATAGCGTCTCATTGTCCTTACTACCAGACACCGAGGAGAAAAGTTGAACTTTCTACATCTACATCTACATCTTTTAAGAGGAACTCAGTGACGCCTCCTAAAAGGGATAGTGACCCAAAGTTCAACCCATCAGCCAGTCGTCTGTTTATCACAAACAGCATTACACAAATCTGGATTATGGAAAAAAAACCTCCTCAGTGCCTGAAAATGAGAACAAACAAAATCTGATCAACCTTCACCTCAAAGGTCATGGGTTGAGTTTATGATGTATGATGCCTCAGGGAAACCCAAGCCAGTTAAGGCTTGGGTTCCTAACATGAACTAATGTTTTCATTGAATGTGCAGGGTGTTCGCTATAGTGCTGAGACTAACACGTGGATTGTAGATAGCGGAGCATCCAGGCACATGACAGGGAATAGAGCTCTCTTATCAAATGTTAGACAAATTAAAGGAGGGCATGTTTCATTTTCTGGAAACAAAGGTGGGTACCACAGCCCAAGGAGAAGTGGGAAATGAGAAGGTTAAGTTTGATAAGGTAAACTATGTCCAACAATTACAAATAACTTGCTTTCAGTCTCTCAAATCTGTGATAAAGGATTCAAGGTAGTTTTTGACAACAAGAGGTGTTACATTCTAAAGAAGGACTACATGATCCCGGAGGACTAGATCCTAATGTCAGCTTCAAGATATAATGATCTTTATGTCTTGGATCTCTCAAATGCCCCACAACGGATCGTGAAGTCCAATGCTTCTTTGTCCAAAGCTACTTAGAAGGACTCCATCTCCTGGCATAGGAAATGGACACATAAATCCTAGAAAAATGAATCACTTGATCCAGAATGATCTTGTGAGAGGAGTAAATGTCAAAAACTTTCAACTCCTAGATTTCTGTGTTGCATGCAAAAAGGGCAAACAGATGAAAAATCTCATAAGGAAAAGAAAGTTCATTCTATAAACTTCCTCTTGAGCTTCTTCACATGGATCTGTTTGGTCCAGTCAGTACAAGAAGCATCGCTGGTGACTTGTATTGCTATGTAGTTACCGATGACTACTCAAGGTTCTCTTGGTAATGTTTCTGAAATCCAAATCAGAAACATTTGAATCCTTCAAGGAATTGGTAACTACACTGGAATCCCTATACAAGCTGAAGTACGACAAGTGCGCTCAGACAACGGAACCGATTTAAGAATCAGAGGATGGAGGCCTATTGCAAGGAAAAGGGAATTGTGCATCAATTTACCTCGGCTTATACCCCTCAGATGAACGATGTTGCTGAATGGAAGAACCGAGCTTGATAGAGACAGCACGGACTATGCTGGCAGACTCGAAACTGCCTATCCAATTTTGGAATGAAGCAGTGCCAAATGCATGTTATACCCTTAATCGAGTTTTGGTAGTAAAACGGCATGGAAAAGCATGCTACAGTTATTACAGCGACGTAAACCTAACTTGGAATATCTCGAGCCGTTTGGCGCTCCGTGCACCCTGCTGAAGAAGACTCAGGAGGGAAAATTCAGTGAGAAGATTGATGAAGGTATCTTTCTAGGATACAACATACCGAACAAGAGAGTTTACAACAACTCAACAGGCCAAGTAGAGGTGTGGTGTAATGTTGATGGTCAGAGATATATCACAACGCCTACCGGAAAAGGGCCTGCCTACTTCTTCGACTATGATGGATTCTTCAAGACCTTCAACATACCTCTTTCCACTTCAGAAGACGAGTTGGCAAACAAGATGATGTACGATGTCTTGAACACACCATCTCAAGATTCAACAAGTCATGACACTACCAACTCAGGGGGAGTAGTTGATGTGAGAGATTCTTCCTCTAATGAAGAAAATGAAGAAAATGATCAGATTAACCAGGATGTACAGGTTCCGACTACCATAAGTTCACAAGCATCGACTAGTGATGCTTCTGAACCATCAGAACCTCAGACTCCGACTGCCTCAGATCCAGAACCAAATGTTCATAATCTTGACTCTGAGGTGGTTGTTTCGACAACTCCTAGATCACGTCTAAACGTCTATCATCCATTGGATAATATTATAGGAGATGTGAGATCAGGGGTTCAGACTAGAAATTAGCTATACTCAGCTGATTATGCCTCCGTGATGGAAAAAGGATACCTTCACGACGGTGCATACCGTTGCTTTGTGTCTCCGTTTGAACCAAAGTATGTTAGTGAAGCACTAAATGATGAGGCTTGGGTTAGTGCCATGCAGAAGAACTTCTTCAGTTTAAGAAGTTAGGTGTTTGGACACTAGTTGATAGACCTAAAGGTGCTAAAGTCATTGGCACCAAATGGGTCTTGAAATGAAAGAAAGATGATCAGGGAGTGATCATCAGAAACAAGGCCCGGCTTGTTGTCCAGGGTTTTCGACAAGTTGAAGGTATCGACTACAATGAAGTATTTGCACTAGTGGCAAGGATGGAAGCCATCCCCATCTTCCTTTCCTATGCATCTTATATGAAAATCAAAGTTTATCAGCTAGATGTTAAGAGTGCATTCCTTCATGGTGAGATCAGAGAAACAGTGTATGTCAGTCAACCCGAGGGATTTGAGGATCCATATCATCAGGATAGAGTTTATAAACTCGACAAGGCTCTATACGGGCTTCATCAAGCTCCACGGGCTTGGTATGAGAAACTCTCGACTCATCTTGTGAAACACAGATTTCATAGGGGAGTTATTGACTGCATACTGTTTATCAAAGAAAAAAATGGAGACTTACTACTAGTACAGATCTATGTAGATGACATAATCTTCGGTTCAAAGAACGAAGAATTATGCAAAAATTCAAAGCAGTTATGAAGGCGGAGTTTGAGATGAGTGCCATGGGGAGATGAAGTTCTTTCTCGGGTTACAGGTGGATCAGACACCAAATGGAATCTTTTTACATCAGACCAAGTATGTAGGGGATATTCTCAGTCGGTTTGACATGGAGAATGCTTCCACAACTGGCACTCCACGGGCTACAAACCATGATGTAGCACCCGATGAGAACGGTGATCTGGTAGATGCCATTATGTAATGAGGGATGATTGGATCTCTCATGTATCTCACTGCCTCAAGACCTGATATCATATGCTACATGTTTATGCTCACGATATCAGGCAAGCCTAAGGTGAACCATCTAATTGGGTCAAAAGGATATTTCGTTATCTGAAGGGCACACCCACACTTGGGTTGTGGTATCCTCATGATGATGACTTTGAACTTACAGCGTATAGTGACTTGGATTACGGCGGCTGCAAGATGAACTACAAGTCTACATCACAGCAGGGTGTCAGTTCTTTGGGAGAAGATTAGTAACCTGGCAGTGTAAGAAGCAGACCTCGGTTGCATTGTCAACCTGTGAAGCCAATACGTTGCTGCTGCAAGCTGCTGTTCCCAAATCATATGGATTCACAGCAAATGCGGGATTACGGTTTGCATTTCACTTCCACTCCTATATTTGTTGATAACTCTACTGCGATTGCCGTCACTAAAAACCCGTCCAACATCCTAAGACCAAACACATCGGAATCAAATATCACTTCATACATGATTGTTTTGAAAAGCATTTAATCGATGTGATAAAAATAAACATTGATTTTTAACGCGCTGACCTCTATACAAAGGCTTTTGACAAACCATGTTTTCTATATCTGTTAGAGGTAAATGGCGTTAAAAAGAAAAGTGAGGTCATTCCTGAAGATGACCATGTATAGTCCGATGCGTCGTGTCTAGGTTCTTTAAATTTCTAATTTTTAATTCTCTTTTAGTTTATTCTCTTGTTTTTGTTTAATTTTAATTCGTTTAATTACAATAGTTTCTTTCCTTGCCTGCTAAAATCCTAAAACGCAAATCCATAGTGTTTTATAATTTTAGGGGAGAATAGGTCTAGGAAAAAAAAACGAGGGAAAAGGAGAGGCAAGCTGAAAATAAATAAATAATATGTGTGATACCGATTCAATGTTTGGAATATGTAGTACATAGGTACAAACCATTTGGGACTTTAAAATTCAAAATTGAAAAGGATGCAAAGTTCAAGTATAAGTCTGTGTAGTCTGAGCAATATAAAAGGAAATAAGATAGATAAGCTAGCTACTACTAAGGTTACACAAAGAAAGTAGACCTAGAGGTTGCTAGACCACAGATGATATGTCGGTAGATTCAACACAATAAATGACTAGACCTATTGGTGATCTCAAGAATAAACTAAAATGTTCGACTAGCTGTGGGTAACGTCTTATCCCTGGGTAACACAATCAACAAGATTCCAATAAGGGATGACGAGCAAAATAAACGCCACAAAAGTGTGCGTAAGACCAAAGCATGAGCAAAAGCACATGAAAAATGCAAATACAATCAAACTGATAACCTATGGTGTTGGTAAGATCTGTGCAAAAAGAAGAAAAGTTGCTCAAACAAGAAGATAGGTTATGTGCCTCTTTGATGTGCGGTGGCATTGACCTGAGGATAAGCATAACCTATATATTCTAGAACTCGTTGATGTTTGCCGCCTCTCTGATGTGCGATGGCACTAACCTGAGGATTGGCTTCTCTTTGAAAATTCTAAGAATAGTCTCTCTTGAACTCTACCTTAAGACCGCTCAAAAAATCTCCTGCGGAATGTTGATTACCATATAAGTGTGGGATCCACAAATGCTTGTTGAAATAAACAAACCTTTAAAATGATCACCCAACTGAGTTGAAAGTATGTGTATGGATTTAAGAGGATAAGTATACTGACAATCATGGTGGCTATAATTCTTGAAAGTTCAATTAGTGTGGGGACCTAATAGTACTAGTATGATTTCCTAAACTTGCTAAATGGCTCTAGATGCAAAACACGAATAGAGCATCAAAGGTTTTAACTAACTTGTCTCAAATGATTTGAATATCCTGTATGATTCCAGCTTAAATTGGTCC
Organism: Flaveria trinervia; assembly: GCA_025506515.1. Lineage (NCBI taxonomy): Eukaryota > Viridiplantae > Streptophyta > Magnoliopsida > Asterales > Asteraceae > Flaveria > Flaveria trinervia. The sequence continues at coordinate 52,913,552 of CM046455.1, forward strand.
ATGTATGGTTTAAAAGATTAAGCTGCCCTCTCAGAAGAATTATTCCTTAGAGTTACATCTTAGGAATTAACTCTCACAAAACACAAAAACATGTCTTAGTGTAATTTTCAGTGTTAATTCTTTTTATGTAAGTACAACGTTAGTCTATTTTAGTTTTGTGTAGTATCGGACTATGTCGTGGAAGTTGATAAGGGACCTTATCATCTAACAGGTTACGTCTGAAGTGACCATATGTACTTTCAAGTAAAAACTGGGTCGCATCAGAGGTGACAAAATGTCTTAAAAGTATCACGTCTGAGGTGGTCAAAAGTTTTAAGTTAAAATGATCATGTCTGAGATGATCAAGTGGTCATAATGTTAAATCAACATTTTAAAAGGGTCTAAAAGTCAAATGGTCATAAAGTCAGAAACTTTCAAGAGTATGACCCATTCGCACGACTGGACCATGAGTATGGACCAATCATGCGAATGGGCCATACTCATACATTAAACATCCGAATGGACATGAGTATGAGCCATTCACCCGAATGGCTTATCAGAATGAGCCATTCGTCCGAATGGGAGTGTGCAACTGAGTCAGTCGACCAACTGAGCTTCAATCGACCGACTGAAGGTGATCGACTGAGTCAATCACCCGACTGAGTTTCATTCGCCCGAATGAACTGAGCGAATGAGTCCAGGTGGCCGATTGAACTCAGATTCAGTATATAAAGGGCCACAGTCATCGCATTCTTCTCACCACTCCTAATCGCCCTTAAATCGCACATCATACCGTTACTCTGTAGAATTTCTTTAGACCTTGATTACACTTCCTTCTTGATATTCTAACGTGTGTTTGCATTTATACAGGTATAATGTGATGAAATCTCACCGAAATCAGAAGAAATGGTGCCCTAATTAGTGATTCGTGATTGAAACAAGAACCGAACCACTCAATGGACTAATAACCTACTGAAACCATGTAAAATATAATGTTATTAGGTTATTAATTAAGTGATTTCGAGTCTAAAGACCTTTACACAACGTTTAATTTCATGAATTGGTCAAGATTCGAACCTAAGTCGACCAAACAGTAGGTCATGCGACTGGTCGTATGGATGAACTCCAATCGCACGATTGAGCTGGCCGAATAGCTCAATCGGCCGAATGTGTCATGCGAATGAGCTCAGTCGGCCGACTGAACCAATCGCAGACTCAACCAACTGATTTAACTAAGTCGCAAGTTCATTCACCCGAATGAGTCCAGTCGCATGATAGGATACCCGACTGAACACAGTCGCATGATTCATTCGCATGAATGAATCAGAATGAATTCTATCAAGTTACTTAGAACTGGTATGTGTTATGTGAGTATCTAATGTTTATGTATCTTGTGTTATAGATCGATGGAGGAGAGATGGTCTATCAATCCCAAGCACAACATCTATGCTCATTTAGACCACACAACTCGGAATGGTGCCGAGTTTGCCGAGATCATCACTTTTCTCAAGCGATCGAGGATACACAAAGCCATCTCTACCCCATGCACTCCCTATAGGTCTATACACTAGACCTTCTGGGAGAATGCATCTGTGGATAGATCACGAGAGCCATACAGCATAAGGAGCTCCATCTTTGGTATGGACGTAGAGATTACAGCTGAAGACATTCAGCGTGTACTTGGGTTGGGAGATGATGCTAGATACCCCACCAAGCTACACCCGTTGATAGTGAGAGGCTGCTTTCTGAGGATTAAGTACGCTGGGGAGATCAACTCAGGTGTGCTCAACAAGAGCAACCTGTGTCCCCAGTACAGTACTTGGCACATGTCATACTAAAGTGCATTGCTTCCAGAAGGGGTGGGTTTGATGATCTTTCAAACCAGATCCAGAATGCCTATGTGGCACTGGTGCTGAACTACCCCTTCAGTTTCTCAGCATGATTTTTTCTTACCTTGTGGAGAATCTGGAGGCAAAGGGAAGGAGGGATTTTGTATGTACCCTAGATTCTTGCAGCAAATTTATAATGAGAAGCTGCCATCACTTCCAAAGGAGCGCCACGATGTTGTGGCTCTAGAGATTATGGATGATACGACCCTGGGTCGTATGAGAGTCTACCGGGTAAGCAGGTAAAGCCCCAGGTGAAGAGACTGATAGGCCATCTGGACAATGAGAGTTATGTGGCACCAGGCAGACGTTAGTGGCGTCATGCAGATAGCAACTCTGATGATGAGCAGCTACAGCTCCCAGAGCATGACTCTGATGATGATGATAGCGGGGATGCAGGAGATACATTTCCCACTTGACCAAGTGGCCCCACTACTGATAGTGCATCTCCTGTATCTGCCCCCACTGGAGATATTGTAGAGTCCGCTGGCTTCCACCAGGAATTTATACCTGATGAGGAGAAGAGGAGTCAGATGAGGAGCCACTAACCCGGACTGTGGGAAGTAAAGTTGTTCCCACAGACCAGGGGCTCCGGGCGGTTGGTGGATGCCCCAGCGGATTGGGAGAGACTACTGCTGACCCTACATATACTCCTGATCTGTCAGGCCGTGTTCTAGGGGGAGCATCCTCCTCGACTGGATCGAGGAAGAAGAGGATGGCTCAGCCCTACGGCTTGAAAAAGAAGAGCGCAGAATCACCTTCATCACCACCATAACCACCACCACAACCACCACCATACCTACCACCACAGCCGCCATCCCTACCACCATTCCCCCTCATACACTACCACCTTCCATCCACCACCACATCATTCACACCTACACCACCACCACCATCATCTATACCACCTCCAATCTTCACCACTGTCACCACCACTACTACTAGCCATCCTGCAACACATCTTCTTTCTCTCCCATTCATCAGGATCGCCTTTACCTCCCAGTGGTGTAGAGGAACAGCTCTCAGCACTTAACCGAATGGTGCTGAGGCTGTTAGCTGCAGATGAAGGAAGACCAATCAGATACGATAGCTGGTAGACCTGACCACTGTCCAATCTCAGCAGCTCTCTCATCAGGCTTGATTGATCGATGAGCAGGCGCATCGGATGTCTCAGCTCCAGGATAACACGCCAAAAGGATTGAGGAGCTGGATGTTACAAACAAATCTCTGCAGTTAAAGCTCAGAGGGTCCAAAGAAGAGCCCTTAAAGATAGGAGAAGATGATGGAGATGATGATGCTGATGATGATAGTGAAGATGATGATGATGGTGATGATCATTATGGTCATACTGATGTTAGTGATGATGATGATGACGACTCTTCAGCTGCGGGTGCCACATCAGCGAGTGAAAGTGGACCAAATGTACTCAAGATCCGAGTGCCTCCTCATCCAACCCGGCAGCAGAAGAGCCGATGATCCAGGACAAGAGTAATGCTTAGTTGTTTTATTGTTATTTAAAATCTTTTGTATTCGGATTAGTATGAAATTAACGAAATACATGTTTATATGTAATGTAAATAGTTATGTTTTCGATTATTATGGTTATGTCTTGATTGTTAACAATGATGATATATTGAATGTTTAAATCAAGCAGATCCAAATTATCAAAGGGATGAACACGATATTGCTCCCCTTCAACAAATCAAGACTTAACTAACCATGATTCTTGATCTGCAAGGGATTGTTAGAAGATCAGTGAGTTACACCCCTGAAGAAGGGGAAATAATTCATGATCTTACTGATGAGCAACTGGCAGAAATGTTCAAGCTCAACCCTAATGAGATTGTAAAAGACGCTCCAACTTTTGAAGGAGACAACGATGACGACCTGAAAGACATCGATGAGATAAAGATCGAGGATGAGACGGCAGCTCACTATCCAGAGTATGCTGACAAAGAGGGAAATGTGGTCCCCAATCTGGGTGATTCCCTAGTCAGTGATACATTTGGTATACTGGATCAGATGGAGCAAGAGACTGAGAAGGTTGAAGAACAAGCCCAAGCCTCAAACGTCGATGTTGAAATCAGAAAGGCTAAATTGGCTGCATGTTTTGAGGAGATCCGAGCACAACGCGCTGCTCCTTAACCAAATGTCTACACCAAGCTCTACAAAGTGAAGAAACATTAAAAGGTGTCAGGCAAGATTATCGCGTGGGCTCATTTTGATGATCTTAATTTATACACGATAAAGAGAGAGATGGGTATCGAGTACTTTAGATTCCCGCATGATCTAAAGTCTCTACCTGGTTTTGAGCTCAACCAGCTGGCTAAACTGAGGCTACTATATGCTGACCCGAGGAAGATGTCAGGCTGGTTTGAGGCTGCCCTGAAGAAAGAGTACCACACCAAGTGGGTCAACTTCAAACCTTAACAACCTACGAGGTATATCAGACGTTCTAAAGTTGATCCCATAACTGGAAAGCCCAAGATAGTGCTGAAGTGGAGTCCCCCAAGAACAATGTCAAGAATCCCTCTCAGGGAAATGCCACAGGACTTCACTCCACACTTTAATGGTGGTACTATGATTAGAGAACAGGGGAGGCGGTCATAGTTCTGAACAAAGAGGGAAAAATGGATACTATCAGGTATTTGACCTAATGTGGCTTACAAACTTGTCTGTTGTTGATGTATACACATTATACAAGTGGCCACTGTTCTATGACACGCAAGATATTGTACAAGCCCTCTAATTCCAAAATGTGATACGACTCTGCTTTGCGTTTGAGATACACGCAGAGTCATAAGAGAGGAGAAGTACAAGAAGTACGAAGAGGTTATGAAGAAGGTAAGACAATAGATGAATCTAGGTCCAAGGGGGAGTTTGTTGATACAAGTGTCCCTAGTTTTTGATCTTAATGTAATATCTTTGTATTGTCTTACACTTATGTATTGTAATTGTATGGGTACTTAATGAAATACAATATGTGTTGTGCTTAATGTTGAATATTTCATTGATTGGTATGTAATAACGCTTATTGACTTAACTATATAGGTTATGGTTTTTGAGTATATCTAATCAATTAATGACTATGAAACATATTCAAACTTAATCATGTGAAGTTCTCATGTGATTGGCCCATGCTAATGGACCATACGCATGAACAACTTCATGCTAATGAACCAATCGTACGAATCAACCAGGAGACTGGATCAGTCGCATGATTGAAACTGAGATTGACTCAGTCGCACAACTGAAAACTCAGTCGTGCGAATAGATCAACTGCATGACTCAATCACATGACTGAACCATGCAAATGGTCCAGTCGCATGATTAAGAAACCTTAACCTATAAATACCACTTAATTCGTGGAAAAACATAATCATTCAATTCACTTTGACTCCAGACATACCCCAGCCGTCCAGAAGCCTCTAAGTTCGTACTCCAAGTTAATAGAACGCTGTAGATCGATTCCTAATCGATTCTTGACATTAGATTCAATACGTTATTGTTTCTACGTGCGTTCTCACTTATTGGATCGCCAATCAAATAGGATTCCACACTATTTGGTTTGGTTTAACACATTAATCGGTTGGTGTTTCGTTCAAATACCAGATCCCAACAAATCACTCCATACAAAAAAGCACACTTCATATCAAGTTGAAAGACCTTGAAGTTCTTGGATGCAGCAAATGCCAGGAATATCCTAACAGCTTCCAGTCTTGCTACAGGAGCAACGACATCAGTGTAGTCAATCCCTTCTTCTTGTGTGTACCCTTGAACAACTAGTCTAGCTTTGTTCTTAATGATAACGCCTCTATTATCCTTCTTGTTCCTAAACACCCATTTGGTTCCAATGGTAGTCTTCCCTTAAGGAAGAGGACAATGGTTACAAACTCTCTACCTTTTGAATTGAAGCAGCTCCAGTTGCATAGCTTCAACCCAACTACCATCCTTCAGAGCCTCATCACTTTCTTTGGCTCTAACCTAGGATAAGAAACAAGAGTGAAGACAAACATTTGCTTCATGGGTTTGTCCTTTTGTTCTTACTCCAGAGACAACATCTCCAATGATGTTTGTAGTGGGATGAGACTTGTGGATCCTAACTGAGGGATCACAGCAAGTTGCTGAGAAAGATCTAAATTAGAGAAATTTAGATCTGGCATAGATGTTTCTCCCACCACATCAACACACTTATCAAGAGAAACTTGATCCAAAGAGTGTGTGACATCATTGATGTTGTAATCTATGGAGTGATTATCAGCATCATATTGTCTTATGCATTTGAAGTATCTTTATCTGGTTGTGGAGCCTCTGAGCTAGAATTTGAAGGCATACCAGATGTATCAGTTGAGTTTGTCATTATGGCACTGACAGAAACCTCATTTGCAGAAGTAGTCCCAACTGGAGCTGAAGATGTGTTACTTGAAGGTCTTCTCAGCTCAAATCTTGGATCAAGATCACCTGTATTTAAGTTTTCTATAGATCCTGAAACAGTCTCACAAGATTTGTTAAAACAGTTGGTAACTAAATCAAGATCAAAAAGCCAATCAGGACCAGAACCAGCCACACAGGGTGTGTGTTCATTGAAAGTCACATTGGCTAACTCCTCAACAATTCTAGTTCTAAGATTGTATACTCTGTAAGCCTTAAATTGGAAAGAGTATCCAATGAAGTGTCCATCATCTGATTTCTCATCAAATTTGGCAATTTGATCCTTGGTATTCAAGATAGTGCAAGGACATCCAAATGACTTGAGAAAACCAATGAAAGGTTTCCTCTTGTGCCAAAGTTCATAAGGAGTCTTGCCATGAGTCTTAACCACTAAAACTCTATTCTGCACATAGCAGGCAGTGTTGACTGCCTCTGCCCAGAAGGTGATGGGTAGCTTAGAGTCAGACACATGGTTCTTGTAGCTTTATTCAGTGTCCTATTTCTCCTCTTAGCAACACCGTTCTGCTGAGGAGTTCTGGGAGCACTGTATTGTCTTGTAATACCCTTTTCATCACACAAATGTATCAAGGATTTGGTTCTTGAATTCAGTTCCCTGATCACATCTTATGATTTTGACCTTGTGATCAGATTGATTCTCAATCTTTAAGATGAAGTTCTTCAGAATCTCAGGAGTCTCATCCTTAGTTCTAAGGAAAAAGACCAAGTGAATCTTGTAAAGTCATTTGTGATCACTAAACAGTAAGAGGTCCTTCTTAGACTCGTTACATTGGTGGGGCCAAAGAGATCCATATGTAACAAGTGTAGGGGTGTAGTGATGGAGATCCTTTCCTTAGGCTTATGAAATACCTTATGTTGCTTCCCTTTCAGGCATGCAACACAATGGTCATCACTTGTAAACTCTTTCTTTGGCATTCCAGTTACCAAATCATTCTTAACAATTTATTCATGTTCTTAAAGTTTACATGGCATATTCTTTTATGCCATAGGAAAGACTCATTACTATTGGCTTTAGACAGAAAGTATGAAACTTCTCTAGAGGAAGGTCTTCTTGCAAAGCCATCTTGTACATGTTCCCTTTCTGGGGGCTCTAAGCAGAATATGCTCATAAGGAATGACCACCCCGGCCTTGAGAACAATGCACTCATGCTCAGTAAAGAGCATATTATGACTCTGATCACAAATTGGGATACACTTAGAAGATTGTACCCAAGCTCCTTGACAAAGTTTACCTTTTTAATGCTGAGCTTACCATTTGTACCTTGCCCCTTCCATAAATGTAACCACCTTCATCTCCTCCAAAAGCAACCGGCCCTCTATCAATCCTTTCAAAGTTCTAGAGTAGTGACCTATTGCCTGGCATGTGCCTGGAACAACCACTGTCAATGATCTAGACATTTTTGTTTGTCTTGAGCTGTCCCTACACAAAGAAAATGATTAGTACATTTGAAAACCCAAGCCTTACTTGTCTTGGGATCACTAAGAGAAATAGAAGGTTATGCAATAGTAATAGATCCTATTGTTGTGCTTGGAGGATCTTGAGCTATTGTTGATGAAAAATTTTTCAGTCACTTGGTCTTTCTTAGACTTCACACACCACCTTGGAAGCTTGGACTTGACCTTCAAAACTTCGGAAGCTTTTGAGACTTCGAAATTTTTGATGACCGGACCTTCGGAAGATTCTGCAAACACTGCAGCAGACTTCAGTGCTTTGGAAGTATTCCTTCCTTCCGAGACCAACTTTTCTTCCAAAGGAAATTTTCCCCTTGCCTTTCTTAGTTTTGGAGCTTCCGAAGGAAACAGATTTTCCTTCCAAAGCTTGAATATTCTTAGAACTCTTGGAAGTCTTGGTTTGGTCATATGAAGAGTACCCTTAGGATTGTATGGATAATCCTTAGCAAGATGAGCATTACTTTCACACATAACATATTCCATTTTCTTCTTCCCAAGAGCCTTCTGTTGGGAACAAGACTGACTTTGGTCACATCCCTTCTCACCCTCATCTTTGCAGATGCTGAGAGAGTCCTTTTGGGCTGAGGACTGTTCTTGGAGTTTGATGTTCCAGGCTGTGTAGTAGTGGTACACAACAAATCAGTCTTCCTCTTGATACTGAGATGATTTGAACATGAACCAGAACTCTTAGTAGAAGAGTTAAGGTTGATGTCTTCAGTCTTTACTACTTCAAACCCTGCAGAGATAAAAACTTGTTTCTGCTTGGAGTCAAAAGTAGCCTTGATCTCTTGAGCCTTCCTTGCTTTCCTTTTGCTCTTTCTGATCAAGTTCTTCCTTATTGACTTGGTCATCACAGTCTTCTTCTTCTCCTTAGAAGGATAGTGGCTCTTCTTAGAATCCTCCTCTTCACTCTTCTCAGAGGAATTCTTCACTATCACTTCATCATCCTCTTCACTCAAAGGATCTATGAGAGGAAGCTCATCTTCACAAGTTCCACACTTGGGTGATCTTACAGACAAGATTGTGTGTGGAGGAGCTATCTCATTTGATCCCAGTCCATGCTTGTTTTGATAGCACACTTTGTTGTGCAGGGATAAGGATATCATGTTCTTGAAGGTCTCATCTTCAAGAACACTCTTGTCTGCCCTGGCTTTACTAATCACAAGCTCAACCTGGCACTTAGTCAGCTTAGTTATGGTTTCACCTGCTTTGAAGGTGAAGTTTTCAAACTGGCTCAACCTGGCTTTAGTTATGGCTTTACTAATCACAAGCTCAACCTGGCTTTACAATGTCTTTGTTCTCAAGAGCAACTCCTACATCCAAAAGGGTATCCACTATCTCAACATACCTGAAGTATTGCTGAGTCATGGTTTCACCTGCTTTGAAGGTGAAGTTTTCAAACTGTTACTTCAGGAGATCCTTTGTAAGTCCCCGTTCCTGAAGACCTCACAGTTGGTCATTTTAAGCATTAAATACCTTAAAACAATATAAATTTACAAACTTAAGCAGCGAAATCATTTTAACAAAACCCATTCATTTCAATAAAACATTGTTGTTAAGCAATACACTATTGTTTAATCAATTACAAAAGAACTGTTTAATTGCATTACAAAACAACAGCAATAATAAGTACGAATCGATGTCAGTATTTCCCTGCCGAGCAGCTTCACCCTCGTGCCATCCTCAGCAATATTTACCTGCCAACTGAAGATGTATAAAAGTCAGCGTTGCTGAGTGAGTTCTAGTTTTAAAAGTAATAAAATATTTTCTGTATGTTGTATATGAAAAATACTCTTTCTGTGAAATACAACTCTTTACTTTGTATGCGAGCACGCATTACCTATATGAACATATACTGATTGTTCTCTTTACTGTATGCCTTGTATGTTCTGTAATCTTTTATCTTTCATTGTCTGTATGGACCAATAAGCAATACCCTAAACTGTATGCGCTGTGAAAACTGGTGATGGGCCATCTATATCCCTCAAAAGGGTTCTGTTTACTGTATACAAGGCCGACCCAATCACCTAGGGTACTTTGCAAAGGTCCTGCCAATCACAATTGATTGGCCCTGTGTGCATAATAGGGTAGCTAACCCGCAGCAAAGTTGAGCTAACGACAACATGGTCGTGTACCTCCTGTAAGCTTGCAAGACTTGTTAACATTTTATTAATGTTCCTCTTCTCTTCTTTATTACTCTTCCTCTTTATTATTACAATATACTTTGCGTTACGATAATAAACATACCACGCAAAGTCACACACTATAAGTAATAATAATAGCAATAATAATAAGGAACAATCATAAGGCAATCATAATAATGCAGGAAACCCAACATTAATAAGCCCTAGTCAAAACTCGGTCAAATCCCTAAAAGCACAGACTCCCAGAAATTCTGTAATAAATTCTAAGTGTTTAGGCGCTTTGACACTATTTGGGCACATGAGCCCTATTTGGGCGTTTCATCACTATGTAGGCGCATCAGTCAACACTTAACCATTTTAACACTTAGGCACATGGGCTATTCAGGCGCATGGACTATTTGGGTGTATGAACACTTAGGTGTATGGGTTATTCGGACGCATGGACACTTAGGCGCATGGGCACTATTGGGGCGCATGGGCCTACACTTGGTCGTCCGACTAATATGTCTAGGCGCATGGACTACTGTTCAGGCGCATGGGTTACACTTAAATTCTTCTAAGGCAATCCTAGGCGCATGAGCCTTACCTAGGCGCATGAACCTTCTGTACAACATGTTTCTAGGATGCTTTCGAATCCAATCATCAAACCTATCTGTTCTAAGCTTACCAAGGCTATTCTAAACATGAAAAACCTATAAGCATCTAAGAATCATCATCCAACATGCATAATACATACGGGTATACATACATAAACATTGTAAAATCATTTTAATACATTTTCAGCCCCAAAGAGAGTTTAAAATAAGTAAAACCGGGGTCTAGAACTCACCTGGTGCAACCTGGGTGTTTCTTCCTTCTAATCCACTTGCAAATGAGTTCAAACACCTACAAACACACCAAAACACATACACACGGACACACACAAGCATATAAGCACATAAGCATGTAACCGAGATAAAACCCATTATAAACACTTAAAAACCTTGAATTCTTACCTTGAATTCAATCTCTTCTTTTCTTCTTCTTCAAAACCCAAAGTTTCTGCTCTCTCTCTCACTAGTCCGAATGAAAAAGGTGATGTGAAGAGAGGGTGGGTGGCCATGCCCACCTTTACACCAACTTTTTGTACTTTTATCCCCATTTACATTTTTAACCCCTCCACTTGGGCTTATTGATGTTTCCTTCTTTTATTCTTCATTTATTATTATTCTTTTTATGAGAATAACCGGGTGTTACATCCTTCTTGTTCTCCTTTGCTTCAGAGGAACCCTCATACATCAGTTTCAATGCATCCCACAGCTGCTTAGCTGTTTTGCATTTCTTGAAACCTCTGTATACAGAGTTTGGAAGAGCAGTCTGAAGGGCTATCATGGCTTTTCTATCAATCTCTACTCTCTTCCTGTCTTCATCAGAGTAGTTTGCCACGGCCTTGGGGATCATACCACCACCAGTAGCAGAAGGGGTGCTTGGTATGTAAGGTCCATTCTCAACAGATTTCCATATTCTTGAGTCTGGAGACCTGATGAAACCTTCCATTCTTAGGCACCAGGTATCAAAGTCTTCAAGAGTGATTAGTGGGGATTTGTTCATGGTTCCGTTTTCATATCAGTTTTAGAAATGGCTACCATTTGAAATGTTGAATATTTGTGTATGTGAGGGATCTTAAGATGGTGAGATCTTATGTCAAGAGCCTGGAATGCTCTGATACCAAATGCAGGACCGTTGAAGGGTGGTCACTTACAACACAACAACATAAAGAGGAGAGTAACTTAACTTAATCAAATAGTGAACTGGATTAACCACAAGTAAAGATAATAAGAACACAAGTAATTAAGAGACAGAACACAAGAGCAAAATACACAAGGAGATGGTTTTCAAGGTTGCAGTATATTGCTTTCTCAATGTTCTATTACAAGTGTTACAAAGCATAAAGGAAAATTACAAGAACATGAGATACTTATACTACATCCTATAGCTGGCCATACTTTGAAAGCCAGCTGGATACAATTGACTAGACACAACACAAAATCAATTGTAGAGTCAAAAAGGCAGATTACCTTTTTGACTTGTGACTATGACATGCCATAGCTCACATCCTTATCTATTACAAAAAAGGATAAAGTACATGAAGTAGAAAGTTGCAGACTCAAGACCTCAATGTACAGTTACCAAAAGCATGGACCTTTTCACCAACTCATGCAAGTTGGTGACTTTACAGAGTTACAGCAGAGAGGGGTCCAGGTTTATGGAAAAGTACATCAGATAAAACATGTTGTTAAAAGTTTTCAAAAGAAATCTATCTTCAAGAGTTGAGCTTCGGAAGACTTTGTCTCTGAAGCTTCGGAAGACTTCATCTTTGGCTTCGGAAGATATTGGTCTTGGCTTCGGAAGATTTCACACTTAGAATATTTCTGTTACTTGTGTGAAACTTCCGAAGCATTCTTCTTTAGTACTTGTGCAGCATGCATGCAGAAAGACTTTGAGTGTTTGGTTGCTTCAGCCTCTTTATATGATCTCTACAAAACTCAATCGAACGACTTAACAAAAGCCTTCACAAGATAAGTGCGCATTTCAGCACCTTTTGTCTTGTGCTGCTGTTTTAACTTATTTACGGGTCTTTTCATAAACATGTTTCTAAACAAAAGTTATCTGGAAGACTCTGAACTAGTCAATTATAAATTTTTATAAATTTATGAAACTGTTTCCTATTTTTAAAACATATTTAAACATGTACCAAACATTCTGTCCAGAATCTAAAATTGATACAATAATCCTTTCCCAACCTACCTTTCGCTTTTTTTGGTATTCTCTAAACGTCTTAACTTCTTGTAATGAATTCCGACCACAAGTTATTGTTTATTTTTTATCCTTTAGGATATCACCTTTGACTCTTGAACATCCAAGCTTCCTTATGTACTCTACAACCATCATTATACAATGTAAGTTTTCTATGTGAGTTTCATGCCCCTTTTACTTTATTTCACATCTTTTGCGGTGAAACATGTTAACCTTATCAACTTACACTTGTAAACTTTTTATACTTGTAATGCACATGCAATTCATCTTTAATTTTTGTCATGGTTATTTGTATTATTGTGAGTATTATATGAGATACATTATACGTTGACAATCATTAACTATTGCTAGTCTGGCAACGTCATACATTTATGGGCCTGACAAGTCAATTTGATGCTAAAGCCAATGTATTGCTGACTCCTGATGACATATGACTTGTTCATCATAGGAACTAAGTACACTTAGCTAATCGTTATAAACTTGTAATCTTAATCTTGGTCAAGGTTTGATTGTAGCTATATGTGTTTTATAAACTTGCATAATTCATAACCATTGACATGAATTGCTACTTGTAAATCTTATATATATATATATGTGTGGTGTGTGTGTGTGTGTGTGTGTTAACCCATGGAAACTCCACCAACTTTCAAAGTTGACCCTTTATTTTTTAACATGTTTCAGGACTGCTACTTGAGGAACTCTTCTTGCTCATATAGGACTTGAACTTAGTTTAATTAAACATCGTATGTTGTTTATATCTTTGTTGTATTGTAATGACTTAATTGTCTTGTATTGTTCAATGAAAAATGGTATTTAATATTTATTTAGTTTCATGTACTATGAACAATCATTTCACATTCGTCCGCCCCAATGATTCCGCCGACTGTTGGGGTGTGACATATTATAATTGAGATTTGAAATAAATATAAACTTAAATAAAATAAATAAATAAATAATTATAATTTAAACTCTAAATTTATTAAAACCCTAAATTTAATTTAATCAATTTATAAAATCTTTATACTTTACAAATCTCACAAAAACTTTGCAATTTGATTATTATTTTAATTGAATATTTAAAATCTTATGAATATAATTAACCTTTTAAATTTTATAAAATTTATTTTATAAATTATAAAATTAAATTAATTGATTAAGTGATACATTAATTGCATTTGAAACATAAAATTAAATATAATAACTAAATAATGAATTTGATTTACAAGAGTAACTCAAAAGGATTCGGGTTTTGATTTATAATTTAAAAATCGGTCTAATATTACATCAAATATTACATCAATAACCTCCTTCAAACAGTTTCAAACAAGTAGATGAAGCACTCATACACATCAATGAAGTTCGACATGTCTATTTGGCTCCCAACGCAACAACAATCCTTGTTTTTCCTCTCTGTCGCCTCCTAACTCTATCAATGTATAACCTTAATCTTTAATTTCTAGTAATTGAGTTTTCTTCTAACAAAGCGGTATCAATTCTTGATTGCAATCGGTTTTCTCATTTGTTGATCTTGATTCAAATTATGCTTTAACTTCAAAGAAAGATTTTGAGAAGATTTGAAGGTAGTGATGCTTTTGATTTATCTGTTGAGTTATTTGGAATTTTTAATTTAATGAACCAAGTATTTAACTGTTTATAGGATGATAAACTGGTTTGAAATAATGTAGGTTTAAAAAAGTAATTTGAAGATCAGCTTTTAGAATTTGGTTTGGGACTCCACAGTTGATATAATATTGTTTTTTTAAGAATATTTTATGTTTGTTTCAATTTTATGTGCCTCTAATTTTATAAATTTTACTCGTAGATTAGAATCTTGTGTTAATTTGGATCCTAAGAAAGATTAGACGGTCACAAAAGATGGACAAACAAGTATTGCAGCATAGAACGCTTACTTTTCTTGGAGTGTGTTGGAGCAATCAATAATTTTAGGCCTGAGTATCTGCTAGGAAGTGATTTTGGGTGTGTTCACAAGGTCGTTTGGATAGCACACGACTGGTGAATTGTATTTGATAATTCATGTAGAACCTCATGCCTGATTTTGACACTCGATGTCAATGTCATAGTATTATTAGTTAACTCGATAATAACACAATCTTGCTCTAATTTGTATTTTAAGGGTAGTTTGGATGTACTTTTTAAGGTACTTCTATAATATTTTTAATAATAATAATAATTATAATATAATAGTGTTGAACATTCACGAAATAAATGTATAAAATGGCCAAAAGGATGGTTCTTTTGAAAATATGCATCATGAATACGTGTTGTGAGATGGGAGGTCACTTAATTATGTCCAAATCAATTCTGTTCACAAATCATCTATAACTAAATTGACCTCTACAATATCATAAGAAGATGATCTCAACCACTAAGATAGACTTCATCTCACTATCCTCCAGCTGTTCCCTTGATCAAAGTTAGCTATTAAGAAAAAACTAGAAATAACCTCCCCGCATTGCGACGGATGCATAAAACCGTGTCAAATAACAAAAGTGTCACATCATCTATAACGACCACCAATATTGAAGTTGTGGTGTGTTAATACGAAGAATTTAGACTAAAACGTGAACATAGAAAAATATAACTAAGTCGGTCTAAGATCTATGCGTTGTGACGAACCTTTCACAAGGAAAACATATACATAAAATTATTAAACCATACGTGCACATTATGTTATGTTAACTTATCAATTTAAAATGAAACATAAAAATATTAAATCACACATGCATGTTGTGTCGTGTTAATTTACAAAACTTAAAACGAAACATAAACAAAGATTTGCGAAAGATGAAAAGTATAGTGAAACAAAATTGAAAATATAAAAGTTGTAAGAATAAATTAGAAAATATGAAAGAAAATCAAATTTGAGAAGTTAAAATGTAAAATGAAAAACTGTGCCAGAAGTGAAAATTCAATTTTTAAAAAAGAAACATCGTATGAATAAAATACAACACGATAAGATACAACACCTTTATGGATAAAAGATTTGATAATTAGTATAATATAAATATATTTTTGTTTGGCCCCCTAAATACTACAGGACTCATTTATACACACATACACTGATTTCGACTGCAGTTTCATTTGTTTATTTCCACAGTTGAGTTAAATTGTAAGGTCAAGAACTCACAAGTATACTAGAGATTCACCCACCCCAGAAAGCAGGGGCAAGTGCATATGAACATAAGCTCCTTTCAGCAAGTGTTAAACTATATTTTACATACAATAATAATAATAATAAATTAGATGCCAACTTTATTATTCTATACATCATCAGGTTTACAAAAATCATTTACATCAAAATCTAAGAAAATTATAGATGTGTTGTCCTTTGTACGCTGTGATCTAGCCTCCCGCAACAAAGCTTCTGCAATTTTGTCTGCTGAACCATGTCCAGAACTTGCAGCACTTCTCTCTCTTTCCTGCAGGAAATAGGAACCAGGTTTATGTGACTTTTACATGAACCATAATTGCGTTTGGATGAATGTGTAACCTGATGAACGATTTGGACGGCCTTCTTAGGATTAACGACGTCCCAAAACCCATCACTGCATCCAATTCAAATCGTTTTAGCATGGGGCAAGTGAAGGCACTATGAGCTAGTTTTAGTTTTTATATAAACCCAACGAAACACCAAATACTGAACACAAGTAGATTAACACAAACTTCATAGTCTGCAAAAAGAAAGAGGCACATAAGCTAGTTCCAATTTTATTTCCAATAACCGTTTACCAGCTAGATTGACAGATTTTCGTTCTTTCAAGCATACAGTTTATTGGGATGCAATAAGTAGGTCAAATGGACATTGTCGGTTTCGTAAACAGAGTCACCATATTTACCTATGAGTAAACTAAGTTCATGGAGCGATTAGTATAAAAGATGCTTAGTGCAATCAGTGCATCATTAGCTTGCTCCATTCTACGCCAATTGTGGTCTAAGAGTCAATACCAGTGACCTAGTCAGGGAAGGTGGGCTTTAAACAGAGGCTATGAAGAAGAGACAAAGAATAACTTGCAATTGCTTTTTATTGTTGGTTCTTGAAATTCAACTATTAGATGGTTACAATGAGAAGACACCAAGCCCCTAAGAACATTCTTGTCTCACATGAGCCATGTAGGAGGTCAAATAAAACTATATCCTGATTGAACATCATGGGCCAAAAGCCAATGTAGTGAGTTCCTTGAGATATCATGTGAAGCAACGTGAAATGTCCTTCACACTTTGCAAATAATTATAGAAAGAAGTGGTCAGACCACCCTGCCAGATGCCTATAGAGCAAAACATCTGCCTGGTGATCTTTAGCCCTAAATTTTATGTATATAACTGTTTTGAAGATTTGATAGGCATCATCTCGAGGATAATGACAAGCACGATAAAGCTAGAAGTGCATTGGCTTAATGATTGGGATAGTAGAGTGGAAGGCACTACAAGCAATATTACTCCCTTTAGAGTCACCCTGTGAAGACAGACATTCAGGTCCGCAAGTGCCTTTCTTGATGGAAACAAAATAAATGCAACCCCATTACTTCTGTGAAAATCCTGAAAATAAGAAATGGGTTCTAGAAGCCCTCTGCTACACGGATCTAACCAATTTGTGTGGTTCAATGGTTCCACGGATTAGAACCTTCATCCGTAAGAGTGTCTCAGTTGCTACTTATTCTGCTCCTTAGTAAAGGGACCCCAAGCCAGCAGATCTTGCCCCTCTGTCATGCCATCCTATTCCACATGGGGGCAGATGGTCTAGCTACCCAACTGTAGCCAGTTAGCCACTGCACCTCCTTAGCCATTAGGCAGTCGGGCCAATACGTATGAGGACCTTGCTGACTTGGCTCAGCTACACTATCTAGCCTTTCTCAAGTTCAGTCACAGGATACCATTACAGATGTAATCAGACAGGCGGTTTGTGGATAAACCGAACGATTCTAGTTAAGAAATTCTTTTGGTAGTGAATGAAATTCTTGAATGTGTGTGTCTACCACCATCTTTGTTTCCACAAGACTCTGATCATAGACCTTTTGGCCATTTATCCCCCAAATCTCAAAGGACCCCAAGGGTCTTAACAATAAAACAATTACAAAGGTTCGATCTGGTCAAGTGCTAGATCATAACGACTCAGATCATAACAGGTTGTTTAAAAAAAGGTTCAATTCGAATTAGGTCAAAACAGGTCTGACCAAAATAGATTTAAGTCAAAATGTATTGTTTAGAAAAAGGTTTCTAAGCTATTGAAATTATCAAAATAAAAAACCTCTGAATTTTTCAGGTGCACCTAGAAATTCATTGCAAATCATAAGTCCAACTCATCAGCACCTTCTATTTTGTTACTGCTATTGTTCATGAATCATATACCCTTGTGACATTGTGGCTGTGGTATCACTCTTGAAACTTGTTTTTATATTGACCTGAAATTCTATATCCCAACAAATCTCAAAGAACCCCGAGTGTCCTACTTATACGGAGAAAGAAGATAATCCAAGAGTAAGGGGGTTCTTATGGTTATGGGAAAAGTAAAATAGAAAGGTGTGGTGGTGGGCAGGATAAAGAATGGGAAGAAAAAGCTTGGTGGGACTGCAGAAGCCACATCAGCTTTTCACCATGAGTCTTGTATATGGCAAATCGGTTCCATTTAGAATACACTATAACGGACTTGCAACTTGTTCAAAACCTGCTTTCTCTTACACTAATTTTTTTTACCTCTTATATTTATTTTACATCAATCCTTATCATGCTAATCTAGTAATCTACTAGTAGTAATAAAAAGAGGCAGGGATAAACCACAGCTAGAATAATCATACTTATCAAAATATAGACTAGTAACACACCCACACAAACTAATTAATAAATAGCATCAAATTTCATGCTAGAAAAGAAGAAACTAGCATCACATGAGGCATGCCACTATAGAGAGTTAAATAAAAGGTTTACCTAGCCATTATAGCAAAATCACGGCTTTCTGAATTCATGTACACGACCTGACTTATGTAAGGTTCAGAACTAAATCGAGAATCCTGCTGCTTAAGAAACTTGTCTCCCAGCATTCTTGCAAGGTTTAACCCTGAATGTGTATCCAAATTTGCCGATTGAATAAATATTCAAACAAACTGAAACTTGAAAATAGGTATTAATTTATAACAAACCCTCAATTACCACATAGTCGTGTTCCCCGTCCTTGAGTGGTTCTCCAGCAGCTGCCATCCGCAGTTTTTCGGTATGGCTGGATATGCGATGGTCTTCTGACATCTTAACTGGTCGCCCTTCAATACTGCACAAGAAATATCAAAGCTCAAACTTCACATACCTACTAACACGACTTCATCACTTACTTTTAATGGGCAAATGACCCAAAGCAACCCCTACCAAATATGATTTCAACACTTACTTTTTTGTAAAAAAAATAGTCATCTTTATGTTTGCTGAATGGATGGAGTCCATACAGAAACTAACATAGTCCAGTGCCCAAAAACTAATAACATGACTATTATGCATGACAGATCAGAAGCAAAATACAAAAATAAAAGAATACTACACAAAAGGAGAAGAAAAGAACCCATGGAACCAAGACATTCAGCACAACAAGATCAAAATATTTAAAGCATTACAAAATGCTACCAGAGTCAACACACGTGTACTAAACCACATGGTCTAAGTGGAGAATATGGGACTCAAAGATAATCATTTATTAAGTATAAGATAAAACTTGCTTAGAGAAGATGATTCCACAGGGCCCAGGTCCAGAGACCTATATTGGAGGAAAAAATGGCTGCCATAAAATAAATGACTCATTGGTTAAAAGGTGCAAGAATTCTCGCCTACTGGATAAACAACATTCTAGAAAATATTGGTAAAGAACAATACATTTGGAAATCATCAGGGAACTCAGCACTGATCAAAACAAATCAACAATGAAAAAGTATGATCACAGCACATACTTTGCAATACACGTTGAATCCCCAACATTTGCACATTGAGCAAAGTAATTGTCATGCCCATCACCCCAAATTAGAAGCACTGTTGCAGTACAACCCTGAAAATAGAATGATTAGCACACAACATAATAACATAATCTCATTCATATGTGTCAAGGGCATTGCCCTTCTATCAAATTGAGATCAAACTGAACAGTGCTTTTAAATAAATCTATGATGAAAATATTATTACTTTTAGCATCAGTTTCTAATGAAATTCTCAAATAGGAGTCAGGATACTACTAAATACATAAGAACAACTTCTAATCAATATTTGATCCTAATACTCGAAGATGCTGTGTGGATAAAAAGTAAATATTTCCTCGCCTAATTACTAATTCACAGAAAATACTCACAGTCAGCCTTATAACATAAACTGGAATAAATTGCTACTTAATTAACAACACACGTTCTATAAGACTAAAAACTACTTTACAAGAAAACTACCAACTCCAATGGACTTCTATCTATTCCCTTCATGCCTTCCGCACGAATGTTCCTCATCTACATATATGCAATCGAAATGAAAGCTCTACAGCGTGACACTTGCAAATTCACACAATAAAGTCCACTAACAAATGCACAAAAGGGGAAGACATTGAGTGGTAAATAAGTTAAGTTTGTATCTCGTCATACAATGTTTAATCTCAAGTACAGTTATCATCTAATCTTAAGGCATGGACTTAAAACATCTATAATGTGTGCAGGGTGCTCAACATAAAACAAGACAGTTTACTAGAAAAACCCAAGTCATATAGAGAAGAAAGTTAGAATTTATAAACAGAATAGAAGAGAGGGGAAACCTCGTATAAGTGGTCCAAATGCGCTTCTATTTGAGAAAATGCTTCTCTAAGAACATCTGAAGCATCACAGTGTGAAAAAACCTTCTCCCTTCTAAGTGCATCTGATAAGATTCTAGTAACCATCTCAGGCATTAATCTGCAGACAGAATTTGTTCAAAACAACTAAGAATACACTGAGATTACAATACTTCATCAATGTGTCAAAAAAGCTTGAAACATCGTGAGATATGATAATACTTGATTAATTCATACGTCATACGTGTACGGCGTATATGAAAATTTACAATTTACAATACCAAGCCACAACACAATGGAAAAGGACTTTGAAAGTCGAGTAGGTCAATTCAAAATTATGGTTTATCCCTAGCAGATCAAACGGGCAAAATGAAAAGAAATGTTAGCTAAAAGGGAAAAAAGGGAAACAAGTCAAATGATAAGAACACCGTTTCAATAGAATGAATTGAGGGTACTAATTTCCTCTCTGGAAATGAGTCTACCCATTGATTGGCATTTATCATCAAATAAGTAACCATTCTAGCACTGAGAAGCCCGAGTTAATGAAAGTTGCCCAAAGTGTTCAAATCAATGCTTGCAACCTCCCAAATCATTTTATTTATCTAATTATATTATTATATATTGTAATAACTAGCTTTTGTAAGAAAATTTAAGCCATAACTATTTATAAGAGGATAACAAAAATATGATTGCAGGTCAAGCTAACCATCCCTGTTGTGTTCCAACCCTTAATAAACCAACTTGTTTCAACCCAAACTCATATTAACCTGTTTCAGAACTTGCCTAGCCCACCCCTTTTTGCCACATTTACACCTTATGCAACATTAGCTCTGGTACCAGAGAAGTAGTAGTAGTGGCACACATGGAAAAAAAGAAAGTAGCTGCCATTCATATCTTCTACTATCCAGTTATAGTTAATTCAGTTTCAGTAAGTCAGTTTTGGCTCACATTCTGGTTCTGTTTCAATTTATTAGTTTATTGGCTACGAATTTTAGATTTGGGCCCAACAAACATCATTTCTTCACTTAATGTGCACGATTTAAGTCTTTTAGACCCAAGTCCAACAAGCACAGTCAAGCCTTATTTTGGATTTGTAAAAAGCAAGTTAGTAGAAATGTCGACAATAATATAGTTACCAATTACCAAATAAACTACTTGGTGCTAATACTATAAAAATATACTGAAAATTAAAGGAATACAAACTTGCTGGCAGATGAGGCAGCAGCCACTCCACCATGTCCATCACATATGCCAAACAGTCCAAACTGCAAAAAGAAAAAAAAGAAACACATTGTATATCACTAGCATTTCTAATAATAAGCATAAGCTTAAAGCAGTGAGTAGAAGAATTAGGGTACCTGATCAGCCCCAGACAAAGGCCAGTGGTAATAGCATACGTCTTCCATTGGTAGTTTCTTCCCACCTCTACGTGCGCACATTGGATCTGACGCTACTCCAATTCCGAATGGGAGCTTTTTACTAACTTGTGATGTAATTTGAACCTACAGAATTATTAAAAAACTTACCAACTTTTAAATAAATGTGAGAGTAAGCTTTGTATGAAGCTTAGGGAAGGGAAATATTTCACATGATAAAGATATATAAGAGTATGGCCACTTCCATTCTCCCTCTTATGCTATTTTATTAAAAAAAACAAGAGTGTAATGATGTGAATGTGCATACTGAATAGGCATCGTAAAAAATAAGAATGATTGCAAGAAGATGAGAACAGTGGGACTGCTCAGAAATACCATTTAACCAAAAATGTTAAGATCATCAAAACAGGATCCAAGTTGGCATATCGACTCACAGATATCTTTGAAGCTGTGCCGAGAGTGATTATGTCTCCACTACTCAGCTCAACTGGATCACCCCACTGTCTACTTCCAGTTTGAGGATGGTGGACTGCCTCGGAATTTAAGAGAGTTCCATTCAAACTACCCATGTCAACTAGCTCCCATTTCAACTTCTGCAATCATTATGAAAATAAAATGTAATTCAACCTTAACACCAGATAAAGGAAGTAATAAGATATAGTGGCATAGCACTAGACCCTTACATTCATGTTCCAATTGATCCTGGCATGCTTTCCTGATACTTCTGAATCTACAACTAATACATCACTGGGGGCAACTCTTCCAAGAGTCAATGGGAGCTTAGAATTGTTTGTTGATTGAATATAGTAACGTGTACCACATGAAGGACCAGAAATAACCTCCAAATTAAGGATGCTTCCTGCACTTCTAACAAAAATATTTGATCACACGTCTTGCAAATTCAACCAACAAGAAAGAAGGGACTTAAAACCTTATTCAACATGCAAGGGAAGGAAAATTACTTTCATCTGCAGAAGATTTGGAAATAAACTGCTTGGAACTATCATTAATTTTGAATTGTAACTTGAATCAGCCTTTGCATCATGTTGCAGTTCTGCAGCAGGACGCTTCAGAGTTTGACCAACCACAAGACCCTCAGAATGATTAGATATGTCGAGCATAAGACTGTCACCTGGAAAGAGTATATGAAGATCAATTCTATTTACTGTCAAAAACTTTACTCATCACAAGTATAAAATGATACATGCTATACCATGGGTTTGAGGTGAGCTGAGATGTCCATCAGCTTGATTACATGAACCTTCAGAAGCACCATTTCCAGAATGATCAGAGATGTTGTTCTCCAAATCTTGAGAAACAAGAGGTCGTTCTACATCTTCATTGACCTGTATAGGATATCAAACCATGCGTAAGCAAAATAAATAAAATAATGTAAAGGTAGCAGAGAAAAATATTTCATGATAACAAGTTTAGATGAGAAGTCATGCAGAGTTCAAAATGTAATTGCTCAAAAGAACCACAATGTACATAGCCTGTTGGCAGGGTTATACAATCCTTAGTATCCTACTTTACTTGAAGTAAATTTATCATGGACAGGTAAAAATAAAGAACGCCTATGATATGTAGATATAAATTTAAACTAGCATGCCTTGCAGATTAGAATAAGCTAAAATTCAAACTGGCGCGCCTTTCACTGTTAGCATACGTTCCCCATCCCCATGGCCTACCTATTTAACTAAAAATCACAAATAAATAATGACAAGGCCACGGGCTAAATCCATCACAAAGTTGTGTCAACTGTGTTCCAACAACCTTCCCCCGAAAAAAAAAACAAACGGCCATGGCACAAAGACTCCACATGCTTGTGGAATTCTATCCAGTTACTCTAGAACCACCAATCCTCCAGAGTACATGACATGGCCGCCTCTTTGCCAATCCTTGGCTGACCATTCTAATTCAATAATCAATATATTATCTCAATGAGAGCCATTGAGCTTGCTTTCACCCTCAAGAAGGATTTAATACTCTTTCTACTATTGGGTTGAAAGTATCCACAACATATCCATCTTTTTACATCTCTACTCTAACGACAATACTCTTTCATAAATGTTGGTTTGTATTGATAGCATCATTGCTACCATAAAACCCAAACAACTATTAATCAAGTTGCATGGGTTTGGGTGTTGCTTTTGCGATATTAGCCTAAGTCGCTAATGCTTTTCAATATGTCACCCTATCTCGCCTTAATATAGTGTACCATTTATGTTATGCATGCCCCAAAATATAACGATTGGTTTGCAGTCAAATGAATTTTAGTGTATTGTTTCGCCATGCCCCCAGGTAATGTAATATTATTTTCATCTTAGTTAAGTTTACTTCAGGTGATTCCATTTAATTGAATACAGTTACAGGACTTATTATGGTATTAGAAAGAGAGCTGCTTCCTTAAACTTCTGAAAGGACGCAATGAGATCCAACTTCACCTGCCATGTTATATTAAGGTGTTCATTCCTTAAACTTAACAATCCAAACTACTTCCAAAGTTGTTCAGACAATGACAACAAAAGACATGCATAGAATGTAGGAAAACACATGTATGCGTTCTCTAAAAAGATTTATTCCCTTAAAGTTTGTTCTTTCCTTCACTTCTCTTCGGCTGGAAAACAGGCAGATGAATATTACTAAGAGCAGAGTGTGAAGTATGCTCAATTAAACCAATTGAATTCTCTTTCTTAAACATGTCATTACATGCACTCGCGCAGTTGATATTAAGATCACTAGTCTGACTAACGCAATTTAGAAAACCCTGGGCAAGGATTCAGATGTGCTGTCTGACTCTTCTACAAAACCTTGTTCATAAATCTCAAAAGATGCGCTTGCTTAGCCAATAACAAATTTTCAACCTAAAATCGAATTCATTTATACAATCACACACACAAACAGCGGTCGAAAAGCAAGATCGCAAGCAAAGAGAAACAAAAACCCTAAAAAGACAAAACAAAAAGTAATCAACATAAGATCACACAACAAGTAATGCAATCGATCAATAAGCAAGCAATGAAAAGGAGAAAGGAAACGTACATCGGAGGAGGCGGTGGCCTTGATGGTGTGAGAACGGAGATTGCGGGAGAAGAATCGCCATGGTTTGCAGGCGATGAGGAGGAGGAGGAGGAGGAGGAGGAGGACCATGAGGAGGAGGAGGTAAGATAGTAGACCGACGTCGTTGGTGGCAATGCCATCTACCACCGCCATGATCGGCTGCATCGCCATCGATTTGCGTTGAGATGTGTCTCTCTGTCTGTGTGTTTGTTTGTGTCGGGGGAAAGAGAGAACCGAGCCCAACACCCCTTACCCCTGGGCGCAGGCCTCTTGCTGTGTCGAATAAAATACACCTATGCCTCCACTATTGTGATTTTTCCTAATCCACATCCTACTTTATTACTCATGTTTCCGGTGGGCGTACGTTGCCTTCGGTGTCTAGGGTTAGAGGTGAATATGACACCACCGGTCAGTGGGTTTGAATACTTTAATACTGTTTTTTTTTGTTGTGCATATAATCATATCGGTTGAGGTTTCGAGTCTTATGTCGAATGCTTATGTAAATTTACAAGAATGATTAGATGGGGGTGTGTCGTTTCGAAAAAACCTAATCTTGTTACTAAATAAATCTATATCATTGTTCACCGTAAGACTCGAATCCTTGTCTCATAAGAAGGTGCATGATACGTGCTCAACCTAGTCAACATGCCATGTCACCCATACATGGCTATATGCCCTTGCCTTGCGCAACGTGGGCTATTGTTGTATATATTTTCTATTATTTGATTGTTTTATTATATTATAACTCCAGTATAATCATACTTGAATCAAATAATGAAAAATTAGATCAAAATATAATAATCACAATCAAAACCCTTTTAATCTTTAATTAGATTGTAAAATATGTATTTACAAATACTCCTTCAATCTACTAGTCATGCAACCATTAACCAAAACCTAATGACAATTAACTCATTTATAGTCTAGACTAATATTCACTAATTGCACTTAACCCTCTAGACTTAGACTAATTAATGCAAAATTACATATTAAGCATAAAAATGACTAAAAACAAGATAAAATATATTTTGTTCACACAAAATATATTTATTTCAATAAAATTTCTAGTCATCTAAATCTTCTACGTCTCGTCTCGGTTCTTCGTCTCGAACGTGTCGGGTTTGACTTTTGTTGACTTTGATCGTGATGTTGACTTTTGTTGACTTTGACTATGTTGATAATATAGACTATCAGCTCCAACAATACTCCCCCTTAGTCTATCATTATCAACGTTTTCAAACGATCAGCACCGAGAAGTCAACATTAGAAATATCTTCAAATTGAAGCTTTTTGAATTTGACGAGAAAATTTATTCATCTCATAAGCTCCCCCTATTTATATACTCCCCCTATTTATATGCTCCCCCTATTTATATGCTCCCCCTTTTCGAGTGCATCTTTTGTAAAGATATTGGCATAGCTTTCCCTAATCTCTAATCTTGAGTGCTACAGAAGATGTAGGAAGAGAATTTCTAGCTCGGTATCTTCTGCAAACTTGAGAAACAGGTTCTTTGTTCAGGTATACTGTTCAACTGATGATCGGTCATCACTTACAGCAAAAATCTGAAACACATTCTCAAACACAATCTCGACATTTCTAATTAGATCATTTTATTTTAACAAAATAAACTCGTGTTTATCTGTGTATGAAAAATAAGCGAACCAGTGTTCATCTATGCGTAATTTCTGTGAAATGCATGAAAAATGATGAAATTGTAACAACATATATGGAAGACCTAAAAGAATTTTGAAATGAAAAATTATTATAAATTTTTTTATTTTTTAATATATATATTTATTACAATTTTTTTATTTTATATATCTATTTTTTATTTGTATATACATATATATATATATATATATATATATAATATATATATATTTAATTACTGAGAACTAAATCGATCATGAGATCACATCCTCAAGATATACTTTAGCACAAAGATGAATTTAATCATCGACAAGCAATGAAATCACACTGATAACTGAATCTAGTCACAGTCTTTGAATGATTTTGAAATTCTCAAACAGATTAATAACGATTGCTGATATGTTTGTCCACTTAAACTCATGCCCTATCTTTTTCAACAAGCAACAGATGATTCGTTAAGGTTCGATTAAACACTTTAGAATGCTAGGACCCCACAATCATTTGGCAAAAACCCTCACCCAACCTCAGGATTTCTTGAATTTTGTTATGATCTTTATAGAGCAAGGCTTGTACATTAGTGTGCAAGTGATTATTAACAGAATATTGCATTTTATGATGAATTCATCGTTTAGATGATTTGACATAACTTAGACCAAAATGGTGAGAGCTCCAGGTCTATACTCACGTATAACAAAGGAGATGACCATTTAATCATATGCCGATAAGAGCTCCAAGTCAGTACTATCGTACAGCAAAGGAGATCATCACTCCAGGTCAGTACTTCCGTACAACAGAGGATATTAGCATAAACACAAGACATATAAATATACCAATCATAGCTCAAAGATATGGCTTATATGATTTGTATCATGGTGGGTGAAATATCATTCTCAATCCAATTTTTGTCGGGACTCAGTTTTCGTGCAGGCCAAATGATTGCGTAAATCCAGACATCCTTAAGCATATATTTTAATTTAAATCATTATGCTGTTGTTTATTTTATTCTTCAGGCTCAGTCTATCAAGCATATTATTAAAGAATTTGTTTGTTTTTTCTATTATTTGCAACTAAAAGAAGATGTAAATCAGATAACAACATCAGTTACTATCATTTCTCATATTAAATACCAGTCATGCACAAACAAGCATATCCAGAAGATATACAATTATTTCTCAATCATCTCGAATCAAGTTCCCAGTTCTCTTTTCATTTTTATTTACTATATTCTCCCCTTAAATTTTTATTTTTGCAAACCTATTTTTTATTTTTTTATTTTTACTTTTTTTATTTTTTTAATTTTTAATTTTTATTTATTTTTTACAAAACTGTATAAAAATAAAAATTTATCAAAGAAGGTGTTCCAAACTACACTAATATGAAGATAATAAATGAATTCTCAGGAATATGCAGTAATTGTGAAGTTAGAACGGTGATAGTGTGGATAAAAATCCAGATTATGAATAAAATATTGTAACCTTAACCTGTTTGTTCCACCTCAAAATTGAATTAGGAACAATCACTGTCAGTAAACCGGATTACTAACAGTCCTGATGAATTGTTCCTGCACTCATTAAAAGATTAGTTTGAAAGGGGAACTCAGGCCATCGTAGTCCTAGAAGTTCCTTTTTCATCAACATAAGAAACCTGCTTCTGCACACAACCGTTTAAACAATCTGGGATATATGTATCCTTCTTTTTAATTTATCAAATTTCTTTCGATTTAATTAATTAGGATTTGAATGAATTAAATTTGGAAAATATTTTATGTTTAAGACTAGAAGGAAAAGAATTTGGTTTTGAACCTTTGGTCATTTTCATCTTTGTATCATATGAAACAGGCTTCACATGAAAAGGTTTGGATGGAGGGTTTTTCATCCAACCATTCAAAGATGTGCACCTTTTACCTCTTGATCCAGAGAAGCAACCCGTGTTGCCTTTACCGTCTAGAACATTATTTGTAGACTTACATCAGGAGAAGCAATTTGGTTTGCCTTTACCATTAAAAGCAAGTCTTTGAGGACATTTCTTTACCACATGACTTTCTTTTCCACACTCAAAACAAGCCTTGAAGGGCTTTTGATGCTTGACTAACCTGTGTAAAGCATTTGGAATTGGAGATTGCTTTGAGGTTGTTGCAGATTCTTGCTTGTTTCGGTGTTTGCTATGCTGAATAGGGGATGAGATCTTCACTGATTGACTTGTTGTTTTGCAATTGGAGAAGAGATCAGTATTGGTTTTGATTCAGTTTTTGGAAGCGTTTGAGACTTGACAATTTCAGGTGATATCTTGATCTTTGATGAACTGACATGGTCCTCTCTATTTGATTCATCATCTGAGCTTGACCAGTCTCGTATACACAGATTTGCTTCCAATGGATCTTGATTGATAGGAGTGGGATGTGTTGTTGTTATTGGAACTTTATGATTAGGTGATTCCTGATTTATCTCTTCTATCACAACCTTGACAGGCTCAAAAGTAGGAATTTCACTTGCTTTAAACTTATCAAAGAGGTTAGAAGAATAGTAGATATAGATTTATAAACAACCTGGACTGAACAATCGTTAGCTTGACTGTCAGCATTCGGTTATTGTATCCCATACCATTTGTAGAATCATAATCATCTCGCACCTCACTAAGATTGACATCGCTCAAACCTGCATGCATATTATTAACAGGTTGTTCAAACAAATCATTTTTAGGATGAGGTCTTGGGATTGGTGAATAACATAAAGTAGAAGGGGGTGGAACTGAATTAAATACAGTTTCACCACCAGATTATATCCAATCCCATGTTTTACCCGTGCCCCTTGTTGTTTAGCAATAAGCTCATCCTTTTTCATGTGTGAAAGGGTCCATTTATCAAGATTTGTTTGAAGCTTTGTCGTTTCAAATTGAGCTAAAACAGCCCTTTCTCTCAAAATATTAATTTCAACATTACCCTCCAAAATGGTTCTTCTTAAAAGATCATTTTCAGCCAATGCTTCATTAAGTTTCCTTGAAAAAGCAACTTCATTTTTCTTTAATTCCTGATTGATTATTTTTTATTCCTTTTCATTTTCTATTAACAATCTTTATAAATCCCAAATAATCTAATTTTGCAAGACGAAGAACGCCTATCCTGAACAGTCTCATAAGGAAGACCCATGATAGTTCGTTCTGCAGCTAAGCTCTTTTCACAGTTGCAAACCCTTATGATTTTTTGTTGTTCCTCTTCTTTGACCTTCAGCATCTCGTCAGCCTCAGATTCTTTCTGTCTTTTATCAGTTTTTCCAGCCTTATCATCATCGGTTCTCACAGACTCTGGTTTATTGTCATTGTCAACTCTCAAAGTTTCACAGTTCTCTTCAACAGTTTCTCTGAATTTAAATTTTAAATTCGAATTAGTTCTCAATAACTTCAACTTTTCAATTATCTTTGTTTTGTAATCAAGTATGCTTGTTATAGAAGAAATAAGATCAATATTAAGTGCATGGATTTGATGTGGAAACATGGCTTGCTGAAATTCGTTTCTTTGGATATTTAACTCGAGAGATTTTAGTCTGTTGATCATATCCATAATTTTTGTGTCGACATAACCTCTTTCTTGCTTCAATATTTTAACTTGATGATTCCATGTAGACGGAAGAGAGTCTAGAAGCTTTTGAATCTATTCATGATTACTGAGACTTGGAACATGCTTCTTTAGATTATTTGCCACCTTTAAGAATCGATCAATCAAATTTGACAATTTTTCTTTCTTTATTGCTGCAAAAGAGTTAAATTGGCTTTCTGCTATTGTGAGATTATTTGATTTAAAGTCTTCTGAAGATGACATTATTTTAAAATTTTTGAACAATTAAACGCACCAAAAATATTTTTCCCAAAATTTTAGAATAATTCTCCCCCTAGAAAAATATTATTTTTAAATGTCACGCTAGAAAATCTTAGCAACTGGGGTCAAGCTGCCAGGTCAGTTTTTTTTATAAAACCCTTTAAAATCGTTGAATATTTCTTTATTAGGATTTTAAAAAAATGATTCTTTATTTGATTTTTAATGAGCCCAACTTTGTTTTTCTATGTTTAATAAGCCCACAGAACAATTTGTTAAAAAAAATTAAACCAATTTGCTGATCCAACCCAATTTTTAGCCCAACTTTAATTTTCTTTTAATGAATTAACCCAAATTGGTTGATCCAACCAATTCTTAGCCCAACTTTAATTTTCTTTTAATGAATTAACCCAAATGGTTAATCCAAAGTTAGCCCATTAACAAATTTCAAAACCCTAATACACAAAATATTCACAGCAACTAAAGCACACACAAGTGTGTAAAGAAGGAGAAAGAGACGGATGAAACCAACAACAATTAGGGTTCCGACGATGTAAGGCCCCGTTCCCGGGACGCTTACAGCTGGCCAATCATCGTTCATAAAATATATAATTACTTTAACTTGAAATAAACATTGCAGCGGAAACATTAAAAACACCCATTTCATTGCATTACAAAAGCTTTTGCAAAATAGTACATTGTTATCAAATTACAAAATACATGTTACATTTCAACACAAAAGCATTATAAATCTGGATGTCATCCAAAAGAGCTGAGTAGTTGCCCCGTGCCATCCTCAGCAACCTAACCTGCCAACTGGAAAATGCATAAAAAGTTAGCGTTACTGAGTGAGTTCTAGTTTTATAAAAACATTACATTACCTTTCGTTCGTTAAAGCATTTTTATTGCTATCACAAGTGATCACACATCGTACATACACATAGATAATATATGGATCAGTGTCATCAGCTATGCCCCAAGCAAATGGGGTACTAGGCCGAAGTTCATAATTGACTTCCACACTGCACATAGCCTGGCACCAACACTGGGGTAAGTGACAAAGATCCCACCGTATACTACACCCCCAACATTATGCATAACTCGAGTACTAGACCGAAGATCATAAATGACTTCCACACTGCACATAGCCTGGCACTAGCACCGAGGTGAGTAATCACTATAAACCACCGTATACTACACCCCCAACATTATGCATAACTCGAGAAATGGGCCGAAGATCATAAATGACTTCCACACTACACATAGCTTGGCACCAGCATTGAGGTGAGTAATCATTATAAACCACCGTATACTATACCCCCAATATTATGCATAACTCGAGTACTGTGCCGAAGATCATAGATGACTTCCACACTGCACATAGCCTGGCACCAGCACCGAGGTGGGTAACCACTATACAAATGGTCGGTCATAAAGACAGACTCTAGTGTGCATCCTTCTGGGGTAGCTAACCCACTCACCGTTGTACCAACACCCTTCATTGGGTGTGTTTTCACATACAAGGCTTGCAAGATTTACTTTACTTTCTCTCTTATTAATACATGCACTTAACATTATGTTCCTCTTTTTATTATCTTCCACTTACATTACATATACTTTCATTTCATTCACTAACATTCAACATAAGCCATAGGAAGATAAACATACATATCAGGAACATTAACATACACGTACAACATCACCATACAAGGCATCATCATGCATACATAACATACATCATAAAATCATGCATAACATCATGCACACCATGCTAAAGCATCAAACATACATCATACATACCCATCATAACATCTATGACCCCAAAAAGTCAACTTACATAACACCCAAGAACATCCCAAGTCAAAGCCTAAATTTCACATCATCATCATCATCATTATCATCATCAACATCTTATATCATTCATGCACATCACATCATCTTTGACCCCAAAAAGTCAACTTACATAGCCCCCAGGAACATCCTAAGTTAAAGTCTAAATTTCACTTTTTCCCCAAAAAGTCAGAAAATATTCTAAGTGTTCATCCGCATTTGCCTTTTTGTTCATCCGAATTTCTTTTACTCATCCGCATTTGTCAATGCTCATCCGCATTTGTTCATCCGCATTGACTTTACTCATCCGCATTTGTTCAGTCGCATGAACTTATCCACATTTGTTTATCCGTATTGACTTTAACTCATCCGCAATTGTCAATGCTCATCCTCATTTGTTCATCCGCATTAACTTTGTTCATACGCATTTGTTCAGTCGCATAACTTACTCATCCGCATTTGTTCACACTTAGACCTTCTCATCCGCATTAACTGTTCATCCGCATTTGTTCAGTCGCATAACTTACTCATCCGCATTTGTTCACACTTAGACCTTCTCATCCGCATTAACTGTTCATCCGCATTTGTTCAGTTGCATAACTTACTCATCCGCATTTGTTCACACTTAGACCTTCTCATCCGCATTAACTGTTAATCCGCATTTGTTGTTCAATCGCATGAACCTTCTCATCCGCATTGACTTTCCATCCGCATTGACTTTTCATCCACATTTACTTTCATCCGCATTGATTTTCCATCCGCATTTGTCAACACTTATGCAATTTTTTTTCTAAACTTAGACGTATGAACTATAGTTTGGGCATATGAGTAGCCTAGGGCACACTATTCATCAGATTCAGTCCCCAAATCTCATCTTCCATGTTCTAAGCTTAAATCTTACATTATAAGCCTTAGAAACACAACCACAACATCATCAAGCATGAACATAGCCCAACATCACATCATAACCACATCATACACATATTAAATCATACAGGTATAAAACATAGTTTTATAAAAACATACACTCATGCATTTCCAGCCCCAAAATCAGTTAAAACCAGTAAAAGAGGGGTCCTAGAACTTACCTTAGCAGCTATTGAATTTGAACTTTTCAGCTTGTTCTTCTTCAAAATCCAGAAATTCCATCTCCCTTTCTTTCTCTCTGTAACATATCTGACTTTTGTGAGTGTAGAGAGAGTGATGGGCGGCCATCACCTTTTACACCCACTTTTTCAAACCTTTTTGTCCTTTTGACACTTTTTACCCCTCAACTTGGGTAAAATATCATTTCTTTCTATTTCTTTACTTTATTATTCTTTCTTTGACTTTAAAAAAATAACCAGGTGTTACAGGCGAGCTCCTTCTTCCGGTGAACAGTCGCCTTTCCGGCAAGTCTCCGGCGACGCGTGTCGGCAAGAGACAAGCAACCGATGTCAATGTTCAACCATCCAACAGGAAGAGGAAGAAGCCTAAAGTAGCCCTCGACATCAAAACCCTAAAGAAGCTCATCCTCTCCTTCGAACGCTTCCTCAAAGACAACATCGCAGCCCGCCTCTAAAATCGAAGAAGTTCGCCGAGAAGCCTAAAGTACCCCGACCAGTCGGAGAAGTTCACCGATTCTCAAATCAAGCTCCATGAAGAAATCGAAAAGCTTAAGATTCTCGTTGGAGCACCAAAGCTTTACCCTGATTTAGTTAACCTCAACGTGATTCCATGAATTCTCGACCTATTAACTCATGACAACACTGATATCGCCATTGACGTTGAAGCCTTCTTCAAAACCTTTCGGATGAAGATGTATTGATTAAGAACAATGTGGCTTGAGTTGTTAGTGCAGAATTTGTTGCGTTTGTGATGTCACTAGAGCTGTGGGTGGAACTTTTCCGGTGGCTGGTGGTCGGTGGGAGTTTGGTGGATGGTTGGAGAATCGACAACTGATGTGTGGTTGGTGTATGTTGGTTGTGATTGTTTTTTCTAAATTTCGCAGCTTGAACTTGTAATTTCGTAACAACAAGTCTTTTCTAATTTCGCAGCTTTGTTTTTATTAATTTCGCAGTTTTATAGATTCGCCGGAATTTCAAGTTTCGCCGGAAATTCAAGTTTCGCCGGAAAATTTGCAATTTCGTCGGAATTACAGTTTTGTCGGAATTTCGCCGGAGTTTTGCCGAACGAAACTATAATTTCGCTGGAAACTTTGAACTTTCGTTCAGAATGGTGCTAAATTCGCTGGATGAAAATGTTGAAGCTCCAAAAACACCAAGAACACACACTAGTGTGTGTGAGAGAAACTTTCATATCTAAAGTTTTTCATTGATTTTTCTTATACAAACGATGATGTAAATTCAATATATGTTGATTATAGTGATAGATCTGATGTTGTTGTTGTTGAATTTGTAGAAATTTGAACTCAGATATACTTTCTCTCTCTAGAACCCCAGTTTCTCTCGATGAACATTTTCAATAATCAGTAACAAATTCTTCTAATCTTGAATTGATTTGATCCAATAAGGCTCTGATACCAAATTGTAACTCTAGGATAATCACACTTGAATCAAATCATGAAGAATTAGATCAAAATATGATAATCACAATCAAAACCCTTTGATCTTCAATTAGATTG
Source organism: Flaveria trinervia (assembly GCA_025506515.1). Lineage (NCBI taxonomy): Eukaryota > Viridiplantae > Streptophyta > Magnoliopsida > Asterales > Asteraceae > Flaveria > Flaveria trinervia. The sequence continues at coordinate 52,948,406 of CM046455.1, forward strand.
CAAAATATGTGTTTACAAATAATCCCTCAATCTATTGGTCATGCAACCATTAACCAAAACCTAATGACAATTAACCTATTTATAGTCTAGACTAATATTCACTAATTGCACTTAACCCCCTAGACTTAGGCTAGTTAATGCAAAATTACATATTAAGCATATAAATGACTAAAAACAAGATAAAATATATTTTGTTCACACAAAATATATTTATTACAATAAAACTCCTAGTCATCTAAATCTTCAACGTCTCGTCTCGGTTCTTCATCTCAAACGTGTCGAGTTTCACTTTGTTGACTTTGACCGTGATGTTGACTTTTGTTGACTTTGATTGTGTTGATAATATAGACTATCTTGTACAGCTCCAACAATTATTGTAACTACTGGTTTACGGCCACGCGCGTTGCGCGTATGATAAACGGGGCTCTTAATAGGATTTTCGGGTATAGTTGCTAACCATTAACGGTAGCAATGCCAAAGCAACCTGATACCATCTTTTGGTTATCATCATAGCGCAAACTAATACTATATACAAAATGTACAACACTATCTCACATGTATACGTCTCAGATGAACCCAGGTTCATCATCACTGACTTGAAATAAGCAGCAGTCCATGTCTCTGAGTGCAACATCATGATGTAATCTCAAAAGTGAACATAATCACCATCGTCGAACTATACCAATAAATAAAACTCCTTCACAACACCATAGAGAAACAAATATTAGAGTTTTACTTTATGCTACATCAATGGTACTCTAAGAAAGGTACTTTTGTTTACTTGATGTAGAAAGACGAGATCTAAAACAGTGATACTTGGCAAACATGACAAGATATTTACAATAAAATGTGCACCTATTATGTGCTAACATAAACCACGGGTGTGCACCATAGTTAACCTTCAAACCCATAGACACTACCACCATCCCCTTCATCCTCAAATAATTTTCCATTCTCCTCTACAAACAACATCCATACTAATGGCTCCACCGTGCAATCACCAGCCACAAGTAATGCGGCCGGCCTAATGGAAAACAACAACCTTTGCACCACCGGCCAAAGCCAAACAAATATCATAAGAAACCCAAATCTGAACACAAAACTACACATGCATCAAAAAGAAACACCAGCAAGAAAAATAGATCTACCGAGGAACCCCCAAAACACCATCAAAAACGGCAGGACATCACCATTCTCTCTCTACAAACAAACAAAGCAACCGGAAGCAGACGAGAGGCAGAGAAGCGAAAAACAGATTCAAGGCGGAAAAACAGATTCGAGGCGGCGGAGAAACCCTCCTGAAGAAGCTAATGAAGTGCGAGAAAATAGATAAACACAACAACACACACATGTGTCTAAAGGCATGGGACTGTGGGGAGACGTGTTATGCCACACAACTACTTGCCAACTTGCTTGTACTGTTCATTTCTCTTGTAATTTAAACATATAGGGTAATTTACTTAATAGTGTAGTGGGTTAGTGTACTAGTTGCTTAGAATCCTTGTTTAAGATCTTTTGCAAGCCCATAATGGCCATGGTTTTTCATTAGTAAAGTAGAGAAGAAAATTAATAGAAAGTTTAAAGCTTTTTATTAGGTTTCTTAAGAGTGTTTATCTACTACAAAAGACTATTATTTTGAGAGACCGTGGATCTCGGATTCGACGTATCAATTGGCGCTTTCATTCTCCAACCCAATGCCTCCACATTTGGAAAAGCCAACCATGAAAGCATTGTTGGACCAAATTAATCAACTCCGACCCAGTGGCGACCCACCATTTGACGAGGCTATAATGACAAAAATACTACACCTGCTTTTGGTTGTTGCAAAACGACTCATTGAAAAACTCCACCGCCACTAAGTCATGTCCTCCCCCAACAACAACACCCTTCCTTACCCTAGTTACACAATCACCGAATCCATCATCCAGGACCATTTAAGGGATGGTAAATACAATCAATCTCATAAGAGGAGAGTGTTAGAACACTTAACAGATCAAATATGGAACCAAGACTAATGTAATGATACTATGAACACAAGCAAAATAAGACAGAAATTTAAGAACAAACAACAAGGAAATGGTTTTAAAGATTCTAGTATATTACTTTCAAGTTTTATTACAAGTGTTACAAAGCATAAAAGAATAAGTTACAGGACTTGAGATACTTTATACTACATCCTACAGCCGACCATACTTTGAAGACCAACTGGAACACTAATCTAGACAACAACAAGATTAATGTAAAGTTTAAAGAATATTTGTCTTTTGACTAGTGACTATAACATGCCATAGCTCACATCCTAATACATTACAAAAGGATAAAAGTACATAAAGTATAAAGTTACAAACTCAAGACCTCAATATACAGTTACAAAAAGCATGGACCTTTCACCAACTTGTATAAGTTGACGAGTCTTTAGAGTTGCAGCGGAAGTTGGTCAACTTTATGTAAAAGTACATCAGAGAAAGCATGTTCTTCAAAGTTTTCGGAAGAAATCTATCTTCACTTCATTGGCTTCGGAAGACTTTGTCTTTGAAACTTCGGAAGACTTCACTTTTGCCTTCAAAAGATATTGGTCTTGGGTTCGGAAGATTTCATACTTAGAATATTTTCTTATGTAGAGTATGAAACATCCGAAACAACTTCTACTAAGTACCAAGTGCATGCATTCAGGAGGCACTTGGGTTGTTTTGGGTGATTAGCCTTTCTATAAGCCTTACAAACTCCCATGCTACCAAAACAGAGAAGTGTCTTCAGATATTGACAGTCCTCATCATGATCATGACCATTTCTTTCTTCATCCATTGTTCATGATCACTTAGACTTTCAAAATACTTTCTCATGTCAAAGAGTTCATGTAGAGGTAAGTTAAGCATGTCTTGCTAGAAGTAGACATCTTAACCATCATGTTAGGATCACTTAGTGACATCCATATGTTTAGATCAGTAGCAAAAGTCCAAGACAAGATGGGTCTTCTTGATGCAAGAGGCTCTACTTGAGTTGGAGTAGTTGAGCAGCCTCGTCTTGCATATCCTTAGGATTGTAAGGCCCCGTTCCCGGGATGCTTACAGCTGGTCAATCATCGCACATAAAACATATATTTTCATTAACTTAAAGAAAACATTACAACGAAAACATTAAAACAAACATTTTATTTCATAAAAGCCTTTGCAAAATAATACATCGTTACCAAATTACAAAATACTTGTGCATTACATCACAAAAGCATTATAAAAAATGGATGCCATCCAAAAAGAGCCAAGTAGCCGCCCCGTGCCATCCTCAGCAACCTTTACCTGTCAACTGGAAACACATAAAAGTCAGCGTTGTTGAATGAGTTCTAGTTTTAAAATAAAACATACTTTACTTTCATTCAAAACCGCTCTTTACTTTCTTTCGAATCATACTATACTTTTGTACATGATCACACATGGTACGTACACATAGATAATAACATTATTATCTTCCATTACTGTTCATCACTTTCTTTTTTTAACACATTATCTTTTTTTCCGGATCAATGTCATCAGCTATACCCCAACCATATTCACAAAGCGGGTACTGGGCCAAAGTTCATAATGACTTCCATAACACACATAGCCTGGCACCAGCACCGAGGCAAGTGACAAAGATCCCAACTATATACTACACTCTGTTAGGACGGTGTACGTACAGGGTACTAACTGATTCTGCGTCTATATCGAATCAAATAGTGTGGAATCCTATTTGTTTGGCGATCCAATCAGTGAGAACGATAACCCGATCGATATAAGATTGAACTAAACGTTAAGAACGAGTAGAAATCGATAAGGAACGAACTATGAACTTGGATAGGCTGTTTGGGACGCTCTAGACGGCTAGGGTTTATGTGTATGTGTAATATCTCTCTCAGTGTTTCTGTTTTCACGAATTAGGTGGTATTTATAGGTTAGTGGTTTCCATTTGTACGACTGAACTATTAGCATGGTTCAGTCATGCGACTGAATCATGCGATTGAGTCATACACACGACTGAAGGTTCAGTCGTGCGACTGAGTCAATCTTAGTCTCAATCATGTGACTGATCCAGTCTCCTGGTTCAGTCGTGCAACTGGTCCATAAGCATGATGTATTCATGTGTATGGCCCATAAGTATAGGCCATTAGCATGAATACTCATTCGACTAGGTTGAACACATTACTCAATCATTATTGACTTAGAATTGTGTACAACAACCTCAAACCTATATAAGAAGTTCATACATATGAATTAAATATAAATAAACATCGAAGCATAAATCATATTTCATTACTTTGTCAAATTACACATATGTAAGACATGAAAGACTTTTACATTTAAGCACATAAACTAGGTACACATGTATCTACAAACCCCCCCTTTGGACCTAGTTTACTCTATCGTCTAACATTCTTCACATGTTCTTGGAACTTCTTGTACTTCTCTTCTCTTGTGACTCCTGCATGTATCTCAAATGCAAAGCATAGCCGTATAACATGTTAAAATTGAAGAGCTTGTACTATATCCTGCGTGTCATAGAACAGTGGCCACTTGTATAAAGTATAGACATCTTCAGTCGACAAGTTAGTTAGCCACATTGGGTCACATACCCTGATAGTTTCTATTTTCCCATCTTTGTTCAAAACTATGATCGCTTCCCCTGTTCTCCAGTCATAATGCCACCATTTGAAGTGTGGAGTGAAGTCCTGAGGCATTTCCCGTAAGGTAATCTTGGACATTGTGCGCGGAGAACTCCACTTCAGCACTACTTTTGGCCTTCTATATATATAGGATCCACTTCAGACTTATGAATGAACCTCTTTGGTTATTAAGGTCTGAAGTTTACCCACCTGGTGTGGTATTCCTTCTTCATTGCAGCCTCAAACTAACCTGACATCTTTCTTGGATTAGCATACAACAGATCTAAGCATGCTAGTCGGTTGAGCTAAAAACCAGGAAGAGTCTTTAGATCCTGAGGATATCTGAAGTACTCAATCCCCCTTTCCTTGTTCACAGCATAAACATCCAAATCTTCAAAATATACCCATGCTATAATCTTGCTTGACACTTTCTGATGTCTTTTGACTCGATAAAGTCTGGTGTAAGCATTTTGCTTTGGAGGCGCGTGTTAGGCTTTCATCTCTACAAAACAAGCTGCCCATTCAGCTTTCTTGATATCAACATTAGCATTCGAAGCTTGGGCTGTGCTTTCTTCTTTCTCATTTTCTTTATCCATTTCATCCAATTTATCAAAAGTACCACTACCAAATGTTTCACCCAAATTGGGGATAACATGTCCTTCTGGGTCAATGTACTGTGGATAGTGCTCTGCAGTGACATCCTCTATCTCAATTTCATCCATGTCTTTTAGCTCATCATCACTCACAACTTCAACTTCAGGAGCATCTTGGACAAGTTCGTTAGGATTCAATATGAATATTTCAGCAAGCTGCTCGTCTGTTAGATCATGTATAATCTCTCCTTCCCCGGTGTGTAGCTCACTAATCTTCTAACAATCCCTTGCAAGTCAAGAATCATGGTAAGTTGAGTCTTGACTTGCTAAAGGGGAGCAACATCATATTCATCTGTCTGTTGAGCTTCATCTGATTGATTAAACATTAGGCACATCACACATAAATCATTAATCAAGACATTTAAACATCATAATCATTAATTACATTAATGTAATACATAAATCGAGTACAAAAGTTTTAAATACAAAAAAATCTAATCATTACTTCCTCCCACTCCCTTGTCATCACCATCATCTTCATCAGATTCATCTTCATCCTCATCCTCATCATCACCATCCTTGATCTTTAATGGTTCACTCTTTGACCCCTTAAGCTTTAGCAAGATCTTCTTATTCTTCTTCTCAAGTTCTTCAATTCGCTTTACCGACGCCAACACCAACTTGTTTTGACTTGTCAGTACGTGGTGGGCTCGGCCTAATGCTCTCTCGTACTGAGCGTTCTTCGCACTCAGCTGAGCGATTTGTTTCGCTTGACCAGTATTCACCGCCATCAGCTGATTGATCTGAGTGGCCCTTAGATCATCAGTAGCAATAAGCTTTAGCACCATCCTGTTTAGGCTAGCCAGCTACTCCTCCAACCTGACCATAGGTAGGTAGGCCCGGGTGTGAATGTGGATTGGGTGAAGGGACCAGCTTGGTGAATGGTTATGGTAGTGGTGGATGTGATGAAGATGGGAGGAGGTATGGGAATGGATTATGATGGAGTAGGTGTATGAGTGGTAGATGGGAGGAGGTATGGGAATGGACTGGGCCCATACTCATGCTTCAGTCATGCGACTGGCTCATACTCCTTCATCCATTCGTACGATTGGTTCAGTCTTGTAGGCCAATCGAATGGTTGTCCCATACTCACGGTCCAATCGTGTGACTGGCTCATACTTATGGTTCAATCGTGCGATTGGCTCATCCTTATGATTCATTCGTACGATTGGCTCATACTTATGAGCTTGAACTCTTATCTTTCAAACACTTAACATTTTTAACTGTTGATTATAACATTATGACCTTAGATCATCTCAGACATGATCCTTTTAATTTAAAACCAATTGGTCACCTCAGATGTGACCCCTTTTTAGTGATGATTCACAGAATTCGTCTAGTTGAATAGTCCGACGTCTACACTACAAAAGACTAGAAAATTGAAAACAACTTTGAAATTTAAAAGAAAAAAACAAGACATATTTTTGTTGTTTTAGGTTTGAGCAGAACAACTTCAAGTTTGTTAGGGACCGTGTACGTACGGAGTACCAACTGATAATGTGTGAAACTAGATCAAATAGTGCGGAATCCTATTTAATTGGCAATCCAGTCAGTGAGAACGTAGTCCCGATCAATCTAACAATTAAAGAAACATTAAGAACGAGATCAGCGGCGAACTATGAACTTGGAACATGCTTTCTGGACGCTCTGGACGGCTAGGGTACGAGTATGTGTCAAAAGTCTCTCTAAAATTCCGTTTTCCACGAATTAGGTGGTATTTATAGGTTATAGTTTTCCAATCATGCGACTGAACCATTAGCATGGTTTAGTCGTGCGACTAAATCATGCGATTTATCCATACGCACGACTGAAGGTTCAATCGTGCGACTGAGTCTCTTATGTCTCAATCGTGCGACTGATCCAGTCTCCTAGTTCAGTCGTGCGACTGGTCCATTAGCATGAAGTATTCATGTGTATGGTCCATTAGCATGGTCCATTCGCATGAAGACTTCATACGATTAAGTTTGAACACATTTCTTAATCATTTTTGACTAAGAACTATGCATAACAACCACAAACCTATATAGTTAGTTCAACATACTTTAACACACAATAAACAATGAAACATTAAACATTATAAGCATCAATCACATATTGTATTTCATTCAACTCATTCGTTACATATGTGTAAGACATGACAAACATTTACATTAAACTAATAAACTAGGTACATATGTATCAACAAACTCCCCCTTGGACCTAGTTTCCTCTAACGTCTGACATTCTTCTTAAGTTCCTCAAATTTCTTGTACTTCTCCTCTTTTGTAACTCATGCATGTATTTCAAATGCAAAGCAGAGTCGTATAACATTCCGGAACTGGAGGGCTTGTACAATATCTTGCGTATCATAGAATAGTGGCCACTTGTACAAAGTGTAGCCATCTTCTACAGACAGTTTGTAAGCCACATTGGGTCGAATACCTGGATAGTTTCCATTTTTCCTTCTCTATTTAGAACTATGACCGCTTCGCCTATTCTCCAATCATAATACCACCATTTGAAGTATGGAGTGAAGTCTTGAAGCATTTCCCGTACGGGAATCTTGGACATTGTGCGTGGGGGACTCCAATTAAACACGACTTTAGGCTTTCCAGATATGGGATCCAGTTCAGACCTACGAATGTACCTCTTCGGTTGTTGAGGTCTGAAGTTTATCCATCTAGTGTGGTATTTCTTCTTTAGAGCAGCCTCAAACCAGCCTGATATCTTTCTAGGATCAACATATAGCAGGTTTAAGCGTGCCAGTTGGTTGAGCTGAAAACCTAGGAGAGTCTTTAGATCATGTGGATATCTGAACTACTCTATTCCCTTCTCCCTCTTTACAGCATAAACGTTTAGATCTTCAAAATACGCCCACGCTATAATCTTGCCTGACACTTTCTGATGTCTTTTGACTCTATAGAGCTTTGTGTAGGCATTCTGCTTTGGCGGCGCGCCCTGGGGTTTCATCTCTACAAAACAAGCTGCCCATTCAGCCTTCTTGATCTCAACATCTGCATCCGAGGCTTGGGCTTGGCTTTCATTCTTATCTGTTTCTCTCTCCATCTCATCCAGTTTGACAAATATAGCACTACTGAGAGTGTCACCCAAGTCGGGGATCACATTGCCCTCTCGGTTAGTGTACTCTGGATAGTGCTTAGATGTGACATCCTCATCTCTATTCATCGACATCATTAAGCTCATCGTCACTTGTCACATCAACTGTAGGAGCATCTTTGACAAGCTCGTCTGGATTCAGTCTGAACATCTCAGCAAGTTGCTCGTCAGTCAGATCGTGAATGATTTCTCATTCTTCGGGAGTGTATCTCACTAACCGTCTGACAATCCCTTGCAAATCAAGAATCATGGTGAATGAGACTTGATTTGCTGCAGGGGAGCAACATCATATTCATCTTGCTGTGATGTTTGATCTGCTTGATTTAAACATTTAACACATCAATCATTAGTAATTAATCAAGACATTTAAACATTAGAAAAACATAGATAAACATTAATTACATAAATGTAATATTTGAATCAGGTACAAAAGTTTTCTAAATACAAAACATTTAATCTTTACTTTTATCCTTATTTTTCAGTTCTTCAACAACAGGGGCTGAAGATGATGCTCCTTGGTCTGTGCTCTTTTAGTCCGTCTTTCTTGACCCCGAGCAGAGGCAGATGTAGAAGCATCACCTTCTTCATTATCAGCATCATCTACTCTCTTCTTTCCCTGAGTCCTTCATCATCATCCTCATCATCTCATCGGAATCATCATCATCCTCTGACATCCGGTAATTTTACGTTACCAACTCCATTAATACCGTTATGTCTTGCATACACGTGTCATGACCATACACTAGTTGTCGTTTAACGTTGGTGACCCGATATAATTAATAATGTTACATTAATGATAATCTAATTGATTAGATGATTATTGTGTTATGCTTATGTGTTTACGCGATTTAATGTTAACAGTGAATTTTATCGCGTAACATGGAAACACGTATATTTAAATTGCCTATCTTGTGAATAATGGAAATAATGTAAATATTATTATTGTTGATTAATAATATTGGTATTGTTAAGTTAAAACCTTTTAAAAAGTGTTTAAAAGAATAGTTTCATAAAATATAAATAAAGGGGGTTAAGTGTAATTACCTAAAACTAAGACTTAAGAAAATTAACAACCCTAATCCCCCCAAACCCCATTTCGGCCGCAACATCCATTCCAAGCCCCCTCACCTTTGAATTTCAGTGTTCAACAATCATTTGCTACGGTTTTGGTCAATTTCAAGCTATAGAACACGTTAGAATCATCAATTGCAAGATAATACGTGAAAAGGTTAGAATTTTACAAGTTTTATAGGTTTTCTTATATGGCCGAACCCTAATTCGGATTTGGGTTCAAAAATTTGAAGTTGTTGTTGTTTGATGATGTTAGTATGTTAGTTAGATAGTATACATGTTGTTTAACGTCGATTATGCAAGATGATACGTTTTTGATGAATGTTCATGAACTTTGATTCAAGATGAACCTAATTCGAAAATTGATGTTGATTATATGAAGTTGATGATTGTTAGATGATTATATGTGTTATTTTGGTTGGGTAAGTGCTAGATTACATTGATCTTGCAAGAAATTGATGAATTGAATGTTGTGTCATAGGTTACTAATAATAGTAACTTTATTTTGTCAAGAATGTTGAATTAGGGATGAATGGATGTTATGGATATGTTTATGATGATGTTTAGATACTAGATTGTTGTTGTGAACTATGGGAGTTCAAGAACACATGTTAGAACCCATACTTACTAAAGATAGTAACTTTTTGGGATATGAATTGATGAATTATATTAGTTTGGTGTTGTTGATCATGCCTAGTTATGTTATGAACTTGATTAGGTATGTAATTGATGAATTTGTGATTGTTATGGATGGTAGTTCACTTTTGAGTATTACTTTCCCAAAAGGGAAACTCTATTTTCGATGTACGTTGGATATTATGAGTTGGATATTATGAGTTGGATATTATGAGTTGGACATGTTTTTGGTGTTAAGATCAGGCTAGAGTGTTTATTGTGGTTGTCTAATGTGATAGAACGTGTTATATGACTTGTCTGATATTTAGTGGTATGATAATCTAAGTAATGCATTGGGTAATGTAGTACCACATGTGATCCATTTGAATGATAACCATGTATGTTATATGTTCACGTTCTTATTGAATTATAACTCATGATGTCACCAACGGGTCAAACGGGTCAACTGGGTCAAACGTGTCTGTTTTCTAAAACCTTGAGTCTTTGGTTGTGGTGTGCTTAGGGTTCCACATGTTATCTGTTTACACGTACTTATGTACTTACTGATCTAGGTAACCTCTGAAGGTTGTCTGTCCACTCTTTCTTCCAAGTAAACCCTAAGTATTTGTTACGCATATCAGGTGAGTTCATGCCCCACTCTTTACTTAATCTTTTTTGGGGGAGATAGCATACTGGTAATTTACAAATGCTTTATATATTTATGTTGTGTATATTATTAATATAGTGCTGTTTATCATGGAAAAGTCCTCACACTTTCGAATTGTTAATATTGAATAGCGGGGAAACTTGGGTAGTACTACTGGGTCTGATGAGCCCCACCTGTGTGACTCGAGGTCAACCGGGTGCAATTTGTCCTAATGACATTGTCACGACCTGATAAGTCATGATAGGAGGCACAACTTATCACAGTCAGCTTCAATTGCGAAATCACTATGAATTAATATTATTGTAATAGATTAGCTATCTGTTACAATACACTACTTATATATCACAACTGTTAATTGTTTATATTTGAACGTCAACTCTTGAACTCACCAACCATTGTGTTGACATTTTTAGTATGCTATTCTCAGGTCGTTAGCTCGGCTCACCATTAGGAGCATACACGGTCCAGCATGCATCCTAAGGCTTTAATTCATAGATACATTTGTTGTCTTTTATTCATGGGTTTTTAAACATGGAATGGCGTGTGTTTTGCCACATTATGCATTTTTTATACTTTGGATTTGTCGTATTTACAAAACGCTTCCGCATAGTTTTCAAGTTTGAACTTTGGTTGATTTCATTCTAACATTGGCATATAGAGTCGTTCTGGGTAACTATTGACTGTGATCTTGGTTTGTTCACACGCCTCGCGTAAAACTCCGCACGTGGATTTTTAGGGTGTGACATCCTCATCCTCATCATCATCATCATCATCATCATCATCACCTTCACCTTCCCTGATCTTGAACGGCTCATCTTTTGACCCTTTCAGTTGGAGCATAATCTTCTTGTTCTTCGCCTCCAAATCCTCAATCCTCTTAACTGAATGAGCATTCTGCTCCTGAAGCTGGGTAATCTGCTGTGCTTGAGTGGCATTGAGCTCCATAAGCTGACTTAGCTGTGTAGCTCTTTGCTCATCAGCAGCTAACAGCTTTAGCACCATCCAGTTTAGGTAGGCAAGTTGTTCCTCTATCCCGATGGAGGTAGAGTGGCTCCATGGCTCAGTGGGAAGTTAGGAGAGTTTTTGCTCTTTGGTTGTGGTAGTGGTGGTGGATGTGGTGAATATGGGTGGTGGAATGTGGGTGGATGGTGAAGGAGTGGCTATGGTAGTGGTGTTTGGAAGTGTGGTAGTGATGGTGGGAGGTGTGGTAGTGGTGGTAGGGAGTGTGGTGGTGGTGGTGGTAGCTGTAGTAGAAGTGGTGGAAGTGGATGTGGTGGTAATCAAAGTAATCCTCCTTCTTTTACTCTTCATCCCATGGGCTGAGCCATCCTCTTCTTCCTCGATCCCTTAGAGGAGGATGCTCCCTCTAGGCTGATGGGATGGTCTGGGATATATGATGGATCAGTAGTAGCAGCAGCAGCATCCCGGGACTCACCCTAGCGTCCACCAACCGCCGCAAGCCCTCTTTTAGTGGCAACTACCTTGCTGCCCACTATCCGTACCAAGGGCTCCTTATCCGACTCCTCCTCATCTATCTGAGAATCGGGGTGTATTGGGCCGGCTCAGATCCACTTGGAGCCTCATTGCCTTGACCATCGCCTTGGTCGTCGTCGTCATCTGAGTCATCGGTGGGTATCTCAATAGGCTCAACATCGGAATCACTGTCATCGTGACACCATTTCCTCCTAGAGGGGGCCACATAATCCCATCGGGCCAGATGCCCAAAAAATCATCTGACGGGGAGTTTCACCTACTTACCCCTGTACACCTTCATCCTACCCAGTATAGTATCATCCATAACCTCTAGTGTCACCATATCATCACTCTCCTTTGGTAGCAAAGGAAGCTTCTGGTCTAAGATCATCTGAAGGAACCAAGGTACATGCAGAAGCCTTCCTTGCCCTTGGCCTCTATATTCTCGACCAGGTAAATGAAGATCATCCGTGAGAAACTGAATGGGTGGTTCAATACTTGAGCAACGTATGCATTCTGGATTTGAATAGAAAGCTCATCAAAACCCCCTTTCCTCGAGGCAATGCACTTGAGGATAACATGCACCAAGTACTTGAACTGGGGACACATATTGCTCTTGTTGAGCACACCAGCGTTTATGACCCTAGAGTACTTGATCCTCATAAAACATCCCCGCACAGTCAGGGGATGTAGCCTAGTCGGGCAGTCTCAGTCCTCTCCAAACTCCAAAACTCTCCTGATATCATCCTCGCTGGCCGTAATATCTTATCCAAAATGGTACTCCGAATACAGTGTGGCTCAGAGGACCTGTCTACAACCGCGCTTTCCTAGAAAGCCTGCTGAATAGATCTGTATGGCGTGCACAGTGTCGAGATAGCCTTGAAGATCCTCGATATCTGTAGAAAAGTAATAATACCCGCAAACTCAGAAGCTTTCCGGGACGTGACGTCAAGATGAGCACATATGTTGTGCTTCGTGCTCATCGTCCACCTACTAGCAATGTTGCTGTAACACAAGACACATAAACGTTAGAATTTTGGTAAGTGAATGGCATTTGAACTTTAATGAGCTTGAAACATTCTGTTCAGTCGTGCGAATGGACAGTGCGACTGAGCTTTAGTCATGCGATTTAGCTCAATCGTACGATTGAGCACACGACAAATTTTAGTCATAAGCTATACCATGCAGTTGAACCAGTCATGCGACTGAACTCATACGCTTGTTTCATTTGTGCGATCGAGCCATTCGCCCAGCTCAGTCGTGCGATTGAGTCATTCGCCCAGCTCAGTTGTGCGATTGAGGTTCATCAGCATGTCCATTCGCATAACTCTCTGTGTTTCCAATTAAATTCAAATCTTGGGCTAAACTTGATGTTAAACGTTGTGGATTGGCTCATTAGACTCGCAAACGCTCTAAATAACATCTAATACTCTTTAAGTTCACGGTTTAGTTCATTTTATAGGTTTATTTTGACAACTTAGGCTCGGTTCTTATTTTGAACAAATTCCGTCAATTAGGGCTTGATTTAATGGAATGTTTAGGTCGGGATCTTCGCACAATACCTGTAGATGTAAGTAATAATGTTAGAATCAACAAGAACAGGTGGAAAATGCTTAAACGAAATTTTGGCAGAGTTTGGGTGTAGTCGTACGAATAGAGAGCGATTTAGGGTTGGTGACAAAGAGCGACCGACTCTGCTCTATTTATTCTAGGTTTACTTTCAGTCGTGCGACTAGACCTATTCACACGCTTCATTCGTGCTACTGGGGCTCAGTCGGTCACGTTTAGTCGTGCGACTAGGCTTTAGTCGTGCGACTGGTTCAGTCGGTCACCTCCATTCGTGCGATTGGTTCTTTCTAGTGATCCAATCGCATGGATTGATCCATGCTTATGGTCCAATCGTATGTCTGGTCCACACGTGTGGTTCAGTCGTGCGACTGGACCTATTCGCATGCTTCATTCGCGCTACTGGGGCTCAATCGGTCACGTTCAGTCGTGCGACTGGTTCAATCGGTCACCTCCATTTGTACGATTGGTTCATTCTGGTGAGCCAATCGCATGGATTGACCCATGCCTATGGTTCAATCGTACATCTGGTCCACACATGTGGTCCAGTCGTGCGATTGGGCTCATATGTATGATCCAATCTTGCAACTGGTCCATACTTATGATCCAGTCGTGCGAATGGCTAAGACTTATGAGTTTCACCTCATTCACTTTCACACACTTAACTCGTTAATTTTTTATAAGACATTATCACCATTGATCATCTTTTTAATTTGAAAATCTGTTGATCACCTCAGACGTGATCCTTTTAACAAAACTGTTGATCACCTCAAACGTGATCCTTTTTACTTAAAAACCCGATTGGTCACCTTAGACATGACCTCTTTTAAGTGAATGATTCATAGATTGAATCCAAATGCATAGTCCGACTTTTACCTACCAAATGACTAAAACTAACTAAATAAGTAAAACAACTAGAAATTTAAAACGAAACCAACACATATTTTTGTATTTTTGTATGGAGGATTTAACCTATTAGAGTACTTTTAACCGATTTTATTCTTGGACAGCACAGATTCAATTCTAGTTTATCGTTTCTGGTACAATTCATTATGGAATCATACAGGTATTCAGAATCATTTGAGACATTTTAATAAACTATTTTAATGTTGGATTCTTGTTTTGACCGAGAGTCAATAGCAATTTTAGGAAATCATACTAGAGCTACAAGATGCACATAATGATTTTGACTTTCAAGAACCGCAGCTCACGATGATTGTCAGTATACTTATCCTCTTAAATCCATACACAGATTTTTGACACACATTGGTGATGAGTTAAGGTTTAATTATTTCAACAAGCATTTGTGGATCCCACGCTTATATGGTAATCAATGTTACTTAGGAGATTTTTGAGCGGTACGGGTATATCAAGAAGAGAGTATTCTTAGAGCTTTCAAAGAGATGCCAAGCCTCAAGTCAGTGCCATCGCACAACAGAGATGCACAACAACAATGATTCTCGAATATATAGGTTATGCTTATCCTCAGTCAGTGCCACCGCCACAGTAGAGAGGCACACAACCTATCTTCTTGTTAGAGCATTTATTTTCTTTTTGCACATAACGCACCAACAACATAAGTTATTAGCTTGATTGAATTTCACATTTTTCCATGTGCTTTGCTTATTTTTATGGTCGTCCACATACATTTGTGGTGTTTATTTTGCTCTTCACCCCTTATTGGAACTGCGTTGATTATGTTAACCAGGGATAAGATGGAAACCCACAACAAGTTGAACAACTTAGTTTGCAATTGGAACCACCAATGAGGTCTACTCATCTATTGTGTTGAATCTACCGACACATCATATAATAAACTAGCAGCCTCTAGTCTACTTCCTCTATGTTACCTTGGTAGCATACTAGTTTTACTATCATTTTTCCTTTTATTTTGCTTAGACTTTTAGACTTAAACTTTGACTTTTGCATCTTAATCAGTTACACCCTTTTAAAGTCCCAAATAATCAGTTCCCTGTGTACTATCATTTTCCATATACATTGAATCAGTATCACAGATTTGATTACTTTCCTTTTAGCTAAGCTGTCCTTCTCCCTCTTTTTTAAGTAATTAAATAAAGCAGCTAATTTAATGCTAATCTAACCTATTCTTCCCTCAAAATTCTAAAACCGAAAATATTTTTGTGTTTTTGGATTTTAATAAACAGAAAATAAAATAAGATAAAATAAAATAAAATAAAAGTTTGTCGGACTAGACATTTTCTTCTTTAGAAATCACATCAGTTTTCCTTTTCACGCCATTAACCTCTAATAGATATAAAAACCTCGGTTTATCAAATGCTTTTATGTAGAGGTCGGCGCGTTGAAAATCCGTATATATTTTAACCACATCGATTAATTGCTTTTCAAAACAATCACGTATAAAGTGATCTTAATGCCGATGTGTTTAGTTTTAGGATGTTGGACTGGATTTTTTGTTATGGCTATAGCAGTATAATTATCAACATAGATAGGAGTGTTAGAGAATTGCAAACTGTAGTCGCGCATTTGCTGTTGAATCCAAATGATCTGCGAACAGCAACTTGCAGCAGCAACGTATTCAACTTCACAAGTTGACAGAGCAACCATGTCTACTTCTTACACTGCCAGGTGACTAATCTTCTCCCAAAAAATTGACATCCTACAGATGTTGACTTGTAGTTCATTTTGCAGCTACCATAATCCGAGTCACTATACGCTGTAAGCTCAAAATCATCATCATGAGGATACCACAACCCGAGTGTTGGAGTACCCTTCAGATAACGGAAAATCCATTTAACACCTATGAGATGGTTAACTTTCGGTTTCGCTTGATATATGGAACACAAACATGTCACATACATGATATCAGGATGAGACGCTGTGAGATACATTAGGGATCAAATCATTCCTCTATACATTGTAGCATCAACCAGATCACCATTTTTGTCGGGTGCCACATCGTGGTTCGTGGCAAGTGGAGTTCCAGCAGCTGAAGCATTCTCCATGTCAAACCGACTGAGGATATCCCCTACATATTTAGTCTGATGCAATTCCTTTTGGTGTCCGATCCACCTATAATCCTAGGAAGAACTTCATCTCCCCCATTGCACTCATCTCAAATTCTTCTTTCATGACAGATTCAAATTCTTTGCATAACTCTTCATTTTTGGAACCGAAGATTATGTCATCCACATAAATCTGTACTAGCAGTAATTCTCCATCCTTTTCTTTGATGAACAGTGTACCATCAATAACTCCTTTACGAAAGCCGTTTTCACCAAATGAGTTGAGAGTTTCTCATACCATGCTCTCGGGGCTTGATGGAGCCCATAGAGAGCCTTATCAAGCTTGTAACTTTGTCCCGATGATAAGGATCCTCAAATCCTTTAGGTTGACTGACATACACTGTCTCACGGATTTCACCATGAAGGAATGCACTCTTGACATCTAGTTGATAAACTTTGATCTTCATGTAAGATGCATAGGCTAGAAGATACGGATTGCTTCCATTCTAGCTACAGGTGCAAACACTTCATTGTAATCAATTCTTTTGACTTGTCTAAAACCTTGAATGAAAAGTCGAGCATTGTTTCTTATTATGACCTCTTGGTCATCTTTCTTGCACATCAAGACCCATTTGGTGCCAATTACTTTAGCACCTTTTGGCCTATCCACCAGTGTCCATACTCCTAGCTTCTTGAATTGAATAAGTTCTTCTTGCATGGCGCTCACCCATGCCTCATCATTTAAGGCTTCACTTACATATTTTGGCTCAAATAGAGACACAAAACATCAATAAGCACCGTCGTGAAGATACCATTTTTCCATGACTAAGGCATAATCAGCTGAGTATAGCTGATTTCTTGTCTGTACTCCCGATTGTACATCCCCTATGACATTGTCTAGGGGATGATAGACATTTAGTCGAGATCCGAGAGTGGTGGGAACAACTACTTCCTGATCCAGATTTTGAATTCCTGGTTCAGTAGCTGTAGCCATTGAAGTGCGAGGTTCTGAAGTGTCAGAGGCATCAACATCTCATGCTTGTGTCCTTTTAGTAGAAGGAACCTGTTCCTCCTGATCCACCTGTTCAGTCTCCACTTCTTCATCATCATAGGAGGAATTGCTTACCTCAAGTGCTCTCCCTAAAGTACTAAAAGATTCACCTTGTGAATCTGATGTTGTCGAGTCTAGTGACGATGTGTTTAAGACATCGTACATCATTTTGGTTGATAACTCATCATCAGGAGGGGAGAGAGGGATGTTGAAGGACTTAAAGAATCCATCATAGTCGAAAAAAAGTGGGCCCTTTCCAGTAGGGGGAGTGGTGTATCTCTGAACGTCAACGTTGCACCACACTTCTACTTGACCCGTTGAGTTGCTGTAAACTCTCTTATTTGGTATATTGTATCCTTGAAAAATACCTTCTTCAGCCTTCTCACTGAACTTCCCTGACTGAGTTTTCTTCAGTAGCATACATGGTGCGCCAAATGGTTTGAGGGACTCCATATTAGGTTTACGTCGCTGGAGCAACTCATAACACGTTTTGCCATGACGTTTGACCACCAAGACTCGATTGAGGGTGTAACATGCATTGGCAACTGCCTTGTTCCAAAATTGGATAGGCAGTTTCGAGTATGCTAGCATTGTGCTTACTATCTCTATCAAGCTCCTGTTCTTCCATTCGGTACTCCATTCATTTGTGGAGTGTAGGCAGATGTGAACTGATGTACAATTCCTTTCTCTTTGCAGAATGCCTCCATCCACTAGTTCTTGAACTCCGTGTCGCTGTTTGAATGAATCCGTCTCACTTTCAGCTTGTAGAGAGATTCCAAGGTAGTCACTAGCTGTTTGAGTGATTCAAATGTCTCTGATTTAGATTTCAGAAACATTACCCAGGAGAATCTTGAGTAGTCATTAGTGACTACATAACAGTACAAATCACCAGCGATGCTTTTGGTGCTCAGAGGACTAAACAAATCCATGTGTAGAAGTTAGAGAGGTAGTTCAATGGAATTTACTTTCTTTGTCTTGTGAGACTTCTTGGTCTGTTTACCTTTCTTACGTGCTATACAGAAATCCGGAAGTTGAAAATTCTTGACATTAACTCCATTGACTAAATCATTCTTGATCAGATGATTCTTCTTCCGTGGATTGATGTGTCCCATTCTCCTATGCCAGGAGATCAAGTACATCTCAGTTGCCTTTGACAAGAAGCATTGAACTTGATGATCGGTTGTAGAGGCCTTTGATAGATCAAAGACATATAAGTCATTATATCTTGAAGCTGACATTAAGATTTGGTCCTCCGGGATAATGTAATCCTTCTTCAATACATAGCACTTCTTGTTGTCAAAAACAACTTTGAATCCTTTGTCACATATCTAGGATACTGAAAGCAAGTTATTCTGTAGTCGTTGAACGTAGTTAACCTTATCAAACTTCACTTTCTGGTTTCCCACTTCGCCTTGAGCGGTGATGTATCCTCCTTTATTTCCAGCAAATGATACATGTCCCCCTTTAATTTGTTTGACATTTGAAAAGAGAGACAAGTTCCTGGTCATGTGCCTAGACACCCCACTATCAACAATTCAGGTATTTGTGATAGCACTGTAATGGACACTGTAGAGAATATGCATAGAGCTGAAGCAACCCAAGCATGCATGATTCACAAGTACTGAAGAAGAATGCTTTGGAAGTTTCACACATGCAACAGTTATTCTAAGTGTGAAATCTTCCGAAGCCAAGACCAATATCTTTCAAAGCCAAAGATGAAGTCTTCCGAAGCTTTAGAGACAAAGTCTTCCAAAGCCTCAACTCTCGAAGACAGATTTCTTTCGAAGACTTTTAGTAACATGCTTTATCTAATGTACAATTCCATAAAGCTGGACACCTTTCCACTGTATCTCTGTAAAGTCACCAACTTGCATGAGTTGGTGAAAAGGTCCATGCTTTTGGTAACTGTATATTAAGGTCTTGAGTCTGTAAACTTTCTACTTCATGTACTTTATCCTTTTTGTAATAGATTAAGATGTGAGCTATGGCATGTCATAGTCACAAAGTAAAAAGGCAATCTGCCTTTTTGACTCTACAATTGATTTTGTTTTGAGTCTAGTCAATTGTATCCAGCTGGCTTTCATAGTATGGCCGGCTATAGGATGTAGTATAAGTATCTCATGTTCTTGTAACTTTATGGATATGCTTTATAACACTTGTAATAGAACATAGAGAAAGCAATATACTGCATTCTTGAAAACCATATACTTGTGTTATGTCTCTTACATTACTTGTGTTCTTAGTGTCTTATTGTGGTTAATCAAGTTTACTATTTGTTTAAGTTTAGTTAATCTCCTCTTTGTGTTGTTGTGTTGTAAGTGAATCTCCTTCACCGATCCTGCATTTGGTATCAGAGCATTCCAGGATTTTGATATAAGATCTCTGACGGGTTTACTAGAACACAAAATGCAAGTTTAACCACTTAAACTTTCAGAAAACGCAGCGGATATGTAGCTTTTAATACCGATTTTAAAGCTGAAAATTTCATGTTCTTAGTGAAGTTTTAAGATGAAAACAAACCCAAATCAAAAGGATCATTATATGTGAATGATCAAGCTATGAACATATGCTAACTACACATAAAATTACAGCTACATAGAGCTGTGATTACTACCTTTCTTCAGCAAAAACGACTAAGGAAAGGTTGAATGATGCTCCAAACGACCAAGACTTCAAGCAAGAAATCCTCAAGTGTTTATACCCCAAGCCTTGAAGCAAAAACCCTTCTTGTTAGGGAGAAATAACACCAAGAACAAAGCTGAAAACTCCTCTTGTTTCTGCTGGAATTGCCGTGAATAGGAGAGAGGAGAAGAAGGAGTGTTTTGTTCAAATTGCATGTATGGAATTAATGAATCAATTGAGTGTATGGCTAGTGATGTTTGTGTGTTTTCAAGACACAATGTGGTCCAATCAAAAATTACAAGGGGGCGGCCAAAAGAGAGGATTTGAAAGAGTTTCCCCCTTTAATTTTTGTAACACATAACACATTGTCACTAGTCATATGTCACACAATAAAAGATCACTTTCTAGACACAATTTATAAGTGTGACATATGTGCTCTTTAATTAAACAATTTAATTAAAGTACACTCATGTGTTATTAGTGTTATTTAAACCCCTTTTAAATGACAAGAATAACAATAAACACATCAACAAATTATCCTTATAATTTGTTCCATCTCATATGCAATTTATTTAGAAAACCCATTTTCTAAATTGGTGTAAATATTTAATTGCATGATCATATCATCAATTAAATATAAATTGGTGTTTGCTAAGCTTGTTATTGGGTATAACCCGACTTGGATCATAACGTATTAACCACATCCATATTCTAAGTGTCTTGGGCACACAGAATCCTTCAATCTCCCACTTGCCCAAGATTCATAGAAGATTGATGCAAGCAGTAAATACCGCCTAACAACGGTTTACTACCCTTAATACGCATGACTTATAGCCATTCAATAACATCATCCCTTTCAAGTACCCTACTTGAAAAGATTTAGGTGAATCAATCATCTATCCTTTTGTCACAGATGTCATGTTAAATCCAAGAACACAGAATGATCATTTCTTGTTGATTTAACTTGTCAGGCCTTAGACATCTAACTCTCAACGAATAAGAAGAACAATTCCGTCTTGACTACATACGTTTCTCACAACACCTCATGTTATATCTGAACATACCCTTATGTACTGTCCACTATTTCAGGACAATGAAGATTAGCTCAAGGTATAATACTTAGTGAATATCAAAACTCAATATGTATCTCAGGTCGGAGGATACCAAATGATATTCGCCTTACTCAAATTTACTTATGATCAATCATTAAGATTCCATGTAGTAAAATTTGAGATGCGGGTTAGTCCAATATTTGTGTCCCACAAATACCTACGAACCTTGGTAGCAACCCATTTCTCTATATTCATCCTTATGAATATCAATCAATCCAAGTTTATAATAATCTTACTCTCACACTTGTTCCCACAAGTATGAGCGACTACGGACATTTTAGAGTAAACATTTTACTCATGGATAAAACATGCTAAGTAGGAACATTAATTGAAACACTATAACCAAATAATTTTATTCAAATAATATAGAGTTCCACATATCCAAATACAATATTTACAGATCAAATCCAATCACTAGAATATCAAAGTCCCATGGCACAAGTATGACCTTCATGCTTTGCCTTTTCAAGGAGCTTCGTGAGGATCCGCAATGTTTTGATCCATGTGAACTTTGCGAATACATATCTTTCCCTTTTCAACTTCATCTCGTATGTAGTTGAATCTCCGCTCAATGTGCCTAGTCTTTTGATGAGCACGAGGTTCCTTGATTTGAGCAATCGCACCCTCGTTGTCACAAAAGATCTCTAGGGGTTCCTGAATGGAAGGACAACCCCTAGATCAGCAATGAATTCTTCAACCATGCAGCTTCTTGAGCTGCCAATGAAGCGGCGATGTATTCTGATTCTGTAGTTGATAGAGCCACCACATCCTGCTTGGAGCTTTTCCAAGAGACAGCTCCTCCATTCAGAATGAAAATGTATCCCGATTGTGACCGTGAATCGTCACGATCGGTTTGGAAACTCGCATCCGTGTAACCTTTTACAACGAGCTCCTCGTCACCAGATCCATAGATCAGGAACATATCTCTTGTCCTCCTTAGGTACTTAAGTATGTTCTTAACAGCCATCCAATGACTGTTTCCAGGATTTTGCTGGTAATGGCTTGTCATGCTCAAGGCGCATGACACGTCCGGTTGAGTGCATATCATTGCATACATGATGGATCCAATAGCAGATGCATATGGGATTGCCTTCATTTTATCTTGCTCATCCTTTGAGCATGGACATTGAGTCGTACTCAATATCGTTCCTCTTTGAATAGGTACGGTACCTTTTATTAGTGTTTTCCATCTTGAACCTTTTCAAGATCTTATCAATGTATGCACTTTGATTCAAACCAATCAACCACCTTGATCTATCCCTATAGATCTTTATTCCCAGAATGTAGACGGCTTCACCAAGATCCTTAATGGAAAAACAACTTCCAAGCCAGGTTTTTACACCTTCCAGGGTTAGAATGTCATTTCCAAATAGTAGTATGTCATCAACTGACATGATCAGCGATCACAAGTTTGATGTATTAGGATACAAGGCAGCGGAATACAAACAAGAATTAGACAAATTGTAGCAAGCAATCGATACTTGTAAGCATTAAGAACGCATACGGTTATAGGGAGAGAATATATATTTCTGATTTCAAGGAATGTTTATAGAGGTAGAATATTTCTAATCAAATCATTCATTCATTCAATTCATTCACACTCGTTACAATAAGTTGTCACTCCTTATATAGAGTGCAACAATCACTGCTGTTATCACGGAAAGTGACAACTGGCAGATCTAATACAAAAATAACTAATTCTTAACAAAAACTGAAATGTTCACAACTACTGAGAACATATCAGCCTTAAGTACAAAATATAAAACTACTGAAACTACAACGACTGAAGAACAAGCTCTTCAGTCGTTTTACAAAACTACTGAAACATAAAAATATAAAAATACTGATATCTAACTACTGAAGAAGTACTCTTCAGCAGTCACATGACAAACTACTGAGGCTTCAGTACTTGATCTTCAGACTTTGACCTTCAGGTGTTTCATCAACTGATGACTTCAGTAGATATCATCAGCTGATGTCTTCAGTCTTTGTCTTCAGACTTTGTACATCAGTTGTTGATCTTCAGCACTTGTAAACTCTTCAGCTGTTGTACTTCAGTACTTTGGTCTTTCAGCTTTAGCACTTGTGTTCTTCAGCTGTTGTACTTCAGCACTTTAGTTCTTCAGCTTTGAGGTCTTCAGCACTTGATCTTCAGCTGTTGAAGTCTTCAGCACTTGTCAAACTACTGATGAGGCTTTCAGCAGTTGTTGTGATACCATGTGGGACTTAGAGGTTTTCTCATCTTGGCTCATTGGTTCTTTTGGTCCAACAAACTCCCCCTGAACCAATGCAGCCAAAACCTCTAACTTATTTATTCTCCCACTTATTGATGGCAAAATGTTGGTCTTTTTCCTTCTTGATCAGTAGAGAAGATGACCCATGTAAGCTCCGGCCTGGGAAGAAACCTCAAATATTTGTTTGGCAGAGTATGAATGGGAACTCTGTTTGGGGAACAGGACACAGAGTTGTTATCCCATTCATGAGATTCACTTCCCATAATGAGTCTGTACGACTCTCTTGTGTAGGCCTCAAGGAAGGTGATTTGTTCCTCCATGGTTAGCTCTTCAGCACCTCCTTCAACAATGATTCAGGCCCATAATACTCAGACAGGTATTTGGCCTGTTTCCCATTCTTTAGCTCCACAGTTGTTATTATTCTGTATGCAAACTCATCCGGGTGATTACCTCTAGGAACAACTGGAGCTCATTTTTCCTGACTTCCTCAAGCCTCTTGTAAACTGTTAGGATCTCAGCCCTTGGTTTAATCGATTGAACAGATTTAGCAGCGGATTAGCTCAGAATTAGACAAATTCAACAAGAACATTGATATAAAACGATAAAAGAATTTTGTTATAAAGAGAGAAATATCCGACAAAAGGATATTGCATTAGGATTGTCGGCCTCAAAGGCACGATTACAGGTGAGTCATCTTTCCTTATAAAGAAAAGAATGACGTAGGCTGATGTCACTTAAGTGACATGTAACCGTTTTATAACTACTGATGTTAACAACTACTGAAGATGTCAACAACTGACATCTTCTTACAAATGTTCCTAAGTGTTAAACATCTCATTACAACTACTGAAAAACTAAAACTACTGAAACTACAACGACTGAAGAGCTTGTTCTTCAGTCGTTGTAGTTTCAGTAGTAGTTTTATGTTTTTCAGTAGTTGTAAATGAGATGTTTAACACTTAGGAACATTTGTAAGAAGATGTCAGTGTTGACATCTTCAGTAGTTGTTAAACATCAGTAGTTATAAAACGGTTACATGTCACTTTCAAGTGACATCAGCCTACGTCATTCTTTTCTTTATAAGGAAAGATGACTCACCTGTAATCGTGCCTTTGAGGCCGACAATCCTAATGCAATATTCCTTTTGTCGGATATTTCTCTTTATAACAAAATTCTTTTATCGTTTTATATCAATTGTTCTTGTTGAATTTGTCTAATTCTGAGCTAATCCGCTGCTAAATCTGTTCAATCGATTAAACCAAGGGCTGAGATCCTAACAAATGGTATCAGAGCAGGTTAATCATTGATCGATCTAACAATTGATCATTGAAACTGTTCAATCGCTCTAAGTTTAATCGAATTAGCAAAATTCGCAAGGATCTGTTATAGAGATTGAGAGTGTATAGCTTCTGGCCATTTATTTGAGGTTCTGTGTGGTTTTGAGCTAAATTTACTGTGTTTTACTTGAATCTGTCTGATTTCCACAATGACTACTTCTTCTAATGATCCTTTCAATACTGGATCCTCTACCAAGCCTCCGATCTTGGTGAGGAATGAGTATAACATTTGGCAGAGAAGATTGCTCCATCACCTGTCTGTCAATAGCTCAGGTTGTTGGACATCTGTGGTACATGGACCACATAAGCCAATGGTGAATGATCCGAAACAAACCAGTTGGTTCCAAAGAAGAAGGAGCAATACTCCGATGAGGACAAGAAGTTGTTTGAAATCGATGCAAAAGCCATGGAATTTTGGCTATGGCTATTCCTAATGAGATTTACTCTGGGCTTCTGCATTGTGAGTCTGCTCATGACCTCTGGAATGCCATCAAAGAACAATTTGGTGGTACTGATGAGGTTTTAGCAAACAACAGGGAAATCCTCGCCCAACAATATGAGACTTTCTCTCATAGAAAGGGTGAGACTCTGACTCAACAATTTGAGCGGTTTTCATGTTTAATCTGAATTGAAAATGGTAAACATGAATATACCAGGAGTCAGATGAACCATAGATTCTTAAGATCACTGCCTGAGAGATGGAACACATATACCATTGTTCTACGCTCAAATGCTGATGTTGATCGCCTATCTCTCACCCAACTTCATGGGAAACTGCTTACATTGAGAGAGAGATAGAGCAGAAAAGGAAATTGGTTTCATCTGGCAAACTCACTGAGGATTTTGTCCAAGGGAACACTGCCCTGATTGGACATCAAGAGTCAGAATATGCGTCATCTGAAAGCCAGTATGATGAGCATATTGATTTCTCTACAAACACTTCTGAGCCTGCCTTTGTGAGTGTTGATAGTTATTCTGCTGGTTGTAATAGTGACAATCTATGTTTCATCATGGATGATCTCAAGGGGATTGCTGATGATGACTTAGAAGAGATGGATATTTGAGCCAAATGGCCTTGATAAATATCAGATCTCAGAAGTTCTACAAAAGAACTGGAAGGAAATCCCAGGACTCTCTGGCAAAACCAAAGTTGGTTTTGACAAGAGTAAGTTGAAGTGCCATAAATGCCCAGGCTTGGGCACTTTGCAAGAGAATGTAGATCATCTGGATCTAACTCTCTGCACCCTTTGTGACTTTCCCTGGCAATAGTCAACAAAACAGAGGGCAACAACCTGTCAATTCTGGTTATCATCATCAACCACAATCTCCTGCATATTTTGTTCCACAGGGGCCAATGCCATATCCATACCCCTGCTATTACATGCCACAACCAGGTCAGGTTCAAGCACCCACTGCTCAACAACCACATGCACTCCCTGAGCCTCAACCATCCCAATCTCATCAACCTAATCAACTTCAACAACACAGCTTCTTCACACCAGGTGTTGTTGACTGGAGCAGTTTACCAGATGATGTGTCTGGTAATGAACAACTGTTCTCAGGTGCTGGTCAACATGGTGGTGAGCATCCTTTTGGAAATCTAGCTCTCATGGCTTTGGAATCCTCTGATGGATCATCCTCAAATACCTCTTCAACACAGGTATCACAGGTATCCTCTGAGGCTAAGGCCAAATTATGTTCTGAAACTTGCATAGCAGCATTTGCCTCTATTAGAGAAGCAAATGTGGCTTTAATCAAAAAATGTAGAGCTAGAACAAACAATTTCCAAAAATAAAGCTGAGTTTGAGTCTGTGCTAAAAGAGAAAACTGATGAGATTTACAAACTAAAATGCCAAATTTCTGATGATAAGGCTAGGGAGGATGTACTCTTAGAGAAGTACAAAGACCTCAAAGATACTCTTGCTGTCACCCAGGTAGAGTGTGATCGATGGGTACAATCTTGCAAGGGCTTTGAAATGCTTCTTAGTAAGCAAACAGCTTCCAATGTGAAGTTTGGAATTGGTTATAATCACATGCACAACTGCTCCTCCTACAGTTTTTGCTTCAAGAGCAGGAGCGGATTCTGATGGAGAAAGTAATGCATCAGTAGTTGAAGTCAAGCAGTAGTAATCCCTCTGTGAACCTACAGCTGATATTGATGGTTCAACTGCTGACACTCACATGATCAATGAGTTGATCAACCCAAGTGTTACCCCTAGCAGTACTGAGGGTACTGGAGAGCAGGGATAACATCTGGAGTTCAAATCCTAATGACTGACAGCACTGAAGAGAAGAAAACTGTCAGTAGGAAGGATTTGAAGCCTACTAAGGAAGTTGACAAGAAGGCAAAAAGTGCTTCTAAACTGCGAAGAGCAAGTCTTCAGTAGTTTCATCTTCTTTAGTTGATGATCACAGAAGATGAAGAAGAAGAAACCATGTGAAATATGTGGTCTATTCAATCATCTCACAGATGATTGTTGGTACAAAAAGGGATCCAAACTCAAACAAAAAGAGAAAATTAAAGAAAATTTGGCTAAAATGAAAACTGAGTTTGAGTCCAAGTTTGTACCAGCAGCATCAAATCCTGTTACTCCTATGATCAAAAAGAAATCTAAAAAGGAAGGAGTGCAACAGGCAATAGCTGAGGTTGCTCAAAAGAAGATGGTGCAACACAAGAACTCATCATCAACACCAATACCAATGTGTCTGAAGAGCTGAAAGCTCTCTCCCAGAATCAGACACAGCTGGTAATGATGGTTCAACATCTGTTGGGAAGAGTTAACCAACTTGATGGCCCTGTGTTGAAACCCCAGAAAAGGAGATCCAAGCCGAAGGATTCCTCTTCTACACCATCTCCTTCACCTCAAGCTATTGTGTCCAATAAAACTGTTAGTTTACCATCTGTTGATGAGACCAGGCCCAAAACCAAAAAGGTTTGGGTCTCCAAAACTAACTGATTGTTTATTTATGCAGGTTTCTTCAACATGCCAAAGTAGCATCTGGTATGTAGACAGTGGAGGATCTATGCATATGACTGGGAACAACTCACTTCTTATGACTACTCTCCAGGAAGGAAGGGATTTGTTTCTTTTGGCAATGATGCAAGAGGTTACATCATCGGAAGGGCCAATGGGAAATAAAGTTTGATGATGTCAACCATGTGGAAAATCTCAAGTATAATCTTTTGAGTGTCAGTCAATTGTGTGACAAAGGCCATGTTGCCCTTTTCACAAGCCAGAACTGCAGGATTCTGTCATCCAAAGTTCTGAGTTTGATTGACAAGGTATTGGATGCTCACACTCTCCTGAAGGCCAACAGGACAGGAAGAGTGTATGCCTTAGATCTTTCCAAGAAAATTGATCTCAAAGGCCATCCTTGCCTATTTTCCAAGGCCTCTCCTCAAGAATCTAATCTATGGCATAGAAGGCTGGGACATGTTAATTTCAAGAACATGAATCAGCTGATACACCATAGTTTAGTAAGGGGAATGCCTATGAAGGAGTTCAAGTGTGAAAACAACTGCACTGCTTGTTTGAAAGGAAAACAGCACAAGTTTCATTTCCACCTATTGAAGAACCAAAGTCCACTGCCGCTTACAACTTCTTCACATGGATCTCTTTGGTCCTGTGAGAGTGATGAGCATGGCACAGAAAAAATACTGTCTGGTAATTGTGGATGATTACTCCAGATTTGTATGGACTTTCTTTCTACATTCAAAGGATGAAGCTGCACAGAAGATCATAAACTTTGTGTTGTATGCTGAGAAGCAGTATTCCCTCTCAGTCAAGTGTATTAGAAGTGATATGGAACAGAATTCAGGAACAATACACTTGATGAATTCTACCTTTCCAAGGGAATAAAGAGACAGTTTAGTATTCCAAGAACTCCTGAACAGAATGGAGTTGTGGAGAGAAAGAACAGGACCCTCATTGAAGCTGCAAGGTCTATGTTGGCTGATTCTGGACTGCCATTGACTTTTTGGGCTGAAGCTGTCAACACAGCATGCTATGTGCAGAATAGAGTGCTAAAAATCAGAGGTTGATGAAGACTCCATATGAAGTTCTACATCATTTGGCCCCTCTCATTTCATTTTTTAGAGCATTTGGGTGTCCCTGTTTCATTCTCAACACAAAGGATCAGCTCCAGAAATTTGATCCTAAGGTGGATGCAGGGTACTTTGTTGGTTATTCATCAACTTGCAAGGCATACAGAGTCTTCAATTGCAGAACAAAGATGGTTGAAGAGACTTTACATGTCAAGTTCAATGAATCTCCAAAGGACAAGATTCCACAAAGCCCTGTGGAGCTCTTTGATTTGGACATACTGCAATATGTTCCTTATCAATCTCCTGCTGTTGCTCCTGTCAACAGTTCACCACCTGGTGTTACTACTGAAGATGATGATGATAGTAGTAATCACCTCTTCAGGTTTAGTGATCAACTGCCTGAGTCCTCTAAACCTGATGCTCCTGTAGCTCCAGCCGCACCATCCACAACAAATGCTGATGAGATTTCTGCATCCTCAACTTCATTTGAGTTGCCACCATCTTCATGGTTTCAAGAATCTGCATCAACATCTGCTGCTGCTGAAGACCCTACAAACACTTGCACAGATTTGATTGTTTACCAAGAGCTGAAAAATCACCCAATATCTCAAATCCTTGGTGATATCAATGCTGGTGTCTCAACCAGAAGCCAGTTGTCCAATTTCTGCTTCTATGCTCTCTTCATCAGTCAGCTAGAGCCGAAGAACTATCATGTTGCTTTGAGGGACAATGGATGGGTTGAAGCCATGCAGCTTGAGCTTCTTCAGTTCAAGAAACAGCAAGTGTGGGAGCTTGTTCCTCTACCCCCAGGTAAGTGTGCAATAGGCACTAAATGGGTGTTTAGGAAAAACTGATGAAAATGGGCTTATTGTTAAGAACAAGGCCAGACTGGTTGTGCAGGGGTTTGCACAAGAAGAAGGTATTGATTATGATGAAACTTTGCCCCTGTAGCCAGACTGGAGGCAATTAGATTGTTTTTAGCCTATGCTGCACTCCACAATCTTAAAGTTTTCCAAATGGATGTCAAAAGTGCTTTTCTATATGGTACAATAAAAGAAGAAGTTTATGTGTGTCAACCACCAGGCTTTGAGGATAATAAGCACCCAGAATGGGTATATAAGCTTGATAAAGCTCTTTATGGGTTGAAACAAGCACCTAGAGCTTGGTATGAGACCTTATCAAACTTTCTTCTACAGAATAATTTCACTAGAGGCTCCATAGATAAAACTTTATTTATTAAGAAGGTGGATCAGCATAAGCTACTTGTTCAAAATTATGTTGATGATATTATATTTGCATCCTCTGATCCCCAATTGTGTGAGGATTTCCAAACCTTAATGCAACAGAAGTTTGAAATGAGTGCAATGGGAGAATTACAGTTCTTTCTAGGTTTGCAAATCAAACAAAAAGCTGATGGAATTTTCATTCATCAGTCTAAATATACAAAAGATCTTTTGAATAAGTTTGATTTACAAAACTGTAAATCTGTTCTACTCCCATGTGCAACACCACACAATTGGATGTTGATCAGAAAGGTAAAGGTGTTGATGAAACCCTTTACAGATGTATGATTGGTTCCTTGATGTATTTAACAGCTTCTAGACCAGATATTATGTTTGCTACATGTGTTTGTGCTAGATTTCAGGCTGCACCTAAGGAGTCTCATCTGATTGCAGTCAAGAGGATCTTTAGATATCTGCAAGGCACACAATCTCTAGGCTTATGGTATTCCACTGGACATTCTTGCAAATTAGTTGCCTTCTCTGATAGTGACTATGCAGGATGTAAGTTGACCAGGAAATCAACTTCTGGTGGATGCCAATTCCTAGGCAACTGTTTGATTTCTTGGCAGAGTAAGAAACAAACATCTGTTGCTACATCCACTGCTGAAGCCGAGTACATTGCTGCTGCAAGTTGTACATCCCAAATACTGGCTTCAGAATCAACTTTTGGATTATGGCATTACAGAGACTAAGACTCCATTATTAATGGATAGTGCTTCAGCTCTTTGCATTGTCAAAAATCCTGTCCAGCACTCTAGGACCAAACATATAGAAATTAGACATCATTTTATAAGAGATTGTTTTGAAAAGGGTCTAATTAATCCTATGTTTGTGCCTAGTGCTGATGAGCTTGCAGACATTTTTACTAAGCCTTTGGATAGTTCAACTTTCCACAACCTGGTGTTAAGGCTTGGTATGCTGCAGCTAGAATAAGTGACAACTACTGATGATCTCAGTAATTACTGATGATCATTGGTAACCATGTCACATATAAGTACTGATGAGTTATTTTACCCTCAGTAGTTTTTATAACTACTGAAGGCTAAATGCTTTAAGTACTGGACTTTATCTGTTCTACACTACTGATGTAGTTACAACTACTGAAATCAGTAGAAACAGATAAGTACTGATGTCCTATGAAACTACTGAAAACAGCTAAAAGCTGATGAGTAAGTGTTGAGGACAGTATGAAACAGCTGAAAGGCTATGAATTGACGACAACTACTGATGAGTACTCTCTCTTCAGTAGTTCACAAACTGCTGTTTCTTAATAAACAACTGAAGCAATACCATGTCTTCAGTAGTTTCACAACTACTGATGACTAACACCAAGTCTTCAGTTGTTTACAACAACTGATGGCAAAACCACGGTCTTCAGTAGTTTCACAACTACTGATGACTAATACCAAGTCCTCAGTTGTTTCAACATCTGAAGTCCAACTTGTCTTCAGTAGTTTTTAAAACTACTGATGCCTAAATCAGAGACTTCAGTTGTTTCAACGTCTGATAGTAAACACCATGTCTTCAGTTGTTTTATAACTGCTGACCACACCAATACCATCAGTCGTTTCAAACGTCTGAAAGTTATACCACGTCATCAGTAGCTTCAAATACTGATGACTAACACCAAAACCTTCAGTCGTTTCATAACCCGTACCCTATATATACCTGATCCCTCTTTCAGAGTTTTTCATTCTTTCACGACCTAACTTTTCAAAAGCTCTGAAAACCTTTCACCTTCATTAATGGCGACCATGCAACTCAAACCTCGACACAACTGTGTCGCGTACCTTACAAAATCGCCCTTCTGGACCAAATTTGAAAATGCTATAAATCTTATGGTCCAATCCCCACTAAAAACGGCTTTCCTTTTAAATCCAATCATTTATGCCGATTCGCTACGTCAGTTCTGGATGAATGCGACCGTTAATGGAGAATCTATCCATTCATCTATCAACTCGCATAAGGTGGTCATCTCTACTGCTACCATCCGCCAAATATTACTGTTAGATGATGCTGCCTACCCTGTTGGATATCCTAAGCGCCAACTTGATCTTTCTTTGGACAACATGGATATCAGGGTGATCTTAGTGCTTCAACAATCCTGAAGAAACATTTTCCAGATGCTGAACGATTATTATTTCATATGGTAAATGTTTGCCTGGCTCCGAAGACTTCCTCTTGGGATCAACTGTCTTCCAGATGGCAACAGGTATTGTTCTCTATCCTTGAACAAGAACCACTAAACTTCTCTGAAATATTTTTTCTTGAACTCAAGGATATGGCCACAAAACCACTTTCTAACCGTTGGATACTATATCCTCGGTTTATAATGGCCATAATAGAGAATCAGCTTTCTGCTGAGGGACTAGTTGGTCTGGGAGTCCTGCTTTGGCTGTATTGCCGGAGGTATACTCCCGACACAACACTGACCAAACTCTCAAACAGGCTGCCAAGCTGCGCAAACCCACGCAGCTGGACCCACAGCCTCCACCTCCAAATCCAAAGTCCCCTCCAAACCCACAAAGAAGAAGCCTAAGAAAGCTACTCAGGGAATTGAGTCCCCTGTGGATGCTCCTGCTGCACCAACGCAGGTTATCTGCTGGAAATAACCCCCCAGTAGAGACTGTGACTCCACCACTGAAGCCGCTCAGGTTTCCTCTCAAAAGGAACCTGAAGCAACCACTCACAGGGAAGCCACAATGCTGGGATCCTCCTCACTTGAGGGGATTACCATTGAAGAGCACCACCTGTCCCGGGTGCACACTGCTTCCACACCCTCTCCTGATGCAACCGCCCCTCAAAGCCCTACTATCATTGTTGCAAAAGTGCTGACGCAGTTGCATTCCTCACCCCCACCCAGACACCAATTACTACTGGGATAACCTCACACCTGAGGGGGAGGATCAAAATGCTTCTGTCAACCCACAGCACAGGGGTTATCATGTTCCATCTTCTAGTGTAGATAAGGAGGTGCGAACTACTGGTGAGGCTGCCACTGCTTCTGACTCAGCAAATGACCAGGATGCAGTTGGTAACATCTCTAAGTCCTCACCAGTGGCAACAGCTGATGAAGGACATAGTCCTGAGGCTGGAAGTCCCCAGAACCGAGAACAAGGGGCACATGCTACAATTGATCTACACTCAAGGCATGTTCATTCTGACTTTGTCAGGAGGTCAGGTGATTCAGTCACAACTGATGATGACCTGAGCTTCTTCTTGATGTAGTTGCTCAAAACACCATTCTAGAGGATGAGGTTAGCAGACTCAAAGAGCTGCTGGCCAAGATGTCTCAGGATGCAAGTCCATCTGCCACCACAATACACCCACAGATGGCACCTTCTTCTGAAGGTCCCCTACACACTGAGCCAGTATATACTTCCAAGCCACCAGCCTTGCTTTCGGCACTGATTCTCAGGAACAGAACCACCCTGATCAATCAGTTGCTACCCTTCAAAATTCCCTACCTCTCATCACTCCCATGATCACAGATATAGTGATCAAAGCCATTGATGAGAGGCTTCCTACAATAATACAACCCTTGGTGGAGGAGTTGGTGACTAAATCTCTTTCTACTGCTCAAACCCTTGCATCCAATGCAACCAAAAGGGGGAGAGTCAGTTAGTTAAAGGAAAAAGGAAGAGGATAGATGGGAGAAGGCGAAAGAATCTGAGGTTGTAAATGAGAAGGAGAAGGAGAATGTGAAGGGAGCTGAAGTGAATGAAAGTCAAAAAGACTTTCATGTCACATATCAAAAGAGAAAAGGAGAGTCTGAGAAGGAGAAGGAGCTGAAGGATATGGTGAAAGAAGCTGACGCCAACCATAACCGTTCAATGGATAAAATCATTGAGCAGTTGTATAGGCAGGGTTTTGACATCAAACAACTAGACTCCGAGATCAGAAGGATGGAAACAGAGGAGATCAATTCCAGATGGGCTAGCTATGATGCCTTAGAAAGAGAAAGGCTGGAGATAATGATCAGATTTATAGCTAAATACCTGGGAAGATCTCTAATGGAAATAAGGGCCTGGACCAGGGACAACATCTTGGCAATAACCACCAAGATTTGTTCGTCTGAAGAATACTCCAAAGGTCTAGTGATTGAGGTATTGAATGAAGCTGGGGTTGGGAATCGAAAAGAACTAACAAATTTACCAAAGCCTCCCTTACAGCCAAAATGCTAAAACAGTCTGAGCCTCAATCCTCAAAATCACTATCTCCACAAACCACTAAAACAACTCCTTTACCCTCTAAACCAACCATCCAACCCACAAAACCAAATCCTTTACCTCAAAAACCCATTGCCAGTGATGTACCTAGCCAAAAGAAAAGAAAGGTACTGAGGCTGATGAAGATGAAGAGGAGGATGAAGACAGACTGCCACTCTCTGCAGTCATTACTTTGCCTAAGGCTAAACCAATGTCCATCACTCCTGCTTCTCAATGCATGATGTAATGATAAAGATTGAAGAGGAACAGATGCAAAAACATGATGAGGAAATGCTGAAAAGCATTGACAAAGCATATGCTACATCCTCTTCAATGATCAGCATGAAGAAAGAAGTATAAGATTGTACACCCTTGCCAATACCTTTCAATACCAAAGGGAAAGAGTAAGGATATGGCCTGATCCTAGGGTGGCACACCGGGATTGTCAAGAAAGAAATTCCTTCAAGATACAAAGCCAAGTGAAGAGAGTTGTCGACGAGACATCACTGTGGGCTTGTAGTGTCCCCTTGGAAATTGTTGAAGAGTTCAAGAAAGCCTATGAAGCCAACAACCACCTCAAAAGATGTTAGAGAACAAAATATAAAGAAGGGATTGGTTTACAAACGACTTGAAAACTTCAAACAAGAAGAGCTCAACTGCTCTTAGAAGGAACTCATCCAGATGAGTTTGCTATAGACAAATAAACACGGTTGAGCTCAAGAATGGAAAACAGGCCAAGTACATATCTGAAGTGTATGGCCGAGAAGGATTATTTGATGGTGTGCCCGAGGTGCTGACAATGGATGAGCAAATCATGTTTTAAGGGCTTACACCAGGGAATCATATAGGCTGATACACGGGAAGTAGATCTCATGGTTGGGGCAACAGCTCGGTGTCCAAGTCCCCAATACAGAGCTCCCAACCATATCATGCCAAACAGATCATCAGAGACTTCTTCCCAGGCGGTAGCGTACATGGGTCACTTCTTATCTACTGATCAAGAAGGAAAAAGACCAACATTTTGCCATCAATAAGTGGGAGTATAAATAAGTTAGAGGTTTTGGCTGCATTGGTTCAGGGGGAGTTTGTTGGACCAAAAGAACCAATGAGCCAAGATCAGAAAATCTCTAAGTCCACACGGATCACAAAACAACTGCTGAAAGCCTCATCAGTAGTTTGACAAGTGCTGAAGACTACACAGCTGAAGATCAAGTGCTGAAGATCTTAACAGCTGAAGAATCAAAGTACTGAAGTACAACAGCTGAAGAACCAAGTGCTGAAGCTGAAAGAAAAAGTACTGAAGTACAACAGCTGAAGAGTTCACAAGTGCGAAGACAACAACTGATGTACAAAGTCTGAAGACAAAGACTGAAGACATCAGCTGATGAATATACTGAAGTCATCAGCTGATGAAACGCCTGAAGGTCAAAGTCTGAAGATCAAGTACTGAAGCCTCAGTAGTTTGTCACAACTGCTGAAGAGTACTTCTTCAGTAGTTGTGATATCAGTAGTTTTATGTTTTATGTTTCAGTAGTTTTGTAAAACGACTGAAGAGCTTGTTCTTCAGGTTGTAGTTTAGTAGTTTTATGTTTTTCAGTAGTTGTAAATGAGATGTTTAACACTTAGGAACATTTGTAAGAAGATGTCAGTTGTTGACATCTTCAGTAGTTGTAAACATCAGTAGTTATAAAACGGTTACATGTCACTTTCAAGTGACATCAGCCTACGTCATTCTTTTCTTTATAAGGAAAGATGATCTCACTGTAATCGCCTTGAGGACGACATCCTAATGCAAATTCCTTTTGTGGATATTCTCTCTTTATAAAAAAAATTCTTTTATCGTTTTATATCATTGTTCTGTTTGAATTTGTCTAATTCTGAGCTATCCGCTGCTAAATCTGTTCAATCGATTAAACCAAGGGCTGAGATCCTAACATAAACTAACCCCTTTTCACTATTTTGTTTTTCCAGATCTTCTGAGGGGTTAGATTAGTTTGTAGGCCTTCTTGAAGTTTCTAGGCTTTCCAGGTTGAAATACAAAGACCAGAGAGATCACTTCATCTGCGTCTGTTTCACCTGGCCAATGTATCTCTAAGGTATATTTGTTCTTATGAATTCTGTGAGAGACCCTGGGATCAGGCCAAATTCCTCACTCTTTCCTTTGATATTGAAAGGTATGCCTGAGAGTGTAAAGTCTGAGGGCTTGCTCTTCATATTGATGATAGAAGATGTGGCTGGCATAAGCTTTGTCAACTCTCTTCAGCAATTCCTCATCATGCTGTTTATGAAGCTCTTCTCTTCTAGCTTCACTTTAACCATTTGTCTCTGGACTTAGGAGTAATTGCTGAGGATAGGACTGTGGCCTTAGGCAACGAATACAGCTGAGAGCGGCAGCCTGTCTTCATCTCTTCTTCATTCTTCTAGCCTCATTCCTTCTCTTCTTCTTCAAGGGTTATATCACGGCTATGGTTTTGAGGGTAAGGAGTTGGTTTGGTGGGTTGTGTTTGGGGTGTTTTGGTGTGTGGGAATGTTGACAGGCTGTTCTAGCATCCTTGAGGTGAGTGTGGCTTTTGATTGCTGGCTAGCTCAGTCCTGCTCCCAGCACCCGCTTCATTCAAAGCTTCAATAACAAGCCCTTAGTATATGCTTCAGACGAACAGATCTTGGTGGTGATTGCCAAGATATGTCCCTGGACCAAGCTTTGATTTCGATCATTGCTCTTCCAAGATATTTTGCAATAAATCTAATCATGATTTCAAGCCTTTCTCTTTCTAACACTTCATAATTGCCATCTATTTGGATTTCTTCAATCTCTAGTCTCGAATCTCAGAGTCAAGTTTTTGGTGTCATGGCCTTGCCTAAAAGCTGATCAATGATGTTGTCCATTGATCTGCTGTGTTCGGCATCAGCCTCTTTTATCAGTAGCTCCAAGGCTTTATCTTCAGCAATGTGCTCATCAGCACCTTCTTTCGCTTGTAGGTAAGCATTGGTTGCTGTTCTTTCTCCTCCTTTTGGGCTTGCTTCGCTTCCTTCTTTTCTCGGATCTTTTCCTCTTTTTTTCTTTCACGGCAGTACTCTCCCCCTTTTTGGTTGCATTGGAGGAAGGGGTTTGTACCGCAGAAAGAGTCTTTTGGACAGCAGCATCAACCAAGGGCTGTAAAGTTGAGGAAAGCCTCTCATCAATGGCTTTGGTCACAATATCAGTGATTGGGTGTGATGAGAGGGAGGGAATTTTGGAGTACAGCACCTATTTGCTCAGGAGGGTTCTGTTCCTGAGAAGTAGGGCCTGAAGCAGAGGCAGGTGGTTGATTTTGTAGTGGCTTAGAGTTTGGGAAACTTCAAGTGAAGGTGCCATCTATGGGTGGGTAGAGGCAGATGGTCTTTCTCCTTGTGAGAGTTGGTCAAGTAGGTTTTGCAGCCTACTGACTTTCTCTTCAAGGATTGTGTTCTGGGCAAGAACATCATAGAAAAAGCCCAGGTCATCATCAGCCGAAGCTGAATCTTCTGACCTCCTGCTTAGAGCAGGATGACATGCACTGGGTGTAGACCAGTTGTTGTGCATGTGCCCCTTGTGCTTGGTACTGGGGACTTCCAGCCTCAGGACAATGTCTATCATCAGCTGTTGCCTCTAGTGAGGTCTTAGCAATGTTACCAGCCTCACTCTGGTCATGTGCTGAGTCAGAGGAGGTGGCAGCCTCACTAGATATTCTAAGCTCCTTGTCTACACCAGGAGATAGAAGTGGAAACCCCTGTGCTGTGGGTTCTCAAGTGCACTGTGTTCCTCCCCCTCAATGTAGAGGTATCCCCAGTAGTAAGTGGTTTCTGGGGAGGGGGTGAGGAGTGCAATTGAGTCAGCACTTGTGCAACTATTAAAGTTGGGCGTGTGAGGGGCGGTGTTGGGGTGAAGGGATAGAAGCAGTGTGCACCTGGGGAGGTTGGTGCTCTTCAATGGCAATCCTCAAGTGAGGAAGATCCCAGATAAGTAGGTGCCCCTTGTGTGGTTGCTGCAGGCTCCTGTTGAGAGGAAGCCTGAGCGGCTGGCTGGAGGAGTCATTGTATCCACTAGGGGGTTTGGACTAGTGGATATATCCTGCGTTTGTGTTGCAGGGGCATCCTCAGGGGACTCAATTCCCTGAGTAGCC
Organism: Flaveria trinervia; assembly: GCA_025506515.1. Classification (NCBI taxonomy): domain Eukaryota; kingdom Viridiplantae; phylum Streptophyta; class Magnoliopsida; order Asterales; family Asteraceae; genus Flaveria; species Flaveria trinervia. The sequence goes on from CM046455.1 coordinate 52,987,201, forward strand.
GTTTTGGGTTTCTTTTTGGTGGTTTGGTGGGGACTTTGGATTTGAGGTGGTGGCTGTGGGTTCCAGCTGCGTGGGTTTTCGCAGCTTGGCAGCCATTTTGAGTGTCCGGTCAGAGTTGTGCCGGGAGTATACTTCCGGCAGAACAGCCGTAGCAGGGACTCCCAAGCCAACAAGTCCCTCAGCATTAAGCTGGTTTGTAATGATGACCATTATGAACCGTGGATATAGTATCCAACGGTTGGCAGTTAGTTTTTGAGCCATATCCTTGAGCTCTAAAAATATTATTTCAGAAAAATTAAGTGGTTGTTGCTCAAGAATAGAATACATTACCTGCTGCCATTTTGTTGACATTTGATCCCAAGACGACGTCTTAGGGGCCAAACATACATTCACCATGTGAAAAATCAGGTGCTCAGCGTCATTAAAGTGTTTCTTCATGATAGTGGAGGCACTGAGATCGCCTTGATATCCATGTTGAGCAAAGGATAGATCTATGGTGCCCTTCGGATATCCAGCAGGAGAAGTAGCATCATTCAGTTGAAGAATTTGGCGGATTATTGCAGGAGTGATGACTACTTCTTTGTTGTTGACGACCGACTGGAGGGATGGTGTTGTTCTCCCAGTGGTAACGGTAACGTTCATCCAAAATTGGTGTGCAAGGATTCGGCATGTAATATGGGATTCAGAAGAAATGCCGTGTTGTATTGGGACTGAACCATAAGATCGATAGCAGTATCGAACTTAGTCCAGATGGGCGATTTGTGAGGTAGGCAACACAGTTGTGTCGCGGTTTAATTTGCATAGACGCCATTGAGAAGAGGAAGTTTTGGAGAGGAACGTTAGGTTTGAAGAAGATGAAGCATTGAGAGCTAAGGTTAGGGATATATATAGGGTACGGGTAAGAAAACGACTGAAGGATGTGGTGTTAGTCATCAGTAGTTTTAAACGACCGTTGACATGGTATTATCCTTTCAGACGTTGAAACAGCTGAAGTCGTGGTGTTAGGCATCAGTAGTTTAGAAAACTACTGAAGACCGTGGTTTTGACTTCAGATGATTGAAACAACTGAGGACTTGGTGTTTGTCATCAGTAGTTATGAAACTACTGAAGACAGTGGTTTTGTCATCAGTTGTTGTAAACAACTGAAGACTTGGGATTAGTCATCAGTAGTTATAAAACTACTGAAGACGTGGTTTTGCTTCAGTTGTTTAAAATGAAACAGCAGTTGTACAAACGACTGAAGAGAAAGTTCTCTTCAGCTGTTTTCGTCAATTCTTAGCTTTTCAGCTGTTTCAAACTGTCCTCAACACATTCATCAGTCTTTTTGGCTGATTTCAGTTGTTTCATAGGACATCAGTACTTATCTGTTTTTACTGATTGCAGTAGTTGTAACTACATCAGTAGTTGTAACTACATCAGTAGTTTAGAACAGATGAAGTACTTCAGTACTTGTGAGACATTTAGCCTTCAGTAGTTATAAAAACTACTGAGGTAAAGAGCTCATCAGTACTTATATGTGACATAGGTACATGATCATCAGTATGAATTACTAAGATCATCAGTAGTTGTCACTTATTCTAGTTGCAGCATACCAAGCCTTAACACCAGGTTTTGGAAAGTTGAACTATCCAAAGGCTTAGTAAAAATGTCTGCAAGCTCATCAGCACTAGGCACAAACTTAGGATCAATCAGACCTTTTTCAAAACAATCCCTTATAAAATGATGTCTGATCTCTATATGTTTGGTCCTAGAGTGCTGGACTGGATTTTTGACAATGCAAAGAGCTGAAGCACTATCCATTAACAATGGAGTCTTAGTCTCTGTAATGCCATAATCCAAAAGTTGGTTTTGAAGCCAGAGTACCTGAGATGTACAACTTGCAGCAGCAATGTACTCTGCTTCAGCAGTGGATGTAGCAACTGAAGTCTGTTTCTTGCTCTGCCAAGAAATCAAGCAGTTGCCTAGGAATTGACATCCACCAGAAGTTGATTTCCTGGTCAACTTACACCCTGCATAGTCACTGTCAGAAAAAGCAACTAATTTACCAGAATGTGGTAGAATACCATAAACCTAGAGATGGAGTGCCTTGCAGATATCTAAAGATCCTCTTGACTGCAATCAGATGAGACTCTTTAGGTGCAGCCTGAAATCTAGCACAAACACATGTAGCAAACATAATATCTGGTCTAGAAGCTGTTAAATACATCAAGGACCCAATCATACATCTGTAAAGTGTTTCATCAACCACTTTACCTTTCTGATCTGTGTCCAGTTGTGTGGTGCTGCTCATGGGAGTAGAACAAGGCTTACAGTTTTGTAAATCAAACTTTTGCAAAAGATCTTTTGTATATTTGGACTGATGAATAAAAATTCCATCAGCCTTTTGTTTGATTTGCAACCCCAGAAAGAACTGTAATTCTCCCATGGCACTCATTTCAAACTTCTGTTGCATCAACTTTGTAAAGGCATCACACAACTTTGGATCAGAGGATGCAAAAATGATATCATCTACATAAATTTGAACAAGTAGATTATGCTGCCCAGCTTTCTTAATGAATAAAGTCTTATCTATGGAGCCTCTAGTGAAATTGTTTTCCAGAAGAAAGTTTGATAATGTCTCATACCAGGCTCTGGGAGCTTGTTTTAACCCATAAAGAGCTTATCAAGCTTATACACCCAATTAGGATGTTTATTGTCCTCAAAGCCTGGAGGTTGACATACATAAACCTCTTTTAATTTTTCCATACAAAATGCACTTTTGACATCCATTTGAAAAACTTTAGGTTTTGATAAGCAGCATAAGCTAAAAACAATCGAATTGCTTCCAGTCTGGCTACAGGGGCAAAGGTTTCATCATAATCAATACCTTCTTCTTGTGCAAACCCCTGAACAACCAGTCTGGCCTTGTTCTTAACAATAAGCCCATTTTCATCAGTTTTGTTCCTAAACACCCATTTAGTGCCTATTGCACACTTACCTGGAGGTAGAGGAACCAGTTCCCACACTTGCTGTTTCTTGAACTGAAGAAGCTCAAGCTGCATGGCATCAACCCATCCATTGTCCTTTAAAGCAATGTGATAATTCTTGGCTCTTGCTGACTGATGAAGAGAGCATAGAAGCAGAAATTTGACAATTGACTTCTTGTGGATACTCCAGCAGTGATATCACCAATGATTTGAGACATAGGGTGATTCTTCAGATCTTGATACACAATGAGATCTGTGCAAGTGTTTGTAGCCGGCTCAGCAGCAACAGATGGTGATGGTGAATCATTTCCTTGAAACCAATCAGTGGATGGTAATTCAAAGGAAGTTGAATTCGAAGAAATCTCATCAGCATTTGTTGTGGATGGTGCTACTGGAGCTACAGGAACATCAGGTCTAGCTGAGTCAGGCAGCTGATCACTAAACCTGAAGAGGTGAGTACTGCAATCATCATCATCATCAGCAGTACCACCAGGTGGTGAACTGTTGACAGGAGCAACAGCAGGAGTTTGATAAGGAACATATTGCAGTATGTCCAAATCAAATAACTCCACAGGACTTTGTGGAATCTTGTCCTTTGGAGATTCATTAACTTAACATGTAGAGTTTCTTCAACCATCTTTGTTCTGCAGTTGAAGACTCTGTATGCCTTGCAAGTAGATGAATAACCAACAAAGTACCCTGCATCCACCTTAGGATCAAATTTATGGAGTTGATCCTTTGTGTTGAGAATAAAACAGGGACACCCAAATGCTTTGAAAAATGAAATCAGAGGAGCCAAATGATGGAGAACTTCATATGGAGTCTTCATCAACCTCTGATTTACTAAAACTCTATTTTGCACATAACAAGCTGTGTTGACAGCTTCAGCCCAAAAGGTCAGTGGCAAACCTGTGTCAGCCAGCATGGACCTTGCAGCTTCAATGAGGGTCCTGTTCTTTCTCTCCACTACTCCATTTTGTTCTGGAGTCCTTGGAATGCTGAACTGCCTTTTGATTCCCTTTGAAAGATAGAAGTCATCAAGTGTATGATTTCTGAACTCAGTTCCATTGTCACTTCTAATACACTTGACTGGAAGGGAATACTGCTTCTCAATATACAGCACAAAGTGAATAATCTTCTGAGCAGCCTCATCCTTTGAATGTAGAAAGAAAGTCCATACAAATCTGGAGTAATCATCCACAATTACCAGACAGTATTTCTTCTTTGCCATGCTCATTACTCTCACAGGACCAAATAGATCCATATGCAGTAATTGCAAGCAGGCAGTGGACTTAGGCACTTCAATAGGAGGGAATGAGACTTTGTGCTGTTTTCCTTTTAAACACGCAGTGCAGGTTTCATCACAGTGGAACTCCTTTATTGGTAAGCCTCTGACTAAACTATTGTGGGTAAGCTGATTCATGTTTTTGAGATTAACATGACCAAGCCTCCTGTGCCACAGTTTAGATTCTTGAGAAGAGGCTTTGGAAAATAGGCAAGGATTGCCTTTGAGATCTATCTTCTTAGAAGATCTAAGCATACACTCTTCCTGTCCTGTTGGCTTTCAGGAGAGTGTGATCATCCAACACCTTGTCAATCAAGTGCAAAACTTTGGATGACAGAATCCTACAGTTTTGACTGGTGAAAAGGGCAACATGGCCTTTATCACACATTTGACTGACACTCAAGAGATTGTACTTGAGATTTTCCACATGATTAACATCATCAAATTTGATTTCTCCATTGGAGACAAAGCCCTTACCGATGATGTAACCCCTAGCATCATTGCCAAAAGAGACAAATCCCTTCTTTCCTTGAGAGTAGTCATGAAGAAGAGAGCTGTTCCCAGTCATGTGCATAGATCCCCCACTGTCTACATACCAGATGCTACTTTGGCATGTTGAAGAACCCTGCAAAAATAAACAATTAGTTAGTTTTAGAGACCCAAACCTTTTTGGGTTTGGGCCTGGTCTCATCAATATATGGTAAACTAACAGGTTTATTTGAAACAACAGCCTGAGAGGAAGAAGATGGTGTAGAAGAGGAGTCCTTTGGCTTGGACCTCCTTTTCTGTGGTTTCAACATAGGAGCATCTAGTTGGTTAACTCTACCCAACAGATGTTGTACCATCATCACCAGCTGTGTCTGATTTTGTGATAAAGCTTTCAGCTCATCAGACACATTGCTAGTGGAGTTTGATAAGTTCCTATGTTGCACCTTCTTTTGAGCACCCTCAGCTGTCACCTGTTTAACCCCTTCCTTTTTGGATTTCTTTGATGACTTAAGGGTTACAGGATTTGATGTTGCTGATACAAATGTGGTCTCAAACTCAGTTTTCATTTTTACCATTTTCTCATTAATTTCTTCTTTTGTTTGAGTTTGGAACCTCTTTTGTACCAACAATCATCTGTAAGATGATTGAACAAACCACATACTTCACATGGTTTCTTCTTCATCTTAGGTTGATCATCAACTAAAGAGGGTGAAGCAACAGAAGACTTGTTCTTCAATGCTTTGGAAGCATTGGTTGCTTTCTTGACTACCTCTTTAGTAGTCTTCAAACTCTTTCTACTGCCAGTTTTCTTCTCTTCAGTACTGACAGCAGTTGAAGTTTGAACTTCAGGTGTTAAATCCTGCTCTCTAGTCCTTTCAGGACCTTCAGGATTAACTCCTGAGTTGATCAACTCATTAATCATGTGAATGTCAGCATTTGAACCATCAACATCAGCTGATAGGTTCAAAGAGGGCTTGATGCTGACTGCTACTTCTGATTGTGCTGTATCAGAAGGTAGATCACATGATGTGATGGATTGGTTATCACTCTCACCATCAGATTCTACCTCTGCTCTTGGGGTAAAATATGTAGGTGGAGCAGTGTGATTGTAACCAATTCCAAACTTCACATTTGAAGCAGATTGCTTACTAAGAAGCATTTCAAAACCTTTGCATGATTGTACCCATCTATCACACTCGACCTGGGTAACTGCAAGGGTTTCTTTGAGATCTTTGTACTTCTCTAGAAGTACTTCTTCTCTAGCCTTATCATCAATTATTTGGCAATTCAGTTTATAAATCTCATCATTTTATCTTTGAGCACAAACTCAAACTCAGCTTTGTTTTTGAAATTATTTGTTCTAGCTCAATGTTCTTATTAATTAGAGCTACATTTGCTTCTCTAATGGAAGCAAATGCTGCTATGCATGGTTCAGAACATAATTTGGCTTTTGCCTCAGAGGATACCTGTGATACCTGAGGTGTAGAGGCATTAGAAAATGAAGTATCAGCAGACTCCAAAGCCATAAGAGCTAGATTCCCAAAAGGACTGTCACCACCATGTTGACCAGCACCTGAGAACAGTTGATCATGACCAGACAAGTCATCTGGTAAACTGCTCCAGTCAACAACTCCTGGGGTGAAGAAGCTGTGTTGTTGAGATTGAGGTTGTTGATGAGATTGGGAAGGCTGAGGTTCTGGTAGTGCATGAGGTTGTGGTGCCATAGGAACTTGAACTTGATTTGGCTGTGGCATGTAATAACAAGGGTACGGATATGGCATTTGACCCTAAGGAACAAAATATGCCGGAGATTGTTGTTGAGGATGATGACTAGAGGTGACAGGATGTTGCCCTCTGTGTTGTTGACTATTGCCAGGAAAAGTCACAAAGGGTGCAGTGGAGTTAGATCCAGTTGATCTACACTCTCTTGCAAAGTGTCCAAGCCTTTGGCATTTGTGACACCTCAACTTGCTCTTGTCAAAACCAACTTTGGTTTTGCCAGAGAGTCCTGGGAATTTTCTTTAGTCCTTTTATAGAACTTCTGAGATCTGATATTTATCAGGGCCATTTGGCTCAAAATATCCATCTCTTCTAAGTCATCATCAGCAATCCCCTTGAGATCATCCATAATGAAGCATAAATTGTCATTATTACACCCGGTAAACTGACCATCAATACTCACAAATGCAGAATCAGAGGTGCTTGAAGAGAAATTAATATGCTCATCATACTGGCATTCAGATGAAGCATATTCTGACTCATGACCCACCAAGGCAGTGTTGCCTTGTACAAAGTCTTCAGTGAGCTTTCCAGATGAAGACAGCTTTCTCTGTTCTATCTCTCTCTCAAAAGTGAGCAGTTTCCCATGGAGTTGGGTGAGAGATAGTTTGTCCAAACTTGCACTGGAGCGTAGGACAATAGTATATGTGTCCCATCTCTCAGGCAGTGATCTGAGAAATCTGTTATTCATCTGAATATTGTGTACTCAAGTTTGACCATTTTTAGTTCAGAGATCAAACAAGAGAACCGCTCATATTGTTGAGTCAGTGTCTCACCCTTTCTATGAGAGAATGTCTCATATTGTTGGGCAAGAATTTCTCTATTATTTGCCAAGACCTCATCTGCCTCCAAATTGTTCTTTCAAGGCATTCCAGAGGTCATGGGCAGTTTCATGATGCATTAGCCCAGAATAGATTTCATTGGGCAGTGCCATGGCCAGAATTCCATGGGCTTTTGCATCAATTTCAAGCAACTTCTTATCCTCATCTGAGTATTGCTCCCTCCTCTTCGGAACCATTTGATTGGTTTCCGGGTTATTCACCATAGGTGTGTGGACCATGTACCACTGATGTCCAACACCTGCGCTGTTAACAGACAGGTGATGGAGCATACGTCTTTGCCATATGTTATACTCATTCCTAACCAGCATGGTGGCTTGGTTGAGGAACCAGTATTGTGAGGATCATTGGAGGGAGTAGTCATTTTCAGTTCAAAAACAATTAGTTCAAGCTTTTAAAAGTTTTAGACAGACCACAACAAACTCAATGAGAACCAAGAAAAGATCTCAGGATGAATGAGCAGAAATACAGAAAATTCAATCTCTATAACCGTTTCTTGCAAAAAACAAAAGCTAATTCAATCAAACTTAGATCTTGAATAGCAGTTTCAATGATCAATTATTAGATCGATCAATGATTAACCTGCTCTGATACCATTTGACAGGATCAGCGATCACAAGTTTGATGTATTAGGATACAAGGCAGCGGAATACAAACAAGAATTAGACAAATTGTAGCAAGCAATCGATACTTGTAAGCATTAAGATGCATACGGTTATAGGGAGAGAATATATATTTCTGATTTCAAGGAATGTTTATAGAGGTAGAATATTTCTAATCAAATCATTCATTCATTCCATTCATTCACACTCGTTACAATACGTTGTCACTCCTTATATAGAGTGCAACAATCACTGCTGTTATCACGGAAAGTGACAACTGGCAGATCTAATACAAAAATAACTAATTCTTAACAAACTACTGAAATGTTCACAACTACTGAGAACATATCAGCATGTTAAGTACAAAATATAAAACTACTGAAACTACAACGACTGAAGAACAAGCTCTTCAGTCGTTTTACAAAACTACTGAAACATAAAAATATAAAACTACTGATATCACAACTACTGAAGAAGTACTCTTCAGCAGTTGTGACAAACTACTGAGGCTTCAGTACTTGATCTTCAGACTTTGACCTTCAGGTGTTTCATCAGCTGATGACTTCAGTAGATATCATCAGCTGATGTCTTCAGTCTTTGTCTTCAGACTTTGTACATCAGTTGTTGATCTTCAGCACTTGTAAACTCTTCAGCTGTTGTACTTCAGTACTTTGGTCTTTCAGCTTCAGCACTTGTGTTCTTCAGCTGTTGTACTTCAGCACTTTAGTTCTTCAGCTGTTGAGGTCTTCAGCACTTGATCTTCAGCTGTTGAAGTCTTCAGCACTTGTCAAACTACTGATGAGGCTTTCAGCAGTTGTTGTGATACCATGTGGGACTTAGAGGTTTTCTGATCTTGGCTCATTGGTTCTTTTGGTCCAACATCAACATACAATCTAGGAAAGTATTGTGCTCCACTAGCCTTCTTATACACACAAGCCTCATCAGCGTTTTTATGAAGCCAAATTTCTTTACTTTCATCAAAACGGTGATTCCAGCTTCTCGATGCTGTTTCAATCCATAAATTGATTTCTTTAACTTGCATACTTTATTAGGATGTATTGGATCAACAAACCTTCAGGCTGAACCCAGTAAATCTTCTCAAGATATCCATTTAGGAAAGCGGTTTGACATCATTTGCAAATCTCATAATCATAATGAGCAGCTATGGCAAAAAATATCCTTATAGACTTTAGCATCGCAACAGGTGAGAAGGTTTCATCATAATCAACCCCTTGGTTTGAGTGAAACCCTTTGCTACAAGTCTAGCTTTATAAGTATCCAAGTTTCCATGCATATCGGTTTTCTTCTTGAAAAACCCACTTACTTCCAACTACCTGGAATAAGGGGTGGTACAACAAGTTCCCAAACTTGATTGTCATACATGGATTGCATCTCAACGTTCATGGCTTCAAGCCATTTGTCACAATCCGAATTGGACACTGCATCATGGTATGTGGTTGGTTCATCTGAATCTACCACATAGCATCCATCCATGAAAAATCCGTATCTTTCAGGTGGATTACTAATTCTACCACTTCTGCGAACGTCTTGTATGTATTGATCAACCCCTTGATCATCCTCAACATCCTCATGTTGAGTGCTAGTTTCAACCAAACGTGCATTGGGTTGTGGTTCTTGATCCTCTTCAAGGTCCACTGTTCTACTGCCAGCTCCTTCCATAAGGAACTTTGCTTCTAAGAACTCACCCTTTTTGGCACAAACACCTTTTGTTCCAGTGGATCATAGAAATAATATCCCAAAGAATCTCTAGGATATCCAACAAAGATACACTTGGTGGATCGGACTTCTAACTTGTTTGGGGTGGGAGTCTTAACATAAGCCTCACAACCCCAGACCCTTAAGTATGATAGGGATGGAACCTTCCATGCCATATCTCAAAAGGTGTCCTTTCCACCTTTTTGGTTGGGGCCATATTAGAATACGGGCCGCGGAGAGCAGAGCGAAACCCCAAAATGATAGAGGTAATGAGCTTCTAGCCATCATAGATCAGACCATATCCAATAAGGTTCGATTCCTCCTCTCAGACACACCATTATGTTGTGGTGTTCCAGGTGGAGTGAGTGTGAGACAATCCCACAACTCCTAAGATGATCTTGAAAGACATCACTTAGGTATTCACCTCCTCTATCGGTACGGAGAACTTTAATTGACTTGTTGAGTTGATTTTCTACTTCATTCTTGAAGATTTTGAACATTTCAAAGGCTTCATCTTTGTGCCTTAATAAGTACACATACCCATAGCGACTATAATCGTCGGTAAAGGTAATGAAGTATCTTTCACCATTCCTAGTCATTGGCTTAAAAGGACCACATATATCCGAATGTATGATTCCTAATAAATCTTTTGCCCTTTCGTTAGTTCCACTAAAGGGTGCCTTAGTCATCTTTCCTTGTAAACAAGATTCACAAACATCAAATGAATCACATTCATTTGTTTTAAAAGACCATTCTTTTGAAGTGTTTGTAAACGTTTCTTGTTTATATGGCCAAGACGACAATGCCAAAGATAGGTATCACTCAAGTCCAACTTGAGTTTCTTGGTGTTAGTTTGGTACAATGAGCTATTTAAAGTATTTTCATGAACCAATTCATAAATACCATTAATGGGAATAACTTTAAAATAGAATATACCATTAAAAGAAACATGAATATCTTTTTCAACAAATGATAATACATGTCCAAATTGTTTTAACAGGGCTACAGAGATAATATTCCGAGTCAAACTAGGAGCATACAAAACATTGTTCAAAATCACTTCCAAACCATTTGGAAGTTTCAAGATGTAGTCAGCACGGGCTTCAACTTGAACTTTAGCCCCATTGCCCATGTAGAGGCTTACATCCCCTTTCTTGAAGTCACTACTTCTTTTGAACCCCTGCAACAAATTGTAAATGTGAGTTCCACATCCGGTATCTAATACCCATGTGTTAGAGGATATAATGTTTAAATCAATATGGATCATGTATATTGTACCTGAGGTCTGCCCGGCATCCCTCTTTGCTTTCAACTCTTGGAGATGGACAGGACAATTCCTTGCCCAATGTCTATCTCCCCACACTTGAAGCATGGGTCGTTAGTAGCAACCTTTTGCTTTTTCTCTTGTGGTTTGGGTGGCACCCTTGCCACCCCTTTCCCTTTTCCCCAAGCGGGTCCCTTACCCTTGGCAACCTTTGCCTTGGGTGCGGGACGAGGCCTTTTATTGTTCCCACCTTCATTGATGGTGAGAACGGGTAAAACCCTTTTACCCATGGCCGCCTCGGCCGTTTTGAGCATTGAGTGAAGCTCACCAATGCTTTTGTCCCAAGCATTCATGTTGTAGTTCAACACGAATGTCTCGAACCTCTTGGTAAGGCCATTTAGGATCAAATCCGTGGCCAATTCCTTCGAGACGGGACAATTAAGCCTCTCGAGGCAGTCAATGTGACTTTTCATCTTAAGTACATAAGATGAAACAGATTGGTTGTCGTCCATACGACATGCATGGAGTGCTCGAACCGTTTCGAAGCGCTCAACCCTTGCTTGCTGTTGTAACGTTTCCTTCAGTTGGGTTATCATGTCGTAAGCTCCATGATGTTCATACTCCTTTTGGAGATCTGGAGTCATGCTCGCTAGCATGAGACAAGACACTTGGATGGAGTCCTCAGTGTACTTCAGCCAATCGTTGTAGGCCTCCTCATCATCCTCGCTAGGTTGATCGGGGATAGGGTCGTCTAAAACATACGATCTTCTCTCTTTCTTGAGAACGATTCTCAAGTTTCGATACCAATCGATGAAGTTGTTATGATTTAGACGTTCCTTTTGGAGGATCGCTCGTAGAGATTGGTTAGACGCGGATGAGTTATCGGAATTACATTATTTGAGGCCATCTACAAAATTTAAAAAAGCTTTATTTTAGTATTTTCGATATTGTAATTTTAATAATATATGCCTTTTAAGGACTTTTCATATTAAAATCTAGAACCCAACATTACATTTAAATTGTGGTTAGGTGACCTTTATCCCACGTTTTAAATTAATAAGGTGGTCAACGTTTGACGATTGCAACCATTTGCAACTTCTAGAAATATGGGATCGACTTGAAACATCATATGTAAAGTCGGCATGTTAATCCCATCAACACCATTGGAAACCACATCGTAGGTGATCCATTTGACATGATTTGCAAATCACGACACCCAACTTACACCCACGTGTGAGTTTTCAAAAAAAAGTGGTTAGGTGACCTTTATCCCACAAATAAGGCATTCTCACATTGAATCACGAGTTTCCTCAAAGTGGTTAGGTGACCTTTATCCCACTAAGAGTTCTCAAGTGACTCAAGTGTTGTGTAAAAGGACGGTGTTGATCTTGTTAAAGAATATTTAGAGGTTTCATAATATTAGTTTAGAAAACTCTATGTACTTGTATTTGCATGCAATCAAATACAAGGTACCCTATGGTCCTTTGATTAAAACCAATTTCAATCTTTAAAATCATTAAACTTTTTAATAACTTTATATAAACTTTTAGAACCATCAATTTTCAGCTTGTTAAGATGTTAGTGAGTTGTTATGCATGTCAAAACATCAACCATTCAAACAAACAACAAACATTAACAATCATATGTGCATAACCATAGCCCTTATGTTGACAACACTTGTTTGCCATCACAAGTGTTGTCATATGGTCCTTTCTAAGGTTACAACAAGAGAACACATAGAAAGCTTCCAAAAGCCTCCCACTTGAAACCGCATCCAAAATGCTCCATGTTTCTTTTGTGTCTTCCTTTGTGCTTCCAAGGCATATGTCTTCATATTACAAGATATAAGGTCCTAATACATGATATCTAGTAAAATGAAATTACATCTAATCTATTTATTACAACCCAATAATAAATAAAATTACACTTGAAACAATTGATAATACAACCCTATTGAATGAATGAATACAACCATTATAAACACCCAAACAACACAAGGTCAATGGCTAGGTTATGCACTAAAATAAGCATCCATTATATCATCCAAAATATAACTATGAGTCCCCTTAAAACCAACGAATTTTCAGCCAACATAAACTGAAAAATTCGGATTTAGATGTTGTCCAAACAACACAACATATCAACATATATATATCTTTCAAGATTTAATCACAAGCATGTATAATATAATCTTGAAAGTCGGGGATTCAACAAAACAGAAACATAGCAGCCCCAAATCAGCTTATAATGAGTTTATTATCATCCTTTAAAACCTATTTTAAAGGACAAAACAAGCAAGTCATCCACATAACCGGCTCTTGATGCCATTGACGGGTTTACTAGAACACAAAATGCAAGTTTAACCACTTAAACTTTCAGAAAATGCAGCGGATATGTAGCTTTTAATACCGATTTTAAAGCTGAAAATTTCATGTTCTTAGTGAAGTTTTAAGATGAAAACAAACCCAAATCAAAAGGATCATTATATGTGAATGATCAAGCTATGAACATATGCTAAACTACACATAAAATTACAGCTACATAGAGCTGTGATTACTACCGTTCTTCAGCAAAAACGACTAAGGAAAGGTTGAATGATGCTCCAAAACGACCAAGACTTCAAGAAAGAAATCCTCAAGTGTTTATACCCCAAGCCTTGAAGCAAAAACCCTTCTTGTTAGGGATAAATAACACCAAGAACAAAGCTGAAAACTCCTCTTGTTTCTGCTGGAATTGCCGTGAATAGGAGAGAGGAGAAGAAGGAGTGTTTTGTTCAAATTGCATGTATGGAATTAATGAATCAATTGAGTGTAAGGCTAGTGATGTTTGTGTGTTTTCAAGACACAATGTGGTCCAATCAAAAATTACAAGGGGGCGGCCAAAAGAGAGGATTTGAAAGAGTTTCCCCCTTTAATTTTTGTAACACATAACACATTGTCACTAGTCATATGTCACACAATAAAAGGTCACTTTCTAGACACAATTTATAAGTGTGACATATGTGCTCTTTAATTAAACAATTTAATTAAAGTACACTCATGTGTTATTAGTGTTATTTAAACCCCTTTTAAATGATAAGAATAACAATAAACACATCAACAAATTATCCTTATAATTTGTTCCATCTCATATGCAATTTATTTAGAAAACCCATTTTCTAAATTGGTGTAAATATTTAATTGCATGATCATATCATCAATTAAATATAAATTGGTGTTTGCTAAGCTTGTTATTGGGTATAACCCGACTTGGATCATAACGTATTAACCACATCCATATTCTAAGTGTCTTGGGCACACAGAATCCTTCAATCTCACCATCTTAAGATCCCTCACACACACAAATACTAAACTTTTCAAATGGCAACCATTTCCAAGACTGATATGGAAACTGGAACCATGAACAAGTCCCCACTGATCACTCTTGATGACTTTGATACCTGGTGTCTGAGAATGGAAGGTTTCATTAGGTATCTGGACTCAAGAATGTGGGAGTCTTTTGAAAATAGACCTGGTGCTGGTATGATCCCCAAGGAAGTGGCAAACTACTCCGATAAAGATAGGAAGAGAGTAGAGATTGATAGAAAAGCCATGACAACCCTTCAAACTGCCCTTCCAAACTCTATATACAGAGGTTTCAAGAAGTGTGAAATAGCTAAGCAGTTGTGGGATGCACTGCAACTGATGTATGAGGGTTCTTCTGAAGCTAAGGAGAACAAGAAAGATATCCTGAAGCAGCAGTTCAAAAACTTCACCTTTAAAACAGGTGAAACCATGACTCAGCAATACTTCAGGTATGTTGAGATTGTGGATACCCTTATGGATGGAGGAATTCCTCCTGAGAATAGGGACATTGTAAGGAAGTTCATGTCCTCACTTCCTAGGCAGTGGACACACTACTGTGTGGTGATCAAGAGGACTGAGAATCTAAAACTCTTACTTTAACAGAGTTATATAGGATTCTCAGTGGCTACCAGATAGAGATGAACATGCAAGGTTCATTTGGCAACTCCAACAATCAAATGGGTTCAACCTACATGTGGTTGAAAGGGATAGCATAGAACCCTAATATCATCTCATATGCAACCCTGACAACTCACCTAAGGGTCCTTTCATCACCTTCCCAGAGACACCTAGAGAGAACTACACATAAGGAAGCCCATTCCAAGAGACAAGTTTTTCTCAAGCATTTGTGTTTTCTAATGAAAGTTGTGGTAGCTTCCTGTTCACCCTTGAAGACCTGGACTGTATCCCTCCAGATGATCTGGAGTACATGGAGATAGTCCAGCAGATGGCTCTTCTCACTCACAGAGCCAAGAAGTTCTACAAGTTGACTGGAAGGAAGTTTCCAAGTAATGCAACCAGTGGAAAGTTTGGTCTGGACAAAGGAAAAGTCAAGTGTTACAACTGTAACTTGATGGGTCACTTTGCCAGGGAGTGTAAGGAACCTAGAACAAATGGTGGCCAAACACAGTCCAGACCCAACTACACTAACAAAGCCCCCAGAATGAGAAGCCAAAGCAGGAGGCTGCTGTTGCTGTTGAAGAAGAGGCTTTGACTAGAGCTTTTAGGTGGAAGATGCCTCTCCAAACCAAACACTGATGGCAAATCATGATGAAGCCAAGGTATTGGAACATCTCTGTACCGCTGAATGCATTGCTAAAGTTAATAGATACAGGTCCTATAACTTGGAATGAGATATGATCTTGAGTCCTTAAACATTTTGAAAGCTGATTTTAGAAAGTCTAAAAATGATTATAAACTAAAGATTGAGGACTTAGAGAAAACCATTTCAGTTCTAAAACACGAGCACATAGATTTTAGGACACAGATCAAGGATCTCATAACCAAGCTGACTGAGTGCCAGGCTGAGCTTGTGATCAGCAAAGCCAGGGCAGACAAATGTGTTTTTGAAAAAGAGATCTTCAAGAACATGATATCCTCATCCCTGCACAACAAAGTGTGCTATCGGAACAAGCAGGGACTAGGATCAAATGAGATAGCTCCTCCACACATAATCTTGTCTATAGATCACCTAGGTGTGGAACTTGTGAAGATGAGCTTCCTCTCATAGATCCTTTGAGTGAAGAGGATGAAGAAGTGATAGTGAAGAATTCCTCTGAAAAGAGTGAAGAGGAGGATTCTAAGAAGGGCCACTATCCTTCTGAGGAGAAGAAGAAGACTATGATGACCAAGTCAATGAGAAAGAACTTGATCAGGAAGAGCAAGAGGAAAGCAAGGAAGGCTCAAGAGATCAAGGCTACTTTTGATTCCAAGCAGAAACAAGTTTTATCTATGCAGGATTTGAAGTAGTAATGACTGAAGACATCAACCTAAACTCTTCTGCTAAGAGTTCTAGTTCTTGTTCAAATCATCTCGGTACCAAGAAGAAGACTGATTTGCTGTGTACCACTGCTGTACAGCCGGACCATCAAACTCCAAGAACAGTTCCCAGCCCAAAAGGACTGTCTCAGCATCTGCAAAGATGAAGGTAGAGAGGGGATGTGACTAAAGTCAGTCTTGTTCCAAGCAGAAAGCTCTTAGAAAGAAGAAAAATGAGTGTGTCATGTGTGAAAGTACTGCTCATCTTGCTAAGGATTGTCTATACAATCCTAAAGGTACTCTTCACATGACCAAGACAAAGACTTCCAAGAGTTCCAAGAAGATTCAAGCTTCGGAAGGAAAATCTTTTTCCTTCAGAAGCTCCAAATCTAAGAAGAAGGCAAGTGGAAAATTGCCTTCGGAAGAAAACTTAGTCTCGAAAGGAAGGAATACTTCCGAAGCACTGAAGTCTGCTGCAATGTCTACAGGTTCTTCTAATGGCTCAGTCATCAAAACCTCCAAAGTATCAAAAGCTTCCAAAGTATTGAAGGTCAAGTCCAAGACTCCAAAGGTGGTGTGGAAGTCTAAGAAAGACCAAGTGACTGAGAATTCTCCATCAACAACAGCTCAAGATCCTCCTATCACAACCATACGATCTATTACTATTGCATTACCTTCTGTTTCTCTTAATGAGCCCAAGACAAGTAAGGCTTGGGTTTCCAAATGTAACAAATCATTTCCTTTGTGTAGGGACAGCTGAAGACAAACAAAATGTCTGGATCATTGATAGCGGCTGTTCCAGGCACATGACAGGCAATAGGTCACTACTCCAAAACTTTGAAAGGATTGATGGAGGGCCAGTTGCCATTGGAGGAGATGAAGGTGGTTACATTTCAGGAAGGGGTGAGGTCACAAATGGTAAGCTCAACATTGAAAAGGTAAACTTTGTTAAGGAGCTTGGGTACAATCTTTTGAGTGTATCCCAATTTTGTGATCAGAGTCATAACATGCTCTTTACTGAGCATGAGTGCATTGTTCTCAAGCCCGGGGTGGTCATTCCTCATGATTATATTCTGCTTAGAGCCCCCAGGAAAGGGAACATGTACAAGATGGATTTGCAAGAAACATCTCCTCTGGAGAAGTTTCATGCTTTCTGTCTAAAGCCAATAGTGATGAGTCTTTCCTATGGCATAAAAGAATGTGCCATGTAAACTTTAAAAACATGAATAAACTGATTAAGAATGATTTTTGGCCCCACCAGTGTAATGAGTCTAGGAAGGACCTCTTACTATTTAGTGATCACAGATGACTTTACATGATTCACTTGGGTCTTCTTCCCTAGAACTAAGGATGAGACTCCTGAGATTCTGAAAAGTTTCATCTTGAAGATTGAGAATCAATCTGATCACAAGGTCAAAATCATAAGATATGATCAAGGAACTGAATTCAAGAACCAAATCCTTGATGCATTTTGTGATGAAAAGGGTATCTCAAGACAATACAGTGCTCCAAGGACTCCTCAGCAGAATGGTGTTGCTAAGAGGAGAAACATGACACTGATCGAAACTGCAAGAACCATGTTGTCTAACTTTGAGCTGCCCATCACCTTCTGGGTAGAGGTAGTCAACACTGCCTGCTATGTGCAGAACCGAGTTTTAGTTGTTAAGACTCATGGCAAGACTCCTTATGAACTTTGGCACAAGAGGAAACCTTTCATTGGTTTTCTCAGGTCATTTAGTTGTCCTTGCACCATCTTGAATACCAAGGATCAAATTGCCAAATTTGCTGAGAAATCAGATGATGGACACTTCATTGGATAGTCTTACCAAGCTAAGGCTTACAGAGTATACAATCTCAGAACTAGAATTGTTGAGGAGTCAGCCAATGTGACTTTCAATGAACACACACCCTATGTGGCTGGTTCTGGTCCTGATTAGCTCTTTGATCTTGATTTAGTTACCAGCTGTTTTAACAAATATTGTGAGACTGTTTTAGGATTTGCACAAAATCTAAACACAGGTGATCCTGATCCAAGATTTAAGCTGAGAAGACCTTCAAGTAACACATCTTCAGCTCTAGTTGGAACTACTTCTGCAAATGAGGTTTCTATCAGCACTACAATAACAAACTCAGCTGATACATTTGGTATGCCTTCAAATTCCAGCTCAGAGGCTCCACAACTAGATAAAGATGCTTCAATTGCAGAAGACAATGATGGTAGTGGTGATAGTGATCAAGACTTTCTTGATGTTGATAACCACTCCATAGATGACAACATCAACGATGTCACACACTCCTTGGATCAAGTCTCTCTTGATAAGTGTGCTGATGTGGTGGGTGAAACATCTATGCCAGATCTAAATTTTTCTAATTTAGATCTTTCTCAGCAACTTGCTGTGATCTCTCAGCTAAGGATCCACAAGTCCCACCCCACCACAAATATCATTGGAGATGTTATCAGAGGGGTAAGAACAAGAGGACAAACCCATGAAGCAAATGTTTGTCTTCACTCTTGTTTCTTATCCCAAATAGAGCAAAAGAAAGTTTATGAGGCTCTGAAGGATGGTAGTTGGGTTGAAGCTATGCAACAGAAGCTGCTTCAATTCAAAAGGCAGAAAGTTTGGAACCATTGTCCTCTTCCTTTTGGGAAGACTACCATTGGAACCAAATGGGTGTTTAGGAACAAGAAAGATGATAGAGGCTTATCATTAAGAACAAAGATAGACTAGTTGTTCAAGGGTACACACAAGAAGAAGCGATTGACTACACTGATGTTGTTGCTCCTGTAGCAAGACTGGAAGCTGTTAGGACATTCCTGGCATTTGCTGCATCCAAGAACTTCAAGGTCTTTCAACTTGATGTGAAGTGTGCTTTTCTTTATGGAATGATTGATGAGGAGGGGTATGTCAAACAGCCACCTGGTTTTGTAGATCCTGATCATCCTGATTATGTCTACAAGCTTGATAAAGCTCTTTATGGGCTGCATCAGGCACCCAGGAAGTGGTATGAGACACTATCTGAGTATCGTTGCAAACATTGATACATGAGAGGTACTATAGATGGAACTCTCTTCATCAAAGGACATGGAAATGACATATTGCTATTCCAAGTATATGTGGATGACATCATCTTTGGTTCAACTAATCCAAAGCTCTGCAAAGACTTTGAGAAGCTGATGAAAGATAGATTTGAAATGAGTTCCATGGGGGAACTCAATTTCTTTCTGGGAATTCAAGTGAAGCAAGTTGAAGATGACATCTTTATTAGTCAGTCAAATTATGTTTTAGACATACTCAAAAGGTTCAACATGATTGACTATAAGATTGCTAAGACACCCATAGCCAGAAACCACTCCCTTGGACCTGATCTTGAGGGGGAGTGTGTAGATGAGCACTTATACAGGGCAATGATTGGGTCTCTTATGTATCTTACTGCTAGCAGGCCTGATATCATGTTTGCCACCTGCATTTGTGCAAGATATCAAGCCAACCCTAAGATGTCTCATCTTATCACTGTCAAAAGGATTCTAAGATACCTTAAAGGTGCTTCAACACTTGGTCTGTGGTATCTCAAGAATCCTAACTTCAATCTGTATGCTTATATAGGTAGTGATTATGGTGGTTGCAACATGACAACAAAGTCTACATCTGGGGGATGTCAGTTTCTTGGTGGAAGGGTTGTCTCATGGCAATGCCAGAAATAATCCTTTGTCTCTGCATCAACTGCTGAAGCTGAATACATTACTGCTGCAAGCTGCTATGCTCAAGTGCTTTGGATTCAGAATAAGATGTTGGACTATGGATTCAACTTCAAGGAGACTCCCATTCACATAGACAACAATAGTGCTATCTCAATCACAGAGAATCCTATGCAGCACTCAAGGACCAAACACATCAATATCAGGTATCATCTAATAAGAGATAATTATGAAAAGGGATTAATTAAACTAGTCAAAGTTCAAACAGATGAACAATATGCTGATCTGTTCACAAAGGCCTTTGATGAACAGAGATTTAAATATCTTGTATCAGCTATTGGGATGATCAACTTTGAGTAGGTTTTTCTTAAACCTAACTCTTATTATTTCTTAAAACATGTGTGTCCTAAGTTTTCTAGTTCATCACTTTCATAAGCTCTTGTTTTCTTTGGATGAAAATCTTTCTGAAGACTTTCCTTAGATTTATCAAAATTTTGATCCTTCAAAAGTTCTGTTTTTAACTTCGGAAGAAAATCATGCCTTCAAAACAAATAACCGTCTAAGAAATTTTACCTTCGGAAGAGATTTCTGATGCTTCTTCCAAAGCTTAAATGGATGTCTAAGACACTTATATGTTTTCAAGGACCTTCTTCCTCTGAAGCAAAATTAACTCTCGGAAGCTTTGTTCTTTTGTGCACAGAGCATTCAAGGCTTAATTTCTCTTCCAAAGCAAAATTTTCAAAACTCTTAGGAAATTCTTCCGAAGTCATTTTACCTTTGGAAGCTTTTTCATTAAAACTTCCGAATATAATTTACCTTCGAAAGCTTTTTGACTTCCAAGAAAACTACTTTCTGAGCAAAAGTAAAGTACTTTTTCAGAGGTGGGACCGACATCCAGATTTCAAAGTTTATCCTCTTTCATTAAACTTTATCTGAAATCCTTTTTAACATATAAACCCAACGGCTTCCCCCTTTTTCTATCATCTGCTTCTTCCTCCAAACCTAAA
Source organism: Flaveria trinervia (assembly GCA_025506515.1). Taxonomy (NCBI): domain Eukaryota; kingdom Viridiplantae; phylum Streptophyta; class Magnoliopsida; order Asterales; family Asteraceae; genus Flaveria; species Flaveria trinervia. The sequence continues at coordinate 53,008,166 of CM046455.1, forward strand.
ACCCCAAATTTCTCTCTGAAATTTCTTTCTTCTTTCTTTCTTCATACTTAAGCTACCTCATAATGGCCAACCCCACTCACAAAAATGACCCGAACTTTACCATGCAACTCCACAGGCAACACAACCAGGTTGCTCTGTTAAGCTCTGAGAAAGATCCTCATTTCTCAGAGGTTTGCCGTTTCTTAACTTTGTCCAACTATTTCACCTCCCTAACCATTGATCCTCCACTTTATGAGGATCATCTGCTTGAATTTTGGAAGACCCGCCAAGAGGTCGTATGGATAGGGAGAAGGCACTGTCTGCCACAGTGTAGGGGAGAACAGTCTTCATCACTCCGGCCATCATCAACATGCATCTTCAGCTGGATGATGAAGAAGTTGAGGTGTTCTTTCCCAAAGAAGCTGTCAATTATTCTTTTGAGTAGATGGGGTATGAGGGAGATTTCTCTATAAAGACCTTTAGGAAAGAGAAGGTCTCATCCCAGTGGAGATTCCTGCTCCATGTGGTCATCCACAGCTTATCAAACAAGCATGGTGAATAGGACCAGATTCCTAAGGATCTCTCCTTCATTATCCGTGGAATGGTTCAGGGGATCAAGTTCAGGTATTCTCAATTTGTTTATACTAATTTACTTGAAAACTTAGATTCCTTATAATATTACATGTTTCCTAGATATGTTCAATACATTCTTAAATATGAACTGGGCTCACAGTTAAGGGGAACATGTAACATTCTAAAACTGGGACAGATGAAGCCTAACATCTTTAAAATATTGAGAAAGCCTACTTTTGGCTTCTCAAGCGTAGAAACAGCCTTGGTCCCAAAAATGTTAGAGCTCATTGATCAAGGTGACACCTAGCAGCACCAACTAGTTTTGAACCCACACCTGCTACTTCCCAACCACCTACACAGCCACAAATCACCATCACCTACCAAAGAAAATCCAAACGAACCCCTGCTCAGACTATTCAGTCTATGGAGGCCCCTATACACTCACCCATATAGGAGTAAGTGGAAACTAGAGCTCCCACTTCTCCTGAGGAGCAGACCACTCCCATCTCTTCAAGGATCAGTGTTGAGATTCCTCATGCTCAGCCTGATGAGCTCATAAGCCAAACTGCCTTAAGCCATCACTCTGAGTCTCAACACTCAAGATTAACCTTCAGGGGATAGTTACCATACTTAGACTTTAGATCTCAACCAACCAATCCCTAACCTTGATTTGTACACTAATGAAGATCTAGGTTTCAGTGAGTATCATGATTCTCTCTTCTTTTCCCCTACTTAAAAAGAGATAAGTGCTTCTGAGGCTCCTACTTCTAGCCCCCATCAATCACCTATTGCTAAGGTGGACACTTTTGAACCTGTTCAAGATGTCCATATGGAAGAGGCTCTCACTTTTGAAAGTGATTACATCATTAAGACCTCAATCATGGCAACTCAGCCCACTTTCATCTCAACTGAGATTGCCAGTGAGTAGAGGAAATCCAACAGCCAAGAACCTGAAGCTGGTGGTGAGAGAGAGGACTTTGGTTCAATCATCTCATCCCCCAATGATTCTTTTGATGAAGATAAGGGGAATTTAAGACTAAAGGTGCACAAATTGTCCAAAACATGCACCTATTTAGTCTCCAAGGTTAGTCACCTTGAATCTCAAGTGACTACCTTGCACAATAGGGTCAATGATCAGCAACTTCAGATTTCATATCTTAAGGAAAAACTAGCTGGGAGACCTTTAAAAAGAGCTCAACCAGGAACACAAGAACCCGTGGATGTGATTGACCTAACTCCTGGCTCACCTATGCAAGTGGGTGATGCTACCAAAAAGGGGGAGAAAGTCATTACAGCTACAGAACCTAGGAGTTCTTCAGAGAGAATGGACACTGAGGACTCACCATCTTCACTTGCAACTTTGCATTCTCAACAACCTCCTCAAGTCCACATTGATGTGGATTACACAGACTCCTTCATACAGAGACTGTTTGAGGATGGGATACCAAGGGCTATGTCATCTCCACCATCTTCCAATCACATCATTGGGTGGAGGTATGACAGCAACAGGAGAGCCCTAATCATCATAAAAGTTCAGGGACATCAATATCTTCAATTTTCAGAACTAAACTATTATGACAATATAGATTTAGTCAACATGCCACTTGTCAATCCAAGCCAATCAAGACAAGTTGACAAGTTGGCACAAAGAATCCAAGACAGGATCACTGCAAAGTTCAGCCTTAGAAGAAGACTATGGGAATCAGGCAATGTCATCGTTCAACTGGATGTTGAGGCAGACCCTAAGATTAGCTTCATAGGGGAAACCTTGACTGAAGGACCAGTGACAGAACCTGAGAGCCCAGTCTTATCACCAACAACTACTGCAGAGATCAATGCCCTTTTTGAGACACCTGCTGGTGAAGGTGCTTCTCAACCTCTCTTTGGCCAGAGCTCAGAAGCTGCATCAAGCAATGAAGGCCAAAGCTCTCTCCACCCTGAGTCACAAAGGTCTGTGAGTGACAAAAGGAAAAGAAAGATGACATCTAAGGAGATTGAGGAGGAGGAGAGAGAGAGGAAAAGAAAGCTAAGGGGAGAAAGTTCCTTTTCTGAGTCTGCAAGACTCATGGAGTCTGCTATTAGGGCTGCCCCCAGACCAGATACTCAGAATGATGAGTTAAGGGCAGTCAGGATAAACTATCTGCAAACAAAAAACTATGACATCGACAATGTCATCTCTCTCCCCTTAGAAGAGTTAAATGAACTGGTTGACCTGGAAAGGTCAAGGGAGAAGAAGGAGGCTGAATGTGCAGAGCTGTTAGTACAAATCAAAGAAGAGAAGAAAGAAAAGATTGTACAAGCATGTGTCTACCCTCTCCCCAGTTCAAGAAAGTCCTGCATAAGAGGATGTGGTTCAACAAGAACCTCAGGTAGAATAGAAGAAGAAAGGGTCAAGATGATTAACTACCTGAGTGCCACAGGCCTCTACCAGGCAGAAGCACTTCTTCCCCTATCTTATGACTATGTTGAGTTTGAGTATCTCAAACAACTTGAACTTGAGATAGTCAAAGAAAGAAAGACAACCAAAAGAAAGCTGAGGGAAGAAGCTGCTAAGTCAAGAGCCATCATCCACAAAAGTATGAAGAAATCTGCTGACAGGAAGAGGATGATAAGCTTCTTGAAGCTATATGGATTCTCCGGAAGGAGACTTGGCCCCATGTCTCTATCAACTATGGATGAGCATATCAGGGTGATCAAGTAGAAGATCAAGAGTGGAGAGCTGGTTGACTTACATTCCCCTCCAAGTCAAGCCCCACCTGAAGTGGAGGTTAAGGTTGAACAACCAGAGACATCACAACCTGGATCTCCTGCTAAATCTCAGCAAGCTTCATCTTCTAATCCATAGCAGGGTTAGACTCACCCTTAATCTGAACCTGTGAGAGTTAAAGACCCATCAGAGAAAGACAATAAAGATAAATTAGGTACTGCAAGCCAGTCTTCTCAATTAAAAGTTGTAAAGAGAAAGAAAAGGATGGCTTCTAAACCAAAGCCAAAGAAAAAGAAGAAGACTGCATCCTTTTCTAAACCTCAGGATGAGGCAGAACATCCTGAGGATGTGCAACCAGAGGATGCTCCATCATCTCTCATTCAAATAGCTCCTCTTGCACAGAAAGACCCATCCTGTCATGGACATACACTACAAATCCAGTAAGGTGGCATGTCATCGGAGATCATGGCATTGAGAATGTCTACACTTGGCAAGACATGTTTCAATTGCCTCTTCATGATCTCTTTGACATGAGAAGACATTTTGACAGTTTGAAGGATCCTGATCACCTCATGAAGAAAGGGTTGGTTATCATCCTGATAAGGACTGTTGATATCTGAAGTCTTCAAAAGTTTTGGAAGCATCAACCTAGGGGGAGTTTGTAGGAAATATGCATAGAGGCTGAAGCAACCAAAGACTTTCTGCATGCATGCTGCACAAGTACTGAAGAAGAATGCTTCGGAAGTTTCACACATGTAATAGAAATATTCGAAGTGTGAAATCTTCCAAAGCCAAGACCAATATCTTCTGAAGCCAAAGATGAAGTCTTCTGAAGCTTCAGAGACAAAGTCTTCTGAAGCCTCAACTCTTAAAGACAGATTTCTTCTGAAGACTTTTAGTAACATGCTTTATCTGATGTACTATTCCATAAAGCTGGATACCTTTCCGCTGCATCTCTGTAAAGTCACCAACTTGCATGAGTTGGTGAAAAGGTCCATGCTTTTGGTAACTGTACATTGAGGTCTTGAGTCTGTTGGACCAAAAGAACCAATGAGCCAGATCAGAAAAACCTTTAAGTCCCACAAGACATCACAACAACTGCTGAAGACTTGATCAGCTGTTTGACAAAGTCTAAAGATCAACAGCTGAAGACTAAAGTACTAAAGACTTCATTGCTAAAGACCAAAGTACTGAAGACTTCAATTGCTGAAGACCAAAGTCTGAAGATCAACAGCTGAAGACTAAAGTACTGAAGATCAACAGCTGAAGTACAAAGACTGAAGACATCTGTTGGACCAAAAGAACCAATGAGCCAAGATCAGAAAACCTCTAAGTCCCACATGGTATCACAACAACCGCTGAAAGCCTCATCAGCAGTTTGACAAGTGCTGAAGACTTCAACAGCTGAAGATCAAGTGCTGAAGACTTCAACTGCTGAAGAACTAAAGTGCTGAAGTACAACAGCTGAAGAACACAAGTGCTGAAGCTGAAAGACCAAAGTACTGAAGTACAACAGCTGAAGAGTTTACAAGTGCTGAAGATCAACAACTGATGTACAAAGTCTGAAGACAAAGACTGAAGACATCAGCTGATGATATCTACTGAAGTCATCAGCTGATGAAACATCTGAAGGTCAAAGTCTGAAGATCAAGTACTGAAGCGTCAGTAGTTTGTCACAACTGCTGAAGAGTACTTCTTCAGTAGTTGTGATATCAGTAGTTTTATATTTCTAGTTTCAGTAGTTTTGTAAAACGACTGAATAGCTTGTTCTTCAGTCGTTGTAGTTTCAGTAGTTTCTAATCAGTAGTTTTATATTCTGTACTTAACACTCTGATATGTTCTCAGTAGTTGTGAACATTTCAGTAGTTTGTTAAGAGTTAGTTATTTTTGTATTAGATCTGCCAGTTGTCACTTTCCCGTGATAACAGCAGCGATTGCACTCTATATAAGGAGTGTCAACCTATTGTAATAATGAATGAATGAATGATTTGAATGATTTGATTAGAAACATTCCATATCTATAAACATTCCTTGAATCAGAAATATATTCTCTCGCTATAACCGTATGTGCTCTTAATGCATACAAGCATCGACTTCTTGCTACAATTTGTCTAATTCCTATTCTTATTCCGCTGCCTTGAACTCTAATACATCAAACGTGTGATCGCTGATCCTGTCAAATGGTATCAGAGCAGGTTAATCATTGATCGATCTAATAATTGATCATTGAAACTGCTATTCAAGATCTAAGTTTGATTGAATTAGCTTTTGTTTTTGCAAGAAACGGTTATAGAGATTGAATTTTCTGTATTTCTGGTCATTCATCCTGAGATCTTTTATTGGTTTTCATTGAGTTTGTTGTGGTCTGTGTAAAACTTTTAAAAGCTTGAATTAAATTGTTTCTGAACTGAAAATGACTACTCCCTCCAATGATCCTCACAATACTGGTTCCTCAACCAAGACACCAATGCTGGTTAGGAATGAGTATAACATATGGCAACGACGAATGCTCCATCACCTGTCTGTTAACAGCGCAGGTTGTTGGACATCAGTGGTACATGGTCCACACAAGCCTATGGTGAATAACCCGGAAACCAATCAAATGGTTCCGAAGAGGAGGGAGCAATACTCAGATGAGGATAAGAATTGCTTGAAATTGATGCAAAAGCCCATGGAATTCTGGCCATGGCACTGCCAAATGAAATCTATTCTGGGCTAATGCATCATGAAACTGCCCATGACCTCTGGAATGCCTTGAAAGAACAATTTGGAGGAACAGATGAGGTCTTGGCAAATAGAGAAATCCTCGCCCAACAATATGAGACATTTTCTCATAGAAAGGTGAGGCATGACTCAACAATATGAGCGGTTCTCTTGTTTGATCTCTGAATTAAAAATGGTCAAACTTGAGTACACAAATATCCAGATGAATAACAGATTTCTCAGATCACTGCCTGAGAGATGGGACACATATACTATTGTCCTACGCTCCAGTGCAAGTTTGGACAAACTATCTCTCACCCAACTCCATGGGAAACTGCTCACGTTTGAGAGAGAGATAGAACAGAAGAGAAAGCTGTCTTCATCTGGAAAGCTCACTGAAGACTTTGTACCAGGCAACACTGCCTTGGTGGGTCATGAGTCAGAATATGCTTCATCTGAATGCCAGTATGATGAGCATATTAACTTCTCTTCAAGCACTTCTGATTCTGCATTTGTGAGTGTTGATGGTCAGTTTACTGGGTGTAATAACGACAATTTATGCTTCATTATGGATGATCTCAAGGGGATTGCTGATGACGACTTAGAAGAGATGGATATTTTGAGCCAAATGGCCCTGATAAATATCAGATCTCAGAAGTTCTATAAAAGAACTGGAAGAAAATTCCCAGGACTCTCTGGCAAAACCAAAGTTGGTTTTGACAAGAGCAAGTTGAGGTGTCACAAATGCCAAAGGCTTGGACACTTTGCAAGAGAGTGTAATCAACTGGATCTAACTCCACTGCACCCTTTGTGACTTTTCCTGGCAATAGTCAACAACACAGAGGGCAACATCCTGTCACTTCTAGTCATCATCCTCAACAACAATCTCCGGCATATTTTGTTCCTCAGGGTCAAATGCCATATCCGTACCCTTGTTATTACATGCCACAGTCAAATCAAGTTCAAGTTCCTATGGCACCACAACCTCATGCACTACCAGAACCTCAGCCATCCCAATCTCATCAACAAACTCAACCTCAACAACACAGCTTCTTCACCCCAGGAGTTGTTGACTGGAGCAGTTTACCAGATGATATGTCTGGTCATGACCAACTGTTCTCAGGTGCTGGTCAACATGGTGTGATAGTCCTTTTGGAATCTAGCTCTTATGGCTTTGGAGTCTGCTGATACTTCATTTTCTAATGCCTCTACACATAAGGTATCACAGTATCCTCTGAGGAAAAAGCCAAATTATGTTCTGAACCATGCATAGCAGCATTTGCTTCCATGAGAAGCAAATGTAGCTTAATTAATAAGAACATTGAGCTAGAACAAATAATTTCCAAAAACAAAGCTGAATTTGAGTCTGTACTCAAAGATAAAAATGATGAGATGTACAAACTGAAATGCCAAATAATGATGATAAGGCTAGAGAAGAGGTACTTCTAGAGAAGTACAAAGATCTCAAAGAAACCCTTGCAGTTACCCAGGTAGAGTGTGATAGATGGTACAATCATGCAAAGGTTTTGAAATGCTTCTTAGTAAGCAATCTGCTTCCAATGTGAAGTTTGGCATTGGTTACAATCACACTGCTCCACCTACAGATTTTACTCCAAGAGCAGAAGTAGAATCTGAGGGTGAGAGTGATAACCAATCCATCACATCATGTGATCTACCTTCTGATACAGCACAATCAGAAGTAGCAGTCAGCATCAAGCCCTCTTTGAACCTATCAGCCGATGTTGATGGTTCAAATGCTGACACTCACATGATTAATGAGTTGATCAACTCAGGAGTTAATTCTGAAGGTCTGAAAGGACTAGAGAGCAGGATTAACACCTGAAGTTCAAACTTCAACTGCTGTCAGTACTGAAGAGAAGAAAACTGCCAGTAGAAAGAGTTTGAAGACTACTAAAGAGGCAGTCAAGAAAGCAAACAATGCTTCCAAAGCATTGAAGAACAAGTCTTCAGTTGCTTCACCCTCTTTAGTTGATGATCAACCTAAGATGAAGAAGAAACCATGTGAAGTATGGTTTGTTCAATCATCTTACAGATGATTGTTGGTACAAAAGAGGTTCCAAACTCAAACAAAAAGAAGAAATAAGAGAAAATGGTAAAAATGAAAACTGAGTTTGAAACCACATTTGTCTCAGCAACATCAAATCCTGTAACCCTTAAGTCCTCAAAGAAATCCAAAAAGGAAGGGGTTAAACAGGTGACAGCTGAGAATGCTCAGAAGAAGAAGGTGCAACATAGGAACTTATCAAACTCCACTGGCAATGTGTTGATGAGCTGTGAAAGCTTTATCACAAAATCAGACACAGCTGGTTATGATGGTTCAACATCTGTTGGGTAGAGTTAACCAACTAGATGCTCCTATGTTGAAACCACAGAAAAGGAGGTCCAAGCCAAAGGACTCCTCTTCTACACCATCTTCTTCCTCTCAGGCTGTGTTTCAGATAAACCTGTGTAGTTTACCATCTATTGATGAGACCAGGCCCAAAACCAAAAAGGTTTGGGTCTCTAAAACTAACTCATTGTTTATTATTGCAGGGTTCTTCAACATGCCAAAGTAGCATCTGGTATGTAGACAGTGGGGGATCTATGCACATGACTGGGAACAGCTCTCTTCTTCATGACTACTCTCAAGGAAAGAAGGGATTTGTTTCTTTTGGCAATGATGCTAGGGGTTACATCATTGGTAAGGGTTTTGTCTCTAATGGAGAAATCAAATTTGATGATGTTAATCATGTGGAAAATCTCAAGTACAATCTCTTGAGTGTCAGTCAAATGTGTGATAAAGGCCATGTTGCTCTTTTCACCAGTCAAAACTGTAGGATTCTGTCATCCAAAGTTTTGCACTTGATTGACAAGGTGTTGGATGATGACACTCTCCTGAGAGCCAACAGGACAGGAAGAGTGTATGCCTTAGATCTTTCCAAGAAAATAGATCTCAAAGGCAATCCTTGCCTATTTTCCAAAGCCTCTTCTCAAGAATCTAAACTGTGGCACAGAAGGCTTGGTCATGTTAATCTCAAAAACATGAATCAGCTTACCCACAACAGTTTAGTCAGAGGCTTACTATAAAGGAGTTTCACTATGATGAAACCTGCACTGCTTGTTTAAAAGGAAAACAACACAAAGTCTCGTTCCCTCCTATTGAAGTGCCTAAGTCCACTGCCTGCTTGCAATTACTGCATATGGATCTATTTGGTCCTGTGAGAGTAATGAGCATGGCAAAGAAGAAATACTGTCTGGTAATTGTGGATGATTACTCCAGATTTGTGTGGACTTTCTTTCTACATTCAAAGGATGAGGTTGCTCAGAAGATTATTCACTGTGTGTTGTATATTGAGAAGCAGTATTCTCTTCCAGTCAAGTGTATTAGGAGTGACAATGGGACTGAATTCAGAAATCATACACTTGATGACTTCTATCTTTCAAAGGGGATCAAAAGGCAGTTTAGCATCCCAAGGACTCAGAACAAAATGGAGTAGTGGAGAGAAAGAACAGGACCCTCATTGAAGCTGCAAGGTCTATGCTGGCTGACTTGGTTTGCCACTAACCTTTTGGGCTGAAGCTGTCAACACAGCTTGCTATGTGCAAAATAGAGTTTTAGTAAATCAAGGTTGATGAAGACTCCATATGAAGTTCTCCATCATTTGGCTCCTCTGATTTCATTTTTCAAAGCATTTGGGTGTCCCTGTTTTATTCTCAACACAAAGGATCAACTCCATAAATTTGATCCTAAGGTGGATGCAGGGTATTTTGTTGGTTATTCATCTACTTGCAAGGCATACAGAGTCTTCAACTGCAGAACAAAGATGGTTGAAGAAACTCTACATGTTAAGTTCAATGAATCTCTAAAGGACAAGATTCCACAAAGCCCTGTGGAGTTATTTGATTTGGACATACTGCAATATGTTCCTTATCAAACTCCTGCTGTTGCTCCTGTCAACAGTTCACCACCTGGTGGTACTGCTGATGCTGATGATGATGATGACTGTAGTACTCACCTCTTCAGGTTTAGTGATCACTGCCTGATTCAGCTAGACCTGATGTTCCTGTAGCTCCAGTAGCACCATCCACAAAAAATGCTGATGAGATCTCTTCGAATTCAACTTCCTTTGAATTACCATCCACGATTGGTTTCAAGAAATGATTCACCATCACCATCTGTTACTGCTGAGCCTGCTACAAACACTTGCACAGATCTCATTGTGTATCAAGATCTGAAGAATCACCCTATGTCTCAAATCATTGGTGATATCACTGCTGGAGTATCAACAAGAAGTCAATTGTCAAATTTCTGCTTCTATGCTCTCTTCATCAGTCAGCAAGAGCTAAAGAATTATCACATTGCTTTAAAGGACAATGGATGGGTTGATGCCATGCAGCTTGAGCTTCTTCAGTTCAAGAAACAGCAAGTGTGGGAACTGGTTCCTCTACCTCTAGGTAAGTGTGCAATAGGCACTAAATGGGTGTTTAGGAACAAAACTGATGAAAATGGGCTTATTGTTAAGAACAAGGCCAGACTGGTTGTTCAGGGGTTTGCACAGAAGAAGGTATTGATTATGATGAAACCTTTGCCCCTGTAGCCAGACTGGAAGCAATTCGATTGTTTTTAGCTTATGCTGCTTATCAAAACCTTAAAGTTTTTCAAATGGATGTCAAAAGTGCATTTTTGTATGGAAAAATTAAAGAAGAGGTTTATGTATGTCAACCTCCAGGCTTTGAGGACAATAAACATCCTAATTGGGTGTATAAGCTTGATAAGGCTCTTTATGGGTTAAAACAAGCTCCTAGAGCCTGGTATGAGACATTATCAAACTTTCTTCTGGAAAATAATTTCACTAGAGGTTCCATAGATAAGACTTTATTCATTAAGAAAGCTGGGCAGCATAATCTACTTGTTCAAATTTATGTAGATGATATCATTTTTGCATCCTCTGATCCAAAGTTGTGTGATGCCTTTACAAAGTTGATGCAACAGAAGTTTGAAATGAGTGCCATGGGAGAATTACAGTTCTTTCTGGGGTTGCAAATCAAACAAAAGGCTGATGGAATTTTCATTCATCAGTCCAAATACACAAAAGATCTTTTGCAAAAGTTTGATTTACAAAACTGTAAGCCCTGTTCTACCCCCATGTGCAGCACCACACAACTGGATACAGATCAGAAAGGTAAAGTGGTTGATGAAACACTTTACAGATGTATGATTGGGTCCTTGATGTATTTAACAGCTTCTAGACCAGATATTATGTTTGCTACATGTGTTTGTGCTAGATTTCAGGCTGCACCTAAAGAGTCTCATCTGATTGCAGTCAAGAGGATCTTTAGATATCTGCAAGGCACTCCATATCTAGGTTTATGGTATTCTACTGGACATTCTGGTAAATTAGTTGCTTTTTCTGACAATGACTATGCAGGGTGTAAGTTGACCAGGAAATCAACTTCTGGTGGATGTCAATTCCTAGGCAACTGCTTGATTTCTTGGCAGAGCAAGAAACAGACCTCAGTTGCTACATCAACTGCTGAAGCAGAGTACATTGCTGCTGCAAGCTGCACCTCTCAGGTACTCTGGCTTCAAAACCAACTTCTGGATTATGGCATTACAGAGACTAAGACTCCATTGTTAATGGATAGTGCTTCAGCTCTGTGTATTGTCAAAAATCCAGTCCAGCACTCTAGGACCAAACATACAGAGATCAGACATCATTTTATAAGGATTTTTTTGAAAAAGGTCTGATTGATCCTAAGTTTGTGCCCAGTGTGATGAGCTTGCAGACATTTTTACTAAGCCTTTGGATAGTTCAACTTTCCAAAACCTGGTGTTAAGGCTTGGTATGCTGCAGCTAGAATAAGTGACAACTACTGATGATTTCAGTAGTAATTACTGGTGATCATTGGTACCCGTCACATATAAGTACCGATGAGTCCTTTTCCCTTCAGTAGTTTTTATAACTACTGATGGCTAAATGTCTCATAAGTACTGAAGTACTTTATCTGTTCCAAACTACTGATGTAGTTACAACTACTGAAATCAGTATAAACAGATAAGTACTGATGTCCCATGAAACAACTGAAATCCGCCAAAAAGGCTGATGAATGTGTTGAGGACAGTATGAAACAGCTGAAAAGCTAAGAATTGACGAAAACAGCTGATGAGAAATTTCTCTTCAGTCGTTTGTACTACTGCTGTTTCATTCTAAACAACTGAAGCAATACCATGTCTTCAGTAGTTTTATAACTACTGATGATTAATACCAAGTTTTCAGTTGTTTACAACAGCTGATGACTAAACCACTGTCTTCAGTAGTTTCACAACTACTGATGACAAACAACAAGTCCTCAGTTGTTTCAATCATCTGAAGTTAAAACCACGGTCTTCAGTAGTTTTCTAACTTCTGATGCCTAACACCACGACTTCAGCTGTTTCAACGTCTGAAAGGATAATACCATGTCAACGGTCGTTTAAAACTACTGGTGACTAACACCACATCCTTCAGTCGTTTTCTTACCCGTACCCTATAAATATCCCTGACCTAAGCCCTCAATGCTTCATCTTCTTCAAACCTAACGTTCCTCTCCAAAACTTCCCTCTTCTCAATGGCGTCCATGCAAATTAAACCGCGACACAACTGTGTTGCCTACCTTACTAAATCGCCTATCTGGACTAAGTTCGATACTGCTATCGATCTTATGGTTCAGTCCCAATACAATACGACATTTCTTCTGAATCCCATACTACATGCCGAATCCCTTCAACAATTTTGGATGAACGTTACTATTACCACTGGGGAGAACAACACACCATCTCTCCAGTCGGTCGTCAATAACAAAGAAGTAGTCATCACTCCTGCAGTTATCCACCAAATTCTTCATCTGATGATGCTATCTCTCCTGCTGGATATCCGAAGGGCACCACAGATCTATCCTTTGCCCAACATGGATATCAAGGCATCTCAATGCCTCCACTATCCTGAAGAAACACTTTAATGACGCTGAGCGCCTAATTTTTCACATGGTGAATGTATGTTTGGCTCCTAAGACGTCGTCTTGGGATCAAATGTCGACAAAATGGCAGCAGGTAATGTATTCTATTCTTGAGCAACAACCGCTAAACTTTTCAGAAATAATTTTTCGGAGCTCAAGGATATGGCTCAAAAACTAACTGCCAACCGTTGGATACTATATCCACGGTTCATAATGGCCATCATTACAAACCAGCTTAATGCTGAGGGACTTGTTGGCTTGGGAGTCCCTGCTACGTCTGTTCTGCCAGAATTATACTCCCGGCACAACTCTGACCAGACACTCAAAATAGCTGCCAAGCTGCGAAAACCCACGCAGCTGGAATCCACAGCCACCACCTCCAAATCAAAAGTCCCCACCAAACCCACCAAAAAGAAACCCAAATGGCTACTCAGGGAATTGAGTCCCTGAGGATGCCCCTGCACCACAAACGCTGGATATATCCACTAGTCCAAACCCCCTAGTGGATACAATGACTCTTCCAGCCATAGCCGCTCAGGCTTCCTCTCAACAGGCGCCTGCAGCAATCACACAAGGGGTACCAACATATCTGGGATCTTCCTCACTTGAGGAGATTGCCATTGAAAAGCACCAACCTCCCCAGGTGCACACTGCTTCTATCCCTTCACCCCAAACAACCGCCCCTCACAACCCAACTTTAATAGTTGCACAAGTGCTGACTCAACTGCATTCCTCACCCCCTCCCCAGAAACCACTTCCTACTGGGAAGACCTCTACAATTGAGGGGGAGGACACAGTGCACTTGAGAACCCACAGCACAGGGGTTTACCACTTCTATCTCCTGGTGTAGATAAGGAGCTTAGAATATCTAGTGAGGTTGCCACCTCTTCTGAATCAGCACATGATCAGAATGAGGCTGGTAACATTGCTAAGACCTCACTAGAGGCAACAGCTGATGATGGACATTGTCCTGAGGCTGGAAGTCCCCAGTACCAAGCACAGGGGCACATGCAACAACTGGTCTACACCCAGTGCATGTAAATCCTGCTCCAAGCAGGAGGTCAGATGATTCAGCTTCGGCTGATGATGACTTGGGCTTTTTCTATGATGTTCTTGCCCAGAACACAATCCTTGAAGAGAAAGTCAGTAGGCTGCAAAACCTACTTGACCAACTCTCACAAGGAGAAAGACCATCTGCCTCTACCAACCCACAGATGGCACCTTCACTTGAAGGTTCCCCAAACACTGAGCCACTCCAAACTCAACCACCTGCCTCTGCTTCTGGCCCTATTTCTTAGGAACAGCACCCTCCTGTGCAAATAGGTGCTGTACTTCAAAATTCCCTCCCTCTCATCACACCCATAATCACTGATATTGTGACTAAAGCCATTGATGAGAGGCTTTCCTCAACTTTACAACCCTTGATTGATGCTGCTGTGCAAAAGACCTTTCTGCGGTACAAACCCCTTCCTCCAATGCATCCAAAAGGGGGAGAGTACTGCAGTGAAAGAAAAGAAGAGGAAAAGAATAGAGGAAAAGAAGAAGAGAAGCACGCCCAAGAGGAGGAGAAAGAAAAGCAACCACTGCTCACTTACAAGCGAAAGAAAAGTGCTGATGATCATATTGCTGAAGACAAATCCTTGGAGGAGCTGGTAAAAGAAGCTGATACTACACACAGCCGATCCATGGATAAAATAATTGAACAACTCTTCAGGCAAGGTTTGATACAGCCACACTGGATAGTGAGATCAGAAGGTTGGAAGTGCAAGAGATACAAACCCGATGGGCTGGGTATGATGCTCTTGAAAAAGAGTGATTGGAAATAATGATCCGCTTCATTGCAAAATACTTAGGAAGATCGTTAATGGATTCGCGCGTGGACCAGGGACAGCATTCTGGCTATAGCCACCAGAATCTGTCTGTCTGAGCAATTCAACAAAGGGATTATTGTGAAGCCCTTGATGAGGCTGGGGCTGGTAAAAGGTTGAGATGGCTAAACTCACAAAGGCGAAACTTACTACAAAGATGCTGGATCAACCTTCCCTTCCACCCACTCAAACAGAGCCTACCCCTCAAATCTCCCAACCAATCTCTAAGCCAAAATCCAAACATCCTCATTCTTCAAAACCAATTCCTTCACCAACCCAACCATCATCCAGTGATGCACCTAGAAAGAGGAGAAGGGTGCTGAGGATGGAAGAAGAAGAAGAAGAGGAGGATGAAGATGATAGTCTGCCACTCTCTGCTGTTCTAAAGCTACCAAAACCCGAAGTCAACCCATGATCACACCTGACTCTCAAGGGAAATGGTCAGAGTCAAGATAGAAGATGAAGAACAGCAGAACAGCATGATGAGCAACTGTTGAAGATGGTTGACAAGGAATTTCCTCAATCATCATCTATTCAAGCCATGAAAGGGCATGCTCAAAGGCTGTACACTCTCAGGCACACTTTTCAGTATCAGAAGGAGAGAGTGAGAGTATGGCCAGACCCCAGGGTGAGTTCTAGAATCCATAAAAGAACTATTCCACACAGATACAATGGCCAAGTCAGAAAAACAATAGATTCTACCATCATGTTGGCCATTGTAGTCTCACCTTGGGAAATCATTGATGAATTAAAGAAAGCTCACCAAGCAAAGATGACCCCTCAAGCTTTACTAGAAAACAAGATGATTAAGAAGGGGTTGTTATATAAAAAGCTTGAAGACATCCAGAAGAATGAGCTCCAGTTACTCCTTGAAGGCAACCATCCTGATGAATTTGTATATAGGGAGGTAACTACGGTGGAGCTGAAAAATGGCAGGACCATGAAGTACTTATCAGAGTACTATGGTCCAGAGTTCTTCTTCGAAGGAGCAGTAGAAGAACTCTCTCAGGAGGAACAAGTTGTTCTCCTTGAGGCCTATGTTCGAGAGTCATACAGACTCATTATGGGGAAGTAAATCTCATGAATGGATAACAACTCTGTGTCCAGTTCCCCAAAACAGAGTTCCCATTCATACCCTGCCAAACAAATATCTGAGATTTCTTCCCAGGCCGGAGCTTACATGTCATCTTCTCTACTGATCAAGAAGGAAAAAGACCAACACTTTGCCAACAATAAGTGGGATAATAAATAATTTAGAGGTTTTGGCTGCATTGGTTCAGGGGGAGTTTGTTGGACCAAAAGAACCAATGAGCCAGCTCAGAAAACCTCTAAGTCCCACATGGTATCACAACAACTGCTGAAAGCCTCATCAGCAGTTTGACAAGTGCTGAAGACTTCAACAGCTGAAGATCAAGTGCTGAAGACTTCAACTGCTGAAGAACTAAAGTGCTGAAGTACAACAGCTGAAGAACACAAGTGCTGAAGCTGAAAGACCAAAGTACTAAGTACAACAGCTGAAGAGTTTACAAGTGCTGAAGATCAACAACTGATGTACAAAGTCTGAAGACAAAGACTGAAGACATCAGCTGATGATATCTACTGAAGTCATCAGCTGATGAAACATCTGAAGGTCAAAGTCTGAAGATCAAGTACTGAAGCGTCAGTAGTTTGTCACAACTGCTGAAGAGTACTTCTTCAGTAGTTGTGATATCAGTAGTTTTATATTTCTAGTTTCAGTAGTTTTGTAAAACGACTGAAGAGCTTGTTCTTCAGTCGTTGTAGTTTCAGTAGTTTCTAATCAGTAGTTTTATATTCTGTACTTAACACTCTGATATGTTCTCAGTAGTTGTGAACATTTCAGTAGTTTGTTAAGAGTTAGTTATTTTTGTATTAATGCCAGTTGTCACTTTTCCGTGATAACAGCAACGATTGCACTCTATATAAGAGTGTCAACCTATTGTAATAATTGAATGAATGAATGATTTGATTAGAAACATTCCATATCTATAAACATTCTTGAATCAGAATATATTCTCTCGCTATAACCGTATGTGCTCTTAATGCATACAAGCATCGACTTCTTACTACAATTTGTCTAATTCCTATTCTTATTCTGCTGCCTTGAACTCTAATACATCAAACGTGTGATCGCTAATCTTGTCAACATCAGCTGAAGACATCAGCCGATGACAACAACTGAAGTTCAAGAAGTCCAAGTACTGAAGCCTTCAGAGTTTGTCACAACAGCTGAAGAAGCATTCTTCAGTTGTTATGATGGTTTCCGTTTAGTAGTTTTATTATTTATTTCAGTACTTGTAAAACGAATGAAGAGCATGTTCTTCAGTCGTTGTTGTTTCAGTAGTTTCTTTTCAGTAGTTGTAGTGATAGTTAACACTTGGTATTTTTGTAAGAAGATGTCAGCTGTTTGACATCTTTAGTAGTTGTGTTAACTTTCAGTAGTTTGAATAAATATGTTAGATGTCACTATCAAGTGACATCAGCAGACGTCACATATCCTATATAGAGATGTTGACCTAATTGTACGTGTGACATTTTGCCACCACGAAAGCATATGAATGAAATTCTATTTGCAGAATTCTCTCTCTCTATAACCGTTTACTCTTACATTGAATATCAATTGTGTTCTTGTGAATGTCTAATCATTGTTCGAATTCCGCTGCGATACTCTCTAATCAATCAAACTTAGATCACTGATCCTAACAAATGGTATCAGAGCGGGTTAATCATTGATCGATCTAACAATTGATCATTGAAACTGCTATTCGTATCTATGTTTGATTGAATTAGCATATTTGCAAGAATTGGTTATAGATAATTGAATCTCTGCTGCTTTTGTTATTTGCTTTGATTTTCTCTTGGTTCAATTTGGTTTGTTGTGTTTTGTTTTAAATCTGTTAAAACTTAATTGAATTTGGTTGAATCTGAGAATGACTACTCCTTCTAATGACCCTCACAATACCGGTTCCTCAACCAAGCCTCCGATGCTGGTTAGGACTGAGTATAACATATGGCAACAAAGAATGCTTCATCACCTATCTGTTAACAGTTCAGGTTGTTGGACTTCTATGGTACATGGTCCACAAAAGCCTACGGTGAACAATTCGGAAACCAATCAAATGGTTCCGAAGAAGAAGGAACAATACTCAGATGAGGATCGGAAACTGTTTGAGATTGATACTAAAGCGCATGGTATTCTGGCAATGGCTCTGCCTAATGAAATCTATTCAGGGCTTAAGCATCATGAAACTGCTCATGACCTCTGGAATGCATTGAAGGAACAATTCGGTGGAACTAATGAGGTCTTAGCAAACAACAGAGAATCCTTGCCCAACAATATGAGACATTCTCTCATAGGAAGGGTGAGACACTGACTCAACAGTTTGAGCGTTTTTCCTCTTTGATATTTGAGCTGAAAATGGTCAAACATGAATACACCAATAGCCAGATGAACAACAGATTCCTCAGATCACTGCCTGAGAGATGGGACACATACACCATTGTCCTACGCACCAGTGCAAATCTGGATAGCCTATCTCTCACCCAACTCCATGGGAAACTGCTTACATTTGAAAGAGAGATAGAGCAGAAAAGGAAACTGGCATCATCAGGAAAGCTCACTGATGACTTTGTACCAGGGAACACTGCCTTGGTTGGTCATGAGTCAGAATATGCTGCATCTGACAGTAATTATGATGAGCATATAGATTTCTCTTCAAACAGTCTGATCATGCATTTGTTGGTGTTGATAGTCAGTCTAGCTGTAATAGTGACAACTGTGCTTCATCATGGATGATCTAAAGGGTATTGCTGATGATGACTTAGAAGAGATGGATATTCTAAGCCGAATGGGCTTGGTTAATATCAAATCTCAAAAATTCTACAAGAGAACTGGTAGGAAATTCCCTGGACTCTCTGGCAAAACCAAAGTTGGTTTTGACAAGAGTAAGTTGAGGTGTCACAAATGCCATAGGCTTGGGCACTTTGCAAGAGAGTGTAGACCATCTGGATCTAACTCCTCTGCACCCTTTATGACCTTTCCAAGTAATATTCAACAAAATAGAGGGCAACATCCTGCTAGTTCTGGTCATCATTCACAACCTATATCTCCTGCATATTTTGTCCCTCAGGGTCCAATGTCATATCCTTATCCCTGCTATTACATGCCTCAGCCAAATCCAGTTCAAGCTCCTATTGCACAACAACCACAAGCATTACCTGAGCCTCTACCATCTCATTCATCTCAATCACAACCTCATCACGGCTTCTTCACCCCTGGCATTGTTGACTGGAGCAGTTTACAGATGATCTCTGGTAATGAGCATTTTTTTGCTGGTGATGGTTAACATGGTGGTGAACATCCTTTTGGGAATCTAGCTCTCATGGCCCTGGAATCTACTGAGAGTTCATGCTCCAATGCATCTTCTTCACAGGTAACCCAGGTATCCTCTGAGGCTAAGGCCAAGCTTTGTTCTGAATCTTGCATAGATGCATTTATCTCTATAAGAGAGGCAAATGTAGCTTTAATAAATCAAAATTTAGAACTTGAGCAAAACCTTTCCAAAAGAAAAGCTGAATATGAGTCTGTTATTAAGGAGATGATGAGATTTATAAGCTTAAATGCCAATTAAATGATGAAAAGGCTAAGCTAGAGGTCATTCTTGAGGATCATAGAGAGCTCAAAGAAAAACTTGCAGTTACCCAAGTTGAGTGTGACCGCTGGGTGTCATCCTGCAAAGGATTTGAAATGCTGCTCAGCAAGCAATCTGCTTCGAATGTGAAGTTTGGAATTGGTTACAACCATATTGCACCACCAACAGATTTTACTCCAAAACCAATAGTAAAATCTGAAGGTGAAAGCAATTTCCAAACCACATCATCATGTGCATCATCCTCAAGTGATCTCCCAAAATTACAAGATGAAATCAGTGTTGATACCTCAGCAAATCAATTGGCTGATGGGTTAACTATTGATAAGCACATGAAGCTGAGTACTTCAGACGTTGTCCCTCAAAGTACTTCAAGTACTGAAGGGCAAGTTACAACAACTGAAAAGCATTTCAAATCAGCTGAAATAAAAGGATTAACAACTGCTGATAAAGAACAGCTAAGAACAAGTCTTCAGTTGTTACAGATCCTTCAGTACTAAACAAAAGTACTGAAAGGAGGAAAGTACTGAAGAGCACACCTTCAGTAGTTTCCACATTAGCAGTTGATCAATCCAAGATGAAGAATAAGCCATGTGAAGTATGTGGTAAATTCAATCATCTTTCTGATGAATGTTGGTACAAAAAGGGTTCCAAATTCAACAGAGATAAGCTCATTAAAATCTAGATGGATGAAATGAAAACTGAGTTTGAGACCAAGTTTGTACCACAATCATCCATTGTGATAAACCCAAGACTTCAACAAAATCCAAAAGAAGGATAAGGTTCATCACAAAACAGCTGATAGTGCTCCTAATGATAAACATCAAACTAAGTCTGTGAATTTTAAGGAGGAAATGGTGGGTCACAGGAACTCATCAAACACAAGTACTGATATGTCACAAGAGCTGAAAGCTTTGGCTACAAATCAGACACAACTTGTTATGATGGTTCAGCATTTGTTGGGGAGAGTTAACCAACTAGATGCACCTGTGATCAAACCACTGAAAAGGCATTCCAAGCCCAAATCCAAGGAATCCATTTCAGTACCATCTCCTTCTTCATCAGCTGTAATATCATAAGAAACAAGTTATGGTTACATCTGTTGATGAAAACAGACCCAAAACAAAAAGGTTTGGGTCTCTAAACCTAACTAGTTACTTTGATGAATGCAGGGTTCTTCAGCATGCCAAAGGAGCATCTGGTATGTGGACAGTGGAGGATCTATGCATATGACTAGGAGCAGTTCTCTTCTAATGACTACTCTCAAGGAAAGAAGGGATTTGTTCATTTGGAAATGATGCCAAGGGTTACATCATTGGGAAAGGATTTGTGTCTAATGGACAAATCCGATTTGATGATGTTAACCATGTGGAGAATCTCAAGTATAATCTGCTGAGTGTCAGTCAGATGTGTGATAAAGGGCATGTTGCATTTTCACAAGCCAGAACTACAGGATTCTGTTTTCCCAAGTTCTATGGCTGATTGACAAGGTATTGGATGAACATACTCTCCCGAAGGCCAACAGGATTGGAAGAGTATATGCCTTGGATTTGTCAAAGAAGATTGATTTGAAGGGTCATCCATGCCTGTTCTCCAAAGCCTCTCCCCAGGAATCTAAACTGTGGCATAGAAGGCTGGGTGGGTCATGTTAATTTCAAAAACATGAATCAACTGATCCACAATAGTTTAGTGAGAGGTCTACCAATAAAGGAGTTCCACTGTGATGAAAACTGCACTGCTTTTTTTAAAGGAAAACAGCACAAAGTCTCATTCCCTCCTATTGAAGAACCTAAGTCCACTGCCTGCTTGCAGTTACTGCACATGGATCTATTTGGTCCTGTGAGAGTGATGAACATGGCAAAGAAGAAATACTGTCTGGTAATTGTGGATGATTACTCCAGATTTGTATGGACTTTCTTTCTGCATTCAAAGGATGAGGTTGCTCAGAAGATTATAAACTTTATGTTGTATGTTGAGAAGCAGTATTCCCTATCAGTCAAGTGTATAAGGAGTGACAATGGAACAAAATTCAGAAACCATACACTTGATGATTTTTATCTCTCAAGGGAATCAAGAGGCAGTTTAGCATCCCAAGGACTCCAGAACAAAATGGAGTAGTGGAGAGAAAGAACAGAACCTTAATTGAAGCTGCAAGGTCTATGTTGGCTGACTCGGTTTGCCATTGACCTTTTGGGCTGAAGCTGTCAATACAACTTGCTATGTGCAAAATAGAGTGTTAGTAAATCAGAGGTTGATGAAGACTCCATATGAAGTTCTACATCATTTGGCTCCTTTGATTTCATTTTTCAGAGCCTTGGGTGTCCTTGTTTCATTCTCCAAATAGGATCAACTCCACAAATTTGATCCTAAGGTGGATGCAGGTATTTGTTGGTTATTCATCTACTTGCAAGGCATACAGAGTCTTCAACTGCAGAACAAAGATAGTTGAAGAGACTCTGCATGTGAAGTTAATGAATCTCCAAAGGACAAGATTCCACAAAACCCTATGGAGTTATTTGATTTGGACATACTGCAATATGTTCCTTATCAACCTCCAGCTGTTGCAGATCATGTGGATAAATCATCTTCTGCAGCATGTCTTCCACCTGGTGGTACTGAAGATGATGATGATATCAGTACTCACCTTTTCAAGTTTAGTGACCAATTGCCTGTGTCTACTAAACTTGATGTTCCTGTAGCTTCAGTAGCTCCATCCACAACAAATGCTGATGAGATTTCTGATTCCTCTACATCATTTGACTTGCCATCTAATACTTGTTTCAAGAATCTGGATCAACATCTGCTGCTGCTGAGCCTGCTACAAACCTTGCACTAATCTCATAGTGTACCAAGAGCTGAAGAATCACCCCATGTCTCAAATCATTGGTGATATCAATGCTGGTGTCTCAACCAGAAGTCAATTGTCTAACTTCTGCTTTATGCTCTCTTCATCAGTCAGCTAGAGCCAAAGAACTATCATGTTGCTTTGAGAGACAATGGATGGGTTTCATGCAGCTTGAGCTACTTCAGTTCAAAAAGCAGCAAGTGTGGGAACTGGTTCCTCTACCCCCAGTAAGTGTGCAATAGGCACTAAATGGGTGTTTAGGAATAAAACTGATGAAAATGGGCTTATTGTCAAGAACAAGGCTAGACTGGTTGTACAAGGTTTTCTCAAGAAGAAGGTATTGATTATGATGAAACCTTTGCCCCTGTAGCCAGACTAGAGGCAATTAGATGTTCTTAGCCTATGCTGCATTCCACAATCTTAAAGTTTTTCAAATGGATGTCAAAAGTGCATTTTTATATGGTAAAATAAAAAAAGAGGTTTATGTGTGTCAACTACCAGGTTTTGAGGATAATAAACATCTGATTGGGTGTATAAACTTGATAAGGCACTTTATGGGTTGAAGCAAGCTCCTAGCCTGGTATGAAACACTTTCCAATTTTCTTCTTAAAAATAATTTCACTAGAGGCTCCATAGATAAAACTTTGTTTATTAAGAAGGTGATCAACATATGCTACTTGTTCAAATTTATGTTGATGATATTTTTTTGCATCCTCTGATCCCCAGTTGTGTGATTTTTACATGTTTAAGAAACAAAAGTTTGAAATGAGTGCAATGGGAGAATTACAGTTATTTCTAGGCTTGCAAATCAAACAAAAGGCTGATGGAACTTTATTCATCAGTCAAAATATACAAAAGATCTTTTGCATAAGTTTGATTTACAAAATTGTAATCCCTGTTCTACTCCTATGTGCAACACCACACAACTGGATGCAGATCAGAAAGGTAAAGCTATTGATGAAACACTTTATAGATGTATGATTGGGTCCTTGATGTACTTAACAACTTCTAGACCAGATATCATGTTTGCAACTTGTGTTTGTGCTAGATTTCAGGCTGCTCCTAAAGAGTCTCATTTGATTGCAGTCAAGAGGATCTTTAGATATCTGCAAGGTACACAATCTCTAGGTTTATGGTATTCGACTGGACACTCTTGAAATTAGTTGCTTTTCTGATAGTGACTATGCAGGGTGTAAGTTAACCAGAAAGTCAACTTCTGGTGGATGTCAATACTGTTTGATTTCTTAGCAGAGTAAGAAACAAACATCTGTTGCTACATCCACTGCTAAGTAGAGTACACTGCTGCTGCAAGCTGTACTTCTCAGGTACTCTGGCTTCAGAACCAACTTTTGGATTATGGCATTACAGAGACTAAGACTCCATTATTAATGGATAGTGCTTCAGCTCTTTGCATTGTCAAGAATCCTGTCCAGCACTCTAGGACCGAACATATAGAGATCATAAACCATTTTATTAGGGATTGTTTTGAAAAAGGTCTGATTGATCCAAAGTTTGTGCCTAGTGCTGATGAGCTTGCAGACATTTTTACTAAGCCTTTGGATAGTTCAACTTTCCAAAACCTTGTGTTAAGGCTTGGTATTCTGTAGCTAGAATAAGTGACAACTACTGATGATCTCCGTAAACAAGTACTGATGATCATTAGTAAACGTCACAAATAAGTACTGATTCTATTACAAACTACTGATGTAGTTATAACTACTGTTGTTAGTAAACACAGATAAGTACTGTTGTCCTATAAACAACTGAAAACAGCCAAAAACTGATGAGTAAGTGTTGAGGACAGTATGAAACAGCTGAAAAGCTAAGAATTGACGAAAACTATTGACGGGAATTTTCTCTTCAGTTGTTTCTAAAACTGCTGTTTCATCTTAAACAACTGAAGCAAAACAATGTCTTCAGTAGTTTCACACTACTGATGACTAACACCAAGTCTTCAGTCGTTTACAACAACTGATGACAAAACCATGTCTTCAGTAGTTTCATAAGTACTGATGACTAACACCAAGTCCTCAGTTGTTTCCAAATCTGAAGTCAAAACCATGGTTTTTCAGTAGTTTTATAACTACTGATGCCTAAAACCAAGACTTCAGTTGTTTCAACTCTGAAGGTTAATACCACGTCATCAGTCGTTTAAATTACTGATGATTAACACCAAACCCTTCAGTTGCTTTATAACCCTTACCCTATAAATACCTCCTTCAGAGCTTCATCATCTCAAACCTAACATTCAAAACCTCAGAACCTTCTCTCACATTAATGGCGACATCAGCTTAAACCACGACACAACTGTGTTGCCTACCTTACCAATCACCTTTCTGGACGAAGTTTGATACTGCTATTGATCTAATGGTCCATTCTCCATACAACACGGCCTTCCTTATCAATCCTACCATTTATGCCAATCCCTAAAACAGTTCTGGACGAACGTCACCCTTACCACTGGGGAGAATGACACCGAGTCTCTCCAGTCGTTCGTCAACTGCCGCAAGGTGGTCATCACTCCGGCAATCCTTCGCCAAACCCTACAACTGGATGATGCCACCTTCCCCGCTGATATTCAAAGGGCATCACTGATCTATGCTTTGCCTAACATGGATATCAGGGTAACCTCCGCTTCTACCATCCTAAAGAGGCATTTCCATGACGCAGAACGCCTTATCTTTCATATGGTGAATGTCTACCTAGTCCCTAAGACTTGGTCTTGGGATCAAATGTCAACCAGGTGGCAGCAGGTATTCTTTCTCCTATCCTTGAGCAAAAAACTTAAATTTTCTAAAATATTATTTCTTGAACTTAAGGATATGGTCCTCAAAACCTATTGCTAACCGATGGATATTATATCCACGTTCATAATGGCCATAATAGAGAACCAGCTGAAAGCTGAGGGACTTGTTGGCCTTGGAGTCCCTGCCATGGCTGTATTGCCTGAAGTATACTCCAGGCACAACTCAGACCAGTCACTCAAACAGGTTGCCAAGCTGTGAAAACCCACGCAGCTGGAACCCACAGTCACCACCTCCAAACCCAAAGTCCCCACCAAACCCAAACACAAGAAACCCAAAAAGGCTGCTCAGGGAGATGAGTCCCCTGAGGATGCCCTTGCAACACAAACGCAGGATATATCTACTGGCCATAACCCCCCAGTAGATACACGTACTCACCCACCCTCAACCGCTCAGGCTTCCTCTCAACAGGAGCCTGTAGCAACCACATTTAGGGCACCTATCCGTTTGGAACCTTCCTCATTTGAGGAGGTTGCCATTGAAACGCACCACTCTCCCCGGGTGCATACTGCTTTCACACCATCTCCCACTACAATCACCCCCAAAGCCCTACCATAATAGTTGCAAAAGTGCTGACTCAGTTGCATTCCTCACCCCCTCCCCAGATACTAATCAAAACTGGGATAGCCTCAACCATTGAGGGGGAGGACCAAGTGCTTCTGATACCCACAGCACAGGGGTTACAATGTTCAATCTCCAAGTGTAGAAAAGGAGATTCGAACTTCTGGTGAGGCTGCCACTTCTCCTGCTTTAGCAATGATCAGGATGAAGTTGGTACCATCCATAAGACCTCACTAGAGGCAACTGCCAATGAAGGCCATAGTCCTGAGGCAGGAAGTCCCTAGTACCAAGAACCAGGGGCACATGTTACTACTGATCTACACTCACTCAGCATGTACATTCTGATTCAATCAGGAGGTCAGGTGATTCAGCACAGACTGATGATGACCTGGGCTTTTTCTACGATGTTCTAGCCACAATACCATCCTAGAGAATGAGGTGAGTAGACTCAAAGAGCTACTTGCCAAAATGTCTCAGGATCAAAGACCATCTACCCCACAAACCCCACAGATCGCACCTTCAATTGAAGGTTTACCAAACACTGAGCCTACACACATAACTGAGCCACCAGCCTCTGCTTTCGGCACCACCTCTCAGGGACAGATCCCTCTGAGCAGATGGTTGCTATCTTTCAAAACTCCTTACCTCTCATCACTCCCATCATCACTGACATAGTGCATAAAGCCATTGATGAGAGGATTCCCCTCAAATCTACAAACCCTCATTGATGATGATGTTCATAAATCTCTTTCTGCCTTCCAAACTCCTACTTCCAATGCAACCAAGAAGGGGGAGACTGCAAAGTCAAAGGCAGTGAAAGACAAGAAAAAAAAGAGAGTTGATGCTGAGAAGAGCCTAAAAGAGAAACAGCCTGAGAAAGAAAAAGAGGTTGAGAAAGAACTGATCGCAGAACAGTTAATTACATATAAAAGAAGAAAAGTGCTAGTCAATAGCTGATGAAGAGAAATCATTAGAAGACCTTGTTAAAGATGCTGATGAAGCTCATAGCAGATCAATGGATACAATTATAGATCAGCTATTTAGACATGGTCATGACACAACCACATTAGACTCTGAGATCAGAAGGCTGGAAATAGAAGAGATACAATCAAGATGGGCCGGTTATAGTGTGATGGAAAGGGAGAGATTGAAATCATGATCAGGTTCATAGCTAAATATCTTGGAAATCATTGATTGATCAATCAATGGTCAGGGACAACATCTTGCAATAACCACCAAGATCTGTTCGTCTGAAGTATATACCAAAGGGCTGGTCATTGAAGCTTTGAATGAAGCTGGTGCTGGGAGCAGGACTGAACTGACTGGTCAAACAATCCAAAGCCTCACTTACATCTAAAATGCTAGAATAGCCTGTCAACATTCCCACACCAAAACCACCACAACCACAACCCACTAAACCAATCCCTTACCCACAAAACCAATAGCCGATGATGTACCCCAGAAGAGGAAGAGAAGGGTACTAAGGCTAGAAGAGGAAGAAGAGATGGTGAAGATGAAGATAGGCTACCAATCTCAGCTATTATACAGTTGCCTAAGGCCATAAGTCACCCTCCACAATTACTCCAGAATCTCAAAGACAAATTGTGAAAGTGAAGTTAGAAGAAGAAGAGCTTCACAAACAACATGATGAGGAATTGTTGAGAAGAGTCGACAAAGCATATGCTGCCACATCTTCAATCATCAATGAAGAAACATGCTTAGCGATTATACACTCTCAGACACACATTTCAATATCAAAAAGAGAGAGTGAGGATTTGGCCTGATCCCAGGGTGTCTCATAGGATTCAAAAAAAAATTTCCACAGAGATACATTGGCCAAGTAAAGAAGATTGTAGATGAAGTGATCTCTCTGGCCTTTGTAGTATCACCTTGAGAGATCCTAGATGACTTTAAGAAAGCCTATAAAGCTAAACTGACCCATAAAAGATGCTAGAGAATAATGGTGAAAAAGGGGTTAGTGTATAGGAGGCTGAGAAGTTAGAAAGAATGAGCTCCAGTTGTTCTTAGAGGGTATTCACCCAGATGAATTCGCATATAGAATCATAACAACTGTGGAGCTAAAAATGGGAAGCAGGTCAAATACCTGTCTGAGTACTATGGGCCAGAATCACTCTTTGAAGGAGAAGCAGAAGAGCTTACCATGGAGGAACAAGTAACCTTCCTTGAGGCCTATACAAGGGAGTCTTACAGACTCATATTTAGGAAGTAGATCTCATGGATGGGGTAACAGCTCTGTGTCCAGTTCCCAAGACAGAGTTCCAATCCATCCTTTGCAAAAAAGATCATTGAGACTTCTTCCCAGGCCTGTGCTTACAAGGGTCACTTCTGAGCTGATCTAGAAGACAAAAAGACCAATCTTTCTGCCATAATAAGTGGGACATCTTCAATAAGCTTAAAGGTTTTGGCTGCATTGGTTCAGGGGGAGTTTGTTGGACCAAAAGAACCAATGAGCCAGATCAGAAAAACCTTTAAGTCCCACAAGACATCATAACAACTGCTGAAGACTTGATCAGCTGTTTGACAAAGTCTGAAGATCAACAGCTGAAGACTAAAGTACTGAAGACTTCAATGCTAAAGACCAAAGTACTGAAGACTTCAATTGCTGAAGACCAAAGTCTGAAGATCAACAGCTGAAGACTAAAGTACTAAAGATCAACAGCTGAAGTACAAAGACTGAAGACATCAGCTGAAGACATCAGCTGATGACAACAACTGAAGTTCAAGAAGTCCAAGTACTGAAGCCTTCAGATTTTTCACAATAGCTGAAGAAGCATTCTTCAGTTGTTGTGATGGTTTCCGTTCAGTAGTTTATTATTTATTTCAGTATTTGTAAAACGACTGAAGAGCATGTTCTTTAGTCGTTGTGTTTCAGTAGTTTTCTTTTCAGTAGTTGTAGTGATAGTTAACACTTGATTTTTGTAAGAAGATGTCAGCTGTTTGACATCTTCAGTAGTTGTGTTAACTTCAGTAGTTTGAATAAATCTGTTAGATGTCACTATCAGTGACATCAGCAGACGTCACATCTCCTATATAAGAGATGTTGACCTAATTGTACGTGTGACATTTTGCCACCACGAAAGCATATGAATGAAATATTCTATTTGCAGAATTCTCTCTCTCTATAACCATTTACTCTTACATTGAATATCATTGTGTTCTTATGATTGTCTAATCATTGTTCGAATTCCGCTGCGATACTCTCTAATCAATCAAACTTAGATCACTGATCCTAACAAAGTTTGTAAACTTTCTACTTCATGTACTTTATCCTTTTTGTATAGATAGGATGTGAGCTATGGCATGTCATAGTCACAAGTCAAAAAGGCAATCTGCCTTTTTGACTTTACAATTGATTTTGTTTTGAGTAGCTGCTTTCATAGTATGGCCGGCTGTAGATGTAGTATAAGTATCTCATGTTCTTGTAACTTTATGGATATGCTTTGTAACACTTGTAATAAAATAGAGAGAGCAATATATTGCATTCTTGAAAACCATATACTGTGTTCTGTCTCTTACATTACTTGTGTTCTTAGTGTCTTATTATGGTTAATCCAGTTCACTATTTGTTTAAGTTTAGTTAATCACCTCTTTGTGTTGTTGTGTTGTAAGTGAATCCCCTTCACCGATCCTGCAGATACCCTGCATATTCAGAGGAAATTATCAGTTTAGGTTTGGGACCCAAGCCTTAACTGGCTTGGGTGACCCAGAGGAATCACATATCATGAACTCAACCCATTATCCATTTGAGGGTGAGGGCATATCATTTTTCTTCTTGTTTTCATTATCAGACACGGACTTGACTTCTTTTTCCATAAGCCAGTTTTGTGTAAGGCCTGTTTGTGATAAAAAAACGACTGGCTTACGGTTTGAACTGTAGGTTAATTAATTTTTTGGTGGAGTATAGAACTCTTTTTCGAGAAGAACTTGGTTTATTATCATAAAGTTCAATTTTCTTTCTGGGAGTCTAATAATAAGGACAATTAAAAGAGATGTGTCCTCTCTTTCCATAACTGTAGCATGATCTACCTTCTACATGTTGATGGAACTGTTTCTGTGGGGAAGTGTGTGGTACAGGTGTGACTTTAGTCTGGTTGGGTTTAGACACTTCTTGTTTAGATGTTTTGCTTCTTTAACAAAATTCATTGTTTGAACGGTTTTAACATCTTTAACCTTTTGCTTATTGGACTTTGACATGGAGCACGTGGTTGGTTAACTGGTTTGGTCGTTTTGGGTTAAAAAATAGACATGTTTGAACCTGACTTGTAGATACATGTGTCCCTAGTTTCTGAACTTAATGTAATATGTTTGTATTGTCTTACACATATGTAATTGTACGAGTACTTAATGAAATACAATATGTGGTTGTGTTTATATAATGTTGAATATTTCATTGGTTGGTATGTAATAATGCTTATTGACTTAACTATATAGGTTGTGGTTGTTTGAATAATATCTAAATCATTTAATGACTATGAAACACATTCAAACTTAATCATGTAAAGTTCTCATGCGATTGGCCCATGCTAATGGACCATACGCATGAACAACTTCATGCTAATGAACCAGTCGTACGAATGAACCAGGAGACTGGATCAGTCACATGATTGAAATATGAGATAGACTCAGTCGCACGACTAAACACTCAGTCGTGCAAATGGATCAACCGCATGACTCAATCGCACGACTGAACCATGCAAATGTTCCAGTCACACGATTGAGAAACCTTAACCAATAATTACCAATTAAATCGTGGAAAAACATGACACTTTGAATATTTCGATACCCAGACGTACCTTAGTCGTCCAGAGACCTCTAGTAACCTGTTCCAACTTCAAAGATCGCAGTAGATTGATTGCTAATCATTCTTAATGTTTAGATTCAATCTTTAATTGATTCTATGTGCGTTCTCACTAATGGGATTGCTTACCAAATAGGATTCCGCACTATTTGATTTGGTATACTCGAAATCAAATCTATTAGTATTCATCCAGTACACGATCCTAACAAGTGGTATCAGAGCTTTGACTCTAGTTTTACGTGTGATTCAACGTTTTTGATATATAAATTGTGTTTTTACACTAAAAACGTAATCTTTTGTGTTAAATCAGGTTTTAGATGTCTCCTGATCGTAAAGTTAAGTTTTTTCTGGCATACGACAATTAGGGTTAGCAAGAAATTCGTGTTTTTGTGTTCAAACACCTTAAAACTACGAATTTTCGAAATCCAGCAGGTTCAATCACACGATTGACTCAATCGCACGACTGAGGTCATTTGCATTCCCCATACGCATGATTGGACTCAGTCGCACTTCCATTCGTCCGACTGAGAAGACTATTCGCATTGTTCATCCGCATTAGTTCATTGGCCGACTGAGTCATCCACATTAGTTCAGTCGCACGATTGAACCATCCGCATAGTTCAATCGCCCGAATAGCCCAATCGCACACTTTCATTCGCACTAAATCAACAGTTTGGTTTAAAGTTAAAGTTAATAGCAATGGAAGACCAATATTCATCCGTCACAGCAGGGAGAGACTCACGTATGCAAAACTTATTGATACTAGAGAATGGAGTGGGAATCACAACAAGCCCCCAAAGCTAATCACGTTAGACGAATATCCATAATGGAAACAAGTTTCGAGATCTACTTAATGGAGTAGATCCACTTTCGAAGACTTTTGTCCTTTTTCACTGTTTTATCCCTTAACTTGGGTAATATATCTTTTCTTTCTTTTTCTTACGTTATTCTTTTGTTTGAGTCTTCTAAAAATAATCGGATGTTACAAGGATGCTTTGGACTCATCCTGAGGTCTGTAAGTGGATGCCTTGGTTTCTTTTTTGATCCAAATTTGAAGCCATCATTTTATTCCATTTTTGATTCTTTAACTCAGTAGACTAGCCCTTAGTACTAGGTTGTTCTATGTTTGTCTAGAAGGAGAGAGACTTAGACCTTGCTATGGATAAGAAGATGAAGCTTGTTGTGGTCCAGCATGAGTCGATGTTATGCTGTCTCAAATGGTTCAAACTTAACCTCAGCTTCAGGAGGAGCCTGACTTG
This sequence comes from Flaveria trinervia, assembly GCA_025506515.1. Taxonomy (NCBI): domain Eukaryota; kingdom Viridiplantae; phylum Streptophyta; class Magnoliopsida; order Asterales; family Asteraceae; genus Flaveria; species Flaveria trinervia. The sequence continues at coordinate 53,039,947 of CM046455.1, forward strand.
GTGGGGAGTGTAAGTCAACAAGCTCTCCTCTCTTAATCTTTTGCTTAATCACTCTTATGTGATCATCCATTGCACGATCATTAGAAGGGTGATGTACTTTTACAATACAACAACATAAGTGAGGAGAGTTCTTTAGAACACTTTACATATCAAATAGGGAATTGGTTTAACTGTTATGAGAGATGCTATAAACCCAAGTAAAGAGATCCAAAACAAGATAACAATACAAGTATTTGGTTTTCAAGATTGCAGTATATTGCTTCTCAAGTTCTATTACAAATGTTACAAAGCATCTAGAAAGTTACAAGTACTTGAGATACATATACTACATCCTACAATTGGCTATACTTTGAAAGCCAGCTAGATACATAAGACCTAGACAACAAATTAAATATAGAGTCAAAGGCAAATTGCCTTTTGACTATCACTATGACATGCCATAGCTCATATCCTAATATATTACTAAAAGGATAAGTACATAAAGTAGAAAGCTTAGACTCAAGACCTCAATGTACAGTATTCCAAAAGCATGGACCTTTCACCAACTTGTGAAAGTTGGTGATTCAAACAGATTTGTAGTGAAAGGTGGTCCAACTTTATGGAAAGTACATCAGAATATAGCATGTACATAAAAGTCCTCGAAAGAAATCTATCTTCATAAATTGGCTTCGAAAGACTTTGTCTTTGAAGCTTTGAAAGACTTCATATTTGGCTTTGGAAGATATTGGTCTTGGCTTCGGAAGATTTTACATTAGAGTATTTCTAGTGAGATGTAAAACTTCCGAAGCATTTCTACTTCAGTACTTTAGTGCATGCTTGCAGAGAGACTTTGAATGCTTTGAATGTTTTGACTGCATCAGACTTGTTAGAATCCTTACAAACTCTCCCTAGGCTGATGCTACCAAAACATTTGAAGATCTTCATCAGTTGACAGTCCTAATCATGATGATGACGAGGCCCTTCTTCATTAAATGGTCAGGATCACTCAGACATTCATAGTATCTTCTCATCTTAAAGAGACATGTAGAGGTAGGTTGAATAATTCTTGCCATGTGTAGATATTCACACCACCTTGATCTCTAATCACATGCCATCTTTCTGGATTAGTTGTGAAGGTCCAGGATAAGATGGGTCTCTCAATAGCAAGAGAAGTCATTTGGATTGGAGTTGTTTGGACTGCCTCTTCATGCACTCCCTTAGTTGATCTGACTCATCTTGAGGTATGGAGGTGGATGGTTTAGACTTTTTCTTTTTCTTTGACTTTGGTCTAGAAGCCATCCTCTTCCTCCTCTTTGATGTCTTTAATTGAGAAGACTGGTCTGCAGCACCTTGTTGATCAGTCTTGTCTTGCTCAGTTGGGTGTTCCTCCCTCACAGGTTCAGAAGGAGAGGGAGTTTGACCCGACTATGGATCAGAAGATAAAGTTTGATGAGGCTTAGCAGTAAGGTCTAGGTTGTGTTGTATTAAAAGGTTCAACCTTAACCTCCACTTCTTGAGGGACCTAACTTGGTGGGATGTGTAAGTCAAAAAGTTCTCCTCTTTTGATCTTCTGCTTGATCACCTTAATATGCTCATCCATAGTAGATAGAGACATAGGGCCAAGTCTCCTGTTGGAGAATCCATATAGCTTTAAGAAGCTCATTATTCTTTGTATGTCAGCAACTTCTTCATACTCTTTTGAATGATGGCCCTTGACTTTGCAACAACCTTCCTTTAATTTTGTTTTTGTTGCTTATGTTCTTTGAGTACTTCAAGCTTAATTGTTTAAGATACTCAAACTCTATGTTACTCAAAGGACAAGGGAAGAAGTGCAGATGCCTGGTACAGGCCTGTGGCACTCAGGTAGGTTTATCATATTGATCCTATCAATCTCTTTGTCTACTTGAGGTTCTTGTGGAGCCACAACCTCTTGTGCAGGACTTTCTTGAACTGGGGAGAGAGTGGGAACATGCTTGTATAATCTCTTTTTTTCTCCTCTCCTCTTTGATTTGGAGAAATAACTTTGCATCCTCTGCTTCCTTCCTCTCTCTTAACACTTCCATGTCAGTTGTTCATTAAGTTCCTTTAAAGGGAGAGATAAATCTCATCAATGTCATAGTTCCTGGTTTGCAGTTAAGTAATCCTAATTGACCTCAACTAATCATTTTGAGTGTTTGGTCTAGGGGGTAGCCTTGATTGGACTTCTATAAATCCTGTAGACCCAGAGAAACTTTCTCCCCTTAGCTTCCTATTCTATTCTCTCTCCTCCTCCTCAATCTCCTCAGAAGTCATTTTCCTTTTCCCTTTGTCACTCACAAACCTTATGACTCAGAATGGAGAGAGCTTTGGCCTTCATTGCCTGGTGTAGCCTCCAAGCTCTAGCCAGATAGAGGTTGTGATACACCTTCACCGCAGGTGCTTCACTAAGGGAATGAATTGTTGAAGTAGTTGTAGGTGTTACATGGCACTTAGGCTCTAACACTAGGCCTTCAGTTAAGTTTCCCTTTTGAAGCTATTCTTAGGGTCTGCCTCACATCCAGTTGACTAATTGTATTACCTAATTGCCTTTGTCTCTGTCTAAGACTGAACTCTTTAGTATCTGTCTTGAATCCTTTGTGCCAGCCTGTCAGCTTGTCTAGATTGGCTAGGTTACAAGTGCATGTTGATTAGGTCAAGACCTTAATAGTAGTTCAAGGTCTGAAAATTGAAGACTTCTTGCTACCCTTGAACTCTTTGAAGAATAAGGGCTCTTCTGTTTGCATCATACATATTGAAAACTTCTTGCTGCCTTTGAACTCTTTAAAAAATAAGAGCTCTTCTGTTTGCATCATACATCCACCCTATGATGTAGTTGGAAGTTCCTTGAGGTGGAGATGATACAACCCTTGGTATACATTCCTCAAAAAGACTCTGAATATAGGAGTCTATTAAGTCCACATCAATGTGAACTTAAGGAAGTTACTGAGTATGAATAGTTGCAAGTGAAGATGGTGAGTCCTCAACGTCCATGCTCTGTGAAGAACTCCTAGGGTTTGTGTCTGTGGTGACTTTCTCCCCTTTTGGTAACATCACCCACTTGCATAGGTGAGTTAGAGTTAAGATCAACCACATTCACAGGTTCTGTGTTCCTGGTTGAGCTCTTCTTAAAGGTCTCCCAGCTAGTTTTTCCTTAAGATAGGATATCTCAAGTTGCTGATCATTGACCCTATTTTGCAAGGTAGTCACCTGAGATTCAAGATGACTAACCTTGGAGACTAAATAGGTGCATGTTTTTGATAGTTTTTGCACCTTTAGCCTCAGATTCCCCTCATCTTCATTAGAAGAATCATGGGGGGATAAGAGAATTGGACCAAAGTCATCTTCTTACCACCACATAAAGTTCTTGGCTGCTGGTTTTCCTTTGCTCAATGAAAACTTCAGTTGAAGTGTCAATGGGCTAAGTTCTCATGGTTGAGGTCTTATGATGTAATCACTTGCTGATGTAAGAGCCTCTTCTATATGAATATCCTAAACAGGTTCAGAAGTATCCACCTCAGTAATGGGTGGCTAATGTGGGCTAGACATAGGTGACTCAGAGCACTCATCTCTCTTTGAGTAGGGGGGAGTAGAGAGACTCATGGTACTCATTGAAACCTAAATCTTCATCAATATAGAAGTCAAGGTTTGGGATTGGGTGATTTAGGTCTACAGGCTGGGGATATTAACTTTAATATCCTAAGACTCATGGTAACTATCCCCTGAAGGTTGTTGCAGGACCGATGAAGGGTGGTCACTTACAAAACAACAACACAAAGAGGATATTAACTTTATAATCAAATAGTGAAACTGGATTACCACAGATAATGATACTTAGAACACAAGTGAATAAGAGACAGAACAAGCTAGCAAAATACACAAGGAGATGGTTTTTCAAGATTGCAGTATATTGCCATCTCAAGTTCTATTACAAATGTTATAAAGCATAAAGGAAAGTTACAAGTACTTGAGATACATATATCACATCCTACAACCATCCATACTATGAAAGCCAGCTGGATACAATTGAGTAGACACAAACAAAATCAATTGTAGAGTCAAAAGGCAGATTACCTTTTGACTTGTGACTATGACATGCCATAGCTTACATCCTTATATATTATAAAAAGGATAAAGTACATGAAGTAGAAAGTTACAGACTCAAGACCTTAATGTATAGTTACTAAAAGCATGGACCTTTTCACCAACTCACGCAAGTTGTGACTTAACAAGTTGCAGCGGAAAAGGGGTCCAGCTTTATGTAAAGTACATCAGATAAAGCATGTAAACTAAAAGTCTTCAGAAGAAATCTGTCTTCAAGTGTTGGCTTCGGAAGACTTTGTCTCTGAAGCTTCGGAAGACTTTATCTTTGGCTTTGAAAGATATTGGTCTTGGCTTTGGAAGATTTCACACTTAGAATATTTTTGTTGCTGGTTTGAAACTTCCGAAGCATTCTTCTTCAATGCACTTGTGCATGCATGCAGGAGACTTTGAGTGTTTGAGTTGCATCAGCCTTAACATATAATCCTTACAAACTCCCCTTAGGCTGATGCTACCAAAACACTTTGAAGACTTCAGATATTGACAGTGCTCTTTATGGTGATGGCCATCCCTTTCTTCATGAGATGGTCAGGATCACTCAGACTCTCAAAGTGTTTTCTCATATCAAGAGATCATGCAGAGGTAGATTGAACATGTCTTGCCATGTGTAGACATTCTCAATGCCTTGTTCTCTAATGACATGCCATCTTTCCGGATTTGTGGTGTATGTCCAGGATAAGATAGGTCTTCCTGATGCTAGAGGAGCTATTTGAATGGGAGATGATGGAGCATCCTCTGGCTACACATCCTCAGGATGTTCTGACTCATCTTGAGGTTCAGAAAAGGATATTTTTTTCTTCTTCTTTGGCTTTGGCTTTAAAGCCATCCTTTTCTTTCTTTTTGTTCCTTTTAACTGAAAAGACTAGCCTATAGCATCTGGTTGATCTTCTTTGTCTTTCTTAGTTGGGTCTTCCTCTCTCACAGGTTCAGAAGAGAGGGAGTCTGACCCTGCTATGGATCAGAAGACGAAGCTTACTGAGTCTCAACAGGAGGTCCAGGTTGTGTTGTCTCAGGTTGTTCAACATTAACCTCCACTTCAGGTGGAGCTTGACTTGGAGGGGAATGTAAGTCCCTTAGCTCTCCACTCTTGATCTTCTGCTTGATTACCCTGATATGCTTATCCATAGTGGATAGAGACATAGGGCCAAGTCTCCTTCCGGAGAATCCATACTGCTTCCAAAAGCTCATCATCTTTAGCCTGTCTGCAAATTTCTTCATTGCTCTTCTAGATGATGGCTCTTGACTTTAAAGCTTCTTCCCTTAACTTCCTTTTAGTGATATTTCTTTCCTTGACTATCTCAAGTTCAAGTTTTTGAGATACTCAAACTCAATATAGTCATAGGATAAGGGAAGAAGTGCATCTGCCTAATACAGGCCTGTGGCACTTAGGTAGTTGATCATCTTTATCCTGTCTTCTTCTTTATCTACCTGAGGTTCTTGTTAAACCACATCCTCTTGTGCAAGACTTTATTGAACTGGGGAGAGGGTAGGCACATTCTTGTACAATCTTTTCTTTCTTCTTTCTTCTTTGATTTGAATTAGTAGCTCTGCATCTTCTGCCTCCTTTCTCTCTTTTGACATTTCCATGTCAAATAGTTCATTCAATTCCTCTAAGGGGAGAGAAATGACATTGTCTATGTCAAAGTTCCTAGTCTGCAAGTAGTTTATCCTGACTGCCCTCAACTCATCATCCTGAGTGTTTGGTCTGGGGTCAGCCCTGATAGCATTTTCCATGAGTCTTGGAGACCGAGTAGAGGAACTTTCTCCTCTTAGATTCCTTTTCCTCTCTCTTTCCTCTTCCTCAATCTCCCTAGAAGTCATCTTTCTTTTTCCTTTGTCACTCACAGACCTTTGTGACTCAAGGTGGAGAGAGCTTTGGCCTTCATTGCTTGGTGTAGCCTCCAAGCTCTGGCTAGAAAGAGGTTGAGATGCACCTTCACCATCAGGTGTCTCAAAAAGGGTATGAATCTCTGTTTCAGTTGATGATGATGAGAGAGGGCTCTCAGGTTCTGCAACTGGGCCTTCAGTCAAGGTTTCCCCTATGAAACTAATCTTAGGGTCTGCCTCAACATCCAGTTGACCGATGACATTGCTTGATTGCCTTCGTCTCCTTCTAAAGTTGAACTTTGTAGTGATTCTGTCTTGGATTCTTTGAGCCAGCCTGTCAACTTGTCTTGATTGGCTTTGATCGACAAGTGCCATGTTGACTAGATCCAGACCTTCATAGAAGTTCACAGTCTGAAAATTGAAGACCTCTTGCTGTCCTTGAACTCTAAGAATGATGAGGGCTCTTCTGCTTTCATCATACCTCCACCCAATGATGTGATTTGAAGTTGGTGAAGATGACATAGCCGTTGGTATTCCTTCCTCAAACAAACTCTGTATGTAGGAGTCTATGGATTCCACATTAATGTGAACTTAAGGAAGTTGCTGAGTATGCACAATTGCAAGTGAGGATGGTGAGTCCTCAATGTCAATACTCTCTGAAGAACTCGCAGGTTCTGTGACTGTAATGACTTTCTCTCCCTTTTTGGTAGCATCACCCACTTGCATAGGTGAGCTAGGAGTTAGGTCAATCACACTCACAGGTTCTTGTGTTCCTAGTTGAGCTCCTCTTAAAGGTCTCTCAAGTAGTTTTTCCTTAAGATAAGAAATCTCAAGTTGCTGATCATTGACCTTGTTTTACAAGGTAGTCACTTGAGATTCAAGATGATCGACCTTGGAGACTAAATACGTGCATGTTTTGGACAGTTTTTGCACCTATAGTCTCAAATCCCCTCATCTTATCAGAATAATCACTGGGGGATGAGATGATTGGACCGGAATCCTCTCTTTCATCACGAGCTTCAGGTCCTTGGCTGTTGGATTTCCTCTTCTCACTAGCAGTCTTAGTTGAGGTGTCAATGGGCTGAATTGCCATGGTTGAGGTTTTAATGATGGAATCACTTACAAAAGTAAGTGCCTCTTCCATATGGACATCCTGAATAGGTTCAGAAGAGTCCACCTTAGTAGTAGGTGACTGATGTGGACTAGATGTAGGAGACTCAGGAGCACTCATCTCTTTTTGAGTAAGAGAAAATAAGAGAGACTCATGGTACTCATTGAAACCTAAATCTTGATCAGTATAGAAGCCAAGTTGGGAATTGGTTGGTTTAAGTCCAAACGCTAGGGATGGTAACTGTGCCCTGAAGGTTGTTCACTTAAGTTTTGAGACTCAGAGTGAAGGCCTAAGGCATTTGGGCTTGTGAGCTCATCAGGCTGAGCATGAGAAACCTCAGCACTGATCTTTGAAGTAATGGGAGTGGTCTGCTCCTTAGGAGAAGTGGGAGCTCTAGTGTCCACTTCTTCCTGTGTGGGTGAGTATATGGGGACCTGCACAGACTAAATAGTCTATGTAGGGGTTCATTTGCGTTTTCTTTGATAGGTGAGGGTGATTTGTGGTAGTTGATGGGGTTGGGATGTCGAAGGTGTGGGTTCAACACTAGCTGATGCTGCTAGGTTGTCACCTTGAGAAATGAGCTCTAACATTTTTGGGAAGAGGGCTGTTTCTACCCCAGAGAAGCCAACAGTGGGCTTTCTTAAGATTTTAAAGATGCCGGGCTTCATTTGTCCCAGTTTAAGAATATTACCTGTTCCCCTTAACTGTGAGCCTAGTTCACAGTTAAGAATGTGTTGAGCATATCTAGGGAACATGTAGTATTCTAAGGAGTCCAAGTTAGTAAGTAAATTTGTATAAACAAATTAAGAGTACCTGAACTTGACCCCCTAAACCATCCCACGAACAATGAAGTAGAGATCTTCAGGAATCTGGTCCCATCCACCATGCTTGTTTGACAAGCTGTGGATAACCACATGGAGCAGGAATTTCCATTAGGATGAGACCTTCCCTTTCCTTAAGGTCTTTATAGAGAAATCTCCCTCATAGTGCATGTGCTTAAAGGACTGGTTAACATAATCTTTAGGAAGAACACCTCACCTTCATCATCATCCAGATGAAGATGAGTGTTGATGATGGCCGGAGTGATGAAGACTATTCTCCCTTGTATTGTGGCAAACAATGCCTTCTCCCCATCCATAATGACCTCTTGGCAGGTCTTCCAGAAAGAAAGTAGATGATCCTCATATAGTGTAGGATCAATGGTAAGGGAGGTGTTGGACCAAAAGAACCAATGAGCCAGATCAGAAAAACCTTTAAGTCCCACAGACATCATAACAACTGAAGTGGTCTACAACAGCTGAAGACAAAGTCTGAAGACAACAGCTGAAGACAAAGTCTAAAGACAACAGCTGAAGACAAAGTCTGAAGACAACAGCTGAAGACAAAGTCTGAAGACAACAGCTGAAGACAAAGTCTGAAGACAACTGCTGAAGACAAAGTCTGAAGACCAAGTTCTCAGAAGTTGTCACAACAGCTGAAGTAGTCCTTTTTAGTAGTTGTGATGGTTTACTTTTCAGTAGTTTGTAATCAGTAGTTTTATTTTATGTAAAACATCTGAAGTTCTTGCACTTCAGATGTTATAACTTCAGTAGTTGTAATTTTAGCTCGTACTTAGCTTTTTGTGAAGGTGTCCTCAGTTGTTGTGGACATCTTCAGTAGTTTAGTCTACTTTCAGTTGTTTGTATAAATCAGTTAGCTGTCATTATCAAGTGACGTCAGCTGATGTCACATTCCTTTATAAAAGGATTGTTGACCTAATTTCTTTGTAGCCGAAGCTTGTGCGTGAATGAAAACATTCTCTTTGCGGAAAATTGTCTCTCTCTATAACCGTCACTATTTGATTGAATATTCATTATTATTCTTGCTTAAATTTCATCTAATTCTTGTTTTATTCCGCTGCAAATCTTAATCTAATTGATCAAACTAGATTCTGATCCTTTCAAATGGTATCAGAGCCTGGATTAATCATTGATCGATTTAACAAGTGATCATTGAAACTGCTCTTTTGATATCTAAGTTTGATCGAATTAGCAAATTTGCAAGAATTGGTTATAGAGTTTGATTTTCTGTTGCTTCCGATGAATTAATTTGAGATTCGTCTTGTTTCAAACTGAGTTTTTTGAGCTAGATCTGTTAAAATTTCATTGAACCTGTTTGAATCGGTGAAAATGGCTACATCAATCAATGATCCTCACAATACTGCTCCTCAACAAAGCCTCCGATGCTTGTTAGGAGTGAGTATAACATATGGCAACACCGAATGCTCCATCACCTGTCTGTCAACAGTTCAGGGTGTTGGAAATCTATGGTTCATGGACCATATAAGCCTATGGTAAGTAATCTGGAAACCAATGAGATGGTTCCGAAGAAGAAAGAGCAATACTCAGATGAAGATCTGAAACTGTTTGAAATTGATGCTAAAGCCCATGGAATTTTGGCCATGGCACTGCCTAATGAAATCTATTCTGGACTTATGCATCATGAAACTGCTCATGACCTCGGGTTGCTCTGAAAGAACAATTTGGAGGAACTGATGAGGTCTTGGCAAACAATAGAGAGATCCTTGCCCAGCAATATGAGACATTCTCTCATAGAAAGGGTGAGTCACTGACTCAACAGTTTGAGCGATTTTCCTGTTTGATATCTGAGCTGAAAATGGTTAAACATGAATATACAAACAGTCAGATGAACAACAGATTCCTCAGATCCCTGCCTGAGAGATGGGACACATATACTATTGTCCTACGCTCCAGTGCAAATCTAGACAATCTATCTCTCACCCAACTTCATGGGAAACTGTTAACATTTGAAAGAGAGATAGAATAGAAAAGGAAACTGGCTTCATCTGGCAAGCTCACTGATGATTTTGTACCAGGGAATACTGCTCTGTTCGGTCATGAGTCAGAATATGCTGCATCAGAAAGTTCTTATGATGAGCATATAGATTTCTCTTCAAACAGTGGAGATCCTGCTTTTGTTGGTGTTGATAGTAATTTAGGGTGTAGTAGTTATAATTTGTGCTTTTTGATGGATGATTTGAAAGGAATTGCTGATGATGATCTGGAAGAGATGGATATTTTGAGCCAAATAGCAATAATCAATATCAGATCTCAAAAATTTTACAAAAGGACAGGTAGAAAATTTCCTGGTCTCTCTGGAAAAACCAAAGTTGGTTTTGACAAGAGCAAGTTGAGGTGTCACAAGTGCCATAGACTTGGACATTTTGCAAGAGAGTGTAGATCATCTGGATCTAACTCTTCTACACCCTTTGTGACCTTTCCATGCAATAGCTCACAAAACAAAGGGCAACATTCTACCAGTTCTGGTCATCATTCACAAATTCAATCATCTCCTGCATATTTTGTCCTTCAAGGTCCAATGCCATATCCTTATCCCTATTTTTACATGCCTCAGTCCTGCCAGGTTCAAGTACCCATAGCTCAACAACCACATGCCCTACCTGAGCCTCAACCATCTCAATCAAATCAACAATCTCAATCTCAATCACATCAAAGCTTTTTCACACCTGGAGTTGTTGACTGGAGTAGCTTACCAGATGATCTTTCTGGTTATCCTGAACAATTGTTTTCTGGTGCTGGTCAACATGGTGGTGAAAATCCTTTTGGAAATCTTGCTCTTATGGCCCTGGAGTCTACTGATGGTTCATGCTCAAATGCTTCATCATCACAGGTACCACAGGTATCTTCTGAGGCTAAGGCCAAGTTGTGTTCTGAGTCATGCATAGCTGCTTTTGTCTTAATTAGAGAAGCAAATATAGCTTTAATTAATCAAAATCTTGACCTAGAGAAAGTGATTTCCAAAAGACAAGCTGAGTTTGAGTCTGTCTTAAATGAAAAGATGATGAGATTTACAAATTAAAATGCCAAATCACTAATGAAAAGGTAAAGGTAGAGGTCATTTTAGAGAATCATAAGAATCTCAAAGAAACACTTGCAGCTACTCAAGTAGAGTGTGAACACTAGGTAACATCCTGCAAGGGGTTTGAAATGCTTCTCAGCAAGCAAACAACTTCAAATGTGAAGTTTGGGATTGGGTATAATCACACTGTACCACCTACAGATTTTACTCCCAAGATAGAAGTAAAATCTAAAGGTGAAAGCAATTCCCAAACCACATCATCATGTGTCTTATCCTCAAGTGATAATCCAAAATCAGAGGATGAAGTCAGTATTAGTACCTCAGCTAATCAATCTGCTGATGGTCTCACTGCTGATAAACACATGATCAAAGAAAAACTAAGCACTTCAGGTGTTGTCTCACAAAGTATTCAAAGTACTGAAGGGCAAGTAACAACACCTAAAGAGCATTTCAAACCAAATGAAAACAAACATGGTTTGACAACTGCTAAAGAGTCTATCAGGAAATCCAAATGTACTGATAGAAAACTTCTGAAGAAAAAATCTTCAGTTGTTACAAATCCTTTAGTACTTAACATAAGTACTGAGAGGAAGAAAGTACTGAAGAACACACCTTCAGTAGTTTCATCTTCTTCAGTAGTTGAACAACAGAAGATGAAGAAAAAACCATGTGTAATATGTGGTCTATAAATCATCTCACTGATGAATGTTGGTACAAAAAGGGTTCCAAATTCAACAAAGATAAAATCATTAAAAAGAAAATAATAAAATGAAAGATGAATTTGAAACCAAGTTTGTACCACAAACATCTCAAACTGATAACCTAAAGTTCTTACAAAAATCTAAAAAGAAGGAAGGGTTTTATAAAACAGCTGAAAGTATTCCTCATGGAATATCAAAACACCAGACTAAGTCTGTGTCTTTCAAAAGGAGGACATGGTGAGTCACAGGAACCAATCAAAAACAAGTACTGATGTGTCTGCTGAACTGAAGGCTTTAACAACCAATCAGACACAACTTGTTATGATGGTTCAACATCTATTGGGGAGAGTTAACCAAATAGATGTACCTGTGATTAAACCACTGAAAAGGAAAACTAAGCCAAAATCAAAGGAATCCTTTTCAGCACCATCTCCACCTTCAAAGGCTGTTAATCATGACAAATCAGTTAGTATAAAATCTGTTGATGAGAACATACCCAAAACCAAAATGGTTTGGGTCTCAAAAGCTAACTAGTTTGTTGTGACAAATGCAGGGTTCTTCAGCATGCCATAGAAGCATCTGGTATGTGGATAGTGGAGGATCTATGCATATGACAGGGAGCAGTTCTATTCTTCATGACTACTCTCAAGGAAAGAAGGGATTTGTATCTTTTGGTAATGATGCTAAGGGTTACATCATCGGCAAAGGCTTTGTGTCAAATGGTGAGATAAGATTTGATGATGTTAACCATGTGGAGAATCTCAAGTACAACTTGTTGAGTGTCAGTCAAATGTGTGATAAAGGGCATGTTGCACTTTTCACCAGCCAGAGCTGCCGGATTCTGTCTTCCAATGTTTTGAGAATGATTGACAAGATATTGGATGAATATACTCTCCTGAAGGCCAACAGGATTGGAAGAGTATATGCCTTAGACTTATCAAAGAAAATTGATCTAAAAGGTCATCCATGTCTGTTCTCCAAGGCCTCTCCTCAGGAATCTGAACTATGGCACAGAAGGCTTGGTCATGTGAATCTTAAAAACATGAACCAGCTTATCCATGATGGTTTAGTGAGAGGTCTGCCATTAAAGGAGTTCAAATGTGATGACAACTGTTTTGCTTGTTTAAAAGAAAGCAACACAAAGTATCATTCCCTCCAATAGAAGAACCAAAGTCCACTGCCTGCTTGCAATTACCGCATAGGATCTTTTTGGTCCAGTAAGAGTGATGAGCATGGCAAAGAAAAAATACTGTCTGGTAATTATGGATGATTATTCCAAATTTGTATGGACCTTCTTCTTACATTCAAAAGATGAGGCTGGTCAAATCATCATCTACTTTGTGTTGTATGTGGAAAAGCAGTACTCCCTTCAAGTCAAGTGTGTGAGGAGTGATAATGGCACAGAATTTAGAAACCACACACTTGATGAATTCTATTTATCTAAGGGAATCAAGAGGCAGTATAGCATTCCAAGAACTCCTGAAAAAAATGGAGTGGTGGAGAGAAAGAACAGGACCCTTATTGAAGCCGCAAGGTCAATGTTGGTTGTTTCTGGTTTGCCACTAACCTTTTGGTTGAAGCTGTCAACATAGCTTGCTATGTGCAAAATAGAGTGTTAGTAAATTAGAGGTTGATGAAGACTCCTTATGAAGTGTTACATCATTGGCTCCTCTGATTTCCTTTTTAGAGCATTTGGGTGTCCCTGTTACATTCTTAACACAAAGAATCCACTTCAGAAGTTTGAATCAAAGGTGGATGCAGGGTACTTTGTTGGGTATTCATCTACTTGCAAGGCATACAGAGTTTTTAATTGCAGAACAAAGATAGTTGAAGAAACCTTGCACGTAAAGTTTAATGAATCTCGAAAGGACAAAATTCCACAAAACCTGTGGAGTTTTGATTTGGACATACTGCAATATGTTCCTTATCAGTCTCTAGCTGTTGTTGCAGACTCTTGCAATTAGTCATCCATCTGGTGGTACAAATGCAAGTTTTAGTGATCACCTGCCTGAGTCTACTAACTTGATGTTCCTGTAGCTTCAGCAGTTCCATCCACAACAAATGCTGATGAGATCTCTAAATCCTCTACTTCATTTGAATTGCTATCTTATTATAGGTTTCAAGAGTTGGATCAATATCTGTTGCTGCTGAATCACCTACAACACTTGCACAGATCTTATTGAGTACCAAGAACTGAAGAATCACCCCATGTCTCAGATCATTGGTGACATCAATGCTGGTGTTTCAACTAGACGTCAATTGTCTAATTTCTGCTTTTATGCTCTCTTCATCAGTCAGCAAGAGCCAAAGAACTATCATATTGCATTAAGGAACAATGGATGGGTTAAGCCATGCAACTTGAGCTTTTCAGTTTCAAAAGCAGCAAGTGTGGGAACTGGTTCCTCTACCCCAGGTAAGTGTGCAATAGGCACTAAATGGGTGCTTAGGAATAAAACTGATGAAAAAGGTCAAATTGTCAAAACAAGGCCAGACTGGTTGTATAGGGGTTTTCACAAGAAGAAGATATTGATTATGATGAAACCTTTGCCCCTGTAGCCAGACTGGAGGCAATCAGATTGTTCTTAGCTTATGCTGCTTTCCATAATCTTAAAGTTTTTTAAATGGATGTCAAAAGTGCATTCTTATATGGTAAAATAAAAGAAGAAGTTTATGTGTGTCAACCACCAGGTTTTGAAGATCATAAACATCCAGATTGGGTGTATAAGCTTGATAAGGCTCTTTATGGGTTAAAACAAGCTCCCAGAGCCTGGTATGAAACACTGTCTAACTTTCTTCTTCAAAACAATCTCACTAGAGGCTCCATAGATAAAACTTTGTTCATTAAGAAAGTAGGCATGCATAAGCTCCTTGTTCAAATTTATGTAGATGATATTATTTGCATCCTCTGATCCACAGTTGTGTGATGCCTTTACTAAGTTGATGCAACAAAAGTTTGAAATGAGTGCCATGGAGAATTATAGTTCTTTCTGATTTGCAAATCAAACAAATGGCTGATGGAATGTTTATTCATCAGTCAAAATATACAAAGGATCTGTTGAAAAAAGTTTGATTTACAAAGCTGTAAGCCCTGTTCTACTCCTATGTGCAGCTCACACAACTGGATGCTGATCAGAAAGGTAAAGCATTGATGAAACTCTTTACAGATGTATGATTGGTTCCTTGATGTACCTTACAGCTTCTAGACAGACATTATGTTTGCAACTTGTGTCTGTGCTAGATTTCAGGCTGCACCTAAAGTATCCCATATGATTGCAGTCAAAAGGATCTTTAGATACTTGCAAGGAACTCAATCTCTAGGACTTTGGTATTCCACTGGGCACTCTTGCAAATTAGTTGCTTTCTCTGATAGTGACTATGCACGATGTAAATTAACCAGAAAATCAACCTCTGGGTGTAGGATTGTTTATGCCCAAGACAGTAGAAATTGATGCGGTTAGTACGTTATGATCCAATTCGGGTTATACAATAACAAGCTTAGCAACACCAATTAATATTTAATTGATGATATGATCATGCAATTAAATATTTACACCAATTTAGAAAATGGGTTTTCTAAATAGTTGCCTAGAGATGGAACAAATTATGAGGATAATTTGTTGATGGGGTTATTATTATTTTTGTTATTCGAAGGGTTTAATAACATAAATAACATGAGAGTGTACTTTAATTAAATTGTTTAATTAGAGAAGACATATGTCACATTTTTAAATAAGTCTAGTAGATGACTTATTAATGTGTGACAAAAGACTAGTTAAGTTTAAGTGTGTGTGTTGATTAAAGAGGAAACCCCTTTTGAATCAATTGGCCGCCCCCACCTGGTTTTTCATTGGACCTTTTTCCTTGTAACAACATACACATTTAACTAGTCTTGGAGACTCAAAACATCTGATCCAATCTCATTTGCATGCAACACACACAAAACATCTCTCTCTCTCTAAAACTCTCGGCCAGGTAGCAAGTTTGGAGGGTTTTGTGGTCAATTTTGGTGTCATCTCCCTAGCAAGAAGAGGTGTTTGCAAGGAGGCTTGGGGTATACAAGCTTGAGGGCTCCTTCTCTTGGAGTCTTGGCCGATTTTGGGCATCTCCATCTTCATCTAATCACGGTTTGGCAGCCCCTTTTGGAAGCATTTCATCCACGTCTTGAGCTACTGAAAGGTAGATTATGGCAGCTTGTTAATGACTGTCCATTTTGCTTGTTTTTGTGTTCATAGCTTGCTTATTCACATATTAAGATCCTTTGATTTTGGGTTTGCTTTATACATTTATATGGTCACCTAAAGAACATGTTTTTCAGCTTATAAGTAATTGATTATAATGTTGTTATTCCGCTGCGTTTTCAGAAAGTTTAACGGGTTAAACTATGTTTTGTGTTCTTACAAACCCATCAATGGCATCAAGAGCCGGTTATGTGGATAGCTTGCTTGTTCTTCTCCTTTAAAATTGGTTTTAAAGGATGATTATCAACTCATAATAGGCTGATTTTGGTTGATTCAATAAACCCCATGTCTTTCAAAGTTAATCTTCATGCTTATGATTAAACCTTGAAAGATGGGAATGTTAATTGGTTGATATGTTGTTGTTTGTTTGGACAAACAAACCCTAATTTTCAGTTTATGTTGGCTGAAAATTTGGGGTTTGATGGGGTTATTTTGTTTGTTGAATGATGTTTATGGTTGTTCATATGATAGTGCATAACCTAGCTTGATCTTGTGTTGTTTGGTTTGGATTGAAGTATTATTATATTCTTTCAATGGGGTTGTATATTAATTTGTGCTTTGTTTAAAATGTATTTTGTCTATTTTCATTGGGATGTAATAATAGATTAGGAGTAATTTTCTTTTACTAGAAAATATGTATTAAGATATATATTTTGTAAAAGAAGATGCTCGGGAAGGAAGCACAAGAGGAAGATACAAAGAAAAGGACTTGAAGCATATGGATGCAAGTTCAAGTGGGAGTCTATGTTGATCTCTTTTTTGTGTTGTATTCAACCCTTAGGAAAGACAAATGACCACACTTGTGATGGTAAACAAGTGTGGTCACAATAGTAGATGGTTATGCACATTGTGGTTGTTAATATTATGCTTGTTTAATTGTGATTTTATGAATGATTGTATGATATTTGGATATGGTGGACAATCTTAATATAAATGATCTGAACAACTAATACAAAAATGGTTCTTAATCATTAAGTGTTAATAAATGGTTATTAAAAGGATTAATGATTTCGTAATAAAATGAGTTTTATTAAAAGGACCATAGGGTATCTTGTATTTGAAAGCATGCAAATACAAGTACATAGAGTTTTCTAACTAGAATTATGAAATCTCAAACTTTTGACAAACAAGTTTAACACCGTCCTTTTGCACAACACTTGAGTCATTTGGAAACTCTTAATGGGATAAAGGTCACCTAACCATTTAGAGGGAACTTGTGATTTAAGGTGGGGATACCACATTGGTGGGATAAATGTCACCTAACCACTTATGTGGTAAACTCACACGTGTGTGCAAGTAGGGTAACATGATTTGCAAACCATGTTAAATGGATCACCTAAATATGGTTTCCAAATGGTGTTGATGGGATTAACATGCCGACTTTACATATGATGTTTAAAGTCGATCCCATACCTCTAGAAGTTGCAAATGGTTGCAACCGTCAACGTTGACCACCTTATTAATTAAATCGTGGGATAAAGGTCACCTAACACAATTTAAATGTAATGTTGGGTTCTAGATTTTAATATAAAAATGACCTTAAACGGCATTAATTATTAAAAATAGCAATATCGAAAATACTAAATAGATCTTTGTTAAATTTTGTAGATGGCCACCAATAATGACAATCATGATAACTCATCCGCGTCCACCCAATCATTACGGGCGATCCTCCAAAATGAACATCTAAATCATAATAATTTCATTGATTGGTATCGAAACTTGAGAATTGTTCTCAAGCAAGAGAGAAGATCATATGTTTTAGACGATCCTGTCCCCGATCAGCCTACTGAGGATCATGAGGAGGCCTACAACGATTGGCTGAAGTACACTGAGGACTCCGTCCAAGTGTCTTGTCTCATGCTAGCGAGCATGACTCCGGATCTCCAAAAGGAGTATGAACATCATGGAGCTTATGACATGATAACCCAGCTGAAGGAGCAAGCAAGGGTTGAGCACTTCAAAACGGTTCGAGCACTCCATGCATGTCGTATGGACGACAACCAATCAGTTTCATCTTATGTACTTAAGATGAAAAGTCATATTGACTGCCTCGAGAGGCTTAATTGTCCCGTCTCGAAGGAATTGGCCACGGATTTGATCCTTAATGGCCTTACCAAGAAGTTCGAGACATTTGTGTTGAATTACAACATGAATGCATGGGACAAGAGCATTGGTGAGCTGCACTCAATGCTTAAAATGGCCGAGGCGGCCATGGGTAAAAGGGTTTTACCCGTTCTCACCATCCATGAAGGTAGGAACAAGAAAAGGCCTCATCCCGCACCCAAGGCAAAGGTTGCCAAGGGTAAGAGACCCGTTTGGGGAAAAGGGAAAGGGGTGGCAAGGGTGCCACCCAAACCACAAGAGAAGAAGCAAAAGTTTGCAACTAATGACCCATGCTTCAAGTGTGGAGAGATTGGACATTGGGCAAGGAATTGTCTTGTCCACCTCCAAGAGTTGAAGGCAAAGAGGGATGCCGGGCAGACCTCAGGTACAATATACATGATTCATATTGATCTTAATGTTACATCTTCTAACACATGGGTATTGGATACCGGATGTGGAACTCATATTTGCAATTTGTTGCAGGGGTTCACAAGAAGTAGGGACTTCAATCAAGGGGATGTTAGCCTCTTCATGGGCAATGGAACTAAAGTCATAGTTGAAGCTCGTGGGGACTACATCCTATAACTTCCAAGTGGCTTGGATGTGATTTTGAAGAATGTTTTGTATGCTCCTAGTTTGACTAGGAACATTATTTCAGTATCCTAATTAAGACTTTATGATTATGTATTATCTTTTGTTGAAAATGATATTCATGTTTCTTTAAATGATATGTTCTATTTTAAAGCTATTCCCATTAATGGTATTTATGAATTGGTTCATGAAAATGCTTTAAATAGTTCATTGTACCATACTAACACCAAGAAACTCAAGTTGGATTTGAGTGATACCTATCTTTGGCATTGTCGTCTTGGTCATATAAACAAGAACGTATACAAACACTTCAAAAGAATGGTCTTTTAAAAACAAATGAATGTGATTCATTTGATGTATGTGAATCTTGTTTACAAGGAAAAATGACTAAGGCACCCTTTAGTGGAACTAACGAAAGGGCAAAAGATTTACTAGGAATCATACATTCGGATGTATGTGGTCCTTTTAAACCAATGACTAGGAATGGTGAAAGATACTTCATTACCTTTACCGACGATTATAGTCGCTATGGGTATGTGTACTTATTAAGGCACAAAGATGAAGCTTTTGAAACGTTCAAGATCTTCAAGAATGAAGTAGAAAATCAACTCAACAAGTCGATTAAAGTTCTCCGCACCGATAGAGGAGGTGAATACCACAGTGATGCTTTTCAAGATCATCTTAGGAGTTGTGGGATTGTCTCACAACTCACTCCACCTGGAACACCACAACATAATGGTGTGTCTGAGAGGAGGATCCTTCTCTTGGAGTCTTGGCCGATTTTGGGCATCTCCATCTTCATCTAATCCATGGTTTTGGCAGCCCCTTTTGGAAGCATTTCATCCACGTCTTGAGCTGCTGAAAGGTAGATTATGGCAGCTTGTTAATGACTGTCCATTTTACTTGTTTTTGTGTTCATAGCTTGCTTATTCACATATTAAGATCCTTTGATTTTGGGTTTGCTTTATACATTTATATGGTCACCTAAAGAACATGTTTTTCAGCTTATAAGTAAGTTATTATAATGTTGTTATTTCGCTGCGTTTTCAGAAAGTTTAACGGGTTAAATTATGTTTTGTGTTCTTACAAACCCATCATGGTGGATGCCAATTTCTAGGCAATTGTTTAGTTTCTTGACAGAGTAAGAACAAACTTCAATTGCTACATCCACTGCTGAAGCAGAGTACATTGCTGCTGCAAGTTGTACATCTCAGGTACTCTGGCTTCAGAATCAATTACTGGATTATGACATTACAGAGACTAAGACTCCTTTACTGATGGACAGTGCTTCAGCTCTTTGTATTGTTAAGAATCCTGTCCAGCATTCTAGGACCAAACATATTGAGATCAGACATCATTTTATCAGGGATTGTTATGAAAAAGGTCTGATTGATCCAAAGTTTGTTCCAAAGTTTGTTCCTAGTGCTGATGAGCTTGCAGATATATTACTAAGCCTTTGGATAGTGCAACTTTCCAAAATCTAGTGCTAAGGCTTGGTATGCTGCAGCTAGAATGATTTGATAAGTACTGATGATCTCAGTTCACAAGTACTGATGAGCATTAGTATACAGTTGTAAAAAACAAGTACTGATAAGTTATTTTATCTTCAGCAGTTTTCATAATTACTGAAGACTAAATTACTTAAAAGTATTGAAGTACTTTATTTGTTGAAAAGTACTGATGTGGTTACAACTACTGATGTTTGTTCTATCAGATAAGTACTGATGACCAATGAAACATCTGAAAATCAGATAGTCTGCTGAGTAAGTGTTAAGGTCAATGAAACAACTGAGATCTATGATTTGACGACAACAACTGATGAGAAATTTTACTCTTTAATTGTTTCAAACAACTGCTGTTTCATTTCAAAACAACTGAAGCCAAAACCAAGTCTTCAGTAGTTTCAAACTACTGATGACTAACACCAAGTCTTCAGTGTTTACAACATCTGAAAGTTAAAACCATGTCTTCAGTCATTTTCTAACAACTGATGACTAACACCAAAACTTTCTGTTGTTTTCTTTCAGCCGTTTCATAACCTATAAATACCTAACCCTAACTTCAAACTTTTCATAATTCGTTTTCTGAACTTTCATCTTCCATTAATGGCGACCATACAAATCAAACCACGACACAACTGTGTTGCCTACCTCACAAAATCGGCCTTTTGGACTAAGTTTGATGCTGCCATTGATCTGATGGTTGATTCCCCGTATCAAACTGCTTTTCTTCTAAATCCAACCATCTATCCCGATACCCTTCGTCAATTCTGGACAAATGTCATTGTCCATACTGGTGAGAATGATGTCGCGATCACTCTCCAATCATTTGTAAACCAGAAGAAGGTGGTCATCACTCCTGCTATCATTCGCCAACCCTAGATCTGAATGATGCCACCTTTGTCACCGAATACCCGAAGAGCACCACTGATCTATCATTCATCAACCATGGGTATGAGGGCGACCTAAGTGCTACCACCATTATGAAGAAGCACTTCCATGATGCTGAACGCCTAATCTTTCATATGATCAATGTCTGCCTTGCCCCCAAATCCTCTTCATGGGATCAAATGTCATCCAGGTGGCAACATGTATTGTATTCTATCCTTGAACGCCAAAGCTTAAATTTTTCTGAAATTATATTTTTGGAATTAAAAGATCTGGTAATGAAACCTGTGGCTAACAGATGGATATTATATCCAAGGTTTCTTATGGCCATAATCATCAATCAATTAAAATCTGATGGCCCTGTTGGCCTTGGAGTCCCTGCTATGGTAGTTTTGCCTGAGGTATACTCCAGGCACAACTCTGACCCACAACTCAAAGAGGCTGCCAAACTGCTAAAACCCAAGCAGAGGAAACCCACAGCTTCATCCTCCAGATCCAAAGTCCCCTCCAAACCACAATCCAAACAAACCAAAACGATTACTCAGGGAGTTGAGTCCCCTGATGATGCCCCTGCAACACAAAGGCAGGATGAAACTACTGGTAGTAATCCCCCTGTAGTTTCCAAGACTCTACCAGCTGAAACCGCTCATGTATCCTCTCAACAGGATCCTGATGCAACCAAAAATAGGGAAACCACATTATTGGAATCTCTCTCACTTGAGAAGATTGCCATTGAAGAGCACCATTCACCCAGGTGCAATCTTCTTCACACTTATCTCCCACTGAAGCCACCCTACAAGCCCAACTGTGGTTATTGCACAAGTGCTGACTCAACTACATTCCTCTAACCCTCCCCAGAAACCTATTACCACTGGAAAACCTCAACAGTTGAGGGAGAGGATTATAATGTGGCTAATAATCCACAGCACAGGGATTACAGAGTTCAATCTCCCTGTGTAGAGGAGGAGATTCGAACATCTGGTGAGGCTGCCTCTTCTCCTGTTTCAGCACATGAAAAGGATGAAGGTGGTATCATCTCTAAGACCTCACTAGAGGCAACTGCCAATGAAGGACATATCCTGAGGCAGGGAGTCCCTAGTTTCAAGAAATAGGGGCACATGTGAATACTGATCTACACTCAGCACATGTTCATCCTGATTTGATCAGGAGGTCAGATGATTCAGCAAAGACTGATGATGACCTAGGCTTTTTCTTCGATGTTCTAGCTCACAATACCATTCTTGAGGTTGAGGTATGCAGACTACAAGAACTGCTTGCCAAATTGCCACAAGAATCAAGTCCATCTGCCCAAATTCGCCCACAGATGGCAGCTTCTTCTGAAGCTTTCCCAAACACCGAGCCACTCCCAACAACTATGCCACCAGCCTCTGATTCAGGCACCATTTCTTAGGGACAGAACCCCTCTGAGCAAATGGTTGCTGCCTTTCAATCCTCATTGCCTCTCATCACTTCCATCATCACTAAAATTGTGCATCAAGCCATTGATGAGAGGCTTTCCTTGAATTTTCAAACCTTAGTTGATGATGCTGTTTCTAAGAGACTTTCTGACATTCAAACCCCTAAACAATGCAACCAAAAAGGGGGAGTCTAAGTCAGTGAAAGTAGACAAAAGAAAGAGAGTTGAAGAGGAAGAAGAAAAAGAGAAGAAAGAAAAGGAGATGATCACATACAAGAGAAAGAAGAGTGCTGAATAGACTGAAGATGAGAAAAAGTTAGAAGAACTGATCAAAGAAGCTGATGAGCAACATTGCAGATCTATGGATAAGATCATTGATCAACTCTTCAGACAAGGTTTTGACACAGCCAAACTTGACTCTGAAATTAGAAGGCTAGAGATTCAAGAAATTGAGCATAGATGGGCAAGTTGTAGTGACAAAGAAAGGGAAAGGCTAGAAGCTATGACAAGATTCATATCAAAGCATTTGGGAAGATTAATCATTGAAGTGAAGTCATGGTCCAGAGACAGTATTTTGGAGATAACCACCAGAATCTGTTCTTCTGAAGTATTCAACAAAGGATTGATCATAGAAGCTCTTGATGAAGCAGGTGCTGGGAAAATGTCTGATATGGCAAAGTTATCCAAAGCCTCACTCACAACCAAGATGCTAGAGCAGCCTGTACAATCTCCCATACCTAAACAACCAACTTCACAACCCTCAAAACCAACTCCTTTACCCAAGAAACCTACTCAAACCAATACCAATGATGCACCCAAGAGGAAGAGAAGGGTGTTGCGGATAGGAAAAGAAGAAGATGATGATGAGGATGATAGTCTGCCAATCTCTGCTGTTCTTAAAACAAAGATGCCTGAGCCTAGGAGTCAACCAACAACAATCACACCTGACATCCAAAGGCAAATGGTAAAAGTCAAACTTGAAGAAGAAGAACAGCACAAACAACATGATGAGCAGCTGTTAAGGATGGTTGATAAAGAGTTTCCTAAGTCTTCATCCATACAAGCTATGAAGAAACATGCTCAGAGGTTGTATGCTCTCAGATTCACATTTCAATATCAGAAAGAGAGAGTGAGAATTTGGCCTGACCCCAGAGTAAGTGACAGAATTCATAAAAAGAATATTCCAAGTCGATACAATGGCCAAGTAAAGAAGACTGTAGATGCTGAGATAATGCTGGCCATTGTAGTGTCACCCTGGGAAATCCTTGAAGACTTCAAGAGAGCTTACAAGTCTAAGATGACTCTACAAACTTTACTAGAAAACAAAATGGTGAAGAAGGGGTTGATCTACAAGAAGCTTGAAGAAATAAGAAGAAATGAGCTCCAGCTGTTACTTGAAGGTACTCATCCTGATGAGTTTGCATACAGAGAAATAACTACTGTGGAGCTAAAGAATGGAAAGAATGTTAAATTCTTATCAGAGTACCATGGGCTTGAGTTCTTCTTTGAAAGTGAAGCTGAAGAACTCACAATGGAAGAACAAGTTGTATTCCTTGAGGCCTATGTTAGAGAGTCTTACAGACTCATCATTGGGAAGTAGGTCTCATGGATGGGGCAACAACTCTGTGTCCAATTCCCCAAGACAGAGTTCCCATTCATCCTTTGCCAATCAAACTTTCTGAAACCTCTTCCCTGGCCTGAGCTTAATTTGGTGATTTCTGAGCTGATCCAGAAAATGTTTCTGCCAATAAGTGGGACTTCAATAATCTTAAAGGTTTTGGCTGCATTGGTTCAGGGGGAGTTTGTTGGACCAAAAAAACCAATGAGCCAGATCAGAAAAACCTTTAAGTCCCACAGACATCATAACAACTGAAGTGGTCTACAACAGCTGAAGACAAAGTTTGAAGACAAAGTCTGAAGACAACAGCTGAAGACAAAGTCTGAAGACAACAACTGAAGATAAAGTCTGAAGACAACAGCTGAAGACAAAGTCTGAAGACAAAGTCTGAAGACAAAATCTAAAGACAACAGCTAAAGACAAAGTCTGAAGACAACAGCTGAAGACAAAGTCTGAAGACAACTGCTGAAGACAAAGTCTGAAGACCAAGTTCTCAGAAGTTGTCAGAATAGCTGAAGTAGTCCTTTTCAGTAGTTGTGATGGTTTACTTTTCAGTAGTTTGTAATCAGTAGTTTTATTTTATGTAAAACATCTGAAGTTCTTGCACTTTAGATGTTATAACTTCAGTAGTTGTAATTTTAGCTTGTACTTAGCTTTTTGTGAAGGTGTCCTCAGTTGTTGTGGACATCTTCAGTAGTTTAGTCTACTTTCAGTTGTTTGTATAAATCAGTTAGCTGTCATTATCAAGTGACGTCAGCTGATGTCACATTCCTTTATAAAAGGAATGTTGACCTAATTTCTTGTAGCCGAAGCTTGTGCGTGAATGAAAACATTCTCTTTGTAGAAAATTGTCTCTCTCTATAACCGTCACTGTTTGATTGAATATTCATTATTATTCTTGCTTAATTTTCGTCTAATTCTTGTTCTATTCCGTTGCACATCTTAATCTAATTGATCAAACTAGATTCCGATCCTTTCAGGAGGTGAAGTAGTTGGATAGAGTCAAAAAACGGCAAATCTCTAAGCAATGTGGATCTTTCTTAGAGTGTAACAGAGCAACCTGATTATGTTGCCTGTGTAACTGCATGGAGAAATTTGGTTAATTTTTGCGGTGAAGGTTGGCCATTTGAGAAGCTTAAGGATGAAGAAAGATGAACAAAAGTAATTTCAAAGAGAAATTTGGGGTTTAGGTTTCAAGGAAAGAAGAAGATGATAGAAAGAGGGGGAACCGTTGAGCTTATATGTGAAAAGGATTTAAGACAAAGTTAATGAAAGAGAATAAACTTCGAAATCTGAATGTCGGTCCCACCTCTGAAAAAGTAGTTTGCTTTTGCTCAAAAAGTAGTTTTTTGGAAGTCAAAAAGATTCTGAAGGTAAATTATCTTTGGAAGTTTTAATGAAAAAGCTTCCAAGCAAAATGACTTCAAAAGATTTTCTTAAGAGTTGTGAAATTTTGCTTGAGACGAAAAATTAAGACTTGAATGCTTTGTTCAGAGGAACAAAGCTTCCGAGAGTTAATTTGCTTGGGAAGAAAATAGTCCTTGAAAACATATAAGTGTCTGAGACAAGTATTAAGCTTCGGAATATACTTCAAAAATATCTTCCGAAGGTAAAATCACTTAGACAGTTATTTGTTTTGAAGGCATGATTTTCTTCTGAAGATAAAAGCATATCTTTCGAAGGGTCAAAATTTTCAGAAGTCTAAGGAAAGTCTTCAAAACATTTTTCATCCAAAGAAAACCAGAGCTTAGGAAAGTGATGAACTAGACAACTTAGGACAAAGATATTTTAAGAAATAATAAGAATTAGTTTAATGAAAACCTACTCAAAGTTTATCATCCTAATAGCTTATATAAGATATTTAAATCCATGTTCATCAAAAGCCTATGTAAACAGATAAGCATATTGTTCATTTGTATGGACTTTTTCTAGTTTAATTAATCCCCTTTCAAAATTATCTCTAATTAAATGAAACCTGATGTGTATATGTTTGGTCCTTGAGTGCTGCACAAGATTCTCTATGATAGAGATAACACTGTTGTTGTCTATATAAATAGCAGTCTTCTTGAAGTTTAATCCATAGTCAAGCATCTGATTTTGAATCCATAACACTTGAGCACAACAGCTTGCAGTAGCAGTGTATTCAGCTTCAGCAGTTGATGTAGAGACACATGATTGTTTCTTACATTGCCATAAGACAACCCTTCCACCAAGAAACTAACATCCCCTAGATGTTGACTTTGCAGTCATGTTACAACCACCATAATCACTATCTGTATAAGTATACAAATTGAAGTCAAAATTCTTAGGATACCAAAGACCAAGTGTTGAAGCACCTTTGAGGTATCTTAGAATCCTTTTGATAGTGATAAGGTGAGACATCTTAGGGTTGGCTTAATATCTTACACAAATGCATGTAGCAAACCTGATATCAGGCCTGCTAGTTGTAAGATACATAAGAGTCCTAATCATAGCCCTGTAAGGTGTTCATCCAAACACTCCCCCTCAAGATCAAGTCCAAGGGAATGGTTTCTTGCTATGGGTGTCTTAGCAATCTTACAATCAGCCATGTTAAATCTCTTAAGTATGTCTTGAACATACTTTGACTAACTAATGAAGATGCCATCTTCAACTTCCTTCACTTGAATTCATAGAAAGAAATTGAGTTCCCGCATGGCACTCATTTCAAATATGTCCTTCATCATCTTCTCAAAGTCTTTGTAGAGCCTTGGATTAGTTGAGCCAAAAATGATGTCATCTACATATACTTGAACTAGCATTA
Organism: Flaveria trinervia; assembly: GCA_025506515.1. Lineage (NCBI taxonomy): Eukaryota > Viridiplantae > Streptophyta > Magnoliopsida > Asterales > Asteraceae > Flaveria > Flaveria trinervia. The sequence goes on from CM046455.1 coordinate 53,066,699, forward strand.
AGTCATTTCCTTGTCCTTTGATGAAGAGAGTTCCATCTATAGTACCCCTTCTGTACCCATGCTTGCAGAGATACTGAGATAGAGTCTCATACCATTTCCTGGGTGCCTGACGCAGCCTATAAAGAGCTTTGTCAAGCTTGCAGACATAATCAGGATGATTAGGATCTGCAAAACCAGGTGGTTGTTTGACATACACCTCTTCATCAATCACTCCATAAAGAAAAGCACACTTGACATCAAGTTGATAGACCTTGAAGTTCTTGGATGCAACAAATGCCAAGAATATCCTGACAGCTTCTAGTCTTGCTACAGGAGCAAAGACATCAATGTAGTCAATTCCTTCTTCTTATGTGTATCCTTGAACAACTAGTCTAGCTTTATTTTTTATGACAATGCCTTTATCATCCTTCTTGTTCCTAAACACCCATTTGGTTCCATTAGTAGTCTTCCCATGAGGAAGAGGACAAAGGTTCCAAACTTTCTGCATTTTGAATTGAAGCAGCTCCTCTTGCATAGCTTCAACCCAACTTCGATCCTTCAGAGCCTCATCAATTTTCTTTGGCTCTATCCGGGATAAGAAACAAGAATGAAGACAAACGTTTGCCTCGTGGGTTTGTTCTCTTGTTCTTACCCATGTGTCAACATCTCCAATGATATTTGTGGTGGGATGAGACTTGTGGATCCTTAGTTGAGGGATCACAGCAAGTTGCTGAGAGAGATCTAAATTAGAGAAATTTAGATCTGGCATAGATGTTTCTCCCACCACATCAACACACTTATCAAGAGAAACTAGATCCAATGAGTGTGTGACATCATTGATGTTGTCATCTATGGAGTGGTTATTAGCATCAAGAAATTCCTGATCACTGTCACCACCACCACCATGTTCTTCTACATTTGAAGTATCTTTATCTGGTTATGGAGCCTTTGAGCTGGAATTTGAAGGCATCCCAAATGAATCAGCTGAATTTGTCATTGTGGTGCTGATAGAAACTTCATTTGCAGAAGTAGTTACAACTGGAGCTAAATATGTGTTACTTGAAGGTCTTCTTAGCTCAAATCTTGGGTCAGGATCACCTGTAGGTAAGACTTCTATAGATCCTGAACCAGTCTCACAAGATTTGTTAAAAAATTTGGTAACTAAATCAAGATCAAACAGCCAATCAGGATCAAAACCAGCCACACAGGGTGTGCGGTCATTGAAAGTCACATTGGCTGACTCCTCAACAATTCTAGTTCTAAGATCGTATACTCTATAAGCCTTAGCATGGGAAAAGTATCCAATAAAGTGTCCATCATCTGATTTCTCAACAAACTTGGCAATTTGATCTTTGGTATTCAAGATGGTGCAAGGACATCCAAATGACCTGAGAAAACCAGTGAAAGGTTTCCTTTTGTGCCAAAGTTCATAAGGAGTGTTTCCATGAGTCTTAACCACTAAAACTCTATTCTGCACATAGCGAGTAGTGTTGACTGCCTCTGCCCAGAAGGTGATGGGCAACTTAGAGTCAGACAACATGGTTCTTGCAGCTTCAATTAATGTCTTGTTTCTCCTCTCAGCAACACCATTTTGCTGAGGAGTCCTGGGAGCACTGTATTGTCTTATAATACCCTTTTCATCCCAAAATGTATCAAGGATTTGGTTCTTCAATTCAGTTCTTTGATTACATCGTATGACCTTGTGATCAGTTTGATTCTTAATCTTTAGGATAAATTCTTCAGAATCTCAAGAGTCTCATCCTTAGTTCTAAGGAAGAAGACCCAAGTGTATCTTGTAAAGTCATATGTGATCACCAAACAGTAAGAGGTCCTTCCTAAAGTCACTACACTGGTGGGGCCAAAGAGATCCATATGTAACAAGTGTATGAGTGTAGTAATGGAGTTCCTTTCCTTAGGCTTATGAGATACCTTATGTTGCTTCCCTTTCAGGCATGCAACACAATGATCATCACTTATAAACTCTTTCTTTGGCATTCTAGTTACTAAATTATTCTTAATAAGTTTATTCATATTCTTAAAGTTTGCATGGCACATTCTTTTATGCCGTAGGAAAGACTCATCACTATTGGCCTTAGACAGAAAGCATGAAACTTCTCTAGAGGGAGATGTTTCTTGCAAGTCCATCTTGTACATGTTCCCTTTCCTGGGGGCTATAAGCAGAATATGATCATGAGGAATGACCACCCTGGGCTTGAGAATAGCGCACTCATGCTCAGTAACGAGCATGTTATGACTCTGATTACAAAATTAGGATACACTCAGAAGATTGTATCCAAGCTCCTTGACAAAGTTTACCTTTTCAATGCTGAGCTTACCATTTGTGACCTTGCCCTTCTAGAAATGTAACCACCTTCATCTCCTCCAAAAGCAAATGGCCCTCCCTCAATCCTTTCAAAGTTCTAGAGTAGTGACCTATTGGCTGTCATGTGCCTGGACATCCACTGTCAATGATCTAGACATTCTTTTTGTCTTGAGCTGTCCTTGCACAAAGAAAATGATTAGTTACATTTGGAAACCCAAGCTTTACTTGTCTTGGGCTCACTAAGAAAATAGAAGGTAATGCAATAGTGATAGATCCTATAGTTGTGCTATGAGAATCTTGAGCTATTGTTGATGTAGAACATCCAGTCAATTGGTCTTTCTTTGACTTCCACACCACCTTTGGAAGTTTGGACTTGACCTTCAACACTTTAGAAGCTTTTGAGACTTCAGAAGTTTTGATGACTGGACCTTCGGAAGATTCTGCAAACAATGCAACAAACTTTAGTGCTTTGGAAGTATTCATTCCTTCTGAGACCAAATTTTCTTCCGAAGGCAATTTTCCACTTGCCTTCTTCTTAGTTTTGGAGCTTTTGAAGGAAACAAATTTTCCTTTCGAAGCTTGAATCTTCTTGGAACTCTTGGAAGTCCTCATCTTGGTCATGTGAAAAGTACCTTTAGGATTTTATGGACAATCCTTAGCAAGATGAGCAGTACTTTCACACATGACACATTTCATTTTCTTCTTCCCAATAGCCTTCTACTAAGAACAAGATTGACTTTGATCACATCCCTTCTCCACCTTAATCTTTGCAGATGCTGAGATAGTCCTTTTGGGCTGAGGACTGTTCTTTGAGTTGGATGGTCTAGGCTGTGTAGTGGTGGTACACAACAAATCAGCCTTCTTCTTGGTGCTGAGATGATTTGAACATGAACCAGAACTCTTGACAGTAGAGTTTAGGTTGATGTCTTCAGTCTTCACTACTTCAAACCCTATAGAGATAAAAACTTGTTTCTGTTTAGAGTCAAAAGTAGCATTGATCTCTTGATCCTTCCTAGCTTTTCTTTTGCTCTTTCTTATCAAGTTCTTTCTCATTGACTTGGTCATCACAATCTTCTTCTTCTCCTTAGAAGGATAGTGGCCCTTCTTAGAATCCTCCTTTTCACTCTTCTTAGAGGAATTCTTCACTATCATTTATTCATCCTCTTCACTCAAAGGATCCATGAGAGGAAGCTCATCTTCACAAGTTCCACACCTGGGTGATCTTACAGACAAGATTGTGTGTGGAGGAGCTATCTCATTTGATCCTAGTCCCTACTTGTTTTGATAGCACACCTTGTTGTGCAAGGATGAGGATATCATGTTCTTAAAGGTCTCTTCTTCAAGAACACACTTTTCTGTCATGGCTTTGCTAATCACAAGCTCAGCCTGGCTCTCAGTCAGCTTAGTTATAAGATCCTTGATTTGAGTGCTAAAATTTGTATGCTCACGTTTTAGAACTAAAATGGTTTTCTCTAAGTCCTCTATCTTTAGTTTATAATCACTTTCAGACTTTCTAAAATTAGCTTTTAAAATGTTTAAGGACTTAATATCAGATCTCATCTCTAAGTTCTAGGACCTATATCTATTAACTTTAGCGATGCATTCAAGGGTATAGAGATATTCCAATACCTTGGCTTCATCAAGATCTGCCATCAGTGCTTGGTTTGGAGAAGCATTCAAGGGTATAGAGATATTCCAATACCTATATCTATTAACTTTAGCGATGCATTCAAGGGTATAGAGATATTCCAATACATTGGCTTCATCATGATCTGCCATCAGTGCTTGGTTTGGAGAAGCATCTTCCACCTAAAAGCTCCAATCAAAGCCTCTTTCTTCAACAACAACTACAACTTGCTGTTTTGGCTTCTCATTCTAGGTAGCCTTGTCAGTGTAGTTTGGTCTGGATTATACTTGGCCACCATTTGTTCTTGGTGCCTTACACTCCCTAGCAAAGTGGCCCATCAAGTTATAGTTGTAACACTTGACTTTGCTGTTGTCTAGTCCAAACTTTCCACTGGTTGCATTGCTGGGAAACTTCCTTCCAGTCCGGTTGTAGAACTTCTTGGCTCTGTGAGTGAGAAGAGCCATCTATTGGACTATTTCCATGTACTCCTGATCATCTAGATGGATACAGTCCAGGTCTTCAAGGGTGAAGAGAGAGCTTCCATAACTTTCATCAGAAGTTACAAAGGCTTGAGAAGAACTTGTCTCTCGGAATGGGCTTCCTTGAGTGTAGTTCTCCCTTGGTGTCTGAAGGAAGGTGATGAAAGGACCCTTTTGTGAGTTGTCAGGGTAGCATATGAGATGATGTTAGGATTCTATGCTATCCTTTTCATTCACATGAAGGGTTGAACCCATTTGATTGCTGGAGTTACCAGATGAACCTTGCGTGTTCATCTCCATCTGGTAGCCACTGAGGATCCCATATAACTCTATTAGAGTGAGAGATTTCAGGTTCTCAGTTCTCTTGATAACCACATAGTAGTATGTCCATTGCCTAGGAAGTAAGGACATGAACTTCCTTACAATTTCTCTATTTTCAAGAGCAACTCCTCCATCCACTAGGGTATCCACAATCTCAACATACCTGAAATATTATTGAGTCATGGTCTCACCTGCTTTGAAGGTGAAATTTCAACCTGCTGCTTCAAGAGATCCTTCTTGTTCTTCTTAGCTTCAGAGGAACCCTCATACATCAGTTTCAATGCATTCCATAGCTTCTTAGATGTTTTGAATTTCTTGAAACCTTTGTACACAGAGTTTTGAAGAGCAGTCTGAAGGGCTGTCATGGCTTTCTGGTCAATCTCTACTCTCTTTCTATCTTTATCTGAGTAGTTAGCTACAACCTTGGGGATCATATCACCACCAGTAGCAAAGGGGTGCTTGGTATGTAACCTCCATTTACAACAGACTCCCACATTCATGAGTCTAGAGACCTGATGAAACCTTCCATTCTTTGGCACCAGGTGTCAAAGTCATCAAGAGTGATCAGTGGGGACTTGTTCATGGTTCCAGTTTCCATATCAGTTTTGGAAATGGCTGCCATTTGATAAGTTAAGTATTTGTGTGTGTGTGGGATCTAAATATGGTGAAATCTTATATCAAGAGCCTGGAACGCTCTGATGCCAAATGCAGGACTGGTGAAGGGTGGTCACTTACAACACAACAACACAAAGAGGAGATCAACTTTACTAATCAAACAGTGAAACTGGATTAACCTTAGATAGTGATACTAAGAACACAAGTGAATAATAGATAAAACAATATAGCAAAATACACAAGGAGATGGTATTCAAGATTGTAGTATATTGCCTTCTAAAGTTCTATTACAAGTGTTACAAAGCATAAAGGAAAGTTACAAGTACTTGAGATACATATACCACATCCTACAACCGACCATACTATGAAAGCCAACCGGATACAATTGACTAGACACAAACAAAATCAATTGTAGTTTCAAAAGGCAGATTGCCTTTTGACTTATGACTATGACATGCCATAGCTTACATCCTAATATATTACAAAAAAGATAAAGTACACGAAGTAGAAAGTTACAGACTCAAGACCTCAATGTACAATTACTAAAAGCATGGACCTTTTCACCATTCATGCAAGTTGGTGACTTAACGGAGTTGCAGCGGGAAGGGGTCCAGCTTTATGTAAAGGACATCAGATAAAGCATGGAAACTAAAAGTCTTTGGAAGAATCTGTCTTCAAGTGTTGGCTTTGGAAGACTTTGTCTCTGAAGCTTCGAAAGACTTCATATTTGGCTTTGAAAGATATTGGTCTTGGATTTGGAAGATTTCACACTTAGAACATTTCTGTTGCTGGTGTGAAACTTCCGAAGCATTCTTCTTCAATGCACTTGTGCATGCATGGAGAAGACTTTGAGTGTTTGAGTTGCTGGTGTGAAACTTCCGAAGCATCCTTTTCCTGAAGGTCTTTATAGAGAAATCTCCCTCATAGCCCATCTGCTCAAAGGAATGATTAACAACTTCTTTTGGGAAGAACACCTCACCTTCTTCATCATCCAACTGAAGATGATTGTTAATGATGGCCGAAGTAATAAAGATTGTCCTTCCTTACACTGTGGCAGATAATGCCTTCTCCCCATCCATAATGACCACTTGTAAGGTCTTCCAATATTCAAGCAAATGATCCTCATACAGAGTAGGATCAATGGTAAGGTAGGTGAAGTAGTTTGATAGAGCTAGAAAATGACAAATCTCTGAGAAACTATCATCTTTCTGAGAGTTCAATAGAGTAACCTGGTTGTGTTGCCTATGAAGTTACATGGAGAAATTAGGGTTGTTTCTGAGATTTAGATTGGCCATTTTGAGAAGCTTAAGGGTGAAGGAAGATGAAGAACAAACGCGGTTTAGGAGAATTTAGGTAAGAGAAATAATACAAGTGAAGAAGAGAGTGAAAGAGGGGGAACCACTGGGTTTATATGTGAAAAGGATCTGAGACAAAGTTAATGAAAGAGGATAAACTTTGAAATCTGAAAGTTAGTCCCACCTATGAAAAAGTAGTTTTCTTTTGCCCAAAAAGTAGTTTTCTTGGAAGTCGAAAAATCTTCTGAAGGTTATTTTGCTCCGGAAGTTCTTGAAGAAAGCTTCCAAAGGCAAATTGACTTCGGAAGATATTTCAAAGATTTTTGAGAATTTTGCTTCACAAGAATTTTTAGAACTCAGAGTTTTTATTCTATGAAGAATTAAAACTTCCGAAGAGAAATTGCTTTTGAAAGAAAATTTGTTCTTATAAAACATATAAATATTTAAGTTGATTTTAAGCTTTAGAAGATATTTCAGAAATTTCTTCCGAAGGTAAAACTACTTAAGTAGATATTTGTTTTTGTAAGTGAAGAGTTTCTTCCAAAGGTAATTTTAAATCTTACAAAGGATCAAAATTTTCAAAATTTAAGGAATAACTTTTAAAAAGATTTTACTTCCAAAGTGAACAAGGGCTTATGAAGGTGATAAAATAAACAACTTAGGGCACAAAGGTTTTAGAAATAATATGATTTAGTTTTTAAAAAAATACTCAAAGTTAATCATCCTAATAGCTGAGACACAATTTTTTTGAATATTTGTTCATCAAAAGCTTTGGTGAACAAATTAGCATATTGTTCATTTGTGTTAACCTTAACTAGTTTGATTAAACCCTTTTCAAAGTTATCTCTAATCAAATGATACTTGATATTGATATGCTTTGTCCTTAAGTGTTGCATAAGATTTTTTGTGATTGAGATAGCACTATTGTTGTCTATGTGGATGGGAGTCTCCTTGAAGTTGAATGCATAGTCCATCATCTGATTTTGAATCCAAAGTACTTAAGCACAACAGCTTGCAGCAACAATGTATTCAGCCTCAACAGATGATTCAGATACACAAGATTGTTTCCTACATTGCCAGGAGACTGTCCTTCCTCTAAGAAATTGACATCCCCTAGATGTAGACTTTACAGTCATGTTGCAACCACCATAGTCACTATCTGTATAAGCATACAAATTAAAGTCAAAATTCTTTAGATACCATAGGCCAAGTGATGGAGCACCTTTGAGATATCTTAGAATTCTTTTGACAGTGATTAGGTGTGACATCTTGGGGTTGGCTTGATATCTTGCACAGATGCATGTAGCAAACATGATATTAGGCCTGCTAGTTGTGAGGTATATAAGAGACCCAATCATTGCCTTGAAGAGATGTTCATCAACACACTCCCCCTCAAGATCGAGTTCAAGGGAATGGTTTCTTGCTATGGGTGTCTTAGCAACCTTACAATCAGTCATGTTGAACCTTTGAAGTATGTCTTGAACATACTTAGACTGACTTAAGAAGATGCCATTGTCAACTTGCTTCACTTGAATTCCTAGAAAGAAATTGAGTTCCCCTATGACACTCATTTCAAACTTGTCTTTCATCAGCTTTTCAGAGTCTTTGTAGTGCTTTGAATTAGTTGACCCAAAGATAATGTCATCCACATATACTTGAACTAGCATAATGTCATCTCCTGTTCCTTTGATGAAGAGAGTTCCATCAGTAGTACCTCTCTTGTAGCCATGCTGATAGAGATACTATGATAGGGTCTCATACCACTTTTTTGGTGCTTGGTGCAACCCATAAAGAGCCTTATCAAGCTTACAGACATAATCGGGATGATCAGGATCTGAAAAACCAGGTGGTTGTTTGATATACACCTCTTCATCAATCACCCCATAAAGAAAAGCACACTTGACATCAAGCTGGTAGACCTTGAAGTTCTTGGATGCAGCAAAAGCTAGGAATATCTTAACAACTTCAAGTCTTGCTATTGGAGCAAAGACATCTATGCAGTTAACTCCTTCCTCTTGAGTATATCCTTGAACAACTAGTCTGGCCTTGTTCTTGATGACAAGTCCTTTATCATCCTTTGTATTTCTGAACACCTATTTGGTTCCTATAGTAGTCTTCCTATGAGAAAGAGGAAATAGGTTCCAAACCTTTTGCCTTTTGAATTGAAGCTACTCCTCTTACATAGCTTCAACCAAACTTCCATCCTTTAGAGCCTCATCAATTTTCTTTGTCTCTATTCGGGACAAGAAACAAGAGTGAAGTCAAACATTTGCATTGTGGGTTTGTCCTCTTGTTCTTACCCTTGTATCAACATCTCTAATGATGTTTGAGAAAGGGTGAGACTTATGAATCCTTACCTGAGGAATCACAACAAGTTGTTTGGACAAATCTAAATTAGAGAAATTTTTATCTAGCAATGAGGATTCACTCTCCATATTAGCACACATATCAAGATTAACTTGATCCAATGAGTGTGTCACATCATTGATGTTTTCATCAATGGAGTGGTTTTCAGCATCAAGAAATTCTTGTTCACTATCACCATCACCATGCTTTCCAACATTTGAAGCTCTTTCCTCTGAGTGGTATACCTCGAAGGCATCAGCAGGATTTGTCATTGATATGCTGGTAGAAGCCTCATTTACAGGATTTGTTACCTCTAGAGCTGAAGATGTGTAGCTTGAAGGTCTTCTTAGCTCAAATCTTGGATTAGGATCACCTGTAGGTAGTATGTCTGTAGATCTTGAAACATGCTCAGAAGATTTGTTAAAATAGTTGGTAACTAAATCAAGATCAAACAACCAATCAGGACCAGAACCTTTCACACTAGGAGTGTGCTCATTGAAAGTCACAATAGGTGACTCTTCAACTACTCTAGTTCTGAGATTGCATACTCTATAAGCCATAGCTTGGGAAGAGTATCCAATGAAGTGTCCATCATCTGATTTTTCAGCAAACTTGGAAATTTGATCTTTGGTATTCAAGATGGTGCAAGGACATCCAAATGACTTGAGAAAACCAATGAAAGGTTTTTTCTTACGCCAAAGTTCATAAGGAGTCTTTCCATGAGTCTTAACCCCTAAAACTCTATTCTGCACATAGCAGGCATGTTGTCTGCCTCTGCCCAAAAGGTGATGGGCAGCTTAGAGTCAGACAACATGGTTCTTGCAGCTTCAATTAGTGTCCTTTTCTCCTCTCAGCAACACTATTTTGCTGAGGAGTCCTGGAAGCACTGTATTGTCTTATAATACCCTTTTGATCACAAAATGTATCAAGGATTTGGTTATTGAATTCAGTTCCTTGATCACATCTTATGGTTTTGACCTTGTGATGATATTGATTCTTAATCTTTAGGATGAAATTCTTCAGAATCTCAGGAGTCTCATCCTTAGATCTAAGGAAGAAGACCCATGTGAATCTTGTAAAGTCATCTGTGATCACTAAACAGTAAGAGGTCCTTCTTAGACCCATTACACTAGTAGGGCCAAAGAGATCCATATGTAACAAGCGTAGGGGTGTAGTGATGGAGTTTCTTTCCTTTGACTTGTGAGATACCTTGTGTTGCTTCCCTTTTAGGCATGCCACACAATGGTCATCACTTGTAAACTCTTTCTTTGGCATTCTCGTTACCAAATCATTCTTAATAAGTTTATTCATGTTTCTAAAGTTTACATGGCATATTCTTTTATGCCAGAGGAAAGACTCATCACTATTTGCTTTAGATAGAAAGCATGAAACTTCTCCTAAGGGAGATGTTTCTTGCAAATCCATCTTGTACATGTTCCATTCCTCGGGGCTCTAAGCAGGACATGCTCATGAGAAATTATCACCCTGGGCATGAGAACAATGCACTCATGATCAGTAAAGAGCATGTTATGACTCTAATCACAAAATTGGGCTACACTCAGAAGATTGTACCCAAGTTCCTTGACAAAATTTACCTTTTCAATACTGAGCTTACCATTTATGACCTTAGCCCGTCCTGTAGTATAACCTCCAGCATCTCCTCCAAAGGCAACTAGTCCTCCATCAATTCTTTCAAACTTTTGGAGTAGTGTCCTATTGCCTGTCATGGGCCTAGAATAGCTACTGTCAATGTTCCATACATGTTTGTTTGTCTTGAGCTATTGCTGCACAAAAGAGATGGTTAGTTACATTTGGAACCCAAGCCTCATTGGTCTTGGGCTCATCAAAAGAAGTTAAAGACAATGCAATAGTAATTGATCCTATAGTCATGTTGGATGGATCATTTGCTGAAGTTGATGAAGAACTTTCAGCCACTTGGTCTTTCTTTGACTTCCACACCACCTTTGGAAGCTTAGACTTGACCTTCAATACTTTAGAAGTTTTGTTGACTTTGGAAGTTTTGATCACTAGGCCTTCGGAAGATCTTGCTTCCACTGCAGCAGGCTTTAGTACTTCGAAAGCATTCCTTTCTTCCGAGACCAAAGTTTCTTCTGAAGGCAAGTTTTCACTTGTCTTCTTCTTTATTTTGGAGCTTTCGAAGGAAAGATATTTTCCTTTCAAAGCTTTCTTCTTCATTTCCACTCTTAGAAGCTTCTTTCTTTGTGAAGTGGAGAATACTCTTTGGATTGTAGATACAATCTTTAGCAAGATGAGAGGTACTCCTACACATAACACAATCCATTTTCTTCCTTCTAGGAGTCTTCTTTTGTGAACAAGGTTGAATTTGATCACTTTCACTCTCCATCTTCATCTTCTCAGATGATGTGGCAATTCTTGTGGGGTTAGAACTACCTTTGGAGCTTGATGGTTCATGTTGTGCGATAGTTGTGCACAACTTATCAGCCTTCTTCATGATAATGGGATGACTTGGACATGAACTAGAACTCTTGTAGTTGGAGTTAAAGTTTGTGTCCTCAACTTTAACCACTTCAAATCCTACGAAAACAAAGACTTGTTTCTGTGCAGAGCTAAAAGTGGCCTTGATCTCTTGAGCCTTCTTTTCCTTTCTCTTGATCCTTCGGATCAAGTTCTTCCTCTTAGACTTGGTCATCCTAAAAGCTTTACTCTCCTCAAAGGGATGATGACCTTTCTTAGGATGATCCTCTTCACTCTTCTCAGAGACATTCTTCATCATCTCCTCTTCATCCTCTTCAGTCAAGGATTCTATGAGGGGAAGCTCATTTTCACAAAGTTCCACACCTAGGAGATCTTACAGACAAGATTGTATGTGGAGGAGCTATCCTCTAAGATCCTAGTACTTGCTTATTCTGATAAAACACTTTTGCATGCAAGGATGAGTATATCATGTTCTTGAAGGTCTCTTCTTTAAGAATACATTTTTCTACCATGGCTTTGCTGATCACAAGCTCAGCCTGGTATTCAGTCATCTTAGTTATGAGATCCTTGATTTAAGTCCTATAATTGGTGTGCTCATGTTTAAGAACTAAAATAGTTTTCTCTAAGTCCTCTATCTTTAACTTATAATCATTTTCAGCCTTTTTGAAATCAGATTTTAAGATCTTTAAGGACTCAAGATCAGATCTCATCTCTAAGTAATAGGACCTGTATCTATTAACTTAAGCAATACAACCAGGAGTGCAAAGATGTACCAATACCTTGGCTTCATCGTGGTCAGCAATGAGTGCTTGATTTGGAGATGCATCTTCCACCTGAAAGCTCTAGTCAAAGCCACCTTCTTCAACAGCAACTATAGCTTGCTGCTTTGGCTTCTTATTATGGGGAGCTCTGTTAGTGTAGTTTGGTTTGGCATGAGTCTGGCCACCATTTGCTCTTGGTGCCTTACACTCTATAGCAAAGTGTCCTATCTGGTATAGTTGTAACACTTTACCTTGCTTTTGTCCAACATAAATTTTCCATTGGCTGCATTGCTAGGAAACTTCCTTCCTGTCCTCTTATAAAACTTCTTGGCTCTATGAGTAAGAAGAGCCATCTGCTAAACTATGTCTATACATTCTAGATCATCTGGATGGATACAATCCAAGTCTTCAAGAGTGAAGAGAAAGTTGTCTGTGGATTAATCAGCAGAGACAAAAGCATGAGAAGAACTTGTCTCTTGGAAGGGACCTCTTTGAGTGTAGCTTTCTCTTGGAGTCTCTGGGAAGGTGATGAATGGACCCTTTTATGAGTTTTCAGGGTAGCATATGAGATGATGTTAAGGTTCTATGCTATCCCTTTTAGTCATATGAAGGGCTGAACTCATTTGATTGCTAAAGTTACCGGATGAGTTTTGCATGTTCATCTCCATCTGGTAGCCGCTAAGAATACCATACACCTCAGTTAGAGTAAGAGTCTTAAGCTTCTCAGTCCTCTTGATACCAATATAGTAGTATGTCCATTTTCTAGGAAGAGAGGACATAAACTTCCTTACAATGTCCCTGATCTCAAGAGTTACTCCAACATCCATTAGAGTATCCATAATCTCAATATACCTGAAGTATTGTTAAGTCATGGTCTCACCTATTTTAAAGGTGAAGTTTTCAAAGTGTTGTTTGAGGAGATCCTTCTTGTTCTCCTTGGCTTCAGTTGAGCCCTCATACATAAGCTTTAGTGCTTCCCATAGTTGCTTTGTAGTCTTACACCTCTTGAGGCCTCTATAGATAGAGTTTGGAAGAGCAGTTTGAAGGGCTATCATGGCTTTTTGATCAATCTCTATTCTCTTCATGTCTTCATCAGAGAAATCAGCCACAACCTTTGGAATCATACCACCGCCAGTAGCAGATGAGGTGCTTGGTATAGTTCCAGTTTCCATATAAGGTCTTTCAACAGTAGAGTCCCACATCCTAGAGTCTTGAGACTTGATAAAGCCTTCCATTCTTTGACACCAAGTATCAAAGTCTTCAAGAGTGATTAGTGGAGACTTTTGTATACTTCCAGTTTCCATATAAGCCTTGGTGATAGCTTCCATTTGAGTTGTTTAGTGTTTTGTGTGTGTGAGGGATCTTAAGATGGTAAGATCTTATATCAAGAGCTTTACAAGCTCTGATACAAATGCAAGACCGTTAGAAGGGGTGATGTATTTTTACAACACAACAACACTAGTGAGGAGAGCTTTTTAGAACACTTAACAGATCAAATAGGGAACTGGTTTAGCTATTATGAGAGATGCTAAGAACATAAATAAAAAAGAGAGACAGAACAAGATAACAATACAAGTATTTGGTTTTCAAGATTGCAGTATATTGCTTCTCAAGTTCTATTACAAAGTGTTACAAAGCATCTATAGAAAGTTACAAGTACTTGAAATACATATACTACATCCTACAACCGGCTATAATTTGAAAGCCAGCTGGATACATAAGACTAGACAACAAAATCAAATGTAGAGTGAAAAGGTAGATTGCCTTTTGACTAGTGACTATGACATGCCATAGCTCATATCCAAATATATTACTAAAAGGATAAAGTACATAAAGTAGAAAGCTCAGATTCAAGACCACAATGTATAGTATTTGAAAAGCACGGACATTTCACCAACTTGTGAAAGTTGGTGAGTCAATCAGAGTTGCAACGGAAAGGTGGTCCAGCTTTATGGAAAAGTACATAAGATAATAGCATGTACATAAAAGTCTTCAAAAGAAATCTGTCTTCATAAAATTGGCTTCGGAAGACTTTCTCTTTGAAGCTACGGAAGACTTAATATTTGGCTTTGGAAGATATTGGTCTTGGCTTCGAAAGATTTTACACTTAGAGTATTTCTGGTGTGAAGTGTAAAACTTCCAAAGCATTTCTACTTCAGTACTTCAGTGCATACATGCAGAGAGACTTTGGATGCTTTGAATGTTTTGAGTGCATCAGACTTGTTGGAATCCTTACATCCATAGTGTATAGACATTAGACCAAGCCTCCTTTTGAAGAATCCATATAGCGTCAAAAAGCTCATCATCCTTTGTATGTCAGCAAACTTATTTTGACTTTTTTGGATGATGGCTCTTGACTTTGCTATTTCTTCCCTCATCTTCCTCTTAGCAGCTTTTGGTTCTTTAAGAACTTGTAGCTCAAGCTGCTTAAGGTATTCAAATTCAATGTACTCATATGATAAGGGAAGAAGTACAACTGGCTGATAGAGCCCCATGGCACTCAGGTAGTTGGTCATATTTTTTCTGTCAGATTCCTTGTCTACTAAGGTTGTTTAGTTGTCACAACCTCTTTCTCAGGACATTCTTGAATTGGGGAGAGGGTAGGAGCATGCTTGTAATGTATTTTCTGTCTTTTGTCTTCTTTAATCTTGAGGAGCAACTTTGCATCCTCTGCTTCCTTCCTTTCCTTAAACATCTCCCTGTCTGCTAGTTCATTATATTCCTCTAAGGGGAGAGAGATAATGTCATCAATGTCATAGTTCCTGGTTCCCAAATATTTTATCCTAGTTGCTCTCAATTCATCATTTTGAGTGTTTGGTCTATGAGCAACCCTGATAGCAACTTACATGAAGCCTGAGGACCCACTAGAACTTTATCCTCTTAGCTTTCTCTTTCTCTCTCTCTCTCTCATCCTCCTCAATCTCATTAGGAGTCAATATCTTTTTCCTTTTGTCACACACAGACCTTTGTGGTTCAGGGTGGAGAGAGCTTTGGCCTTCATTGTCTTAGCAGTCAGACTCTAGCTAGAGATAGGTTATGAGACACCTTCACCAACAGGTGCTTCACTAAGGGTATGGAATGCTAAAGTTGTAGATTTTATGACAATGCTCAAGGTTCTATCACTGGGCATTTAGTAAAGGTTTCCCTTTTAAAGCTAATCTTAAGGTCCATCTCAACATCCAGTTGACTAATGACATTACATGCTCGTATTTGTCTTCTTACTTTAAATACTTTAGTAATCCTGTCTTGAATCCTTTCAGCCATTCTGTCAGCTTGCCTATATTGAGTTGGATTGGTAAGTGGCATGTTGATAAGATCAAGACCTTCATATTAGTTCAAGGTTTGAAAATTAAAGATCTCTTGATGTCCTTAAAGTCTGTGAAGTATGAGGGCTCTTCTATCAGCATCATACCTCCACCCTAGTATGATTATCCAATCCACGTATCTATCCAAAAGTGAATTTGATCCTTGAATCCAACTGTTCAACCCTAAAAGGATCATACATGCCAATTCAAGTGGTGGTTGATGGTTGCTCTATTGGAATTCTCCCTAAGTCCAAGAAGATATGCAAATGAAGAATCAGTATAAAGTAGAAGACAAATGTCGGCTATCCACATTTGTTTATGCAGATGATCATTGAACAAATGCTAACAAGTATTTGTTCATCCGTATTAACAAATGCGGACGGCCAAACAAATGTTGATGAGTATTTGTATATCCTCATTTACTAATGCGGATATTGAGCAACAAATGCGCATAAGTGTTTGTTTATCCACATTTGTCAATGCTGATGACCAAACACCAATGCTGAAGAACAAAAAGAAATGCTGATGAAGATCAAGACATCTGCATTAGTTAATGCGGATGAACAGAAAAAAATACTGAAGGCTTTTGTACTTAGACTAGTTTCCTAATGTATAGTACATGGGTAGTTTAGTCATTTTATAAAGGCCTTTTGTCAGCCTATAAATAGAATAGAAAACCCTACTTGCTAAATCAATATTTCAGATTTATTGAGCTTTACTCTTAGGATTCATCTCGTTCAGATCTAGAAATCAAAATTAAGATGGATGAACGTGTGCGAATCAAAGAACAAAGAGATGGATAATAATAATGTTATGATTTTATTGATGTTGATAAATAAGTTACAGTGAGAATCGTAGATGACTGATGAAATCAAACCCACCCAAAGGAGAGGATTTCGCCTTGGGTGGTGATTTATACCATGAGAAATACACACAAAAGAGCCACGATTGCAAAAATACACTAATGGGTCTATTTATATTATTATTACAACATGACCTAATTTTGAGTTTTCTAATTGTCTTGATCTTGACTTTGTCATGTTGTATTGTCTTGTATTATTGTTTTTGTTGTAATCAACTTAGGTGGTGTTTGTTTTTTTACCAAAACCTCTTCCCCACCTCTTCATCTGCGCGCACGCAGGCGTGAGAAGAGGTTTTGAGTGCGCAAAGTGTTTGTTTTTTGGAAGACGTTTCATTAAAAAAACGTCTTCCTGAGGTCTGCATGGAGAAGATGTGGACCTATGTCTTCTGAGTTCTTCTAACCTATTCTCACTTCTTATTATCCTTCTCTCCTCTCATAAGGTTTCATCTTCATTTTTGAAAACAACTCCGTATCCTCCTCTCCTCTCACTGGTCACCCCCGCCTCCACTTCCCCCCAACCGTCGCCACACCGCCACCGCCCTCACCTCTGCGACCATCCCCTCCGCGACCATCCCCTCCGCCACGCCCTCCCCTACGCTGCACCCTCCCCTCCGCCGGCCCTCCCCTCCGCCTGCTATTGGGCCATTCTTGGAGCCAGTTTTCTACTTTAACCAGAGCCAACTCTTTCGCCTTTTGGGCCATTCTTGGAGTCGGTTTATTCTCGGGTATCATCTTGAGCACAATTTGATCCTAAATAATTTCTTTTTTTGGGATAATTGGCCACATCAACCCAAACCTATGGGAATAATCATTTATTTGATCTGAATTTTGAGTTGGTTTGTGACATTATTTTGAGTTGGTTGTGAAATTGTTTTGCAGTCTGAATTTTGAGTTGATTATGAAATTGGTTTAGCAGTCTGCAGATGTTAAAAAACAAACAATATTTTTCATGCAAACTATACACATTTGGTCCATCTCTTCTGCTGCAGTTGTCTACAGATGTGGTCCGTAGAGTGTAAACATTTTCCTGCAGAAAAAAACAAATAACACCTTGGTCTCTGAACTTGTATAATGAGATCTTTATTTAGCTGTAGTTATGATTTGGTAAGCTTCAGTTTATTCCATTGTTTAACCCCAACAATACTCCCCCTAAATTGTTTCTTTCCAACCTTGAATTTGAAGATCATCTTTGTCACATGTCTTCTTGATCAACTGATGTTCTGGCACAATTCACTGATATTCTCCCCCTTAGATTAAGCTCCTCCTAATATATTTCTGCCAAAGGTTAGAATCTCTTGAGAACACTTCTTGGTATTGGATATGGGTTGTATCACTTTTGGATTACAGTTCATATCACAACTCAATGATTAGAATGTATAGGCATATGGTGAGGCTTTGAACATCAATAAACACATGAGGAACATGAATCAATGTTGAACACACTTTCACTCTTTTGAAATAACTTGATAAATAACATTCTTCAGATAATGAGTACTCCTTTTATTAAAGTCCGACTAACTGGCCACTCAGTAGTCAGACATGGGTGCAAAACATCAAAAAAAATGTTAGCCCAAGTACTTCAAAAAAGGTATATGATAGTTGTACAAGTCCCTGGATGAATCTGTGAAAAAGTGACCAAAGTTGATTTCTATACTCTTTTTTTTGTTACTTTCATGATCAAAATGGATGTGCTTGTTGGTTGCTATCATCCATATTTATATTTTTCTTTTCCTTTTCAACTCTTGTTCATCAGCTGTTCATAAGCATTTCTTGCAACACATCCACAGTTCTTTGCTAACTCATCCGCATTTGTTTGCAAAGCATCCACATTTGTTTGCAAGGCATCTGTATTTGATTTCAATGCATCCGCATTTGATTTCAATGCATCCGCATTTGTGCTTAAAGTACTCGCATTTGTTTACAAGTCAACCGCATTTGGTGACAAGGCATCCACATTTGTTGCCAAGTCATCTGTATTTGCTGACAAGTCATCCACATTTATGTGTAACACATCCGCATTTGTGGATAACACATTCGCATTTGTGGATAACACATCCGAATTTGTGTATAACACATCCGCATTTGATGAAGCTTCATCTGCATTTGTTTTCAGACTTGAACAAAATCAATTTCACACTGCAGTGCAGGTCGGGAAATCAGCAATAACTTCCATTTCTTCATCTTTTCTTTGTTTTTAATGATAACCGTGTTCAATTGCATCGAATTTTGAAGGAATAATCCCGGGAATGATTATATTTCTTCAAAGTACCATATTAGAACAAATCTTATGATTTTTCTTCTTGATTTTGAGATGAACAAATGGGTTTTCTTCATTTTTGATGATAATCTTGTTCAATTGTATTAAATTTTGAAAAGAATAATCATGAACATGTTCACGATTATTCAAATCGTACCATAGTTGAACAGATTTGTTGGTTTTTCTTCTAATTTTGGGAATGAACAAATAGGTTTTTGATGAACAGGGACTTTGTTCTTCATTTTTCTTCTTTTCTTCATTGTTCTTGACATCATTAAATATGAAATCAGATCTGAGAACTAGATAAATCCAACAACCAATAGTTTTGATACCACTTTACTAAATCAATATTTTAAATTTATTGAGCATGGATCTTAGGATTCGTTTTGTTCAGATCTAGAAACAAAATTAAGATGGGTGGACGTGTGTGAATCAAAGAACAAAGAGATGGATAATAATAATGTTATGCTTTCATTGATGTTGATAAACAAGTACAATGAGAATTATAGATGGCTGATGAAATCAAACCCACCCAAAAGAGAGGATTTCTCCTTGAGTGGTGATTTACACCATGAGAAAACACACAAAAGAGCCACACTTGCAAAAATACACTAGTGGGTCTATTTATATTATTATTACAACATGACTTAATTTTGACTTTTCTAATAGTCTTGATATTGACTTTGTCATGTTGTATTGTCTTGTATTGTTGTTTTTGTTGTAATCAACTTGGTCTTTGAACTTGTACAACGAGATCTTTAGTTGGCTGTAATTATAATTTGGTAAGCTTCGGGTTATTCTGTTGTTGAACCCCAACACTACTTTTAGGTATCCTTAGACAACAAGAATATTTTAGAATCTTTGACAGTCATATGTTTCGGTGGTGTCTTGTTACTGTATTTTGGTAACCCTAGCATTCATTGTACTTCTCACCATCATTAATACAAAGCATTTATGAGTATTTCTGGTATTTAATTACTGTTATTATATAATTCCGCAATATAATTACTGACTCAATCATCATATTCGATTCTAGTTGATTCATATCAACTGAGAATATCATTCTCACAACCTAGTCACCAACTATACCAAGTAAAATCTTTTTGAGATCAATATTAACCTATAAAAGGTCTGAATGAATTTTTAAAATACTTTTCCAAGTGCCTGGGTTAGATAGCTTAGCCGAGATAAAAGACCACGATCTTGAGTTACGATGAATTGACAAAATCGTGTTCCACCAAGTTTTACCCTTTTCATTTATGAATATCCATCAGCAACGACTAAACGGGCTTAAGTTAGTAGCCTTCAGTTAGGAAACGTGCATTCCACCAAAATCTTTAAGAGCCAAAACCCTATCACATGAGACATAACGCGAGGTGTTTTTGTTTCCATCCCAAAGGAAATTTCTATGGATACAATCAAGGCATTGGATGACTTTGTTTGGAGCATTATAAAGTGAAAAGTAATATAGGGAAAATATCACAGAATAGTAACCAAGTTTCAAAAGTGTTCTAATTTAGTCACTCATGCATATTTTTTTCAAATTGGACCTCCAAACGATCAAATCGAATCATTACCAAATTTTATTATGACAAGAAAGTAATGATGGAAAAGACATTAGAGTTAGAATTTTCAATATATAAGATTATATTAAAAAACATGTTAATTATGAAAAAATTAAAAAAAAAGTGCCTAAAATTTACGTCAACGTTCTATATCAGCTTCAAAAGATAGAAAAAAATATTTTCTAACTGAATCCAAAAGTATAACATGCTAAAACATATGTTATGACTTTTAATTTGTATAAAATATAAAAATGAATGATCTAATTGGAACACTTTTAAAACTTAAGTTATTTAATTGGAACACTTTTGAAAATTGATTACTATTTTATGTAGTAACCCATTAATATATGGGAAGAGAGTCTTTGACTAATATAGTGAGAGTGACCCTACCACCAATTTAAAGCGATCTAGCCTTCAACATAAATAGTCGGTTTTGAAATAAATTTACCACCAGTTACCAATTCTTACTAAGATTCATATTTGCCTCCACTTGCAGACCCAAGCATGAAAATGGGAAATTACCCGAATTGCAACAAAAAATATTAAACATTACTGCCAACTCCTCATCCTCGACTCCAATTCCAAACAAGTTGCTTTTTTTCCAGATTAAACCAGAGACATGATACTAGGTAAAGGCCACACAATAACTTGATAAGATTATTTTCATTTTATTTGGACTAGTCACACGTCATCCGCATACAGGAAGTGAGTAAGAGATGGGCCTCCATTAGACATTTTTATACCATGCATATAGCCAATGGATTCAGCACGCTTTAATATGTAGGATAGAGTATACATTGGTATAATGATAAAAATGGAAAGAGTGGATCCTCTTGCCTTAGCCCCCAAAGGTAGTGAAACTCGTCTATTAGAAACCCATTAATTAAGATAGAATTTTGGATACCAAGATGCTATTAATCCATTTTCCCTACTTGTCGAGGAATAACATCTGTTTCTAAATCGAATCCAAAAACTCCAACTCAAAGAATCTAATGCTATTTTAACATCAAATTTTATGAAGATCCCTTTCATTTTTAATTTATTAAGCCACGAGAACACCTCACTGATCACCAAAGGGCCATTTAGAATACTTCAACCATGAATGAAAGCGGTCTGCTCTTCGGACAATAAGGTGCCTATATGAGGTTTTAAACAATTGACTAAGACTTTTGAAAATTAAGGTTTTGAAATACTTCACCATAATGATTACCCCAGGTTTATGTTGAACAAGGTATCTTATTCTCTTTGAAAGCGATATATTGATATGCATATGCTTCATTGATAGCCCAAATTTAGGTTTTGATCGAAAAGATGATTTAGTAAACTTCCATTTGTTCTCTGTTCTGATCTAGGGACGTATAAAATGGGACAAAAAGGTATTATGAATTATTTATTCATCTCCTTTCATGTAACTCCAACTTGGTCATCTTTATATTACGCACATGGAAAACATTAGATCCTATTATGTTGTATATTTCTTACACTTTTCTATGCATACTTACACCTCTTTAGATTAGTGTTAATTAAATCATCTTTGCAAGTTTGACATATTTATAATGATTTCATCCTTATTGGCAGACAATGTTCTCTCATTATCGTATTGTCATTGATTTATCTTGAGATGCATATGTTCCTCCAAGTCCTAAACCCGTGCTCAAAATTATAACGGCCAGATTGCATTTTTTTGTAGATAACACGTCCATGTGTCTTGAATATCGTCTGTAACATGTCAAATTGCATATTGTTTTTGGTTAGTCCTTTTTATGTTTTTTATCAATTGGATTGCCCTCCGAAGGCCTTTTTAATCAATGATTCCTTGCTGCGGAGCTAGGGCATAGTTGATGGTTGTTGTCGATGATGACAACATGGATGATTTATCATCATAAGAAGGTAATGTACTGGTTAAATATATTATATAGATCAATCAAATGTTAAATGTTTGTTTTTGAATGTAGAAATAATAATATTTCTTTTGTTGTGACACCTTTGTTTGTAGTATATGGATGCTACTACTGGAATTTCTCATGTTTCTTACACACCTTCATTCAGAAACAATTCAAAGTTCCCATTTAATGGACATGTCAAGTCGTGCTTGACATTTTTGTAAGTTCCATGCCTACCAATTAGCATAAGATTATAAGTAACACAATTTAAAAGTCATTACAGATCTTGAAATCTAAGTGTTTATTTAGACTATAGTGCACATTAGACTTTAAGCAAATAAATGGTTAGCGATGAATGGGTCCCAAGCTTGTTTAATCTCGGGTCTTCCAGTTTTCAGCAAATTTATATCAATGGTAAGTGCTAAAGGGGTAAGTGTTGGATGGATTCGACAAATGAATCTGTTTCCAGGCTTTTCTTTTGATTTTGCCTAATCTTTTGACATTATCATTCTTATGGTGACCCTATGAAGCTTTTGGAGATGGTGAAGGTTTCTCAAAAATCTTCTTCTTTTGGTTTGTAACTGTTTACTTATTCGGCAAATCTTTCAGAGGTGCTGATTTTTCTCTAGAATTGTTTAGCATCCCGGGTTTCAGGGTTGGACTTAATAGTTAAGATACAAGAAATACGAACTTAATAGTTCATATATTGTCGTACGAGTAATTAATAAGTGAAATAACCATTTTAAATTTAAAGTTTTAGGCGAGTTTTAGTGTCGTAAGAGACCGTTTAAAAATATTTAAATATAATAATATATTATATTTAAACGTGCTTCGTTTTTAAAGAAAACCTAGGTCGACTTGTAAAGAAAATAAGCTCGTCTTAATGACATATTTGAAATTTTATAAAACGTCAATTTAAAAAGTTATAAGAGAAAAATAAAGTAAACAACTGAATTAATTATAATAATATAATAATAATATAATAATAATAATATTTATAATTCTCAAACACACGACAAATGAAACAAAAGAAAGCTAGTAAGCTAGCACCTCAAATGCATCCCACATCAACTAGTGATATGATAACTAGTAATTATAACTAGTAATAATTGAAGAGTTGACTATCAATAACATCTGTGATATGTGACAATGCTTGATAGGATGCTTGTATGATTTTGCTTTATCCAGTGGAGTTTGTATACATAGTCTGGTTATGTGAATTTATACTATGCTTACTCTGTTCCTATCTGTTTGCCATGGTAGTATCTGCTTGATGCAATAGTCAATACTAATATGTTTTGAATGATGAAGAATACTATGTTTTTGAACTCACGAGCTTTATGCTGAGTCCCAAATGGTTTTATTTGATGGACACACGTCCTAGGTCAAGTGATTGCAGAAATTGGAGATTACGGGCTAGTTTACAAGGAAAATGAGGTCTAGAGCGTTATTGAAGATTTGGATCTCTAGTTAAATTGATGTAATGTATTATCTAGTATGCCAGATGTACAGTATGATATAATGTTAATCAAAGTTAGACTTCCGCTGTGAACTCCATTATTACTATGTGTTCTGTATTTTCGATGCGTAACGCTCCCCAAGATGTGCCCTGGGAGGCGGGCGTTACAAGTTGGTATCAGAGCCATAGTTTAAGTGAATTAGGCATTAGCAATTAGTGTCTAAACTTAAACTAAGTTTGGGAAGATTACGTAGATTGCCGAACGAGTCAAGTAACGTGATGATAGATAAGAAGAGTTATATATGTGTTAAGCATATAGTGGAAGATAATTAGAATACACAAATTATATAAAGGGTTAATATAAGTTAGCTAATGTTATAAGGATTTACATTCGTAAATTGTGTTTTGGTTTGTTATCAGTTATGTTTACCTAAACATAAGAAGTAGGTTAATAGCATTGATCAGGAATTGTAGAAAATGTACATCTCTACGAATAGTCTTATGTTAATTAGTCTAAATTAACAGAAGTGACTATGCAAGAAAAGTCACGATTAGTAATAGTCAAATAAATTATAAAATAGAATGTTTAGAAAAACAAGCGAACAAGAATGCTCAATAAGGATGTCATTCATATTTAGACACTCAAATTGATACATAATGAAGAAAAGGTAGAATATTCATGTGAGGTAAATTGATGATTACGCTTGGATCCACTTAATGGTGAATTTATAATGAAAAGAGTATCCTAGATTCTAACATGTTGATTAGTACCTATGTCTTAGTGGTGAAGTGACAGCGCCATATGACAAGGATTAGTGATGTAATGGAATATGAATATATGGGCTAGATGTATATTATCAGATAATCAAATATTGTATTAGTATTCATCCAGAGTGTTAATTGATAAGATAAGATGAAATATAAAGTGATGAGTAGTATGCTGAGAAAGGATAATGCTCTAGAACGTCGGAACTAGTACCAAGTAACCAAAAGCAAGATATATTGTCAAAGGTGATTGTGGATGTAGACCACAATAAAGAACTATGAAAAATGCAATTAGATAACAAGGGAATTACATAAACTTTATCTTTAACATGTCAAGATAATTGCAACTACTCAACCAAAAACTAATTTGGAGAAAATAGAAAACAAATTACAGAAAATATTCTCATTATCGAGAACTAAGATTGTAAACTAAGAAAACAGAAGGTAAGTACAAGAGTGTACTTATAAGTCCTTCATGATGTGCAACTCTCTAACCTTTGATAATAACAAGTGATCAGGTGAGGCACATGAGTGCTAATGTCAAATGAAAGTTGTTTTAGTCATTTATAAGTACATGAAATCAATTAGATCTCATTTGCAGTATATTCATTTCAATCAAAAAGATTACATTGGTGTGAATAGAATCTCAGTATCAACTATCTTTACACCATATATGAATTAAGAAATTCAAGGTTTACATTATACCATAATAAGTAGAATGAATCATAGGAGACAAAAGATAATAGTTGACATCATTAAGAATCGTATGATAAGCTTGAATGGTAACTTGTAACACCGGTATTTTTTTTTAGTCAAAGAAAGAAGAATAAAGTGAAGAAAAAGAAAGAAAAGATATTTTACCCAAGTTGAAGGGTAAAAATATCAAAAGGAAAAAGGTTTGAAAAAGTGGGTGTAAAAGGTGATGGCCGCCCATCACTCTTTCTACACCCACATAATCTCGGATTTTAGAGAGAAAGAGAGTAGCAGAGCAGAAGGTTTCGGTTCTTGAAGAACAAGAAGAAGAAGTTCGAATTCAAGGTATGAAATTCATGGTTTTTAAGTGTTCTTAACTGGCCTTGCCTCGGTTGTATGCTTATGTGTGTTGTGTGTGTTGGGTGTGTGTTTTTGGTGGGTTTCTAGGCGGTTGAACTCAACTACAAATGAGTTTGGAAGAAGCCATACTCAAGAGCTACAAAGTGAGTTCTAGAACCCCTCTTTTTACCTGTTTTGACTGATTTTGGGGCTGGAAATGCATGAATGTATGTTTTAAAACTGGTTTCATACCCGTATGATTGAATGTGTGTATATTGCTGGTGTGCTTTGATGTTGAGTTATGTTCATGTTAACTGCCATCTGGCAGATGAAGACTACGAGCAAGTAGACGAGAATGAGCTAGAAAGGATGGACATTATGTTGGCTCTTGCTAGTGCTGTCCGGAGGGCGAAGAAGTTTTTTAAGAAGACAGGACAGAACTTGATAGCCATAAAGGATACCAACTTTGGTTTTGACAAAACAAAGTTACTTGTTTTAATTATGGAGAGAAAGGGCACTTCAAACGTGAATGTGTGAAGCCCAAGAAGACAGGCAATGGTAATCCGTTCTCATCCTTCAATCGCCAAGATAAACCCACAAGTAGTACTGCATCGTCAAGAAAGGATCCTAAGGCCTTGACTGCTCAAGATGATGAAGGGAAAGATTGGACCTTTCGGTTTGTATCTCCGGGAGAATCCAACATTGCATGTGTTGAGGGTTTGGATGACGACTCTGCAAGTGAAGGTGATATAGCAGTGGAACTTGTGATGTAGAATAATAAGAAACTGCAAATGTAGTCAATCACCTGAATGAAGAAGGTCAAAGTTCAACATGTTCAGAATCACCAGCACCAGAAAAGTCAAACTCTGCTATGATGGCTGATTCAACCGAATCTTCTCAGGTAAGTACCAAAGACCAATTGTTTGATAGTCATGCTTGTAATGAATGTAATAAATTTAGAGAAAGCATAGACTCAAAATTTGCTAGATTATTAGATCACAATGATAGCTTAGTAAATGACTTACAACTATACACAAAAGCAAACAAGATTTTAAAATAAAATGAGCACAATTACAAAGAGAAAATAGAACGGTTAAAAAACAACTAAGGGAAACCGAAGTTGTAGCTTTTAACCAAGCAAATGACATAAAGTTCTATTTAGACTCCCTAGAAGAAACTAAGAAACAAAAAATAGTTTTGGAAGTCAAAGTAAATTCTTTAAAAGAAAAACTACACAGTTGGACCAATTCTTCTCACACAGTCCAACACTTAGTGAAAGAACGCAACAACGGGGAGGGTTTGGGTTACAAAGTAGTTTCACCACCACATGAGACCTTGTTGAATGCTAAATGCAAACCAATTAATGACAACCCAATCAAGGATTATGTGATGTCCACTCCTCTTGTAAGTGATCCAGATTCCACAAGTAGACTATTGAATCTATCACTAAACAAAAGGAGACCACTTTAAAATCAAAAGGTAAAATGCCTATTGTTAATTTGGATGAACAATTGATAGGGTTAAGGTAAAGTCAGGTTCAAACACGTCTATTTCTGAACCCAAAAAGACCAAACAAGTTAACAAAACACGTGATTGTTTAAGTCCAAATAAACAAATGGGTAAAGATGTTAAAAAGGTTCAAACAATTAATTTTGTTAAAGAAGATAAAACATCTAAACAAGAAGTGACAAAACGCAAACATACTAAAGTCACACCTGTGTCGTACACGTCCCCACAGAAACAGTTCCACTAACATGTCGAAAGTAGATCATGCTACAATTATGGAAAATATGGACACATTGCTTCTTATTGTCCTCATTATCAGACACGAAGGAAGAAAGTTGAACTTAATGACACTAAACCAAGTTCTTCCAAAAGGAGTTCTATGACTCCACCAAGAAGAATTAGTGAACATAAAGTTTAAACCATAAGCCAGTTGTCTATTTATCACAAACAGGCCTTACACAAAACTGGCTTATGGAAAGAAAAATCAACTTCAAGGTCTGAAAATGAGCACAAGAAGAAGAATGATCTACCCTCTCTCTCAAATAGATAGTGGGTAGAATTCATGATGTGTGATGCCTCTAGGTCACCCAAGCCAGTTAAGGCTTGGGTCCCTAACCTCAACTAATCATTTCCTTTTAAATGTGCAGGGTGTCTGTTATAGTGCTCTACAAATACCTGGATTGTTGATAGCGGAGTATCAAGACACATGACTAGAAACCTGTTGCTTCTGTCAAATGTCAAACAAATTAAAGGAGGACACATTTTGTTTGCTGGAAATAAAGGAGGCTACATCACAGCTCAAGGGGAAGTGGGAAACCAGAAAGTGAAGTTTGATAAAGTAAACTATGTTCAACAACTTCAAAATAACTTGCTTTTTGTATCCTAGATATGTGACAAAGAGTTCAAAGTTGTATTGACAACAAGAAGTGCTATGTTCTGAAAAAGGACTATGTCATCTCAGAGGATCAAGTCTTACTGTCAGCTTCAAGATATAATGATTTATATGACTTGTACCTCTCAAAGGCCTCCACAACTGATTGTCAAGTACAATGCTTCTTGTCAAAGGCAACAAAGAAAGACTTCATCTCCTGGCATAGGAGAATGGGATACATTAATCCATGAAAGATGAATCACTTGATCCAGAATGATCTAGTGCGTGGCGTAAATGTCAAGAACTTCCAATTACCAGACTTTTGTGTCGCATGTAAGAAGGGCAAACAGACAAAGTCTCATAAGGCAATGAAAGTTCACTCCATTGATCTGCCTCTTGAGCTCCTTCACATGGATCTGTTTGGCCTAGTCAGTACAAAGAGCATTACCGGCGACTTGTACTGCTATGTAGTTACAGATGATTACTCAAGATTCTCTTGGGTGATGTTTCTGAAATCCAAATCAGAGAAATTTGAATCATTCAAACAGCTAGTAACTACATTGGAGTCACTCTACAAGCTGAAGGTAAGGCAAATTCGCTCAGACAATGGCACCGAGTTCAAGATTCAACGGATGGAGGCTTTCTGCAAGAAAAGGAATTGTGCACCGGTTTACATCTACCTACACTCCTCAAATGAACGGAGTTGCCGAGAGAAAGAATAAAAGCTTGATAGAGATAGTCCGGACGATGCTAGCAGACTCGAAACTGCCTATCCAATTTTGGAACGAGGTAGCTAACACATGTTATACTCTCAATTGAGTCCTGGTGGTCAAGCGTCATGGTAAGACATGTACGAGTTACTCCAACGATGTAAACCTAATCTTGAGTACCTCGAACCGTTTGGAGCACCTTGTACACTGCTGAAGAAAACTCAGTCAGGGAAATTCAATGAGAAGGCTGAAGAAGGGATTTTCTTAGGATACAACATACCGAATAAGAGAGTTTACAACAACTCAATGGGTCAAGTAGAAGTGTGGTGCAATGTTGATGTACAGAGATACACCACTCTTCCTGTTGGAAAAGGACCCTCATTCTTTTTCAACTATGATGGATTCTTTAAATCCTTCAACATTCCTCTCTTCCCTTCTGAGGATGAGTTATCGACCCGAATGATGTACAAAGAGTTAAGTACACCATCACTGGACCCGACAACCTCAGCGACACAAGGTGAGTATTCTAGTTCTTCAGGGGGAGCACTTGAGGTAAGTGACTCATCCTCTGACGATGAAGATATGGCAAATGATCAGGAGGATCAGGAGGAACATGTTCCGCCTACTTCAAGTACACAAGCATCTGATGTGATGCCTCTAACACTTCAGAACCTCACACTCCCACTGTCTCAGATACCAAACCTACTGTTCGTAATCTTGATCATGAGGTAGTTGTACCCACCACTCCTGGATCATGCTTAAATGTTTATCATCCTCTCGACAATGTCACTGGAGATGTAAGATCAGGAGTTCAGACAAGAAATAAGCTATACTCAGCTGATTATGCCTCGGTAATGGAAAAGGGATATCTTCATGATGGTGCATATCGATGTTTTGTGTCTCAATTTGAGCCAAAATATATCAGTGAAGCCCTAAACGACGAGGCATGGGTGAGCTCCATGCAAGAAGAACTTGTTCAGTTCAAGAAGTTAGGTGTATGGACACTAGTGGATGGACCTAAAGGTGCTAAGGTCATTGGCACCAAATGGGTCTTGAAATGCAAGAAAGATGACCCAGGGGTCATTATCAGAAACAAGGCTCGACTAGTAGTTCAAGGATTTCGACAAGTCGAGGGAATTGATTACAAGAAAGTGTTTGCACCTGTGGCAAGAATGGATGCCATCCGTATCTTGTTGGGTTTGTTGGACCATAAACATAGTTGTTTAACCATTTAAACAAGAAAAACGCAGTGGAAATAAAGCTAAACAATATGTTTTATAATCTGAAATTTAAGCATATTATTTTTCAACAACAAACCCAAGAACATAAGGATCAAATATGTGTATGAGCTAGCTATCAAGAAGAAATAACAACCAAAAGCAACACATACAAACTACCTTTGTAGAGCTGCTGAAAAACGTGATTTGGATGAAGAGAATGAGGTTCTTGAATGACCAAAACACCAAGGAGAGGTGTCCTCAAGCTCCCATACCCACAAGCATCAAATAAACACCTTGTTGCTAGGATTTCAGCACCAAATTCGAACCAAGATGAGCTGAAAATCCAATTTTCAGCTTTGAACTTCTTCAAGAAAGTAGAGAGAAAAATGTGTTCTTGGTTCTTTGCATGTGAGAGAGAGAAGAGGTGAAATGTGTGTGTTAATGAATGCTAGTTTCAAGAGACAAAAGGAGCCAATACCCAAGAAGGGGCGGCTGAATTGTTTAAAATTGGGGTTTCCCCCTTATTTTGTCAACCTTTTATTTTAACTAGACATTAGGATGAGTCATGTAATTAACCTTTTAATTATATAACTCATGCACACACTTTTATTACTTGATGTTATTTAACCAATTTAAATAACATTACCAATAATACCCATGAACAAAATATCCTTATAAGTTGTTTTATCTCATATACAATTAATTTTGAAAACCCACTTTTTTAAATTGGTGTTATCACTCAATTGCATGATCATATCATCAATTAAATAGTAAACGGTGTTTGCTAAGCTTGTTATTGGGTATGACCCGACTTGGATCATAACGTACTAACCATATCAATATTCTATGTGTCTTGGGCATAAAGAATCCAACAATCTTCCACTGGCACAAGATTCATAGAAGATTGATGCAAGCAGTAAATAATGCCTAACAACGATTTACTACCCTTAATACGCATGACTAAATGCCATTCAATAACATCATCCCCTTCAAGCATCCAACTTGAAATGATTTAGGTGAAACAATCATTTATTCTTTTGTTACAGATGTCATGTTAAATCCAAGGACATAGAATGATCATTCCTTGTTGATTTAACTTAATCAGACCTTAGACATCTTGCTCTCAGTGAATAAGAGGAACAAATCCATCTTGACTATATACGTTCCTCACAATCACCTCGTGTCACACCTGAACATAGCCTTATGTACTGTCCATTATTTCAGAGCAGTGAAAAACTAGCTCAAGGTATAACATTTGGTGAATATCAAAACCCAATATGTATCTCAGGTTGGAGAATACCAAATGAGATTCTCCGTTACTCAAATTTACTTATGATCAATCTAGAAGATTCCATATAGTAAATTTTGTGATGCGGGTCAGTCCAATATTTGTATCCCACAAATATCTATGAACTTTGGCAGCAACCAATTGCTCTATATTCATGCCTTATGTGTGATACATGTATGTCCCTAGATCATGATATGAAATGTAATAGATCTTGTTTATCTGATTCTGGTGTAATTTGATATGATTAATGAAATGATATTGGGTGTTTGTGATTTGTAATGATTAATATTCATTAATAAGTTGATATTAAATTAATTAATTAGGATAGTGATTGGTTGAATGTTTACATATAATGTTTACTAATTAATACATTCAAACTTAAAATAATGCAGTTATCATGCGAATGGCCCATGCGAATGGACCATAATCATGAACACCTTCATACGAATGACTCAGTTGCACGACTGAACCAGGAGACTGGATCAGTCGTATGATTGTAACATAAGATTGGCTCAGTTGCACGACTGAACACTCAGTCGTGCGAATGAATCAACCGCATGGTTCAATCGCACGACTGAACCATACTAATGGTTCAGTCGCACGATTGAATAATACCAACCTATAAATACAACTCAATTCGTGAAAAATAAGAACTCTCAATCAATTACGATTCCAGACATACCCTAGCCGTCCAGAAACCTCCCAATTCGTTCTCCAAGTTCATAGAACAAATTAGATCGATTTCCAATCGATTTCTAACGTTAGTTTCAATTCTTTATTGATTCTTTGTGTGTTCTCACTGATTGGATCGCCAATCAAATAGGATTCCGCACTATTTGATCTGGTATACACGCGAATCTCTAGGTATTTCGTTCAAATACCAGGTTCTAACAAGTGGTATCAGAGCTTTGGCTCTTGATTACGTGTGATTCAATCAAGATTCAATCAAGATTGATTACGTGGCAGTGTAAGAAGCAGACATCGGTTTCATTGTCAACCTGTGAAGCTGAATATGTTGCTGCTGCAAGTTGATGTTCACAAATCATCTGGATTCAACAGCAAATGCGGGATTATGGTTTAAAGTTCTATTCTACTCCTATTTTTGTAGATAACTCTGCTGCAATTGCAGTAACTAAAAATCCGGTCCAACATCCTAAGACCAAACATATCGGTATTAAATATCACTTCATACGAGATTGTTTTGAAAAGAACTTAATTGATGTGGTAAAAATTAATACTGATTTTCAACGCGCTGACCTGTATACTAAAGCCTTTGATAAACCACGTTTTCAATATCTGCTAGAGGTCAACGGCGTTAAAAAGAGAAGTGAGGTTATTCCTGATGATGATCATGTGTAGTCCGATGTAGCTTAGTTAATTCTTCATTTTATTTGAGCTTATGTGGTTAAATTAGTCTGTTTAAAATTAAACTTATGTTATTCTGCTGTTTATTAAAATCCTAAAATAATGAAACCAGTTATGATTTTAGTATTTTAGGGGGAGAATTAGTCAGCAAGCAACATTAAAAAAAAACCGAGGAAGGAGTGGAAAGCTGATATAAGGTAGATCGTATCTGTGATACCAATTCAAACCCTTTGGAATATGATAGTACACTGGAACAAATCAAGAGGGACTTTGAAATTTTAATTTAGAAAAGGTGCAAAAACATTCAAAGTATAAGTCTGTGTAGTCTAAGCAATATCAAAAGGAAGATGATAGAAAAACTGGTAACTCTAAAGGTAACACAATGAGAGTAGACCTAGAGGTTGCTAGACCACAATTGATATGTCGGTAGATTCAACACAATAGATGATTAGACCTGACTGGTGATCTCAAGATCAAACTAAGTGGTTCAACTGACTGTGGGCTCCTATCTTATCGCTGGTTAACACAATCAACAATATTCCAATAAGGGGCAATGAGCATGTAAATGCCACAAATGTGTGCGGATGACCATAAATAGAGCAAAGCACCAAAAAAATGAAGAAAAAAAATGCTATCAAGCTAATGACTTATGTTGTTGGTGCATTTGGTGCAAATAAAATTAAGCTGCTCTAACAAGGAGATAGGTTGTGCGCCTCTCTGTTGTGCGATGGCACTGACCTGAGGATAAGCATACCTAGATATTCTAGAATTCATTGTTGTTTGCCGCCTCTCTGCTGTGCGATGGCACTGACCTGAGGATTGGCTTCTCCTTGAAAGCTCTAAGAATAGTCTCTTCTTGTAAAATAACCGTAGACCGCTCAAAAGCTCCTGAGGAATGTTGATTACCATATAAGTGTGGGATCCACAAATGTTCGTTGAAATAATTAAACCAAAAACAATCACCAGTTGTGTCAAGAGTCTGTGTATGGATTTAAGTGGACAAACATATTGACAATCATTGTGGCTGCAATTCTTGAAAGTTCAAATCAATGTGGTAATCTAAGAGTTCCAGTATGATTTCCTAAAGTTGCTAATGACTCTGGATGAACACCAAGAATTGAGCATCAAAAGATTTTGATAACAAGTCCCAAATGATTTGATGTGCCTGTATGATTCCAAAATTGAATTGGTCCAGGTGTGGTCAATCTAAGTTGAAGCTTTCTATTCCGGAACCAAATCCAGTAGATTTCCACCTTAGGTTCTATCTCTCACAAAAAGCCAAAACAAAGTCTTAATTTTTAGTCTTTAGTTTAAGTTTCTAATTTAGCGAGTCGTTTTAGTTAATTTGTTTGCCGGACTACATCATGAAAATCGATAAGGGATCAACTCACTGAATGGGTCATGTCTGAGATGACCACATGAATTTTCAAGTTT
This sequence comes from Flaveria trinervia, assembly GCA_025506515.1. Lineage (NCBI taxonomy): Eukaryota > Viridiplantae > Streptophyta > Magnoliopsida > Asterales > Asteraceae > Flaveria > Flaveria trinervia. The sequence goes on from CM046455.1 coordinate 53,100,424, forward strand.
AAAGCAGTCACGTCTGAGGTGACTAAATTGGTTAAAAATGATCATGTCTGAGATGATCAAAACTCATAATGTCTATTTCAAAAGTTTAAAATGTTCAAAATGGCAGAAAATCTACTAAGTGTGACCTATTCGCATGATTGGACCATGAATATGGACCAACCATGCGAATGGATCCCATTCGCACGACTGGACATGAAATTTAGTCATTCACCCGAATGGCGTTTAAGAATGATCCTTTCGACCGAATGACGGGTGCGAATGAGTCAGTCAACCGACTGAGACTCAGTCGGTTAATTGAGAAAGCAATGAAAGGGCACGAATGAGTCAGTCGACCGACTGAGACTCAGTCGGCCAACTGAAAGCGACTGACTGGGCCAATCGCACGACTGAACCTCAGTCGCCCGAATGAACTGAGCGAATGAGGCCAGTCGGCCGATTGAAATTAGGGTCAGTATTTAAAGGGCCTCAGTCGATCGCATTTCACTCATCACTCCCAATCGCACCAAATCGCTTTCTTTCCCGTTACTCTGCCAAAAATTTCTAGAGATCGTGTTTTCACATTGCTATTGATCTTCTGACATTCGATTGACAAGTATACAGGTACATTGCAGTTAATCTTATAGAAATCAGAAGATCTTGAGTCAAATTTGTGTTATTCGAATGAAACACTAACCGGATTGAAAAATGCCCTAATAACCTACATAAACTAAGCAAAATATTAAAATTAAGTTTAATAGGTCATTAGTGACAAGATGGCGAGTCTAATGGACCATTAAACCATGTTAAATTACTTGAATTAGGTCAAGATTCGAACCTCAGTCGATTGAACAGTGGGTCATGCGATTGGTCGTTCGGATGAACTCCAATCGCACGATTGAATCTTGCGATTGGATCAATCGGCAGAATGAACCATGCGAATGAGTTCAGTCGGCCGACTGAACCAATCGCAGACTCAGTCAGCAAATTGAACTCAGTCGCATGTCTCATTCACCCGAACGAGCTCATCGCACGCAAAGAACAAACGACTGACTCCAGTCGCATGATTCATTCGCACGAATGTATCGGATTGAATTTAAACTATACACCTTGAACTGAATTTTGAATGTATGACTTACAAATGGTTTGTGTCTTGTGTTTCAGGTCAATGGCTGATAGATGGTCCATAAATCCAAAGCACAATATATGTGCTCATTTGGACCATACGACTCGAATGGAGCCGAGTTTACAGAGATTATTGCATTCCTTCGACGCTCTCGGATACATAAAGCCATATCCACACAGTGTACTCCTTACAGGTCGTTACATCAGGCTTTCTGGGAAAATGCCTCCGTAGATCGTTCACATGAGCCTTACAGCATAAGAGCTCCATTCATGGTCATGACATTGAAATTACAGCAGCTGACATCCAGAGAGTACTTGATTTTGGGGATGATACTGATCAACCCACCAGACTACATCCACTTACAGTCAGAGGTTGCTTCCTCAGGATTAAATATGCTGGGGACATCAACTCAGGTGTGCTCAACAAGAGCAACCTGTGCCCCAGTATAAATACTTGGCGCATGTGATCCTGAAGTGTATTGCTTCTCGAAGGGGTGGGTTTGATGACCTGTCAGACCAGATTCAGAATGCCTATGTGGCACTGGTGCTGAACCACCCCTTCAGCTTCTCGAGCATGATCTTCTCGTATCTGGTGGAGAATCTGGAGGCCAAGGGGAAGGAGGGTTTTTGTATGTATCCCAGATTTCTGCAGCTGATCTTTAACGAGAAGCTGCCATTACTTCCCAAGGAGAAACATGATGCGGTTGCCCTAGAGGTTATGGATGACACGACTTTGGGTCGCATGAGAGTGTATCGGGGCAAGCAGGTAAAGCCCCAGGTAAAAAGGTTGATCGGCCATCTGGCAAATGAACGATATGTGGCACCAGGTAGACGCAAATGGCGTCATGATGACAGCGATTCAGATGATGAGAGGTTGTTGCTCCCAGAGCATGATTCAGACGATGATGATAGTGGGGATGGGGATGATATGCCTGCTCCAACGAGGGGCACAGCTTCAGATGTTATACCCCCAGTGTCTGCCCCAACAGGCGACATAGCTGAGTCTGCAGGCTTCCACCAGGACTTCATACCTGGTGAGGAGGAAGAAGAGTCAGATGAGGAGCCCTTGACGAGGACCGTGGGAAGCAAGGTTGTTCCCACCGAGTATGGACTCCGGGCGGTTGGTGAACGCCCCAGGGATTCGGGAGAGACGACTGTAGATCCCAGCTATGCTCCTGAGTCTACTAGCCGTGTTCTAGGGGGGCATCCACCTCGACTGGATCGAGGAAGAAACGGATGGCTCAGCCCCACGGCCAGAAGAAGAAGAGAAGAAGACTCACCTTCGTACCCACCACAGCCACTACATCTACCACCATCCCTACCACTTCTACAGCCACACCATCCACCACCACAGCCACCACAGCCACCACAGCCACCACAGCCACCACAGCTACCCTACCCTACCACACCTCCCACCACTGTAAATATGCCAACCACCACCATATCTTTCACTCCTACATCACCTCCAATATCTCACAGACCCACCCTATCTTTACCACAACCACCACCACCACTAGCCACCAATCAGGACCCTCATCTGATCCCGCACGTATATATGGATCTCATCTACCTCAATTTGGGGTAGAGGACCAGCTGTCAGCGCTAAACCGTATGGTGATGCGACTGTTAGCTGCTGATGAAGAGAAGACTGCACAGATCCGACAGCTTGCAGATCTCACTGCTGTGCAGTCACATCAGATCTCGGAGCAGGATCGGCTAATCAAGGAGCAGGCCCAGCAAATGGCTGCTCAGAGCCTCGAGATCGCCCAACTCCAAGAGCATAGAGTCACTTCTGCTAAGAAAATTGAAGAGTTGGAGAATGCTAAGAAGACCATCATGCTCAAACTTAAAGGATCTAAAGATGAGCCTCTGAAGATTAAAGAGGGAGATGGTGATGATAGTGATGATGATGATGTGGATGAAGATGAAGAGAGTGATAATGATGAGAAGCAGAAGGAGGGATGCACCTGCATCGGCCACTGCTACAGGTCAAGAGAACAGGACTAAGAACAGACAAGATCAATCAGCCTCTACCTCTGCCCCTACAAGTGATGAAACCTTGATACAAGAAAAAGTAAAGATTAGATGATTATGTATTTATCTTCTTTTGTATTTGAATCATGTAATTGAACACAATGTACTTAATGTTTATATTACTTTAATGCCTTTCTGTTTGATGAATTACTAATGATTTATGTGTGAAATGTTTAAATCAAAAGATCAAAATTACCAAAGAGATGAGTTTGACGTTGCTCCCCTTCAGCAGGTCAAGTCTCAGCTAACATGATTCTTGATCTGCAAGGGATAGTCAGGAGTTCAGTGAATTATACCCCTGAAGAAGGGGAAATAATTCATGACTTATCAAATGAGCAACTCGCAGAGCTTTTCGAGCTAAATCCAGATGAAATAGTAAAAGATGCTCCGACATGCGATTCGACTAGTGACGAAGAGTTCAACGATGTTGATGATGTAGAATCGAAGATGTCACTGCCGAGGAGTACCCTCAGTACGCTGACAATGAGGGTAATGTGGTCCCCAATCTGGGTGAATCCCTTGTCAGCGATACTATTGAGGTGTTAAACAATATGGAGCAAGAAACAGAGAAAGCAGAAGACACAGCCAAGCCTCAAATGATGATGTTGACATTCGAAAGGCTGAGTGGGCTGCATGTTTTGAAGAAGTTAGAGCCCAACGTACTACACCAAAGAAGGATTCCTACACCAAACTCTACAGAGTCAAGAAACATCATAAGGTGTCAGGTAGGATTATAGCATGGGCATATTTTGATGACCTTAACGTCTATGCAGTTAAGAGGGAGAAGGGCATAGAGTATTTTAGGTTTCCACATGATCTAAAGACTCTACCAGGTTTTGAGCTCAACCAGCTGGCCAAACTAAAGCTTTTGTATGCTGACTCGAGGAAGATGTCAGGCTGGTTTGAGGCTGCCCTAAAGAAGGAGTACCACACTAGATGGGTTAACTTCAGACCCAACAGCCTACTAGGTATATCAGAAGGTCTGAGGTTGATGCCATTACTGGCAAGCCGAAGATAGTGTTGAAGTGGAATCCTCCACGCACAATGTCAAGAATCCCACTCAGGAAATGCCACAGGATTTTACTCCACACTTAAGTGGTGGTACTATGATTGGAGAACAGCTGAAGCGGTCATAGTCTTAAGCAAAGAGGGACAAATGGATACTATCAGGGTATTCGACCCGATGTGGCTTACAAACTTGTCAGAAAGTGATGTATATACGCTATACAAGTGGCCACTGTTCTATGATACGCAAGATATTGTACAAGCTCTTCAGTTCCAGAACGTTATACGACTCTGCTTCACGTTTGAGATTCACACGGGAGTCACAAAGAGGAGAAGTACAAGAAATACAAAGAGGTTATGCAGAAAACAGAGATTAGAGAGATCTAGGTCCAAGGGGGAGTTTGTTGATACATGTATGTCCCTAGATCATGATATGAAATGTAATAGATCTTGTTTATCTGATTCTGGTGTAATTTCATATGATTAATGAAATGATATTGGGTGTTTGTGATTTGTAATGATTAATATTTCATTAATAAGTTGATATTAAATTAATTAATTAGGCTAGTGATTGGTTGAATGTTTACATATAATGTTTACTAATTAATACATTCAAACTTAAAATAATGAAGTTATCATGCGCATGGCCCATGCGAATGGACCATAAGCATGAACACCATACGAATGACTCAGTCGCACGACTGAACACTCAGTCGTGCGAATGAATCAACCGCATGGTTCAATCGCACGACTGAACCATACTAATGGTTCAGTCGCACGATTGAATAATACCAACCTATAAATACAACTCAATTCGTGAAAAATAAGAACTCTCGATCAATTACGATTCCAGACGTACCCTAGCCGTCCAGAAACCTCCCAATTCGTTCTCCAAGTTCATAGAACACATTAGATCGATTTCCAATCGATTTCTAACGTTAGTTTCAATTCTTTATTGATTCTTTGTGTGTTCTCACTGATTGGATCGCCAATCAAATAGGATTCCGCACTATTTGATCTGGTATACACGCTAATCTCTAGGTATTTCGTTCAAATACCAGGCTAACAAGTGGTATCAAGGCTTTGGCTCTTGATTACGTGTGATTCAATCAAGATTGATACGGGCAGTGTAAGAAGAGACATCGGTTTCATGTAAACTGTGAAGCTGAATATGTTGCTGTTGCAAGTGATGTTCACAAATCATCTGGATTACAGCAAATGCGGGATTACGGTTTAAAGTTCTATCTATCCTATTTTTGTAGATAACTCTGCTGCAATGGCAGTAACTAAAGGATTCCGCATATTTGTCTGGTATCACGCAATCTCTAGGTATTTCGTTCAAATACAAGGTTCTAACCTTATGAATATCCGCCAATCCATGTTCATAATAGTCTTACGTTCATATTTGTTCCCCAAACATGAACGACTAGAACATTTAGAGTAATAAACATATTCATGGATGTATACATGCTAAACTGAATATAGCTCAAAATTCACAAGTTTATAATATTGAAATATACATTGTTCCAAACTTCTGAGTACTAAATAGATCAATTCCAATCACTAGAATATCGAAGCCTAAGGCACAAGTTGACTTTCATGCTTTGCCTTTTCAAGGAGCTTGTGAGTGGATCTGCAATATTTTGATCGGTGTGAACTTAATGCATACATATCTTTCCTTTTTCAACTTCATCCCATATGTAGTTGAATCTCCGCTTAATGTGCCTAGTCTTTTGATGTGCACGGGGTTCCTTGATTTGTGCAATTGCACCCTCGTTATCACAAAAGATTTCTAGGGGTCTTGAATGGTAGAGACCACCCTTAGATCGGCGATAAATTTCTTTATCCATGCAGCTTCATGAGCTGCTAATGAGACGGCTATGTATTCGGATTCTGTAGTGGACAATGCTACCACGTCTATAATAAAGACATAACCCGATTATGATCGAGAATCATCTCGATCAGTTGGAAACTCGCATCCGTGTAACCCTTTACAACGAGTTCCTCTTCATTAGGTTCGTATATTAGAAACATATCCTTAGTCCTTCTAAGATATTTCAACATACTTTTAACAACCATCCAATGGCTGTTACCTGGATCCTGCTGATATCTGCTTGTCATGCTTAACGCGCATGACACGTACGGTCTAGTGCATATCATCACATACATGATGGATCCTATTGCAGACGCATATGGGATGTCCTTCATTCGATCTTGCTCATCCTTTGAGCTTGGACATTGAGATGTACTCAATACTTTCCCTCCTTGAATAGGTACCGTACCTTTCTTAGAGTTTTCCATCTTGAACCTCTTCAAGATTTTATCAATATATGCACTTTGGTTAGACCTATCAACCGCCTTGATCTGTCCCTATATATCTTAATTTCAAAATATAGGCGGCTTCACCGAGATCTATTCTGTAAAAACAACTTCCAAGCTAGGTTTTAACACCTTCCATGGTTGGAATACCATTTCCAAAAAGTAGTATGTCATCAACATACAATACTAGGAATGTATTACGCTCTCACTAGCCATCTGATTTACGCAAGCCTCATCAGCGTTCTTGATGAAACCAAATTTCTTGATCTCTTAATCAAAACATTGATTCCAACTCCTCGATGCTTGTTTCAATCCATAGATTGATCTCTTTAACTTGCATACTTTATTAGAATTTTTCTGATCGACAAAACCATCAGGCTAAACCATATGGATAGTCTCTTCTAGATGTCCATTAAGAAAAGCGGTTTTGACATCCATTTGCCAAATCTCATAGTCATAATATGCAGTTATGGAAAATAATATCCTAATTGACTTCAGCATCACCACAGGCGAGAAGGTTTCATCATAATCAACCCCTTGAGTTTGAGTGAAACCTTTTTGCTACAAGTCTTGCTTTGTAAGTATCCAAGTTTCCATGCATATCCGTTTTCTTCTTAAAAACCCACATGCATCCAACGGTTTGGAGTTAAGTGGAGGGTCACCAATTCCCAAACTTGGTTGTCATACATGGATTGCATCTTAATGTTTATGGCTTCCAGCCATTTGTCACAATCCAAATTGAACATTGCATGATGGTATGTAGTTGGCTCATTGGAGTTGACCACATAGCATCCATTCATGAAAGATCCATATCTTTCAGGTGGAATGCTAACTCTACCAGATCTGCGAACGTTTTGTGTGTATGATCAAGCTCTTAAACATCATCAACAACCTCTTGTTGATTGCTAGTGTCAACCAAACGTGTATCCGCTTGTGGATCTTGATCCTCATCAAATTCCACAGTTCTATACGTTATTCCTTCCATAAGGAACTTAGCTTCCAAGAACTCTGCCTTTAGAGCAATAAATACCTTTTGATCTATTGGATCAAAGAAGTAGTATCCTATACAGTCTTTGGGATATCCAACAAATCTACACTTAGTGGATCGACTTTCCAACTTGTTTGGTTGTTTAGCTTAACATAAGCTTCACAACCACATACCTTTAAATATGATAGCGATAGAACTCTTCCATGCCATTTTCAAAAGGTGTTGAATCACTTTCTTGGTCGGAGCCATATTCAAAATACGAGCTGTGGAGAGCAATGCGAAACCCCAAAATGATAGAGGTAGTGAGCTTATAGCCATCATAGATCGAACATATCCAATAGGGTTCGGTTTCTCCTTTCAAACACACCATTATGTTGTGGTGTTCCGGGTGGAGTAAGTTGTGAGACGATCCCACAACTTCTTAGATGATCCTGAAAAGCCTCACTGAGGTATTCACCTCCTCTATCTGAACAAAGAACTTTGATAGTTTATTGAGTTGATTTTCTACTTCATTCTTAAAGATTTTGAACATTTCAAAAGCTTCATACTTATGTGTCATCAAGTACACATAACCATAGCGACTATAATCGTTGGTAAAGGTAATGAAGTACCTTTCACCATTTCTTGTCGTTGTCTTAAAAGGGCCACATATATCCGAATGTATGATTCTCAATAAGTCTTTTGCCCTCTCGTTAGTACCACTAAAGGGTGACTTGGTCATCTTCCCTTGTAAACAAGATTCACACTTATCAATGAAACATTTTCATTTGTTTTCAAAAGACTATCCTTTTGAAGTGTTTGAATTTGATTCTGTTTATGTAACCAATACGACAATGCCAAAGATATGAATCACTTAAACCCATTTAAGTTTCTTGGTGCTTGTTTGTATAATGAGCTATTATAGGATGAATCATCATGAACCTTTTCATAGATACCATTAAGAGGCATAGCCTTAAATAAAACACATCATCCATACAAACATAAATACCATTGTTAACAAACTTTAATTCATAACCATATTTTTTAAAAGGAAACAGAAATTATGTTCCTAGTCAAACTAGGAGCATACAAAATGTTCTTAAGAACAACTTCCAAACCATTTGAAAGTTTCAAAATATATCTCCTTGGGCTTCGACATCAACTTTTGCTCCATTGCCCATGTAGAGACTTGTGTCTCCCTTCTTGAAGTGTTTATTTATTTGAAACCCTACAACAAATTGCAAATTTCAGTTCCACATCCAGTATCCAATACCCATGTGTTTGAAGAAATAACATTCAAACCAATATGTATCATGAAAGTTGTACCTAAGGTTTGCCCAACATCCCTCTTGTTTCTCAACTCTTTGAGATAGGTTGGACAATTCCTTTTCCAATGTCCTATCTCACCACACTCAAAGCATGGATCGTTCTCTGTTACCTTAGGCTTCTTAAGCTTAGGCTTTGGAGGTTTCACTTTAGCCTTTCCCTTCCCTTTTCCTTTGATGTATCGTTTTCCTTTGGCAACACTTTCTTTGGGATCGAGGTATGGCCTTTTGTTGCCTCCCTCATTGATCGAGAGAACAAGTAGAACCTTTCTACCCATTCCTGCCTCGGTTGTTTTGAGAATTGCATGAAGCTCACCAATGCTCTTGTCCCACCCGTTCATATTGTAATTCATTATGAACGTCTCAAACCTTTTAGTAAGGCCATTAAGGATTAAATCCGTGGCCAGCTCCTTTGAGACGGGACAGTTAAGCTTCTCGAGGTGATCAACATGGCTTTTCATGTTAAGAACATAATATGACACCGATTGGGTTTCTTCCATGCAACATGCATGAAGCGCTCGAACCGTTTCGAAGCGCTCTACCCTACCTTGTTGAAGGAACATTTCCTTCAATTGGGTAATCATGTCATATGCCCCAAGATGCTCCAAGTCCTTTTGGAGTTCAGGAATCATAGTTCCCAACACGAGGCAGGAAACCTGCATGGAATCTTCAGTATACTGGAGCCAATCATTATAGGCCTCAAAATCCTCGGGGTCGGTTGGTTAGGAATGGGATCATAAAGGACATATGCCTTTTCTTTTACTTGAGAACAATTCTCAAGTTTTGAAACCAATCCATAAAATTATTATGGTTAAGATGATCCCTCTCTAAGATGGTTCTCAGTGATAAGGTAGGGACGGTCGGGGTGGTAGCATTATTGTTCGCGGCCATTTCTACAAAATTTACAAATTTCATATTATTATTTCTGAAAAATTTCATTTCAATCATTAATACCCTTTTCATGTCTCATAGACAATCAATAATTAAATTCTAGAATCCAACGTTACATTTAATGATGGTTAGGTGACCTTTATCCCATTATTTAAATTAACAAGGTAGTCAACACTTGACAATTGCAACCTTTTGCAACTTCTAGCCTTATCGGATCGGTTAAACATCTTATGTTTAGTCGGCATGTAAAATCCCATCAACACCATTGTACGCCATGCTTCGGTGACCCTATGCACATGGTTTCCAATTCAAGTCGTCCTACTTACACACACGTGTGAGTTTACATATACAAGTGGTTAGGTGACATTTATCCCATAAATATGTTAAGCCCACCTCAAGCACACAAGTTCCCTAAAAGTGTTAGGACCTTTATCCCACAAATAGTTCTTAAGTGATTCGAGTGTCGTGTAAAAGGATGGTGTTAAACTTGTTTCCAAAGGGATTTTAGTTTCCATTAATTCTAGTTATGAAAACTCTATGTACCTTATATTTGCATGCTTTCAAATACATGGCACCCTATGGTTCTTTTATAGTAAAACTCATTTTATTAGAATCATTAATCCTTTAATAACCTTTTATTAGTCACATAATGATTAGGAACCCAAAATTTCAGCTTGTTATGTTTCTAATTAGTTTTGTTTTGCACATCCAAATATCAAACAACCATCATATAACAAACAACCAAACAAGCATAATTAAACAATCACAAGTGCATAACCATAGCCACTAAGTTGACAACACTTGTTCAGCATCACAAGTGTTGTCCTCTGGTCTTTCCTAAGGGTTGAACACAACACAAAAGGTGAGATCTCCAAAGACCTCACTTGAACTTTCATCCAAATGCTTCAGGTCCCTCTCTTTGTGTCTTCCCTTTGTGCTTCCAACTTGTGCATCTTCTTTTACAAAATTTATATCCTGATACAAATTTTCTAATAAAAGGAAATAAACTTAATCTATCTATTACATCTCCAGTGAATGATTAAATAAATTACATCCAAATACAAGCATAAAAGAATAATATTACAACCCATTATGAATGAAATCAACCAAAACAAACATTCATCCAAAACCAAACCAACACAAGGTCTAGGCTAGGTTATGCACCAATATGAAACAACATTCAAGAACCAAAATATATCCCAATTTGACCCTAAATTTTCAGCAAACATAAACCAAGAATTTAGGGTGTTAATGTCCAAACAAAACACAATCAACCATTTGATATCTTTCTTTCAAGGTTTAATCATAAGCATGTAAGATATAACCTTGAAAGGTTGGGGATTCATCATAACATCACAAACTTACCTTTTAAGGTTGTTAAAGTCCTATAAAACCAATTTAACAGTGACAAAAAAAGCTAGTCATCCACATATCCGGCTCTAGATGCCAATGTTGGGTTTGTTGGACCATAAACATAATAGTTTAACCATTTAAAGAAGAAAAACACAGCGGAAACAAAGCTAAATAATATGTTTTATAATCTGAATTTAAGCATATTATTTGTCAACAACAACCCAAGAACATAAGGATCAAATATATGTGTATGAGCTAGCTATCAAGAAGAAATAACAACCAAAAGCAACACATACAAACTACCTTTGTAGAGCTACTGAAAAACGTGATTTGGATGAAGAGAATAGGTTCTTGAATGACCAAAACACCAAGGAGAGGTGTCCTCAAGCTCCCATGCCCACAAGCATCAAACAAACACCTTGTTGCTAGGATTTCATCACCAATTCGGATCAAGATGAGCTGAAAATCTAATTTTTAGCTTTTAACATCTTCAAGAAAGTAGAGAGAAAAATGTGTTCTTGGTCCTTTGCATGTGAGAGAGAGAAGAGGTGAAGTGTGTGTGTCAATGAATGCTAATTTCAAGAGAAAAATGGAGCCAACACCCAAGAAGGGGCGGCCGAATTGTTTTAAACTAGGGTTTCCCCCTTATTTTGTCAACCTTTTATTTTAACTAGACATTAGGATGAGTCATGTAATTAACCTTTTAATTATATAACTCATACACATACTTTTATTACTTGATGTTATTTAACCAATTTAAATAACATTACAAATAATACCCATGAACAAAATATCCTTATAAGTTGTTCTATCTCATATACAATTAATTTAGAAAACCCACTTTTCTAAATTGGTGTTATTACTCAATTGCATGATCATATCATCAATTAAATAGTAATCGATGTTTGCTAAGATTGTTATTGGGTATGACCTAACTTGGATCATAACGTACTAACCACATCAATATTCTATGTGTCTTGAGCATAAAGAATCCAACATATCTTCCTAGCCTATGCATCGTATATGAGATCTAAAGTATATCAACTTGATGTGAAGAGTGCATTCCTTCATGGTGAAATCCGAGAGACAGTGTATGTCTGTCAACCCGAAGGCTTTGAGGATCCGTATCATTGAGACAGAGTTTACAAGCTAGATAAGGCTCTATATGGGCTTCATCAAGCCCCCAGAGCATGGTATGAGAAGCTCTTGACTCATCTTGTGAAACACGGGTTTCAAAAATGAGTGATTGATTGTACATTGTTTATCAAAGAAAAGGATGGTGACTTACTGCTTGTTCAAATTTATGGTGATGACATAATCTTCGGTTCCAAAAATGAAGAACTATGTACAGAATTTGAAGCAGTTATGAAATCCGAGTTTGAGATGAGTGCCATGGGAGAGATGAAGTTCTTTCTCGGGTTACAGGTGGATCAGACACCAAAAGGCATTTTTCTTCATCAGACCAAGTATGTAGGTGATATGTAAGACGGTTTGATATGGAGAATGCTTTCGCAGCTGGGACTCCATTTGCTACAAACCATGACGTAGCACCCAACGAAAATGGTGATCTGGTGGATGCCACTATGTACTAAGGAATGATCGGATCCCTCATGTACCTCACTGCATCAATACCTGATATCATGTACGCGACATGTCTGTGCTCCAGATATCAGGCAAAACCAAAAGTCCACCATCTCATAGGTGTCAAAAGTATATTTCGTTATCTGAAGGGTACTCTAACACTTAGATTGTGGTATCCTCATGACGATGACTTTGAGCTCACAGGGTACAGTGACTCGGATTATGGCAGCTGCAAAATGAACTACAAATCAACTTCAGCAGGATGTCAATTCGTTGGGAGACGATTAGTCACGTGGCAGTGTAAGAAGCAGACATTAGTTGCTCTATCAACTTGTGAAACTGAATATGTTGCTGCTGCAAGCTGCTGTTCCCAAATCATCTAGATTCAACAGCAAATGCGGGATTACAGTTTGAAATTTTCTAACACTCCTATATTTATTGATAATTTAGCTGCTATAGCCGTAACTAAAAAAACCTGTCCAACATCTAAGACCAAACACATCGGCATTAAATATCACTTTATACATGATTGTTTTGAAAATAATTTAATCGATGTCGTTAAAATTAATACGGAATTTAATGTGCTGACCTCTACACAAAAGCTTTTGATAAACCACGTTTTTTATATTTGTTAGAGGTCAACGGCGTTAAAAAGAAAAGTGCAATGATTTTTGACGAAGATAGTACTTAGTCCGACAAGTAGATGTAATTTTTCTTTTTATCTTTTATTTTATTCTCTTTTATTTTATTTTATTTCTTCGCCTATTAATATTCTAAATGCAAACACATTTTCGGTTTTAGAATCTTAGGGGGAGAATATGTTGCATTAGTATTAAATTAGTTGCTTTAATTTCGTACTAAAAAATGAGGGAGGAGGACAGTCTAGCTAATAGAAATGATCGTATCTGTGATACTGATTCAATGTCTATGGAATTTGATATTACACAGGAACAAAGAGTTTGGGACTTTAAAAAGAATGAAATTGTTTAAGATGCAAAATTCAAAGTAAGTCTGAGAAGTCTAAGCAACAAAAATGATAGTAAAACTAGCTGTTACTAAGGTAACACGGAGAAAGTAGACCTAGAGGTTGCTAGACCATTAGATGATGTGTTGGTAGATTCAACACAATAGATAAGTAGACCTCGTTGGTGATTTCAAGTTCAAACTAAGTTGTTCAACAAGCTGTGGGTTATCATCTTATCCTTGGTTAACACAATCAACAAAGTTTCAATAAGGGGTGACAAGCAAAATAAACGCCACAAATGTGTGCGGATGACCATAAAATGAGCAAAGCACATGAAAAATGCATAAAGCAATCAAGCTAATAACCTATGTTGTTGGTGCGATCTGTGCAAAAAGAATATAATTGCTCAAACAAGAAAATAGGTTGTGTGCTCTCTGCTATGCGGTGGCACTGACCTGAGGATAAGCATAACCTAAATATCCTAGAATTTATTGTTGTTTGCGTCTCTCTGCTGTGCGATGGCACTGACCTGAGGCTTAGCATCTCTTTGAAAGCTCTAGAATAGTTTCTTTTGAATACTACCATAGACCACTCAAAAATCTCATGAAGAACGTTGATTACCATAAAGCATGGGATTCACAAATGCTGGTTGAAATAATTAAACCTAACATATCACCAATCTGTGTCAAAAGTCTGTGTATGGATTTAAGTGGACAAGTATATTGACAATCATCGTGGCTGCAATTATTGAAAGTCCAAATCAGTGTGTGCATCTTATAGTACTAGTATGATTTCCTAAACTTGCTAATGACTCTGGATGAAAACAAGAATCTAGCATCAAAAGGTTTTGGTATCATGTCCCGAATGATTTGATATACCTGTATGATTCCATAACGAATCATTCCAGTTATGGTCAAAATAACTTGAAGTTGTACTGTTTTAGAAATAAATCTATTAGATATCTATCTTAGGATTTCCACCTCACACAAAATTACAAAAATATGTTTTAGTTTTGTCTTTTAGTTCTAGTTATTTAATTTGTTTAATTTTTAGTCAGTTTAGTATTAAACGTCGGACTATGCATTGGAATTCTATCTGGGATTTAATCACTAAAAAGGGCCATGTTTGAGGTGACCAAAAAGGTTTTTCAAATGTTAAAAGGGTCACATCTGAGGTGACAAAATGTTTTTACTATTAAAAGGATCATATTTGAGGTGATAAAAAGTTCTCTAAATTAAAATGGTCATGTCTGAGATGATCGAATGTTGGAAATGTTTCATCGATTGTTAAAAGGGCTCAGTGTCAAATGGTCATAAAGTCAAAATCATAAGTATGAGCCATTCGCACGACTGGACCATACGTATGAGCCCAATTGCACGACTAACCCACACGTATCGACCAGACATGCGATTGGATCATAAGCATGAGTAAATTCACATGATTGGATCACAAGAATGAACCAATCGCATGAATGGAGGTGACCAAATGAGACATTCTGTTAGGATCAGTGATCTATGTTTGATTGATTTGAGAGTATAGCAGCGGAATTCTAACAAGGAATTAGCCAATTCACAAGAACGAAACGATATTCAATGAAGAACAAAGACGGTTATAGAGAGAGAATTCTAAAAATATATTTCATTCAATATTCGCTTTCGTGGTAACGGAATGTCACACTTACAATTAGGTCGTCACCTCTTATATAAGAGATGTGACGTCTGCTGATGTCACTTGATAGTGACATCTAACAGAATTATTACAACTGAAACACAACTACTGAAGATGTCAAAACAACTGACATCTCCTTACAAAAATACTAAGTGTTATCAGTTTCTATAACTACTGAAAAACATAAAACTACTGAAACTACAAGGACTGAAGAACAAGCTCTTCAGTCGTTTTACAAAACTACTGAAAGTAAAAACATAAAACTACTGATATCACAACTACTGAAGAAGTACTCTTCAGCTGTTGTGACAAACTACTGAAACTTCAGTACTTGATCTTCAGACTTGAACTTCAGACGTTTCATCAGCTGATGACTTCAGTAGATATCATCAGCTGATGTCTTCAGTCTTTGTCTTTAGACTTTGTACATCAGTTGTTGATCTTCAGCACTTGTAACTCTTCAGCTGTTGTACTTCAGTACTTTGGTCTTCAGCTTCAGCACTTGTGTTCTTCAGCTGTTCAGCTTCAGCACTTGTGTTCTTCAGCTGTTGAACTTTAGCACTTTAGTTCTTCAGCTGTTGAACTTCAGCACTTTAGTTCTTCAGCTGTTGAAGTCTTCAGCACTTGTCGAACTGCTGATGAAGCTTTCAGCAGTTGTTGTGATATCATGTGGGACTTAGAGGTTTTCTGATCTTGGCTCATTGGTTCTTTTGGTCCAATACATTCGCACGACTGACACCTAGTCGCACGACTGAAAGTGACTGACTGTGCCAGTCGCACGAATCAAGAGTGCAACTAGGTTCAGTCGCACGAATCAAGAGTGCGACTAGGTTCAGTCGCACGATAGAAAGAAACCCTAATTTAAATAGAGGGGGAGTCGGTCACAGATGCTCATTCACCCCAATCGCTCACTTTATCGCACGAAGTACCGTCACGCTGCCCGATTTTCCTTTGACTGTTCTAGACTACTGATTATTGTGATCTAACGATTTCTAGTGTTTATTTAGGTAATGCGCAATGATATTCACTCCAAAGTTCAATCAATTCGTGCCCTAATGATCGAATTTAAGCCCTAAACTTAACCGAGACTTAGTTTGCCTAAGAAATCTATAAAACCAAGTATATTGTTCAAATAAAGGTTATTAGGTGTTATGTCAGTCATTTGCAAAACTAATGAGCAAAACCACAACGTCTAACATTAAGTTTTGCTCAAAATTTTAATTTGAATGGAAAAACAATCTGTCATGTGTATGGACACCCTGATGAACTTCAATCGCACGACTGAGCTAGGCGAATGGCTCAATCGTATGACTGAACAATGCATATGAGTTCAGTCGCACGACTGGTGTAAATGCATGGGATAGCATACGACTAAGCCAAGTGGCATGCTCAGTCGTACGTATGACCTCATTCGCACGACTAGACCTCAGTCGCACAGTTCATTCGCATGACAGAACAGAAGATTTCAAGTTCAATGAATCAAATTGTTACTCATTAACACACACTAACATTTATTTGCATTATGTAACAGATGGCTAGTCATTGGACTATGAGCACAAAGCATAACATTTGTGCTCATCTAGATCTGACCTCCCGGAACACGACTGATTTCTCGGGCATTTATATATTCTTACGGAGATCGAGGATCTTTCGTGCTATATCGATTCCGTGCACTCCGTACCATTCAGTTCAGCAGGCTTTCTGGGAAAGCGTTGTTGTCGACAGGTCCTCAGAGCCCCACTGCATCAGGAACTCCATTTTTAGTCAGGCTATAGAGATCACTGAGGATGATCTTTGGACAGTCGTGGAGTTTGGGGATGATGCTGAGTGCCCTACATGACTACACCCACTGATTGTACGAGGTTGTTTTCTGCGAGCCAAGTACTCGGGGGATATCAACGCAGGTGTGCCCAACAAGAGCAACCTGTGCCCCCAATTTAAGTACTTAGCCCATGTGTTGCTTAAGTGCATTCCCTCAAGGAAGGGAGGCTTCCATGAGCTATCTGATCAGATTAAGAACCCCTATGTGGTGTTGGTGCTGAACCATCCATTCAGCTTCTCAAGGATAATCTTCACCTACCTGGTGGAGAACATCAAGGCGAAGGGCAAGGAGGGCTTTTGCATGTACCATCGCTTTATGCAGATGATTATTGACCAGAAGCTCCATTTGCTGCCAAAGGAGAAGGAGGATGTAGTGGTGCTCGAGGTCATGGATGACACCACCCTTGGGAGGATGAAGGTGTACAGGGGGAAGCAAGTGAAGCCCCGTGTAAGGAGGTTGTTTGGGCATATGGCCCGGAAAGACTACGTGGCCCTGGCACGAAAGAAATGGCACCACGATGATAGTAACTCAGACACTAAGCAGATGGTGCTCCCCGCTGATGATTCTGATGATGATGATAGCAGTGATGGTGGAGATGCTGGCCCCACCCAATCTAGGGCCACTACTACTGATATGACATTTCCATTCTCCACCCGAGGAGGAGCAGAGACTGTGGGATTCTATCAGGACTTCCGACCTGATGAGCAAGAGGAGTCGGATGAGGAGCCATTGACTCAAACGGTGGGCAGCAAAGTGGTTGCCACCGAGCGAGGGATTCAGGCAGTTGGTAGGACGCCCGGGCGAGTCTGGGGAGACTACAACTGATCCTACCTACACCCCAGATCAGCCCAGCATCCCAGGGGGAGCATCCTCCTTGAAGGGTTCAAGGAAAAAGAGGATGGCTCAGCCCCACGGGATGAAGCCCAAGAGATGGAGGTACACGTTGATCACTACCTCTTTCCCCACTGCCACCACAGCTACCACTACCACTACCTCACCCACCACCAACACTACCTCACCCATCACCAATACTACCACTCCACCCACCTTTACTACCACACCTCCACCTACCACTACCTCACCCACAACCACTACTACCATACCACCCACCATCACTATCACACTCCCTTCCACCACCACTACAGCCTACCCGTCACCACCCTCTCATATACCACCACCCACATTCACCACTGCCACCACTACCATCACCAGCCACCAAGCCGGACCATCATCCCACCCATCATTCACCACAGGATCATCTTTGCCCCCCATTAGGGTAGAGGAAAAACTGTCAGCACTCAACCGAATGGTGCTGAAGCTTTTGGCTGTTGATGAAGAGAGAGCTACCCAACTACGTCAGCTTGCAGAGCTTAATGCTACCCAAGCTCAGCAGATATCATAGCAAGCCTAGGAGATAGCCAAACTCCAGGAGCAAAACGACTAATCAGCTAAGAGGATTGGGGAGTTGGAGGCTACAAACAAGACCATCATGCTCAAGCTCAAGGGATCAAAGGATGAGCCACTCAAAATAAGAGAAGGAGATGATGATGTTGATGATCAAGATGATGATAGTGATGATGATGAGGCTGGTGATGACGAAGAGACAAGGGAAAGATAGAAGGATGATGATGATGAAGAAGGAGATGCAGCTGCATCTACCTCAACTCAGGGTCAAGAGAGACGTACAAAGAGAAATAAAGATGAAGGAGCCTCATCTTCTGCCGCATCTGTTGACACGCCTGCTATTCAGGGCAAAAGTAATGATTAGATATTTATGTATTTGAAAACTTTTGTACTTGAATCTTGTATTAATATTATGTAATTAATGTTTATACACCTTTATCAAATGTGTGATTGTCTTGATTACTTACGAACAATTGATGTGTTACATGTTTAAATCAAGCAGATAAATCATCTCAGCAAGATGAGTATGATATTACTCCCCTTTAGCAAATCAAGTCTCAACTTACAATGATTCTTGATTTGCAAGGGATAGTTAGAAGGTTTCTAAGTTATACTTCTGAAGAAAGAGAAATCATTCATGACCTTACTGATGACCAGCTTGTTGAGATGTTCTGGCTCAACCCGGACGGGATTGTCAAGGACACTCTTACTGTTGAAGTTACAAGTGATGATGAGCTCAATGACATAGATGAAATAGAGATCGAGGATGTCACGGCTGACCGTTATCCAAAGTATGCTGACAGAGAGGGAAATGTAGTTCCCAATCTGGGTGATACTCTCGTTAGTGATACGTTTGAAAAACTGGATCAGATGGAGCAAGAGTCTGAGAAGAATAAGGATGAAGCCCAAGCCTTAGACGCTGATGTCAACATCAAAAAGGCTGAATGGGCGGCTTGTTTTGGAGAGATCCGAGCCCAACGCACTTCTCCAAAGCTGAGTGCCTACACCAAGCTTTACAAAGTGAAGAAGCATCTAAAGGTGTCAAGAAAGATTATAGCGTGGGCATATTTTGAGGATCTAAATGTGTATGCCGTGAAGAGAGAAAAGGGCATAGAGTACTTTAGATTTCCACACGATCTAAAGACTCTTCCCGGTTTTGAGCTCAACCAGCTGGCAAGACTGAAGGTGTTATATGCTAATCCAAACAAAATGTCAGTCTGGTTTGAGGCTGCATTGAAGAAATAGTACCACACCAGGTGGGTTAACTTCAGACCTCAACAACCGACGAGGTACATCAGACGGTCTGAAGTTGATCCCATTACTGGAAAGCCAAAGATAGTGCTGAAGTGGAGTCCTCCACACACAATGTCAAGAATCCCTCTAAGGGAAATGCCAAAGGACTTCACTCCACACTTCAAGTGGTGGTACTATGATTGGAGAATAGGTGAAGCGGTCATAGTCTTATAGAAGGAGAGCCAAAGGGATACTATCCGGGTATTTTACCCTATGTGGCAGACCAACTTGTCTGCTGATGATGTTTATACTTTATACAAGTGGCAACTATTCTATGATTCGAAAGACATTGTACAAGCCCTCTAGTTTCAAAATGTTATAAGGCTCTGTTTTGCATTTGAGATACAAGTCGGAGCTACTAGAGAGGAGAAGTACAAGAAGTTTGAAGAGCTGATGAAGAATGTTAGACAATAATGTAAACTAGGTCCAAGGGGGAGTTTGTTGATACATGTGTAGCTAGTTTAGGAGCTTAATGTAAAATGTCTTTTATGTCTTACATATATGTAATTGAATGGGTATGAATGAAATACAATGTGTGGTTGATGCATATAATGTTTAATATTTCATTGTTATTGTGTGATAACACATATTGAACTAACTATATAGGTTTGTGGTTGTTTACATAATTCTCAGTCAATAATGATTAAGAAACATGTTTAAACTTAATCGTGTGAAGTTCTCGTGCGAATAGACCATACACATGGATACTTCATGCTAATGAACCAGTCGCACGACTGAACCAGGAGACTGGATTAGTCGCACGATTGAGACATAAGATTGACTCAGTCGCACGACTGAACCTTCAGTCGTGCAGATGGATCAATCGCATGCTTCAGTTGCACGACTGGACCATGCTAATGGTTCAGCCGCAGGAATGGAAAACCCTAACCTATAAATATCACCTAATTCGTGGAAAAACAAAACAATTCGAATACCTACACACACAATCATACCATAGCCGTCCAGGGACTCAAGAAGACCTGTTCCAAGTTCATAGATCATAGTTGATCGTGTCCTAATCATTCATAACGTTTCATTAATCGTTAGAGTGATCATAACGGTGTTCTCCCTGATTGGATCGCCAATCAAATAGGATTCCGCACTATTTGAGTTGGTATACACGTAGAATTAGTTAGTACTCCGTACCTAAACGGTCCTAACAGCTACCCCAGAAGGATGCACACTGGGGTCCATCTTTATGACCAACCATATGTATAGTGATTACTCACCTTGGTGCTGGTGCCGGGCTATGTGCGGTGTGGAAGTCATTTATGATCTTCGGCCCAGTACTCGAGTTATGCATAGTGTTGGGGGTGTAGTATATAGTGGT
Source organism: Flaveria trinervia (assembly GCA_025506515.1). Classification (NCBI taxonomy): domain Eukaryota; kingdom Viridiplantae; phylum Streptophyta; class Magnoliopsida; order Asterales; family Asteraceae; genus Flaveria; species Flaveria trinervia. The sequence goes on from CM046455.1 coordinate 53,121,481, forward strand.
TTATAGTGATTACTCACCTTAGTGCTAGTGCCAGGCTATGTGTGGTGTGGAAATCATTTATGATCTTCGGCAGAGTACTCGAGTTATGCATAATGTTGGAGGTGAAGTATACAGTTGTGATCTTGTCGCTTACCTTGGTACTAGTTCCAGGCTATGTGCAGTGTGGAAGTCAATTATGAACTTCGGCCTAGTACCCCATTTGTTTGGGCATAGCTGTCGACACTGATCCAGATAGTGATGAACAGTAGAAGAATATAATAATAATAATATTATCTATGTGTATGCATAGTGAATGATCATGTATGATTGTAAAGAATGGTTTTAAACGAAAGATAAAGTATGTTTTACTTTAAAACTAGAACTCACTCAGCAACACTGACTTTTATGCATTTTCCAGTTGGCAGGTGAGCATTGCTGAGGATGGCATGGGGCAACTACTTGGCTTGTTTTCGATGGCATTCCCTTGTATAATGTTTTTGCATTGTAATGTGAACAAACAATATTTTGTAATAATTGTTGTGTTACTTTGCAAAATCATTTTTAATGAAAATGTTGTTTTTAATGTTTCCGCTGCAACGTTTGTTTCAAATTAATGTAATTATATGTTTTATGAGCAATGATTGGCCAGTTGTAAACGTCCCGGGAACGGGGCCTTACAAGTTGGTATCATAGCCAAAGTTTAAGTGAAATGGGTAAAATTTCAAAACAAACTTTAACTTAAACTAAAAATGGGATGGAAAGGGAAGGGATGCCGGTTCGAGTAGCTGCATGCCATCAGGTATTTTCTCATGGTTAACCGGTATTATGTGCGCATGTTATGTGGTTTATGTTTTGTATGTAGATTTAGATACTGATGTAGTTAGGATAGGTAATGCTTGGGGTATGAAAAGTAAAGTAAGTGGCTAATCACAACTGGCCACTGTAATTAGGGACTTACTATACTTGACATAAACTGAGTTGTTCTCTTGAATGACCGTGTTGGTGTTTGAATCTTTCAGTGTGTGTTAGAGGATGGCCGATGGTAGTTTATCAAAAGCTTCATGGGGTGGAGGTGGTGGTGGACGTGTGCTGATCCACGGGTCACGAGAGGAAGACCTAGAGTTGAAAAGGTGGTTCATGAAGAACCCGAGACCCCTCATCCAAAGGGTGGAGAAGAGAGTGCTAATCAAAGAGCCTCAGTGAAGGAGGCAGTTGTGGTGGAAGTGTATCGGTCATGCAGATGTTCCTACCGTCTGTGGTGATTGAAGTGATAAAGGCTGTTAGAGATGGGGAGAGAAGGGAAAGGAGTAGACCTACGGGCGAAAGGAAACAGCCCGAGATTGAAACGCTTTTCTCTGATGACAAAGAGGAAGAGGAGGAAGAAGAGCCTACGCTGGAGGCGGCCCGAGGTTGCAACTATAGGGCATTTCAACGATGCAAGCCCCTTACTTTTGATGGTAATGGCACTGCTGTTGCTGCTGCTCACCGGTGGGTGAGAGAAATGGAAGCTGTTCCGAACATCAGTGAGTGCCAAGAGGGTCAGAAAGTGAAGTTTGCTGCCTATTCTTTCATGGACTCAGCTTTATGCTGGTGGGACAATATTGTCCAAGCTAAGGGTAGTTGGGCTATTGGGAGAATGAAGTGGTCTGAGTTGAAAAGATTGGTGATTGAGGAGTTTTTTCCTCATAGGGAGATGGACAAGGTTAAGAGAGAGTTCTTGCAATTGGAGGCGGGGATGATGACACATCAGCAGTACACCACCAAGTTCAATGAGATTGCACTTCTGGTGCAGGACCAAGTGACACCCTTGTCACGAAAAATCAAGAGGTTTATTTAGCGCTTGCCGAAGAACATCCGTAGGCACATGATCGCTGCCCGACCGAGCACGTTTAGGTCGGCGGTTGATTTGGCAGGGAGACTGTATGATGAAAGGACTGTGGTGGTGACCGAAGGTAGCAAGAAAGGTGGTAGTGATTGGAATTGGAATTGAAAAAGGTTTGGTCAGGGTGGTGCCTGACGAGTAACAAGAAGGCACGGGTAGATGACCGCCGTTTGGTCACATCTTATGCAGGGTCGAAGAAGTGTGCAGATGTGGGAAGGGGCATAATGGGGAATATAGGTTGGGATCGAACTTATGCTTCAAATATAGGAGAACTGGGCACATAGCAAGGGACTGTCGTGTGGTTAGATGTTATAACTGTGGTGGAGAGGGTCACATGAGTAAAGACTGTAAGAAGCCGAGAGCTGAAGGTTCAGGAGTGAAGAAGACTAGAGGAAAAGGACCGAGGGCAAACGCCAGAGCATTTACGATGACGCGGGAGGAGGTTAGGACGAACCCTGATGTTGTGTCAGGTACGTTTCTAGTAAACCAAACTTTAGCCTCTATGTTATTCGATTCTGGTGCTAGTAAAAGTTTTATTTTTGCTGCTTTTTATGCTAAACTGCCTATTAGTAGTAAGAGTGTGGATACGCCCTTTGATGTAGAAACTGCCATAGGTAAATCTACCAGAATTTTTAAGGTGATGGAAGGCTGTGAGGTGGAATTAGAAGGTCACAGATTTCCTGTTAGACTATTCGTGATGACCTTAGGTGGGTTCGATGTAGTCCTAGGAATGTATTGGTTGGCGGACTACAAGACGAATCTTATGTGTCACAAGAAGATGGTTCGATTAACAGCGCCAGACGGGACTGCAGTGATGGTTTATGGTGATCGAGTCACTATGATTCCGAAGGCGATTTCGATGGCGGTGGCAGGAAAGTGCATGAGGCATGGGTGTAGTGCCTACTTGGCCTACGTGAAGGATGTGGATATGCCAACACCACAACTGTCTGATGTACAGGTTGTGTGTGGCTTCCCAGAGGTGTTCCAAGAAGACTTACCAGGAGTGACACCAGACTACGGGATTGAGTTCCAGTTTAACTTGATACCAGTTGGCCAACCTGTTGTAAAGGCACCGTAGCGGTTGACTCCAACTGAGATGAATGAACTGATGGAGCAACTGTAGGAGTTTCTTGATAAGGGGTTCATAAGACAGAGTATCTCTCCTTGGAGTGCTCCGGTCTTATTCATGAAGGAGAGGACAGTAGTATGAGGATGTGTATTGACTACCGAGAGCTGAACAAGTTAACGGTCAAAAATCGGTATCCATTGCCGAGGATCGATGACCTGTTCGATCAGCTCCAAGGTGCCAGATGGTTCTCGAGGATAGATCTTAGATCTGGCTACCATCAGATGAAGGTTAAGGAGCAAGATATTCCTAAAATAGTTTTTCACACACGTTATGGACACTAGGAGTTTCTTGTAGGTCTGTTGGTTTGACCAACGCGCCAACTGCTTTTATGGACCTGATGAATCGAGTGTGTTAGCCGATGTTCGATAAATCAATGATTGTGTTTACCGATGATATCTTGATATATTCCAAGAGTGAGGACGAGCATGCCGGTCACATTCGAGAAGTGTTGGAGACGTTGAGAAGGGAGAGGTTGTAGGCTAAATTCTCCATGTGCGCATTTTGGTTGTGCGAGGTTCAATATTTGGGTCATGTAAAGAATCCCGGTGGGATAATGGTGGACCCGACAAGGTGGAGGCGGTGATGCAATGGAAGTCACCAAAGTCGCCATCCGAGATTCGTAGTTTCTTGAGTTTGGCGGGCTACTATAGGAGATTTATTCAAGACTTCTCTAAAATAGTTTCCCATTTGACTAGGTTGACCGGTAAGGATGTAAAATTTGTATGGGTCAAGCTCAAGTGATGGCAGAGCATTAGAAGCCATATGGAAAATCTAACCTTTGGATATACTGGAGTGGAAGTGAGAGCACATCACCATGGATTTTATAACGAATCTACCACGTACCGCATGAGGGTATGATGCCATATGAGTGATAGATGATTGTTTGACAAAGAGTATGTCGGAGCTGTAAAAGCTAGTCTATATTATCAACACAGTCAAAGTCAACAAAAGTCAACGTCACAGTCAAAGTCAACAAAAGTCAAACCCGACACGTTCGAGACGAGGATCCGAGACGAGACGTTGAAGATTTAGATGACTAGGAGTTTTATTGTAATAAATATATTTTGTGTGAACAAAATATATTTTATCATGTTTTTAGTCATTTTTATGTTTTATATGTAATTTCATTAATATGCCTAAGTCTAGGGGGTTAAATGTAATTAGTGAACATTATATTCAGTATAAATAGCCTAATTGTAATTAGAATTAGGTTAATGGTTGAATGACCAATTGATTGAGGGATTTACTTGTAAACAATATTATTTGCAATCAATAGAGATCAAAGGGGTTTTGATTGTAATTATCATATTTTGATCTAATTCTGTATGGTTTGATTCAAGTTTGATCATCCTAGAGTTACAATTCAAGTTTGATCATCCTAGAGTTACAATTTGGTATCAGAGCCTTATTAGATTAAATGCATTGAAGAATTGAAGAAAATGTTGCTGATTTTGAAGATGTTCATTTATTTTTAGAGAGAGAAACAAGTTTCTAGAGAGAGAAAGTAGATGTGAAAATTCAAATTCATCCCGATCACAATCAAGTCATCAGATCTATAACAATCTATTACAAATTTGAAGATATTCAACATATATTTCAGATCTACAATCTATTTTATACAAGAAATGGAAAGAAAAATTCAGATCTGAAGAAGTTTCTCTCACACACATTACTGTGTGTGTTGGTGTTCTTGAGCTTCAACATCTTCATCCAGCGAATTTAGCAACATTCTGAACGAAAGTTCAAAGTTTCTGGCGAAATTACAGTTTTGACCGCGAAACTCCGGCGAAATTCCGGCGAAACTGTAATTCCAGCGAAACTTCAACTCTGGCGAAACTGCATATTTCCCGGCAAAACTATAACCTGCGAAATTATAAAAATCAGCGAAAATAAAAAAAGGCTGCGAAATTACAAATTCTTGCTGCGAAATTATAATTTTTTTTTCTTTTTTGTTGAATTTTTCAAACAACAACAATTCAAAACTTATATTATAGCAAAGTACATTTAAGTCTCCTGAAGAATCAAAATCTCAAAACTACAAGAATCAAAACTCACAAAAAAAAATCAGTAAAACCCACAACAAAAATCCCCAAAATCATACCTCAAAACCACAAGAATCAAAACCAAAACCATAATCAATCTCCTGAAGCGAGGCAACAGCAGCAGCATCATCAACCCACGACTTCCGATAAAGCACCAACTTTCGATCCTTATCAAGCTTTAGCTTTGTCACCATTACATTCGACGGATTGATGCCCACATTAACAGTCTGCCCATTCACATTCTCACGAGTAATTCTCTCAATATGAATGACCCATTTGCGGCGGTACACCTGCACACCTTACCTTCGCGGCCGTTGTAGGTGCCACGACCAACCTGCACCTCGTCGTCCTTATGTACGCGGATTGATCGGACGTTGTACTTGGTTTGGAGCTCAGTGGATAAGGGTGCGCTCATCAGAACATGGCGGACGCTTGAGGGTGCGGTGAAGTGGGCTTGGCGGCACTTCCGGCGAGAGCTGGAGACTCGTGGGTTGTACTTCATTATGCTACCTATCGATCATATGCTTAGGGTTTAGAGGTGAAGAACGGCGACGAGGAAGATGATTCAGTGATGATATAGGGAACAATGGGGATCTAGGGTTCGTAAGGCCATAGGATCCGGTTGAAGAGGTTTTTGAGAAATTCTGTGTGTGTGTTTTAGTTTTAGAGTTAGGGTTTGAGATTGATTTAATGGACCTAACATTTTTTTTTATCAGATTGGGCTAATTTCAAAATTAAAAGTGGGCTAACTAATTGGTACTAATTTGGGCTAGCTAAATATTAATAATTGGGCTGAATTTAAAAAAAAAAGAAAATTAAGGTGTTGGCTAATAAAAAAAATCAAATAAAAATTGACTAGTTGGGATTAATTGATTTCATCCAGGTCGGCTTGACCCCAGTTTAAAAAATATTTTCCCGGGGGAGAATTCTTATAAACTTTTTGGGAAAAATATATTTTGGGCATTTAATTGTTTAAACAAAATAAAAATAAAAATGGCTTTTGCAGAACTGATTAAATCCTTTGAATCTGATGATCTCACAATTGCACAATGTCGGTTTGATAATTTTGCAGCTCTAAAGAATGAAACGATGTTTGATTTTCTTGATCGTTTTCTGTTGGTGGCAAGTAATCTGAAGAAGTTTGATGCCCAATTGGGAAATCATGAACAAGTTCTGAGATTGCTTGATTCCCTCCCATCAGAATGGAGCACACACGGCAAGTCGATTCAACAAGATAGAGGCTTTCAGGATTACAAACTGATGGAGGTGATCAACAAACTGAAAGAGATTGAGTTGGATATCAAACGTCGTGAGTACTATGAAGCGACATATCTAACTCCAAAGATCACTTCAAACTCCAAAGAGAAACAGAAGAGAGATTAGATTCTAGCACCAATTCCGACGGTTTATCGAAACCTGGAACTAAAAAGGTTCAAGAGGAGCTTAAGCAGACATCAATGGGTAAAGGTGGAGCTGAGTTGAATGCTAAAGTTTGTGATGCTAAGAAGGAAGAGGAATGGAAGCGAAATACCAGAGTATGCAACTACGAGAAGGCTCTTACTGCCAAAAGAGTCATCCTCGATCTTCCATACGAGACAGTTCAGGATATGTGTTCTTCTGCTTGCAAAATTCATTTATTTGGTGTGTATAAAGCTAATAGGTTACTTTTAGATAACCAAAAGGAGTTAACCACCATAAACACAGAACTTAAAAAGAATGAAGCCAAGTATTTCATAAAATTAATGAAGCTTTAAAAGAAAATGATCATTTAAAACGAATTCTTCTTGAAAGAAATGTTGAAATTAATCTTTCAAACGAAAGAGTCACATTGGCTGAATTTGAAACAAGCAAGCTTAGAACAAAACATGATATATGGACCATATCCGGAATGAAACAGGAAGAGCTATTGTGTAAACAGAGGGGAGCTAGGATTAAAACGGGAGTAGGTTGTGGTGAAAATCCATACGTCTATCCTCCTTCTAGCACCCATTGTTACTCTCCTATGCCTCAACCTCATTCATCTCTTGATTTGATTAAAGCTGCAGAAACTAATAGTTTAAATGCAGGTTTAAGCAACGTCAATCTTAAAGAGGTTAGAGATGTGCAAGATTATCCTGTTGGTTTGGGATTCCTCAGGCAAGGGTTTGATAAGAAGATTAATGGCAATTCCACTTCTGTTGCTCCAACACCAATTTTAGTTGCTTCTCCAACTTTCTTCAACAAATTCAAATCAGGTAACATTCCTTTGTTTGTTCCCGTCAGGTTTGTTACAGAAGGAACAATGTTGAATCATCAAGCAATCAGAATCCTATAAGCGAAGCCACACAATAGGAGGTGTCAATCAAGATCCTTTGGAAGCAGATTTGTGTATACGAGACTGGATAAGCTCAGATGATGAATCAAACACAGAGGAGCGTGTTGGTTCCTTACAGATCGAGATATCTTCTGACATTGTCAAGTATTGAAAGCTTCTAAAAGTTGAATCAAGACCAATATAGATCTCGTCTCCAATTTCAAAGCAACCCAGTCAATCAGTGAAGATCTCTTTCCCTGTTCAGCATAGCAAATGCCAAAACAAGCAAGAATCTGCTACAAAATCAAAACAATCCTCATCCCCACCTGCATCACAAGGGTCAGTCAGGCATCAAAAGCCTTTCAAGGCTTGTTTTGAGTGTGGAAAAGAAGGGCATGTGGTAAAGAAATGTCCTCAAAGACTTGCTACTGATGGTAAGGCAAAACGAATTGCTTCTCCACATGTAAGTCTACAAAGAATGTTCCAGATGGTAAAGGCAACACGGTTGCTTCTCCGGATCAAGAGGTAAAAAGAACACATCTTTGAATGGCTGGATGAAAAACTCTCCATCCAAACCTTTTCATGTGAAGCCGGTTTCACATGATACAAAGATGAAAATAACTAGAGGTTCAAAACCAAATTCTTTTCCTTCTGGTCTTAAACAGAAAATGATTTCCAAATTTAATTCACCAAATCCAAATTAAATGAACTGAAACAAATTTGGAAAATTAAATAGAAGAAAACAGATATCACTAATTGTTTAAAAGGTTGTGTGCAGAAGCAGATTTTATATATTGATGAAAAAGGAACTTCCAGGACTACGATGACTTGGGTTCCCCTTTCAAACTAATCTATTTACGAGTGCTGGAACAATTTAGGAGGACTGTTAGTAATCTGGTTTATTGACAGGGATTGTTCATAATTCAAATTTGAGGCGGAACAAATAGGTTAAGGTCATGGTATTTTATCCACAATCTAGATTTTGATGTACACAATCACACTTCTCACTTTAGAATCACTGCGTATTTCTTAAGCATTCATTTCTTATCTTGATAATCAGTGTAGTTCGGAAGACCTTCTTTGATAAAATTTTATTTTTGTACACTTAAAAAAAAATAAAAAAAATTCATTAAGAAATTAAAAAATATATATAAAAAAATAAAAAAATTTGTGCAAAAATAAAAATTTAGGGGGAGAGTATAAGTAAATAAAAATGAAAAGAGAACTGGGAACTTGATTTGAGATGATTGAGAAATGATTGTATATCTTCTTGAAATGCTTGTTTTTGCATGACTTGCGTTTTTAAAATGAGAAATGATAGTAACTGATGTGTTATCTGATTTACATCTTATTTGTAAGTGCAAATTTATAAAAACCAACTGATGCTTTAATGATATGCTTGGTAGACTCAGCCTGAAGAATAAAGTACACAGCAACATAATGATTTAAATTAAAATATGTTTTAGGATGTCTGGATTTACACAATCATTTTGCCCTGCACAAAAACTGAGTCCCGACAAAAATTGGATTGAGAATTGATCTTTCACCCACTATGATACAAATCATATAAGCCATATCCTTGAGTCATGTTTGGTGTATTTATATGTCTTGGTTTGTGCTAATCTCCTCTGCTATACGTGTAGTACTGACCTGGAGTGATGATCTCCTCTGTTGTACGGTAGTACTGACCTGGAGCTCTCATCGGCACATGATTAAATGGTCATCTCCTTTGTTATACGTGAGTATAGACCTGGAGCTCTCACCATTTTGGTCTAAGTTGTGTCAAATCATCTAACGATGAATTCATCACAGAATGCAATATTCTGTTGAAAATCATTACTTGCACACTAATGCACAAGCCTTGCTCTATAAAGATCATTACAAAATTGAAGAAATCCTGAGGTTGGGTGAGGGTTTTTGCCAAGTGATTGTGGGGTTCTAGCATTCTAAAGTATTTAATCGAACCTTAACAAATCATATTCTACTTGTTGAAAAAGATAGGGCATGGGTTTAAATGGACAAACATATCAGCAATTATTATTTATTAGTTTTAGAATTTCAAAATCATTCAAAGACTGTGATTAGATTCAGTTATCAGTGTGATCTTATTGCTTGTCGATGTTTAAATTCATCTTTGTGCTAAAGTATATCTTGAGGATGTGATCATGATCGATTCAGTTCTCGTTTTAAGAAAAAAACACAAAAAAATCGATAGATAAAAATGATATAATAAAATAAAAATTATAATATATTTTCATTTCAAAATTTCTTTTAGATCTTCCATATTATGCTGTTACAATTTTATCATTTTTCAGGTATTTCACAGAAACTGCGCACAAACGAACACGAGTTCGCTTGTTTTTCGCACACAGATAAACACGGGTTTATTTTTTTAAAATGAAATGGTCTAATTAGAAATTTCAAGATTGTGTGTTGAGAATGTGTTTCATATATTAGCTGTAAGTGATGGCCGATCATCAGTTGAGCAGTATACCGGATCAGAGAACCTGTTCTTCAAGTTTGCAGAAGATACCGAGCTAGGAATCCTCCTCCTACATCTTTTGAAGCATGCGAGATTGGAGATTGGGGAAAGTTGTTCCAATATCTTTACAAAGGATACACACGAAAAGGGGGAGCATATAAATAGGGGGAGCTTATAAGATGAATAATCTTTCTAATCAGATTCGGAAAGCTTCAATTTGAAGATATTTCTATTGTTGACTTATCAGTGCTGATTTCATTTGAAGACGTTGATAATGATAGACTAAGGGGGAGTATTGTTGGAGCTGTAAAAGATAGTCTATATTATCAACACAGTCAAAGTCAACAAAAGTCAACAAAAGTCAACGTCACAGTCAAAGTCAACAAAAGTCAAACCCGACACGTTCGAGACGAGGATCCGAGACGAGAAGTTGAAGATTTAGATGACTAGGAGTTTTATTGTAATAAATATATTTTGTGTGAACAAAATATATTTTATCTTGTTTTTAGTCATTTTTATGTTTTATATGTAATTTCATTAATATGCCTAAGTCTAGGGGGTTATATGTAATTAGTGAATATTATATTAACTATAAATAGCCTAATGTAATTAGAATTAGGTTAATGGTTGAATGACCAATTGATTGAGGGATTTACTTGTAAACAATATATTTGCAATCAATAGAGATCAAAGGGGTTTTGATTGTGATTATCATATTTTGATCTAATTCTTCATGATTTGAATCGAGTTTAATCATCCTGGAGTTATAGAGTGCTCACTTCCTACTAATTCACAAGGCATATTCATCCGAGCGGTTGGCGGATCTTTTTATTAACGAGATCATAACTCGTCATGGTGTGCCGGTGTCTGTTGTATCTGATCGTGACACCCGGTTTACATCTAAATTTTGGAAGAAATTCCACGATGCAATGGGGACAAGGTTGCATATTAGCACGGCTTATCATCCTCAGATGGATGGTCAGTCGGAAAGGAGCATTCAGATGCTAGAGGATATGCTTCCAGCGTGTTTCATTGATTTTGGAGGAAGTTGAGATGACCACTTACCGTTAGCCAAGTTCTCATATAACAACAGTTATCATGCCAACATAGGTATGCCCCCTTATGAGATGCTATACAGTAGGAGATGCTGAACACCCGTGTGCTGGGGTGATCTTGGTCCAAAAGAGTTAGGAAGCATCGAGGTAATCGAGGCTACAATTGAAAAGCTTGAAAAGACCAAGGCCTTCATGAAGGCAGCCAAAGATAGACAGAAGTCGTATGCTGATAAATGATGCAGACCGATTGAGTTTCAGGTGGGTGACCGGGTTATGTTGAAGGTCTCACCATGGAAGAGTATCATTCGGTTCATAAAGCGGGGCAAGTTAAGCCCAAGATACATAGGCCTTTCCGAATCATTGCTAGAGTAGGAGATGTGGCCTATAGGTTAGAGTTACCAGATGAGTTAAGTGGAATTCACCCGACATTCCATGTATCTCATCTAAGGAAATGTTTAGCAGACAAGGATATGGTTGTACCACTAGAGGATATCGAGGTAGATGAAAGGCTCAATTATGTGGAGCAACCAGTGACGATCATTGATGGTAAAGAGTAGAGGTTGAGGAATAAAGTTGTTCCTCTTGTGCATGTATAGTGGAAGCACAGAAAAGGATCCGAGTCTACATAGGAGACTGAAGAAGAGATGAGACATCATTACCCACAATTGCTTGAGGAATAACAGGTTTCGGAGGCGAAACCTATATAAGGGGGGTGGTTTGTAACACCCGGATATTGTTTTACTCAAGAAAGGAGAATAAAGTGAAGAAAAAGAAAGAAAAGTTATTTTACCCAAGTGGAAGGGTAAAAAATGTCAAAAGGACAAAAGGTTTGAAAAAGTGGGTGTTAAAGGTGATGGCTGCCCATCACTCTTTCTACACCCACACAATTCTCAGATTTTAGAGAGAGAGAGTAGCAGAGCAGAAGGTTTCAGTTCTTGAAGAACAAGATGAAGAAGTTCGAATTCAAGGTACAAATTTCATGGTTTTTAAGTGTTCTCAACTGGTCTTGCCTCGGTTGTATGCTTATTTGTGTTGTGTGTGTTCGGGTGTGTGTTTTTGGTGGGTTTCTAGGTGGTTGAACTCAATTGCAAACGAGTTTGGAAGAAGCCATACTCAAGAGCTGCAAAGGTGAGTTCTAGAACCCCTCTTTTTATGTGTTTCAATTGATTTTGAAGCTGGAAATGCATGAATGTATGTTTTCATAAAATTGGGTTTCATACCCGTATGTTTGAATGTGTGTAGGTTGCTGGTATGGTTTGATGTTCAGTTATGTTCATGTTTGGTGTGAAATGGTTGTGTTTCTAAGGCTTAGAATGCATGACTTTATCTTAGAACATGATAAATTAGGTTTGGGGACCAAATCTGATGTTAAGTGTGCCCTAGGCTGCTCATGCACCCAAATAGTGGTTCTTACGCCTAAGTTTAGAAAAACTACTTAAGTGTTGACAAATGCGGATGGAAAGTTAATGCGGATGGAAAGTCAATGCAGATGGAAAGTCAATGCGGATGGAAAATCAATGCGGATGGAAAGTCAATGTAGATGAGAAAGTCATGCAGATGAGAAGTCAATGCGGATGAGAAGATTCATGCGATTGAACAACAAATGTGGATGAACAGTTATGCGGATGAGTAAGTTCATGCTGATGAGTAAGTTCATGCGATTGAACAACAAATGCGGATGAACAGTTAATGCGGATGATAAGTTCATGCTGATGAACAACAAATGCGGATGAACAGTTAATGCGGATGATTAAGTTCATGCGATTGAACAACAAATGCGGATGAACAGTTTATGTGGATGAGTAAGTTCATGCAATTGAACAACAAATGTGGATACCTATGGAAACCCAAAGAATTTGATGTAGTGAAAGAAATTGAATGACAGGATCAGTGATCACAAGTTTGATGTATCAGAATACAAAGCAGCGGAATACAAACTAGAATTAGACAAATTGTAGCAAGCATCGATACTTGTAAGCATTAAGATCGCATACGGTTATGGGGAGAGAATATGTATATCTGATTTCTAGGAATGTTTATAGATGTAGAATATTTCTAATCAAATCAATCATTCATTCCATTCATTACTCATTCCCACTGATTACAATAGGTTGTCACTCCTTATATAGAGTGCAACATCACTGCTGTTATCACGGAAAGTGACAACTGGCAGATCCAATACAAAATAACTAATCTTAACAAACTACTGAAATGTTCACAACTACTGAGAACATATCAGCATGTTAAGTACAAAAAATAAAACAAACTACTGAAACTACAACGACTGAAGAACAAGCTCTTCAGTCGTTTTACAAAACTACTGAAACATAAAAATATAAAACTACTGATATCACAACTACTGAAGAAGTACTCTTCAGCAGTTGTGACAAACTACTGAGGCTTCAGTACTTGATCTTCAGACTTTGACCTTCAGGTGTTTCATCAGCTGATGACTTCAGTAGATATCATCAGCTGATGTCTTCAGTCTTTGTCTTCAGACTTTGTACATCAGTTGTTGATCTTCAGCACTTGTGAACTCTTCAGCTGTTGTACTTCAGTACTTGGTCTCTTCAGCTTCAGCACTTGTGTTCTTCAGCTGTGTACTTCAGCACTTTGGTCTTCAGCTGTTAAGGTCTTCAGCACTTGATCTTCAGCTGTTGAAGTCTTCAGCACTTGTCAAACTACTGATGAGGCTTTCAGCAGTGTTGTGATACCATGTGGGACTTAGAGGTTTTCTGATCTTGGCTCATTGGTTCTTTTGGTCCAACAAACTCCCCCTGAACCAATGCAGCCAAAACCTCTAACTTATTTATTCTCCCACTTATTGATGGCAAAATGTTGGTCTTTTTCCTTCTTGATCAGTAGAGAAGATGACCCATGTAAGCTCCGGCCTGGGAAGAAATCTCAAATATTTGTTTGGCAGAGTATGAATGGGAACTCTGTTTTGGGGAACTGGACACAGAGTTGTTATCCCATTCATGAGATTTACTTCCCCATAATGAGTCTGTATGACTCACGAACATAGGCCTCAAGGAGAACAACTTGTTCCTCCTGAGAGAGAGTCTTCTGCTCCTCCTTCGAAGAAGAACTCTGGACCATAGTACTCTGATAAGTACTTCATGGTCCTGCCATTTTTCAGCTCCACCGTAGTTACCTCCCTATATACAAATTCATCAGGATGGTTGCCTTCAAGGAGTAACTGGAGCTCATTCTTCTGGATGTCTTCAAGCTTTTTATAAACAACCCCTTCTTAATCATCTTGTTTTCTAGTAAGGCTTGAGGGGTCTTCTTTGCTTGGTGAGCTTTCTTGAATTCATCAATGATTTCCCAAGGTGAGAGACTACAACGGCCAACATGATGGTAGACTCTATTGTTTTTCGTACCTGGCCGTTGTATCTGTGTGGGATAGTTCTTTTATGGATTCTAGAACTCACCCTGGGGTCTGGCCATACTCTCACTCTCTCCTTCTGATACTGAAAGGTGTGCCTGAGAGTGTACAGCCTTTGAGCATGCCCTTTCATGGCTTGAATAGATGATGACTGAGGAAATTCCTTGTCAACCATCTTCAACAGTTGCTCATCGTGCTGTTTCTGCTGTTCTTCTTCTTCTATCTTGACTCTGACCATTTCCCTTTGAGAGTCAGGTGTGATCATGGGTTGACTTCGGGTTTTGGTAGCTTCAGAACAGCAGAGAGTGGCAGACTATCATCTTCATCCTCTTCTTCTTCTTCTTCTTCCATCCTCAGCACCCTTCTCCTCTTCTGGGTACATCACTGGATGATGGTTGGGTTGGTGAAGGAATTGGTTTTGAAGAATGAGGATGTTTGGATTTGGCTTAGAGGTTGGTTGGGAGATTTGAGGGATAAGATCTGTTTGAGTGGGTGGAAGGGAAGGTTGATCTAGCATCCTTGTAGTTAGTTTCGCCTTTGTGAGTTTAGCCATCTCTAACCTTTTACCAGCCCCAGCCTCATCAAGGGCTTCCACAATAATCCTTTGTTGAATTGCTCAGACAGACAGATTCTGGTGGCTATAGCCAGAATGCTGTCCCTGGTCCATGCGCGGATCTCCATTAATGATCTTCCAAGTATTTTGCAATAAAGCGGATCATTATTTCCAACCTCTCTTTCTCAAGAGCATCATACCCTGCCCATCGGGTTTGTATCTCTTGTACTTCTAACCTTCTGATCTCACTATCCAGTGTGGCTGTGTCAAACCCCTGCCTGAAGAGTTGTTCAATTATTTTATCCATGGATCGGCTGTGTGTGGTGTCAGCTTCTTTGACCAGCTCCTCCAAGGATTTGTCTTCAGCAGTGTGATCATCAGCACTTCTCTTTCGCTTGTAAGTGAGCAGAGGTTGCTTTTCTTTTCCTCCTCTTGGACTTGCTTCTCTTCCTTTTCCTCGGTCTTTTCCTCTTCCTTTCTTTCACTGCAGTACTCTCCCCCTTTTTGGTTGCATTGGAGGAAGGGGTTGTACCGCAGAAAGAGTCTTTTGGACAGCAGCATCAACCAAGGGCTGTAATGTGAAGGAAAGCCTCTCATCAAGGGCTTTGATCACTATATCAGTGATTATGGGTGTGATGAGAGGGAGGGATTTTGGAGTACAGCACCTATTTGCTCAGGAGGGTTCTGTTCCTGAGAAGTAGGGCCTGAAGCAGAGGCAGGTGGTTGATTTTGGGGTGGCTCTGTGTTTGGGAAACCTTCAAGGGAAGGTGCCATCTGTGGGTGGATAGGGGCAGATGGTCTTTTCCTGGAGAGAGTTGGTCAAGTAGGTTTTGCAGCCTACTGACTTCTCTTCCAGGATTGTGTTCTGGGCAAGAACATCATAGAAGAAGCCCAGGTCATCATCAGCCGAAGCTGAATCAGCTGACCTCTGCTTAGAGCAGGATTTACATGCACTGGGTGTAGACCAGTTGGTGCATGTGCCCCTTGTGCTTGGTACTGGGGACTTCCAGCCTCAGGACAATGTCCATCATCAGCTGTTGCCCTAGGGAGGTCTTAGCAATGTTACCAGCCTCACTCTGGTCATGTGCTGAGTCAGAGGAGGTGGCAGCCTCACTAGATATTCTAAGCTCCTTGTCTACACCAGGAGATAGAATTGGGAAACCCCTGTGCTGTGGGTTCTCAGGTGCACTGTGTTCCTCCCCCTCAATTGTAGAGGTATTCCCAGTAGTAAGTGGTTTCTGGGGAGGGGGTGAGGAGTGCAATTGAGTCAGCACTTGTGCAACTATTAAGTTGGGCTGTGAGGGGCGGTTGTTTGGGGTGAGGGGATAGAAGCAGTGTGCACCTGGGGAGGATGGTGCTCTTCAATGGCAATCTCCTCAAGTGAGTAAGATCCCAGATAAGTAGGTGCCCCTTGGAAGTTGCTGCAGGCTCCTGTTGAGAGGAAGCCTGAGCGGCTGTGGCTGGAGGAGTCATTGTATCCACTAGGGGGTTTGGACTAGTGGATATATCCTGCGTTTGTGTTGCAGGGGCATCCTCAGGGGACTCAATTCCCTGAGTAGCCATTTTGGGTTTCTTTTGGTGGGTTTGGTAGGGACTTTGGATTTGGAGGTGGTGGCTGTGGGTTCCAGCTGCGTGGGTTTTCGCAGCTTGGCAGCCATTTTTAGTGTCCGGTCAGAGTTGTGCCGGGAGTATACTTCCGGCAGAACAGCCGTAGCAGGGACTCCCAAGCCAACAAGTCCCTCAGCATTAAGCTGGTCTTTAATAATGGCCATTATGAACCGTGGATAGAGTATCCAACGGTTGGCAGTTAGTTTTTGAGCCATATCTTGAGCTCTGAAAATATTAATTCTGAAAAGTTTAGTGGTTGTTGCTCAAGGATAGAATACATTACCTGCTGCCATTTGGTGGACATTTGATCCCAAGACGACGTCTTAGGGGCCAAACATACATTTACCATGTGAAAAATCAGGCGCTCAGCGTCATTAAAGTGTTTTCATGATGGTGGTGGCACTGAGATCGCCTTGATATCCATGCTGAGCAAAGGATAGATCTATGGTGCCCTTCGGATATCCAGCAGGAGAAGTAGCATCATTCAGTTGAAGAATTTTACGGATTGTTGCAGGAGTAATGACTACTTCTTTGTTGTTGACGACTGACCGGAGGGATGGTGTGTTGCTCTCCTCAGTGGTAACAGTAACGTTCATCCAAAATGGTTCAAGGATTCGGCATGTAAGACGGGGTTCAGAAGGAATGCCTTGTTGTATTGGGACTGAACCATAAGATCGATAGCAGTATCGAACTTAGTCCAGATCGGCGATTTAGTGAGGTAGGCAACACAGTTGTGTCGCGGTTTAATTTGCATAGACGCCATGGAGAAGAGGGAAGTTTTGGAGAGGAACGTTAGGTTTGAAGAAGATGAAGCATGGAGAGCTCAGGTTAGGGGTATTTATAGGGTACGGGTAAGGAAACGACTGAAGGATGTGGTGTTAGTCATCAGTAGTTTTAAACGACCGTTGACATGGTATTATCCTTTCAGACGTTGAAACAGCTGAAGTCGTGGTGTTAGGCATCAGTAGTTTAGAAAACTACTGAAGACCGTGGTTTTGACTTCAGATGATTGAAACAACTGAGGACTTGGTGTTTGTCATCAGTAGTTATGAAACTACTGAAGACAGTGGTTTTGTCATCAGCTGTTGTAACAACTGAAGACTTGGTATTAGTCATCAGTAGTTATAAAACTACTGAAGACTGGTTTTGCTTCGGTTGTTTAGAATGAAACAGCAGTTGTACAAACGACTGAAGAGAAAATTCTTCAGCTGTTTTCGTCAATTCTTAGCTTTTCAGCTGTTTCAATCTGTCCTCAACACATTCATCAGTCTTTTTGGCTGATTTCAGTTGTTTCATAGGACATCAGTACTTATCTGTGTTTACTGATTGCAGTAGTTGTAACTGCATCAGTAGTTGTAACTACATCAGTAGTTTAGAACAGATGAAGTACTTCAGTACTTGTGAGACATTTAGCCTTCAGTAGTTATAAAACTACTGAGGTTAAAAGAACTCATCAGTACTTATATGTGACATAGGTACTCATGATCATCAGTATGAATTACTAAGATCATCAGTAGTTGTCACTTATTCTAGCTGCAGCATACCAAGCCTTAACACCAGGTTTTGGAAAGTTGAACTATCCAAAGGCTTAGTAAAAATGTCTGCAAGCTCATCAGCACTAGGCACAAACTTAGGATCAATCAGACCTTTTTCAAAACAATCCCTTATAAAATGATGTCTGATCTCTATATGTTTGGTCCTAGAGTGCTGGACTGGATTTTTGACAATGCAAAGAGCTGAAGCACTATCCATTAACAATGGAGTCTTAGTCTCTGTAATGCCATAATCCAAAAGTTGGTTTTGAAGCCAGAGTACCTGAGATGTACACTTGCAGCAGCAATGTACTCTGCTTCAGCAGTGGATGTAGCAACTGAGGTCTGTTTCTTGCTCTGCCAAGAAATCAAGCAGTTGCCTAGGAATTGACATCCACCAGAAGTTGATTTCCTGGTCAACTTACACCCTGCATAGTCACTGTCAGAAAAAGCAACTAATTTACCAGAATGTCCGGTAGAATACCATAAACCTAGAGATGGAGTGCCTTGCAGATATCTAAAGATCCTCTTGACTGCAATCAGATGAGACTCTTTAGGTGCAGCCTGAAATCTAGCACAAACACATGTAGCAAACATAATATCTGGTCTAGAAGCTGTTAAATACATCAAGGACCCAATCATACATCTGTAAAGTGTTTCATCAACCACTTTACCTTTCTGATCTGAGTCCAGTTGTGTGGTGCTGCTCATGGGAGTAGAACAGGGCTTACAGTTTTGTAAATCAAACTTTTGCAAAAGATCTTTTGTATATTTGGACTGATGAATAAAAATTCCATCAGCCTTTTGTTTGATTTGCAACCCCAGAAAGAACTGTAATTCTCCCATGGCACTCATTTCAAACTTCTGTTGCATCAACTTTGTAAAGGCATCACACAACTTTGGATCAGAGGATGCAAAAATGATATCATCTACATAAATTGAACAAGTAGATTATGCTGCCCAGCTTTCTTAATAAATAAAGTCTTGTCTATGGAGCCTCTAGTGAAATTGTTTTCCAGAAGAAAGTTTGATAATGTCTCATACCAGGCTCTGGGAGCTTGTTTTAACCCATAAAGAGCTTTATCAAGCTTATACACCCAATTAGGATGTTTATTGTCCTCAAAGCCTGGAGGTTGACATACATAAACCTCTTCTTTAACTTTTCCATACAAAAATGCACTTTTGACATCCATTTGAAAGACTTTAAGGTTTTGATAAGCAGCATAAGCTAAAAACAATCGAATTGCTTCCAGTCTGGCTACAGGGGCAAAGGTTTCATCATAATCAATACCTTCTTCTTGTGCAAACCCCTGAACAACCAGTCTGGCCTTGTTCTTAACAATAAGCCCATTTTCATCAGTTTTGTTCCTAAACACCCATTTAGTGCCTATTGCACACTTACCTGGAGGTAGAGGAACCAGTTCCCACACTTGCTGTTTCTTGAACTGAAGAAGCTCAAGCTGCATGGCATCAACCCATCCATTGTCCTTTAAAGCAATGTGATAATTCTTTGGCTCTTGCTGACTGATGAAGAGAGCATAGAAGCAGAAATTGACAATTGACTTCTTGTTGATACTCCAGCAGTGATATCACCAATGATTTGAGACATAGGGTGATTCTTCAGATCTTGATACACAATGAGATCTGTGCAAGTGTTTGTAGCCGGTTCAGCAGCAACAGATGGTGATGGTGAATCATTTCCTTGAAACCAATCAGTGGATGGTAATTCAAAGGAAGTTGAATTCGAAGAAATCTCATCAGCATTTGTTGTGGATGGTGCTACTGGGCTACAGGAACATCAGGTCTAGCTGAGTCAGGCAGCTGATCACTAAACCTGAAGAGGTGAGTACTGCAATCATCATCATCATCAGCAGTACCACCAGGTGGTGAACTGTTGACAGGAGCAACAGCAGGAGTTTGATAAGGAACATATTGCAGTATGTCCAAATCAAATAACTCCACAGGACTTTGTGGAATCTTGTCCTTTGGAGATTCATTAAACTTAACATGTAGAGTTTCTTCAACCATCTTTGTTCTGCAGTTGAAGACTCTGTATGCCTTGCAAGTAGATGAATAACCAACAAAGTATCCTGCATCCACCTTAGGATCAAATTTGTGGAGTTGATCCTTTGTGTTGAGAATAAAACAGGGACACCCAAATGCTTTGAAAAATGAAATCAGAGGAGCCAAATGATGGAGAACTTCATATGGAGTCTTCATCAACCTCTGATTTACTAAAACTCTATTTTGCACATAACAAGCTGTGTTGACAGCTTCGGCCCAAAAGGTCAATGGCAAACCTGAGTCAGCCAGCATGGACCTTGCAGCTTCAATGAGGGTCCTGTTCTTTCTCTCCACTACTCCATTTTGTTCTGGAGTCCTTGGAATGCTGAACTGCCTTTTGATTCCCTTTGAAAGATAGAAGTCATCAAGTGTATGATTTCTGAACTCAGTTCCATTATCACTCCTAATACACTTGACTGGAAGGGAATACTGCTTCTCAATGTACAGCACAAAGTGGATAATCTTCTGTAGCCTCATCCTTTGAATGTAGAAAGAAAGTCCATACAAATCTGGAGTAATCATCCACAATTACCAGACAGTATTTCTTCTTTGCCATGCTCATTACTCACAGGACCAAATAGATCCATATGCAGTAATTGCAAGCAGGCAGTGGACTTGGACACTTCAATAGGAGGGAATGAGACTTGTGCTGTTTTCCTTTTAAACAAGCAGTGCAGGTTTCATCACAGTGGAACTCCTTTATTGGTAAGCCTCTGACTAAACTATTGTGGCTAAGCTGATTCATGTTTTTGAGATTAACATGACCAAGCCTCCTGTGCCACAGTTTAGATTCTTGAGAAGAGGCTTTGGAAAATAGGCAAGGATTGCCTTTGAGATCTATCTTCTTAGAGAGATCTAAGGCATACACTCTTCCTGTCCTGTTGGCTTTCAGGAGAGTGTGATCATCCAACACCTTGTCAATCAAGTGCAAAACTTTGGATGACAGAATCCTACAGTTTTGACTTGTGAAAAGGGCAACATGGCCTTTATCACACATTTGACTGACACTCAAGAGGTTGTACTTGAGATTTTCCACATGATTAACATCATCAAATTTGATTTCTCCATTGGAGACAAAGCCCTTACCGATGATGTAACCCCTAGCATCATTGCCAAAAGAGACAATCCCTTCTTCCTTGAGAGTAGTCATGAAGAAGAGAGATGTTCCAGTCATGTGCATAGATCCCCCACTGTCTACATACCAGATGCTACTTTGGCATGTTGAAGAACCCTGCAATAATAAACAATCAGTTAGTTTTAGAGACCCAAACCTTTTTGGTTTTGGGCCTGGTCTCATCAATAGATGGTAAACTAACATGTTTATTTGTAACAACAGCCTGAGAAGAAGAAGATGTGTAGAAGAGGAGTCCTTTGGCTTAGACCTCCTTTTCTGTGGTTTCAACATAGGAGAATCTAGTTGGTTAACTCTACCCAACAGATGTTGTACCATCATCACCAGCTGTGTCTGATTTTGTGATAAAGCTTTCAGCTCATCAGACACATTGCTAGTGGAGTTAGATAAGGTCCTATGTTGCACCTTCTTCTTTTGAGCACCCTCAGCTGTCACCTGTTTAACTCCTTCCTTTTTGGATTTCTTTAGGACTTAAGGGTTACAGGATTTGATGTTGCTGATACAAATGTGGTCTCAAACTCAGTTTTCATTTTTACCATTTTCTCATTAATTTCTTCCTTTTGTTTGAGTTTGGAACCTCTTTTGTACCAACAATCATCTGTAAGATGATTGAACAAACCACATACTTCACATGGGTTCTTCTTCATCTTAGGTTGATCATCAACTAAAGATGGTGAAGCAACAGAAGACTTGTTCTTCAATGCTTTGGAAGCATTGGTTGCTTTCTTGATACCTCTTTAGTAGTCTTCAAACTCTTTCTACTGCCAGTTTTCTTTCTTCAGTACTGACAGCAGTTGAAGTTTGAACTTCAGGTGTTAAATCCTGCTCTCCAGTCCTTTCAGGACCTTCAGGATTAACTCCTGAGTTGATCAACTTATTGATCATGTGAATGTCAGCATTTGGACCATCAACATCAGCTGATAGGTTCAAAGAGGGCTTGATGCTGACTGCTACTTCTGATTGTGCTGTATCAGAAGGTAGATCACATGATGTGATGGATTGGTTATCACTCTCACCATCAGATTCTACCTCTGCTCTTGGGGTAAAATCTGTAGGTGGAGCAGTGTGATTGTAGCCAATTCCAAACTTCACATTTGAAGCAGATTGCTTACTAAGAAGCATTTCAAAACCTTGCATGATTGTACCCATCTATCACACTCGACCTGGGTAACTGCAAGGGTTTCTTTGAGATCTTTGTACTTCTCTAGAAGTACATCTTCTCTAGCCTTATCATCAATTATTTGGCAATTCAGTTTATAAACTCATCATTTTTATCTTTGAGCACAAACTCAAACTCAGCTTTGTTTTTGGAAATTATTTGTTCTAGCTCAATGTTCTTATTAATTAAGCTACATTTGCTTCTCTAATGGAAGCAAATGCTGCTATGCATGGTTCAGAACATAATTTGGCTTTTGCCTCAGAGGATACCTGTGATACCTGAGGTGTAGAGGCATTGGAAGATGAAGTATCAGCAGACTCCAAAGCCATAAGAGCTAGATTCCCAAAGGGACTGTCACCACCATGTTGACCAGCACCTGAGAACAGTTGATCATGACCAGACAAGTCATCTGGTAAACTGCTCCAGTCAACAACTCCTGGGGTGAAGAAGCTGTGTTGTTGAGATTGAGGTTGTTGATGAGATAGGAAGGCTGAGGTTCTGGTAATGCATGAGGTTGTGGTGCATAGGAACTTGAACTTGATTTGACTGTGGCATGTAATAACAAGGGTACTGATATGGCATTTGACCCTGAGGAACAAAATATGCCGGAGATTGTTGTTGAGGATGATGACTAGAGGTGACAGGATGTTGCCCTCTGTGTTGTTGACTATTGCCAGGAAAAGTCACAAAGGGTGCAGTAGAGTTAGATCCAGTTGATCTACACTCTCTTGCAAAGTGTCCAAGCCGTTGGCATTTGTGACACCTCAACTTGCTCTTGTCAAAACCAACTTTGGTTTTGCCAGAGAGTCCTGGGAATTTTCTTCCAGTTCTTTTGTAGAACTTCTGAGATCTGATATTTATCAAGGC
Organism: Flaveria trinervia; assembly: GCA_025506515.1. Classification (NCBI taxonomy): domain Eukaryota; kingdom Viridiplantae; phylum Streptophyta; class Magnoliopsida; order Asterales; family Asteraceae; genus Flaveria; species Flaveria trinervia. Next base: position 53,144,646 of record CM046455.1, read on the forward strand.
CATTTGGCTCAAAATATCCATCTCTTCTAAGTCATCATCAGCAATCCCCTTGAGATCATCCATAATGAAACATAGATTGTCATTATTACACCCAGTAAACTGACCATCAACACTTACAAATGCAGAATCAGAAGTGCTTGAAGAGAAATTAATATGCTCATCATACTGGCATTCAGATGAAGCATATTCTGACTCATGACCCACCAAGGCAGTGTTGCCTTGTATAAAGTCTTCAGTGAGCTTTCCAGATGAAGACAGCTTTCTCTTCTGTTCTATCTCTCTCTCAAAAGTGAGCAATTTCCCATGGAGTTGGGTGAGAGATAGTTTGTCCAAACTTGCACTGGAGCGTAGGACAATAGTATATGTGTCCCATCTCTCAGGCAGTGATCTGAGAAATCTGTTATTCATCTGAATATTGGTGTATTCAAGTTTGACCATTTTTAGTTCAGAGATCAAACAAGAAAACCGCTCATATTGTTGAGTCAGTGTCTCACCCTTTCTATGAGAGAATGTCTCATATTGTTGGGCAAGAATTCTCTATTATTTGCCAAGACCTCATCTGTTCCTCCAAATTGTTCTTTCAAAGCAATCCAGAGGTCATGGGCAGTTTCATGATGCATTAGCCCAGAATAGATTTCATTGGGCAATGCCATGGCCAGAATTCCATGGGCTTTTGCATCAATCTCAAGCAACTTCTTATCCTCATCTGAGTATTGCTCCCTCCTCTTCGGAACCATTTGATTGGTTTCCGGGTTATTCACCATAGGCTTGTGTGGACCATGTACCACTGATGTCCAACACCCTGCGCTGTTAACAGACAGGTGATGGAGCATACGTCTTTGCCATATGTTATACTCATTCCTAACCAGCATAGGAGGCTTGGTTGAGGAACCAGTATTGTGAGGATCATTGGAAGGAGTGGTCATTTTCAGTTCAAAAACAGTTTAGTTCAAGTTTTAAAAAGTTTTAGACAAACCACAACAAACTCAATGAGAACCAAGAAAAGATCTCAGGATGAATGAGCAGAAATACAGAAAATTCAATCTCTATAACCGTTTCTTGCAAAAACAAAAGCTAATTCAATCAAACTTGGATCTTGAATAGCAGTTTCAATGATCAATTATTAGATCGATCAATGATTAACTGCTCTGATACCATTTGACAGGATCAGTGATCACAAGTTTGATGTATCAGAATACAAAGCAGCGGAATACAAACTAGAATTAGACAAATTGTAGCAAGCAATCGATACTTGTAAGCATTAAGATCGCATACGGTTATGGGGAGAGAATATGTATTTCTGATTTCTAGGAATGTTTATAGATGTAGAATATTTCTAATCAAATCAATCATTCATTCCATTCAATACTCATTCCTCCCTGATTACAATAGGTTGTCACTCCTTATATAGAGTGCAACAGTCACTGCTGTTATCACGGAAAGTGACAACTGGCAGATCCAATACAAAATAACTAATTCTTAACAAACTACTGAAATGTTCACACTACTGAGAACATATCAGCATGTTAAGTACAAAAATATAAAACTACTGAAACTACAACGACTGAAGAACAAGCTCTTCAGTCGTTTTACAAAACTACTGAAACATAAAAATATAAAACTACTGATATCACAACTACTGAAGAAGTACTCTTCAGCAGTTGTGACAAACTACTGAGGCTTCAGTACTTGATCTTCAGACTTTGACCTTCAGGTGTTTCATCAGCTGATGACTTCAGTATATCATCAGCTGATGTCTTCAGTCTTTGTCTTCAGACTTTGTACATCAGTTGTTGATCTTCAGCACTTGTGAACTCTTCAGCTGTTGTACTTCAGTACTTTGGTCTTTCAGCTTCAGCACTTGTGTTCTTCAGCTGTTGTACTTCAGCACTTTGGTTCTTCAGCTGTTAAGGTCTTCAGCACTTGATCTTCAGCTGTTGGAGTCTTCAGCACTTGTCAAACTACTGATGAGGCTTTCAGCAGTTGTTGTGATACCATGTGGGACTTAGAGGTTTTCTGATCTTGGCTCATTGGTTCTTTTGGTCCAACATTGAATGACAAACCTTTAACTAAGTATAAGTCATGTCTGATAGTAGAAGTATATAACTTAGATTGCCTAAAAATGGTAGTATATAATGATTGAGTAGAAAACATTATCACTATGACTCAGGTTCATAAACCTTTAAGAAAATGATACATTATTGTTCTAGCATATGCCATGAACACTATAAAGAAATAGAAAGTTTGAAGTATTTTAGAACAAGATATGATCACTATGATTAATCGTGATCTACTTGAATTCTGAATGCATCGGGGATATTCATGTAGCATATGATAAAGTTTATAAACACCATTTGGATAAATCCATCATCGTTTGTTTCAAGAACATACTAATATATTCGAAAGACTGAAGGGACCACCAGGAGCATGTTAGAGAAAAAATCTAGAATTACATAAGAAAGGAAAACCTTGAACCAAGTTCTAAGAATATAAATTTTAGATACATAAAGTTTAATTCTTAGGTCATATGTTTAATGAGTAAGACAAACATTAAGACATGTTAAGAACAAGCAATTTAGAGAAAAACCAAACATAATTTTGAATATTTTGGGATTTGAAATTATTATTAGAGATTTATTTAAGTTTTCCTAAACACTAGTGAAAATGAATGGAATTTTTAAGTAACTACAACTATGATATCTACAAAAATATTAAGATAAACCTCTTAGACTACATTGAAACGCATAAGAAAAATCCTTGATGGAAAATCAAATTAAGAAGCAATGAAGATTTGAAGACGAACACTATTAAGATATAGAAGTAATAGTATCTTAAGACTCCACAATCATATGAGTTTCGAGTCTTAGCATATTACAAGATATGATACTAAATGAAGCCCATAAATCGAAATATAGAGCATATACAGGTAGTAATAACATGTAATATGATTTAAGAATTATTATTGATATTCAGGAATCAAAGATTAATCACAAGGCATGCAGTGAAATTTCTTTATCTATTTAAGGATTATGATCATATATTAGAAATTATCTAACTAGATACAACAAGCTTAAATCTTATAATGGAAATGAAAGATAACCAATAGACTATGTTAATTTCCTCATTAAATTATGGATATGACACCATTTAGCTAATGAATGATAGGCTTACCAAATTAGTACACTCTTTACCTATCTATCAAATTATAAGATAGAAATACTAGCGAAACTACATGTCACCAAAAGAATTGCATATCTTGATTATATCTCATAGAGTTTATCATTTCACTTCAAAACTATAATAGGGTTTTCAAAAGAAACTAAGAACTTGAGTAAACTAGAAAACCTTATGTTTGAAAAAAAACATTACCGAGGCACAATACTAGTAGAATTTTCTCGAGTATTAAAACCCTAAGCAATATAATGTAGGAATCTTAGCTCAAAAGATATTTCACTAGTTTTGGTCGACTAGTAAGATTAGAAAAGAGTTGATAAGACTTGGGGATTGGTAGAAGAAATAAAAGCCACATGTTCTCAACTCTTTGGGTATGCTTCGAATTTCGAGGATGAAATTCTTTTAAGGGGAGGAAGAATGTAACATCTCGGGTTTCAGGGTAAGACGTAAAAGTTAACATACAAGAAATATGAACTTAATATTTCATATATTGTCATACGAGTAATTAATGAGTGAAATAACTATTTTAAATTAAAAATTTTTAACGAGTTTTAGTTTCGTAAGAGACCGTTTAAAAATATATAAATATATAATATATTATATTTCAACATGCTCCATTTTTAACAAAACTTAGGTCGACTTGTAAAGAAAAATAAGCTCGTCTCAACGACATATTTGAAATTATATAAAACGTTATATTTAAAAAGTTATAAGAGAAAAACGAAGTAAGCATCTAAATTAGTTATAATAATATAATAATAACAACAACTAGAAGAAAAGGAAGAGCTTACTAGTATCTTTATAAATAGAAACTTTAGGGTTAAATTTATATTATATGTTTTTTTGGGAGCACTCTAGTATAAAGAGAATCCCGAGTACGCAACACCCCACTAGATGTTGTTATTAGCTAATTTTAGAGCTCGTGTAGGAGCGCGAGTAGGGAGACTCTACATCAAATTGTAGTAGATATTTTTAAGCTATGTCTCGTTTAAGTTTATGTCAAGTTAATTAGTATTTATTTTAGATTATCATTATTATTAGGAGTAGTTTTAGTATTATTAGTATTATTATTTTTAGGCATTAGGGTTATTGTTAGGGGTGTGTATTGGGTAGTCTAGCCTTAGTTAGGCATGGTCAGATCACCCAAACTTAAATAAGGTAGTGTAAATCAATATCCAACCATTATAATAACTAGTTAGTTGTACTATTACCTAACCTACGATTAGTTAAACTATATCAGGACCTAGAGATATTACAATATTCTACTAGGAGTGATTATCAACTGTTGGGCAACTATTAAATAGGTGAGTTTCTCTGAATTGTTTTGATAACCGGTAATAATTGAAGAGTTGACTATCAATAGCATATGTGATATGTGGTAATGCTTTATAGAATGCTTGAGGGCTTAATGTATGATTCTGCTTTAGCAAGTGGAGTTTGTATACATAGCCTGGTTATGTGAATTTATACTATACTTATAATGTTTCTATCTATTTACCATGGTAGTATCTGTTTGATGCAATAGTCAATACTAATATGTTTTGAATCTTGAAGAATACTATGTTCATGAACTCACGAGCTATATGCTGAGTCCTAAATGTTTTTATTTTATGGACACACATCCTAGATTTTAGGAGATTGCAGAAGTTGGAGATTATGAAAGGGGGAAGCTCACAGCTGGCCAATCATTACACAAAACATATATTTAACATTATTAAAATATTACAACAGAATTAACTTAAACCGTTATATATATATATATAGAATCGTTTTTGATAAATAATACAACATTGTTAACAATTACAAAACATCATTTGTTCACATTACAATGCAAAAACATTATCGTTATACAAAATGGATGCCATCCAAAATGAGCCAAGTAGTCGCGCGTGACATCCTCAGCAACCATTACCTGCCTCTGAAAACATATAAAAGTTAGCGTTGCTTAGTGACTTCTAGTTTTAAAATGAAATATACTTTACTTTCTTTCAGAACCATTTTATACCATCGTACATGATACAATTCATACGTATACATAGAAAATATCATTATTATCTTCCTTTACTGTTCATTACATTCATTCTTTACTTCTTTATGGAATCAGTGTCATCACTTATACCCCAAACGTATGCACAAAGCGGGTACTGGGCCGAAGATCATAAATAACTTCTATAATGCACATAGCCTGGCACTAGCACCAGGGCAAGTGATAAAGACCCCATCTGTATACTACACCCCAACGTATGCACAAAGTGGGTACTAGGCCGAAGATCATAAATGACTTCCATAACACACATAGCCTGGCACTAGTACCGGGGTGAGTATCCACTATCATCCATGTACTATAAAACTGGCTAGTCACAAAGACTAGACCCTTGTGTGCATTCTTATGGGTTAGCTAAACCACACATAGTTGAGCTAGCGACATTTTAGAGTCGTGCACCTTTGTGCATTTGCTTGCAAGACTTTCTTTACTTTCACTTTCATTAATGCATGCATCCTATCATACGTTCCTCTTTTCATTATCTTCCGTTTTACGTTACTTTATACTTTCCATTTACATTCACAACTTTATCACGTAAAGACATGTAAAATAACATACATAATAAGGAACATAAACATAACCATAACCATAACATCACCATACACATCACATCATCATGCATGCCACATCACATAATCATCATCATACATGACCTCATAAGGTCAACTTTCATCACCCCCGGAACTTCCCAAGTCAAAGCCTACACTTTACATTTTTTCCAAAATCTTAGAAAATATTCAAAGTCACACTTCACATTTTTTCCAAAATCTCAGAAAATATTCAAAGTCTTAGGCGCATGGGCACTATTAGGGCGCATGGCCTTTCAGGCGCATGGGAACACTTAGGTGCATGAGGAACTTTGAGGCGCATGGGCACTATTGGGGTGCATTGCCAACGCTTAGTCATTCTGGGCAACATTCTAGGCGCATGGACACTATGCAAGCGCATGAGTGCCTAGGCGCATGGGCTTTCTGGGCGCATGGACACTTAGTCAAATTCAGCCTATTTCTAGGTTCATGGATACTATTTAAGCGCATGGGGCTTTGGGCGCATGGGAACACTTAGGCAGTTGTGATCCGTTGGGCGAATGGGCCATTTTGAGGCGATTGGGAAACCAACCTATACTATAATCATTCCAAATCTATCCCAATCATCTTACCAACATGTTCTAAGCTTAAATCTTACATTTTAAGCAATAGAACAAGAACATAGCACACTCATACATCATACATCACCTTAAATCAAAACCCCACTCGAATACACACACATAAAACATACGGGTACACACCCACATTTTATAAAAATGTTTAAACATGCATTTCAAGCCCTAAAATTAGTTGAAACAAGTAAAAAGGGGGTTCTTGAAGTCACATTTGACAACCTCCGAGTACGGCTACTTCAAACCCGTTTGCAAATGAGTTCAAACGCCTAGAAACCCACCAAAACACACAATCGAACACATATAAACACACAACAGAGGCATAAGCCGGTTAAGAACATCTAAAAACCAAGAATTCTTACCTGAATTCGAACTTCTTCTTCTTTTTTCTTCAAAACCATAAATTCTGCACTTTCTCTCTCTAAAATCTGAATGAAGTGTGTGTATAGACAACATGGGCGGCCATGCCCACCTTTTACACCAACTTTTGAAACTTTTGTCCTTTTTGAAACTTTTAACCCCTCAACTTGGGTTAAATTTCATTTCTGTCTTTTTCTTCACTTTATATTCTTTCTTTTACAAAAATTCGGGTGGTACAAGTCCACCCCCTCTATATAGGTTTCGTCCCTAAAACCTGTTGTTCCTCAACAGATGAGGGTAATGCTGCCTCATCTCTTTTCAGTCTCCCACGTCGACTCGTATCCCTTCATGTTGTTCCACTGTACACACACAAGAGGAACTACTTTATTCCTTAACCTCTTCTCCATACGATCATTGATCGCCATTGGTTGCTCCACATAATTGAGCCGTTCATCTACCTCGATATCTTCCAGTGGTACAACCATATCCATGTCAGCTAAGCACTTTCTTAAATGAGATACATGGAATGTCTGGTGCATTCCAGTTAACTCATCTGATAACTCCAATCTATAGGCCACCTTTCCTACTCGCGCAATGATTCGAAAAGGCCCTATTGGTAGGATCTGGTATTTGAACGAAACACCAACTAATTAACGTGTTAAACCAAACCAAATAATGCGGAATCCTATTTGAATGGTGATCCAATCACTGAGAACGTACGTAGATACAATAATGTATTGAACCTAACGTCAAGAATCGATTAGGAATCGATCTACAACGTTCTATGAACTTGGAGTACGAACTTAGAGGCTTCTAGACGGCTAGGGTACGTTTGGAGTCGAAGTGGATTGAATTCTCTTGTTTTTCCATGAATTTTGTAGTATTTATAGGTTACGGTTGCTCATTCGGGCAAATGACCCATTGGTATGGTTCATTCGTGCGATTGAGCCATGTGGTTGATCCATTCGCACAACTGAGTGTTCAGTCGTGCGACTGAGTCAGTCGCATGAAGTTGTTCAGGCGTATTGACTATTTAGGCGCATGGACACTCAGTCGCATGGCCATTCGGACGCATGACCACTGTTGGGGTGCATGGTCCAGTCGGACGCATGAGAATTTCACTTAACCAAGTTTGAATGTATTCATTATTATAACATTATGTATTTCAATTCAAACAATCACAAAACTATATAATCAAGTCAATATGCGTTAAACAACTCATTAATGAAATATTAAACAAGACAATCACAAACAAATATTCTCATTTCATTAAGTGCCCAATATTACATAGTGCAAGATATTCACGACATATTACATTGAGATCAGAATCTAGGTACTATAGTATCACAAACTCCCCCTTGGACCTAGATCTATCTATTGTCTAATATCTTTCATATTTCTCAAACTTCCTGTACATAGCTTCTTTGGTGACTCCAGTATTTCTTGAAGGCAAAACAGAGTCGTATCATTCTGGAACTGCAAAGCTTGTACATATCTTGTGAGTCGTAGAACAGTGGCCACTTGTATAATGTATAAACATCATTTGCTGACAAGTTGGTGAGCCATATTGGGTCAAACACCCTAATGGTTTCCATTGTACCATTCCTGTTCAAGACTATCATGACCTCTCCAGTTCTCCAATCGTAGTACCACCATTTGAAGTGTGGAGTGAAGTCCTGTGGCATCTCACGTAGTGGGATCTTTGACATTGTACATGGTGGACTCCACTTCAACACTATTTTGGTTTTCCAGTTATGGCGTCAATCTCAGATCGTCTAATGTACCTCGTTGGTTGTTGAGGTTTGAAGTTGATCCATCTGGTGTGGTACTCTCTCTTTAGAGCTGCTTCAAATCAGCCTGGCATCTTACGAGGGTCAGCATATAGCAATTTTAAATTTGCTAACTGGTTAAGCTGAAAACCTGGAAGAGTCTTCAGGTTGTGTGGAAACCTGAAGTACTCAATTCCCTTCTCACATTTAACTGCGTATACGTTGAGGTCCTCAAAATGTGCCCACGCTATGATTCTGCCTGCCACCTTTTGATGTTTCTTGACCTTATACAGTTTGGTGTAGGTAGTTGACATTGAAGCGTTGCGTTGAGCTCTTATCTCCTCAAAACATGCTGCCCATTCTGCCTTTTTGATGTTCACTTCAGCATCTGTGGCTTGGGCCTTATCTTTATCCTTTCTGGACTCTTGCTCCATCCTGTCCAGAGTCTCAAAAGTGTCACTGACAAGAGTGTCTCCCAGATTGGGAATGATAGTTCCCTCATTGTCAGTGTACTCTGGATAGTGTTGAGTAGTGACATCTTCTATCTCAATCTTATTGACATCCTGAAGCTCATCGTCACTCTCTACATGCACAGTCGGAGCATCTTTCACAATCTCTTCAGCATTCAGCTTGAACATTTTGGCTAGTTGCTCGTCAGTGAGATTGTGAATGATTTCTCCTTCTTTAGGAGTATACATTACTAATCTCCTGAAAATACCCTGCAGATCAATCAATGTGAGTTGAGTCTTGACCTGTTGAGGAGTAATATCATAGTCCTCTCTTTGAAAGTTTGGATCTTCTTGATTTAGACATTCAACACAGCAGTCATTATTAATAATCAGACAAAACCATTTACATTAATATAAACATTCATTACATTAATTTGATACATGATCCAATACATATGATTTTAAATAACAGAAAAAACATCTAACAATTACTCTTGTCCTGGATCATCGGCTCTTCTTCTAACGGGGCTGATGTTAAGGCACCTTGATCTTGTGCTCTTTTAGTCCTCCTCTCACTGGCAGATGTGGCACCCGCAGCAGATGAGTCGTCATCGTCATTATCATCACCAACATCATCTCCAGCATCACCGCAGATCAGTATCATCATCACCATTGTCATCCTCATCCTCACTCTCATCATCACTATCATCCCCATCCCCTTCCTTAATCTTAAAGGGCTCTTCTTTGGATCCCTTTAGACGTAGCATGATGGTCTTGTTAGAGGTCTCCAACTCCTCAATCCTTTTTGTTGATAGGACATGCTGCTCTCGGAGTTGGGACATCTCTACACGTTGAGCATCCATCTGCTGTGCCTGCTGAGATATCTGTAGAGCTTGGGCAGCAGTAAGGTCTACTAGCTATCACAAGCTGAGCAATCTTCTCTTTGTTTGTAGCCAACAGCCTCAGCACCATACGGTTTAGTGCTAAGAGCTGTTCCTCTACCCTACTAGGAGGTAGAGGTGATCCTGATGTGTAGAGGGGTATGATGGTGGTACAGCATAGTGGCTAGTGGTGGTGGTGGTGGCTGTAGTGTAGATTGGGGGTGGAATTACTGGTTGAGGTGTGGCTGTAGTAGTGGAGGGTGGAGGTGTGGTGGTGATAGTGGGTGGTATGGTAGACGTAGTAGCTCTAGCGGTGGTAGTGGGTGGACTAATAGTGGTAGAAGTGGTGGTGGTAGTGATGAAGCTGAGTCATCTATTCTTCTTCTTCATGCCGTGGGGCTGAGCCATCCTCTTCTTCCTCGATCTTGTCAAGGAGGATTATGCCCCTAGAACACGGCTTGGCTGATCGGAGCATATGTTAGATCAGTGTCAGCCTCTCCTGACCCATCGGGCGTTCACCACCGCCTGGAGCCCTCGTTCTGTGGCAACGACTTTACTCCCCACAGTCTGAGTCAAAGGCTCCTTATCTGACTCATCCTCCTCACCAGGTATGAAATTCGGGTGGAATCCACAGTCTCAGCTCCATCTCCAGTGGGGGCAGATGCTGTAGATGCTATATCGCAGTGGGACCCCTTGGTTTGGAGTAGGCCCTGCATCTCCAGCATCCTCGCTATCATCATCATCATCATTAGAGTCATCCTCCGAAGCTATAGCTGCTCTACCTCTGAGTCACTGTCAACGTGAGACCATTTACGCCTAGTCGGTGCCACGTACTCCTCCTGAGCCAGTTGCCCGAACAATCTCCTCACAGGGGCTTAACCTGCTTCCCCCTGTAACCTTCATACGACCCAAAGTAGTGTCTTCCATCACCTCGAGAATCACAGCATCCTCCTTCTCGTTTGGTAAGGAAGGGAGCTTCTTGTCAATAATCATCTGCATGAATCAAGGGTACATGCAGAAGACCTCCTTCCCTTTCCCCTCAATGTTCTCCACCAAGTAGGTGAAGATCATCCTGGAGATGCTAAACAGATGGTTCAACACCCCGCTGCATACGCGTTCTGGATGTGATCTGAGAGCTCATCAAATCCTCCCTTCTGAGACGCTATGCACTTCAGCAGCACATGTGGGCGCGGTACTTGAACTGAGGACATAGGTTGCTCTTGTTGCACACCCTGCATTCATATCCGCAGAGTACTTAGCTCGCAGGAAAATCCTCGGACAGTAAGGGGGTGTAGTCTAGTAGGACAGTCAGCATCGTCCCCAAAACTATAGCATCGTCCTGAGATCATCCTCAGTGATCTCAATGTCCTCTCCAAAAATAGAACTCCTGATGCGATGATGCTCTGAGGATCTATCGACAACAGCGCCTTCCCAAAAGGCCTGCTGAATAGAGCGATATGGAGTACATGGAGTAGATATGGCATGAGAGATCCTCGATCTTCTCAGGAACGAGATAATGCCAGAAAAGTCTGAAGCGTTTCTGGATGTCAGATCCAGATGAGCACAAATATTGTGCTTAGTGCTCATAGTCCACCGACTCGCCATCTGTTACACAATGAATATAAACATTAGTATCCATTGATGAATAATATCTTGAATCACTTGGACTTGAATTTTTTCTGTTCTGTCATGTGAATGAGACTGTGCGACTGAGATCTAGTCATGCGAATGAAGTGCGACTAGATCTAGTTGTGCGAATTAACTCTTACGTACGACTTGTCATGCGACTGAGTCAAAACATATGTAAACTCATTCGTGTATATCAGTCGTGCGACTAAAATCATATGCATGGTCCAGTCGTGCGGTTTAGCTATTCGCACTACTCAGTCACGCCACTGAAGTTCATCTACCTGTCCATTCGCATGACAGACTGCTGTTCAATTCAAGTTCAAGTTTTGATCAATTCTTATGATTAGACGTTGTGTTTCGGTTCATTGGACTCACATTCATATACTTAACACCTAATAACATTAATTTGAGTTGTTGGCTTAGATTAATTAGGTTATTTAGTCAAACAAGTCTCGGTTCTTGGTTTGGGCCGAAATTGTCGATTTTGGAGTCAATTTGAATGAAATCTGATTGTATTGAGCCGCATTATACCTGTAAAGTCAGTGGAAAATGTCAGTACACAATAATAAGTGATATTGTAGGCTCAAACGAAATTTTGGCAGGTAACGACGTGTCGTGCGACTTAGGGCGATTCTCGGAGTGATGAGTGACTGCGACCGAATGCCCCTCTATTTATACTAGGGTTCCCTTTAGTCATGCGACTGAGGATCAGTCGTGCGACTGGCACAGTCTGTCACCTTCAGTCGTGCGAATAGGGGTCAGTCGTGCGACTATGTCATTTGGTCACCTTCATTCAGGCGTTCGCCCATTTTAGGTGTCCAATCGTGTGATTTTAGTCGTACAGATGGTCCAATCACACATATGGCCCATACGTGTGGGTTACCCATGCAATGAGCACATTGGTATCCTTCAATCGTAGACTGGTCCCATGCTCATGGTCCATCGTGCGAATGAATCATATTCATGGTTTTTAACTTTGTGCCCATTTTACATTTTACACCCTTTTAACTTTGAATAAATGTTATGTGCATTTGATCATCTCAGACATGATGATTTTATCTTGAAAACCTCTGATCACCTTAGACGTGATCCTTTAAAAACATTTAGTCACCTCAGATGTGACCTATTATTATAAGGTCCCTTATCAACTTCCATGAAGAGTCCGATACTAACTACTGAATTTGACAAACTTTTTTACCGAGATAAAAGAATTAAAACTTAAAACTTAAACTAAGACATGTTTTTGTGTTTTTGTGAGGGTTGACTCCTAAGATGTAGTTCTAAGGAGAATTTTTCTGAGAGAGCAGCTTCAATCATTTAAACCATATATAGACCAATCAATTTGGAATCATACAGGATACTCAAATCATTCAGGACACGATTAAAAAAAACTTTGATGCTCTATTCTTGTTTTTCATCTGGAGTCATTTAGCAATTTGGGAAATCATACTAGTACTCTTAGGTCCCCACACTGATTTGAACTTTCCAGAATTGTAGCCATAATGATTGTCAGTATACTGATCCTCTTAAATCCATACACAGACTTTCAACACAAATTGGTGATAGTTTAATCTTTGTTTATTTCAACAAGCATTTATGGATCCCACACTTATATGGTAATCAACATTCCTCAGATTTTGACGTTTCTTAGGGTAGTATTTCAAGAAGAAACTATTCATAGAACTTCCAAAGAGAAGCCAAGCCTCAGGTCAATGCCACCGGCACAGTAGAGAGGCGGCAACAACGATGAATTCTAGATATATAGGTTATGCTTATCTCAGGTCAGTGCCACCGCATAGCAGAGAGGCACATAACCTTATCTTCTTGTTTGAGCAATATCAATCTTTTTGCATAGATCTCACCACAACATAAGTTATTAGTTTGATTGTATTTGCATTTTTATGTGCTTTTGCTCATGCTTTGGTCTTACGCCACACATTCGTGGTGTTTATTTTGCTCGTCACCCCTTATTGAATCTTGTTGATTGTGTAAACCAGGGATAAGGTGTTACCCATAGCTAGTCAAAATTTTTAGTTTAATCTTGAGATCACCAAAAAGTCTAGTTATCTATTGTGTTGAATCTACCACCATATCATGTGTGGTCTAGCAACCTCTAGGTCTACTTTCTTTGTGTTACCTTAGTAGTAGCTAGCTTATCTATCATATTTCCTTTTATATTGCTCAGAACTACTCAACTTATACTTGACTTTGCATCCTTTCCATTTTGATTTTTAAAGTCCCAAATGGTTTGTTCCTGTGTACTATCATATTCCAAAGATGATCGTATCACACATACAATCTTATTTTTATCAGCTTGCCTATCCTTCTCCCTTGTTGTTTTTGTTGAATATTGCCTAAACCTATTCTCCCCCTAAATTGTAACCGTCACGGATTAGCTTTTAGGATTTCGTAGGCAAGGAAATTACCTAATAGTATTAAACAACTTAAAATTAAGCCATAAAATAAAATAAAATAAAACTAAAAATTGAAAAAATAAAAGGAACTAGACACGACGCATCGGACTATACTGGTCATCTTCAGGAATTACCTCACTTTTCTTTTTAACTCCGTTGAACTCTAACCATATAAAAACCGTGGTTTGTCAATGCCTTTGTATAGAGGCAGCACGGTTGAAATCCGTATTTAATTTTACTTCAGATCGATTAGTTTCTTTTCAAGCATCACGTATAAACTGTATTTAATTCCTGATGTGTTGTCTTAGGATGTTGGACCTAAGTTTTTAGTGACTGCACTAGCAGCAGAGTTATCAACACGATAGGATAGAAGAGAATTCAAACCGTAATCCCGCATTGCTATTGGAATCCATATGATTTGAGAATAGCAGCTTGCAGCAGCAACGTATTTGGATTCCAGGTTGACATACAACCGAGGTCTGCTTTCTTACCTACCAGTTACTAATCTTCTACAAGAACTGACGCCCTGCTAATGTAGAACTTGTAGTGGTGCATTTGGTAGCCCCAGTAATCCGAGTCACTATACTCCTGTACTGTTCAAAGTTGACAGGATCAGTGATCACAAGTTTGATGTATCAGAATATAAAGCAGCGGAATACACACGAATTAGACAAATTGTAGCAAGCAACGATACTTGTAAGCATTAAGATCGCATACGTTATAGGGAGAGAATATGAATTTCTGATTTCTAGGAATGTTTATAGATGTAGAATATTTCTAATCGAATCAATCATCATTCCATTCAATTGCTCATATCGCTCACATTACAATAGGTTGTCACTCCTTATATAGAGTGCAACAGTCACTGCTGTTATCACGGAAAGTGACAACTGGCAGATCCAATACAGAAATAACTAATTCTTAACAAACTACTGAAATGTTCACAACTACTGAGAACATATCAGCAAGTTAAGTACAAAATATAAAACTACTGAAACTACAACGACTGAAGAACAAGCTCTTCAGTCGTTTTACAAAACTACTGAAACATAGAAAATAAAACTACTGATATCACAACTACTGAAGAAGTACTCTTCAGCAGTTGTGACAAACTACTGAGGCTTCAGTACTTGATCTTCAGACTTTGACCTTCAGGCGTTTCATCAGCTGATGACTTCAGTAGATATCATCAGCTGATGTCTTCAGTCTTTGTCTTCAGACTTTGTACATCAGTTGTTGATCTTCAGCACTTGTGAACTCTTCAGCTGTTGTACTTCAGTACTTTGGTCTTTCAGCTTCAGCACTTGTGTTCTCAGCTGTTGTACTTCAGCACTTTGGTTCTTCAGCTGTTAAGGTCTTCAGCACTTGATCTTCAGCTGTTGAAGTCTTCAGCACTTGTCAAACTACTGATGAGGCTTTCAGCAGTTGTTGTGATACCGTGTGGGACTTAGAGGTTTTCTGATCTTGGCTCATTGGTTCTTTTGGTCCAACAAACTCCCCCTGAACCAATGCAGCCAAAACCTCTAACTTATTTATACTCCCACTTATTGATGGCAAAATGTTGGTCTTTTTCCTTCTTGATCAGTAGAGAAGATGACCCATGTACGCTCCGGCCTGGGAAGAAATCTCAAATATTTGTTTGGCAGAGTATGAATGGGAACTCTGTTTTGGGGAACTGGACACAGAGTTGTTATCCCATTCATGAGATTTACTTCCCCATAATGAGTCTGTATGACTCACGAACATAGGCCTCAAGGAGAACAATTTGTTCCTCTTGAGAGAGTTCTTCAGCTCCTCCTTCGAAGAAGAACTCTGGACCATAGTACTCTGATAAGTACTTCTGGTCCTGCCATTTTTCAGCTCCACCGTAGTTACCTCCCTGTATACAAATTCATCAGGATGGTTGCCTTCAAGGAGTAACTGGAGCTCATTCTTTTGGATGTCTTCAAGCTTTTTGTATAACAACCCCTTCTTAATCATCTTGTTTTCTAGTAAGGCTTGAGGTGTCTTCTTTGCTTGGTGAGCTTTCTTGAATTCATCAATGATTTCCCAAGGTGAGACTACAACGGCCAACATGATGGTAGATTCTATTGTTTTTCGTACTTGGCCGTTGTATCTGTGTGGGATAGTTCTTTTATGGATTCTAGAACTCACCCTGGGGTCTGGCCATACTCTCACTCTCTCCTTCTGATACTGAAAGGTGTGTCTGAGAGTGTACAGCCTTTGAGCATGCCCTTTCATGGCTTGAATAGATGATGACTGAGGAAATTCCTTGTCAACCATCTTCAACAGTTGCTCATCGTGCTGTTTCTGCTGTTCTTCTTCTTCTTCTATCTTGACTCTGACCATTTCCCTTTGAGAGTCAGGTGTGATCATGGATTGACTCTGGGTTTTTGGTAGCTTCAGAACAGCAGAGAGTGGCAGACTATCATCTTCATCCTCTCTTCTTCTTCTTCTTCCATCCTCAGCACCCTTCTCCTTCTACGGGGTACATCACTGGATGATGGTTGGTTGGTGAAGGGATTGGTTTTGAAGAAGAGGATGTTTGGATTTTGGCTTAGAGGTTGGTTGGGAGATTTGAGGGATAGGATCTGTTTGAGTGGGTGGAAGGGAAGGTTGATCTAGCATCCTTGTAGTTAATTTTGCTTTTGTAAGTTTAGCCATCTCTAACCTTTTGCCAGCCCCAGCCTCATCAAGGGCTTCCACAATGATCCCTTTGTTGAATTGCTCAGACAGACAGATTCTGGTGGCTATAGCCAGAATGCTGTCCCTGGACCATGCGCGGATCTCCATTAATGATCTTCCCAAGTATTTTGCAATAAAGCGGATCATTATTTCCAACCTCTCTTTCTCAAGAGCATCATACCCTGCCCATCGGGTTTGTATCTCTTGTACCTCTAACCTTCTGATCTCACTATCCAGTGTGGCTGTGTCAAACCCCTGCCTGAATAGTTGTTCAATTATTTTATCCATGGAGCGGCTGTGTGTGGTGTCAGCTTCTTTGACCAGCTCCTCCAAGGATTTTTCTTCAGCAGTATGATCATCAGCACTTCTCTTTCGCTTGTACGTGAGCAGAGGTTGCTTTTCTTGTTCCTCCTCTTCCTCAGATCTCTTCCTCTTTCTATCTTTCACTGCAGTACTCTCCCCCTTTTTGGTTGCATTGGAGGAAGGGGTTGGTACCGCAGAAAGAGTCTTGTGGACAGCAGCATCAACCAGGGCTGTAATGTTGAGGAAAGCCTCTCATCAAGGGCTTTGATCACTATATCAGTGATTATGGGGTGATGAGAGGGAGGAATTTTGGAGTATAGCACCTATTTGCTCAGGAGGGTTCTGTTCCTGAGAAGTAGGGCCTGAAGCAGAGGCAGTGGTTGATTTTGGGGTGGCTCTGTGTTTGGGAAACCTTCAAGGGAAGGTGCCATCTGTGGGTGTATGATGGTGGCAGATGGACTTGCATCCTGAGACATCTTGGCCAGCAGCTCTTTGAGTCTGCTAACCTCATCCTCTAGAATGGTGTTTTGAGCAACTACATCATAGAAGAAGCTCAGGTCATCATCAGTTGATACTGAATCACCTGACCTCCTGCTTAGAGCAGGATTTACATGCACTGGGTGTAGACCAGTTGGTGCATGTGCCCCTTGTGCTTGGTACTGGGGACTTCCAGCCTCAGGACAATGTCCATCATCAGCTGTTGCCTCTAGGGAGGTCTTAGCAATGTTACCAGCCTCACTCTGGTCATGTGCTGAGTCAGAGGAGTGGCAGCCTCACTAGATATTCTAAGCTCCTTCTCTACACCAGGAGATAGAATTGGGAAACCCCTGTGCTGTGGGTTCTCAGGTGCACTGTGTTCCTCCCCCTCAATTGTAGAGGTATTCCCAGTAATAAGTGGTTTCTGGGGAGGGGGTGAGGAGTGCAATTGAGTCAGCACTTGAGCAACTATTAAAGTTGGGCTGTGAGGGGCGGTTGTTTGGGGTACGGGGTAGAAGCAGTGTGCACCTGGGGTGGATGGTGCTCTTCAATGGCAATCTCCTCAAGTGAGGAAGATCCCAGATAAGTAGGTGCCCCTTGGGTTGCTGCAGGCTCCTGTTGAGAGGAAGCCTGAGCGGCTGTGGCTGGAGGAGTCATGGTATCCACTAGGGGTTTTGGACTAGTGGATATATCCTGCGTTTGTGTGCAGGAGCATCCTCAGGGGACTCAATTCCCTGAGTAGCCATTTTGGGTTTCTTTTTGGTGGGTTTGGTGGGGACATTGGATTTGGAGGTGGTGGCTGTGGGTTCCAGCTGCGTGGGTTTTCGCAGCTTGGCAGCCAGTTTGAGTGTCCGGTCGAGTTGTGCCGGGAGTATACTTCTGGCAAAACAGCCGTAGCAGGGACTCCCAAGCCAACAAGTCCCTCAGCATTAAGCTGGTCTATAATAATGGCCATTATGAACCGTGGATAGAGTATCCAACGGTTGGCAGTTAGTTTTTGAGCCATATCTTTGAGCTCTGAAAATATTAATTCTGAAAAGTTCAGTGGTTGTTGCTCAAGGATAGAATACATTACCTGCTGCCATTTGGTGGACATTTGATCCCAAGACGATGTCTTAGGGGCCAAACATACATTGACCATGTGAAAAATCAGGCGCTCAGCGTCATTAAAGTGTTTCTTCATGATGGTGGTGGCACTGAGATCACCTTGATATCCATGCTGAGCAAATGATAGATCTATGGTGCCCTTCGGATATCCAGCAGGAGGTAGCATCACTCAGTTGAAGAATTTTACGGATTGTTGCAGGAGTAATCACTACTTCTTTGTTGTTGACGACTGACCGGAGGGATCGTGTGTGTGCTCTCCTCAGTAGTAACAGTAACGTTCATCCAAAATTGGTTCAAGGATTCGGCATGTAAAACGGGTTCAGAAGGAATGCCTTGTTGTATTGGGACTGAACCATAAGATCGATAGCAGTATCGAACTTAGTCCAGATCGGCGATTTTGTGAGGTAGGCAACACAGTTGTGTCGCGGTTTAATTTGCATAGACGCCATGGAAATTTTGGAGAGGAACGTTAGGTTTGAAGAAGATAAGCATGGAGAGCTCAGGTTAAGGGTATTTATAGGGTACGGGTGAGGAAACGACTGAAGGATGTGGTGTTAGTCATCAGTAGTTTTAAACGACCGTTGACATGGTATTCCTTTCAGACGTTGAAACAGCTGAAGTCGCGGTGTTAGGCATCAGTAGTTTAGAAAACTACTGAAGACCGTGGTTTTGACTTCAGGTGATTGAAACAACTGAGGACATGGTGTTTGTCATCAGTAGTTATGAAACTACTGAAGACAGTGGTTTTGTCATCAGCTGTTGTAAACAACTGAAGACTTGGTATTGGTCATCAGTAGTTATAAAACTGCTGAAGACGTGGTTTTGCTTCAGTTGTTTAAAATGAAACAGCAGTGGTACAAACGACTGGAGAGAAGTTCTCTTCAGCTGTTTTCGTCAATTCTTAGCTTTTCAGCTGTTTCAAACTGTCCTCAACACATTCATCAGTCTTTATGGCTGATTTCAGTTGTTTCATAGGACATCAGTACTTATCTGTTTTTACTGATTGCAGTAGTTATGACTGCATCAGTAGTTGTAACTACTTCAGTAGTTTAGAGCAGATGAAGTACTTCAGTACTTGTGAGAACTTTTAGCCTTCAGTAGTTATAAAAACTACTGAGGTAAAAGAGCTCATCAGTACTTATATGTGACAGGCACTCATGATCATCAATATGAATTACTGAGATCATCAGTAGTTGTCACCTATTCTAGCTGCAGCATACCAAGCCTTAACACCAGTTTTGGAAAGTTGAACTATCCAAAGGCTTAGTAAAAATGTCTGCAAGCTCATCAGCACTGGGCACAAACTTAGGATCAATCAGACCTTTTTCAAAACAATCTCTTATAAAATGATGTCTGATCTCTATATGTTTGGTCCTAGAGTGCTGGACTGGATTTTTGACAATGCAAAGAGCTGAAGCACTATCCATTAACAATGGAGTCTTAGTCTCTGTAATGCCATAATCCAAAAGTTGGTTTTGAAGCCAGAGTACCTGAGATGTACAGCTTGCAGCAGCAATGTACTCTGCTTC
Source organism: Flaveria trinervia (assembly GCA_025506515.1). Lineage (NCBI taxonomy): Eukaryota > Viridiplantae > Streptophyta > Magnoliopsida > Asterales > Asteraceae > Flaveria > Flaveria trinervia. The sequence goes on from CM046455.1 coordinate 53,164,626, forward strand.
CGCAGTGGATGTAGCAACTGAGGTCTGTTTCTTGCTCTGCCAAGAAATCAAGCAGTTGCCTAGGAATTGACATCCACCAGAAGTTGATTTCCTGGTCAACTTACACCCTGCATAGTCACTGTCAGAAAAAGCAACTAATTTACCAGAATGTCTGGTAGAATACCATAAACCTAGAGATGGAGTGCCTTGCAGATATCTAAAGATCCTCTTGACTGCAATCAGATGAGACTCTTTAGGTGCAGCCTGAAATCTAGCACAAACACATGTAGCAAACATAATATCTGGTCTAGAAGCTGTTAAATACATCAAGGACCCAATCATACATCTGTAAAGTGTTTCATCAACCACTTTACCTTTCTGATCTGAGTCCAGTTGTGTGGTGCTGCTCATGGGAGTAGAACAGGGCTTACAGTTTTGTAAATCAAACTTTTGCAAAAGATCTTTTGTATATTTGATTGATGATAAAAATTCCATCAGCCTTTTGTTTGATTTGCAACCCCAGAAAGAACTGTAATTCTCCCATGGCACTCATTTCAAACTTCTGTTGCATCAACTTTGTAAAGGCATCACACAACTTTGGATCAGAGGATGCAAAAATGATATCATCTACATAAATTTGAACAAGTAGATTATGCTGCCCAGCTTTCTTAATAATAAAGTCTTGTCTATGGAGCCTCTAGTGAAATTGTTTTCCAGAAGAAAGTTTGATAATGTCTCATACCAGGCTCTGGGAGCTTGTTTTAACCCATAAAGAGCTTTATCAAGCTTATACACCCAATTAGGATGTTTGTTGTCCTCAAAGCCTGGAGGTTGACATACATAAACCTCTTCTTTAACTTTTCCATACAAAAATGCACTTTTGACATCCATTTGAAAGACTTTAAGTTTTTGATAAGCAGCATAAGCTAAAAACAATCGAATTGCTTCCAGTCTGGCTACAGGGGCAAAGGTTTCATCATAATCAATACCTTCTTCTTGTGCAAACCCCTGAACAACCAGTCTGGCCTTGTTCTTAACAATAAGCCCATTTTCATCAGTTTTGTTCCTAAACACCCATTTAGTGCCTATTGCACACTTACCTGGAGGTAGAGGAACCAGTTCCCACACTTGCTGTTTCTTGAACTGAAGAAGCTCAAGCTGCATGGCATCAACCCATCCATTGTCCTTTAAAGCAATGTGATAATTCTTTGGCTCTTGCTGACTGATGAAGAGAGCATAGAAGCAGAAATTTGACAATTGACTTCTTGTTGATACTCCAGCAGTGATATCACCAATGATTTGAGACATGGGGTGATTCTTCAGATCTTGATACACAATGAGATCTGTGCAAGTGTTTGTAGCCGGTTCAGCAGCAACAGATGGTGATGGTGAATCATTTCCTTGAAACCAATCAGTGGATGGTAATTCAAAGGAAGTTGAATTCGAAGAAATCTCATCAGCATTTGTTGTGGATGGTGCTACTGGCGCTACAGGAACATCAGGTCTAGTTGAATCAGGCAGCTGATCACTAAACCTGAAGAGGTGAGTACTGCAATCATCATCATCATCAGCAGTACCACCAGGTGGTGAACTGTTGACAGAGCAACAGCAGGAGTTTGATAAGGAACATATTGCAGTATGTCCAGATCAAATAACTCCACAGGACTTTGTGGAATCTTGTCCTTTGGAGATTCATTAAACTTAACATGTAGAGTTTCTTCAACCATCTTTGTTCTGCAGTTGAAGACTCTGTATGCCTTGCAAGTAGATGAATAACCAACAAAGTATCCTGCATCCACCTTAGGATCAAATTTGTGGAGTTGATCCTTTGTGTTGAGAATAAAACAGGGACACCCAAATGCTTTGAAAAATGAAATCAGTGGAGCCAAATGATGGAGAACTTCATATGGAGTCTTCATCAACCTCTGATTTACTAAAACTCTATTTTGCACATAACAAGCTGTGTTGACAGCTTCGGCCCAAAAGGTCAATGGCAAACCTGAGTCAGCCAGCATGGACCTTGCAGCTTCAATGAGGGTCCTGTTCTTTCTCTCCACTACTCCATTTTGTTCCGGAGTCCTTGGAATGCTGAACTGCCTTTTGATTCCCTTTGAGAGATAGAAGTCATCAAGTGTATGATTTCTGAACTCAGTTCCATTATCACTCCTAATACACTTGACTGGAAGGGAATACTGCTTCTCAATGTACAGCACAAAGTGGATAATCTTCTGAGCAGCCTCATCCTTTGAATGTAGAAAGAAAGTCCATACAAATCTGGAGTAATCATCCACAATTACCAGACAGTATTTCTTCTTTGCCATGCTCATTACTCTCACAGGACCAAATAGATCCATATGCAGTAATTGCAAGCAGGCAGTGGACTTGGACACTTCAATAGGAGGAAATGAGACCTTGTGCTGTTTTCCTTTTAAACAAGCAGTGCATGTTTCATCACAGTGGAACTCCTTTATTGGTAAGCCTCTGACTAAACTATTGTGGCTAAGCTGATTCATGTTTTTGAGATTACATGACCAAGCCTCCTGTGCCATAGTTTAGATTCTTGAAAAGAGGCTTTGGAAAATAGGCAAGGATTGCCTTTGAGATCTATCTTCTTAGAGAGATCTAAGGCATACACTCTTCCTGTCCTGTTGGCTTTCAGGAGAGTGTGATCATCCAACACCTTGTCAATCAAGGCAAAACTTTGGATGACAGAATCCTACAGTTTTGACTTGTGAAAAGGGCAACATGGCCTTTATCACACATTTGACTGACACTCAAGAGGTTGTACTTGAGATTTTCCACATGATTAACATCATCAAATTTGATTTCTCCATTGGAGACAAAGCCCTTACCGATGATGTAACCCCTAGCATCATTGCCAAAAGAGACAAATCCCTTCTTTCCTTGAGAGTAGTCATGAAGAAGAGAGATGTTCCCAGTCATGTGCATAGATCCCCCACTGTCTACATACCAGATGCTATTTTGGCATGTTGAAGAACCCTGCAATAATAAACAATCAGTTAGTTTTAGAGACCCAAACCTTTTTGGTTTTGGGCCTGGTCTCATCAATAGATGGTAAACTAGCATGTTTATTTGTAACAACAGCCTGAGAGGAAGAAGATGGTGCAGAAGAGGAGTCCTTTGGCTTAGACCTCCTTTTCTGTGGTTTCAACATAGGAGAATCTAGTTGGTTAACTCTACCCACAGATGTTGTACCATCATCACCAGCTGTGTCTGATTTTGTGATAAAGCTTTCAGCTCATCAGACACATTGCTAGTGGAGTTAGATAAGGTCCTATGTTGCACCTTCTTCTTTTGAGCACCCTCAGCTGTCACCTGTTTAACTCCTTCCTTTTGGATTGCTTTAAGGACTTAAGGGTTACAGGATTTGATGTTGCTGATACAAATGTGGTCTCAAACTCAGTTTTCATTTTTACCATTTTCTCATTAATTTCTTCCTTTTGTTTGAGTTTGGAACCTCTTTTGTACCAACAATCATCTGTAAGATGATTGAACAAACCACATACTTCACATGGTTTCTTCTTCATCTTAGGTTGATCATCAACTAAAGATGGTGAAGCAACAGAAGACTTGTTCTTCAATGCTTTGGAAGCATTGGTTGCTTTCTTGACAGCATCTTTAGTAGTCTTCAAACTCTTTCTACTGCCAGTTTTCTTCTCTTCAGTACTGACAGCAGTTGAAGTTTGAACTTCAGGAGTTGAATCCTGCTCTCCAGTCCTTTCAGGACCTTCAGGATTGACTCCTGAGTTGATCAACTTATTGATCATGTGAATGTCAGCATTTGGACCATCAACATCAGCTGATAGGTTCAAGAGGACTTGATACTGACTGCTACTTCTGATTGTGCTGTATCAGAAGGTAGATCACATGACTTGATGGATTGGTTATCACTCTCACCATCAGATTCTACCTCTGCTCTTGGGGTAAAATCTGTAGGTGGAGCAGTGTGATTGTAACCAATTCCAAACTTCACATTTGAAGCAGATTGCTTACTAAGAAGCATTTCAAAACCTTTGCATGATTGTACCCATCTATCACACTCGACCTGGGTAACTGCAAGGGTTTCTTTGAGATCTTTGTACTTCTCTAGAAGTACATCTTCTCTAGCCTTATCATCAATTATTTTGCAATTCAGTTTATAAACCTCATCATTTTTATCTTTGAGCACAAACTCAAACTCAGCTTTGTTTTTGGAAATTACTTGTTCTAGCTCAATGTTCTTATTAATTAAAGCTACATTTGCTTCTCTAATGGAAGCAAATGCTGCTATGCATTGTTCAGAACATAATTTGGCTTTTGCCTCAGAGGATACCTGTGATACCTGAGGTGTAGAGGCATTGGAAGATGAAGTATCAGCAGACTCCAAAGCCATAAGAGCTAGATTCCCAAAGGGACTGTCACCACCATGTTGACCAGCACCTGAGAACAGTTGATCATGACCAGACAAGTCATCTGGTAAACTGCTCCAGTCAACAACTCCTGGGGTGAAGAAGCTGTGTTGTTGAGATGAAGGTTGTTGATGAGATAGGGAAGGCTGAGGTTCTGGTAATGCATGAGGTTGTGGTGTCATAGGAACTTGAACTTGACTTGACTGTGGCATGTAATAACAAGGGTACTGATAAGGCATTTGACCCTGAGGAACAAAATATGCCGGAGATTGTTGTTGAGGATGATGACTAGATGTGACAGGATGTTGCCCTCTGTTTTGTTGACTGTTGCCAGGAAAAGTCACAAAGGGTGCAGTAGAGTTTGATCCAGTTGATCTACACTCTCTTGCAAAGTGTCCAAGCCGTTGGCATTTGTGACACCTCAACTTGCTCTTGTCAAAACCAACTTTGGTTTTGCCAGAGAGTCCTGGGAATTTTCTTCCAGTTCTTTTGTAGAACTTCTGAGATCTGATATTTATCAAGGCCATTTGGCTCAAAATATCCATCTCTTCTAAGTCATCATCAGCAATCCCCTTGAGATCATCCATATGAAACATAAATTGTCATTATTACCTCCAGTAACTGACCATCAACACTTACAAATGCAGAATTAGAAGTGCTCGAAGAGAAATTAATATGCTCATCATACTGGCATTCAGATGCAGCATATTCTGACTCATGACCCACCAAGGCAGTGTTGCCTTGTATAAAGTCTTCAGTGAGCTTTCCAGATGAAGACAGCTTTCTCTTCTGTTCTATCTCTCTCTCAAAAGTGAGCAATTTCCCATGGAGTTGGGTGAGAGATAGTTTGTCCAAACTTGCACTGGAGCGTAGGACAATAGTATATGTGTCCCATCTCTCAGGCAGTGATCTGAGAAATCTGTTATTCATCTGAATATTGGTGTATTCAAGTTTGACCATTTTTAGTTCAGAGATCAAACAAGAAAACCGCTCATATTGTTGAGTCAGTGTCTCACCCTTTCTATGAGAGAATGTCTCATATTGTTGGGCAAGAATTTCTCTATTATTTGCCAAGACCTCATCTGTTCCTCCAAATTGTTCTTTCAAAGCAATCCAGAGGTCATGGGCAGTTTCATGATGCATTAGCCCAGAATAGATTTCATTGGGCAAAGCCATGGCCAGAATTCCATGGGCTTTTGCATCAATCTCAAGCAACTTTTTATCCTCATCTGAGTATTGCTCCCTCCTCTTCGGAACCATTTGATTGGTTTCCGGGTTATTCACCATAGGCTTGTGTGGACCATGTACCACAGATGTCCAACACCCTGCGCTGTTAACAGACAGGTGATGGAGCATACGTCTTTGCCATATGTTATACTCATTCCTAACCAGCATAGGAGGCTTGGTTGAGGAACCAGTATTGTGAGGATCATTGGAGGGAGTGGTCATTTTCAGTTCAAAAACAGTTTAGTTCAAGTTTTAAAAAGAAGTTTTAGACAAACCACAACAAACTCAATGAGAACCAAGAAAAGATCTCAGGATGAATGAGCAGAAATACAGAAAATTCAATCTCTATAACCGTTTCTTGCAAAAACAAAAGCTAATTCAATCAAACTTGGATCTTGAATAGCAGTTTCAATGATCAATTATTAGATCGATCAATGATTAACCTGCTCTGATACCATTTGACAGGATCAGTGATCACAAGTTTGATGTATCAGAATATAAAGCAGCGGAATACAAACACGAATTAGACAAATTGTAGCAAGCAATCGATACTTGTAAGCGTTAAGATCGCATACGGTTATAGGGAGAGAATATGATTTCTGATTTCTAGGAATGTTTATAGATGTAGAATATTTCTAATCGAATCAATCATCATTCCATTCAATTGCTCATATCGCTCACTGATTACAATAGGTTGTCACTCCTTATATAGAGTGCAACAGTCACTGCTGTTATCACGGAAAGTGACAACTGGCAGATCCAATACAGAAATAACTAATTCTTAACAAACTACTGAAATGTTCACAACTACTGAGAACATATCAGCAAGTTAAGTACAAAATATAAAACTACTGAAACTACAACGACTGAAGAACAAGCTCTTCAGTCGTTTTACAAAACTACTGAAACATAGAAAATAAAACTACTGATATCACAACTACTGAAGAAGTACTCTTCAGCAGTTGTGACAAACTACTGAGGCTTCAGTACTTGATCTTCAGACTTTGACCTTCAGGCGTTTCATCAGCTGATGACTTCAGTAGATATCATCAGCTGATGTCTTCAGTCTTTGTCTTCAGACTTTGTACATCAGTTGTTGATCTTCAGCACTTGTGAACTCTTCAGCTGTTGTACTTCAGTACTTTGGTCTTTCAGCTTCAGCACTTGTGTTCTTCAGCTGTTGTACTTCAGCACTTTGGTTCTTCAGCTGTTAAGGTCTTCAGCACTTGATCTTCAGCTGTTGAAGTCTTCAGCACTTGTCAAACTACTGATGAGGCTTTCAGCAGTTGTTGTGATACCGTGTGGGACTTAGAGGTTTTCTGATCTTGGCTCATTGGTTCTTTTGGTCCAACAACAGTTCATCATTATGAGTATCCACAATTCCAAGTGTGGGTGTAACCCTCAGATAATAAAAATCCGTTTGACCCCAATCATATGGTTTCACTTTAGGTTTTGCCTGATATCGGAACATAGACCATTTAGCATCCATGATATAGGTCGAGAGCAGTAATATACATGGAGAGATCCATCATCCCTCGGTACTATTGGCATCTACTAGATCACCAATTCCGTCGGGTGCTACATCATGGTTTGTAGCAATTGGAGTTCCTAGCTGTAGAAGCTTCTCCATGTCAAACCAATTGAGAATACACCTACCTAACTGGTCTTATGAGGAAGATCCCATTTGGTGTCTTGATCCACTTGTTAACCCGGAAAGAACTTCATCTCCCCATTGCACACCTCTCAAACTCCTCTTCAATACTGCTTCAAACTCTTTGCATAATTCTTCTTCGTTCTTGGAACCAAAGATTATGTCATCGACATAGATTTTGCACCAGCATAATCTCCATCCTTTTCTTTGATAAACAATGTACAGTCAATGACTCCTACGAAAACCATGTTTCACAGATGAGTTGAGAGTTTCTCATACCAGCCCTCGGAGCTTGATGAAGCCCATTAGTGCCTTGTCGTTTCGTAAACTCTGTCCCGATGATATGGATCCTCAAATCCCTCGGTTTACTGACATACACTGTCTCTGAATCTCACCATGAAGGAATGCACTCTTCACATCTGGTTGATAAAATTTGATTTTCATATAAGATGCATAGGCAAGAAAGATGCGGATGGCTTCCATCCTTGCCACGGTGCAAACACTTAATTGTAGTCGATACCCTCAACTTGTCGAAAACCCTGAACAACAAGCCAAGCTTTGTTTCTGATGATCACTCCCTGATCATCTTTCTTGCATTTCAAGACCCATTTGGTGCCAATGACTTAGCACCTTTAGGTCTATCCACTAGAGTCCAAACACCAACTTCTTAAACTCAAGAAGTTTTTCTTGCATGGCACTCACCCAAGCCTCATCATTCAGTGCTTCACTAACATACTTCGGCTCAAACTGAGAAACAAAGCAGCGGTAGGCACCATCGTGAAGGGATCCCTTTTCCATCACAGAGGCATAATCAGCGGAGTATAGCTGATTTCTAGTCTGAACCCCTGATCTCACATCTCCTATAACATTATCCAAAGGATGATAGACAGTTAGACGTGAGCCAAGAGTTGTTGGAACAACTACCTCAGAATTGTGATTGTGAACATTTGGTTCTGGATCTGAGGCAATAGGAGTCTGAGGTCCCGAATGCTCAGATGCATCAATATCAGATGCTTGTGGACTTGTGGTAGGCGGAACCTGTACATCCTGGTTGTTCTGATCATTTTCCACAATTTCTTCATCAGAAGAAGAGTCACCATATCAAGTGCTCCCCCTGAGTTGGTACATGATTGATTGCCTTTGTGAACTGGATGGTGTTAAATCTTGAGAAGTGTGTTCAAGATATCATACATCATCTTGTTTGCCAACTCGTCTTCTGAAGCAGAAAGAGGTATGTTGAAGGACTTGAAGAATCCATCATAGTCGGAGAAGTAAGCAGGCCCTTTTCCAGCAGGTGGTGTGATGTATCTCTAAACATCAACGTTACACCACACCTCTACTTGACCTGCTGAGTTGTTGTAAACTCTCTTGTTTGGTATGTTGTACACTAGAAAAATCCCTTCATCAACCTTATCACTAAAGTTTCCCTCCTGAGACTTCTTCAGCAGGGTGCACGGAGCGCCAAATGGCTCGAGATACTCTAAGTTAGGTTTACGTCGTTGTAGTAACTCATAGCACGTTTTTCCATGGCGTTTGACTACCAGAACTCGATTTAGCGTATAACATGCATTTGCAACTGCCTCATTCTAGAAATGAATAGGTAGTTTCGAGTCTGCTAGCATAGTCCGTGCGGTTTCTATCAAGCTGCGATTCTGCCGTTCAGAAACCCCATTCATCCTAGGAGTGTAGGCAGAGGTAAATTGATGTACAATTCCCTTTTCTTTGCAATAGGCCTCCATCCACTGATTCTTGAACTCGGTTTCGTTGTTTGAGCGTACCTGTCGTACCTTCAGCTTGTATAAGGACTCCAGTGTAGTTACCAATTCCTTGAAGGAGTCAAATGTTTCTGATTTGGATTTCAGAAACATTACCCAAGAAAATCTTGAGTAGTCATCAGTAACTACATAGCAATACAAGTCGCCTGCGATGCTTCTTGTACTGACTGGACCAAACAGATTCATATGAAGGAGCTAAGAGGAAGTTCTATCGAATGAACTTTCTTTTCCTTATGAGACTTCTTCGTCTGTTTCCCCTTTTTGCATGCAACACAGAAATCCGGGAGTTGGAAGTTTTTGACATTTACTCCTCTCACAAGATCATTCTGGATCAAGTGATTTATTTTCCTCGGATTTATGTATCCCATTCTCCTATGCCAGGAGATAGATTCCTTCTCAGTAGCTTTGGACAAGAAGCATTGGACTTCACGATCCGTTGTGGAGGCCTTTGAGAGATCCAAAACATAAAGATCATTATATCTTGAAGCTGACATTAAGATTTGGTCCTTCGGGATCACGTAGTCCTTCTTCAGAACATAACACTTCTTGTTGTCAAAGATTACTTTGAATCCTTTATCACATATTTGAAAAACTGAAAGCAAGTTATTTTGTAATTGTTGGACGTAGTTTACCTTATCAAACTTAAGTTTCTCATTTCCCACTTCCCCTTGGGCTGTGATGTACCCGCCTTTGTTTCCAGCAAATGAAACATGCCCTCCTTTGATTTGTCTAGCCTTTGATAAGAGAGCTCTGTTCCCTGTCATGTGCTTGGATGCTTCGCTTTCTACAATCCACGTGTTAGTCTCAGCACTATAGCGAACACCCTGCACATTAAATGAAAGCATTAGTTCATGTTAGGAACCCAAGCCTTCACTAGCTTGGGTTTCCCGAGGTATCACATATCATAAAATCAACCCATTGACCATCGAGTGAACCTCAGATTTCTATTTGTTCTCATTTTCAGACACTGAGGCACACTTTTCTTTCCATAGTCCAGCTTTGTGTAGAGCCTGTTTGTGATAAACAGACGTCTGGCTGATGGATTGAACTTTAGGTTCACTAGCCCTTTTAGGAGGCGTCACTAAGTTCCTCTTAAAAGAGCTAGATGTGGATGCCAAAAGTTCAACTTTCCTCCTTGGTGTCTGGTAATAAGGACATTGAAACGCTATGTGACCATACTCTCCACAATTATAGCAGGATCTGCTTTCAACTTTACGGTTTATATGTTTTGGTGGAGATGTAGATGTCACACGGTCGACCTTATTATGTTTAGATTGAGACACTTCTTTGTTAGATGTATGAGTTGGTTTTACAAACTTAATTGCTTTACCTTGTTTTACACCTTTTGTCTCTTGTTTACCTAGACTTTGACATGACGCGCGTGATTGATTAGGTTTTATAGTCCTTTTGGGTTTTGATTTGACTTTGTTTGACCCTGACTTTACCTTAACCTTTTCAAACTCATTTTCTAAGTTAACACAAGGCATCTTTCCTTTTGCCTTTGAATGTCCTCCTTTTGTTTAGCGTTAGATTCATTGGATTCACTTACGGAATCTGGATCACTAACAAGAGGAGTGGACACCACGTGATCCTTGATGGGATTATTGTTAATCGGTTTACTTTTGGTGTTCATCAAGGTCTCAGGTGGTGGTGGAACCACTTTGTATCCCAATCCCTCCCCATTGTTTCTCTCTCTACTAAGTGTTGGACAATATGAGATGAGCTTGTCCAACTGTGTAGTTTTTGTTTTAAAGAGTTGAATTCTACTTCTAAAATTGCTTTTTGCTTCTTAGTGTCCTCTAGGGAGTTCAAATAGTACCTAATGTCATTTTCTTGGTTAAAGGAAACTACCTCTATTTCCCTAAGCTGTTTATTCAATAGGTCTATATTTTCCTTATAACTATGCTCGTTTTATTTTAATACTCTATTTGCCTCAGTGCACAGTTCCAAATCCTTTACTAAGCTATCATTATGATCTAATAACCTAGAAAATTTCAAATCTATACTTTCTCTAAATTTATTTCAATCCAAACAAGCATGATTATTAAACAACTGCTCAGTAGTACTTACATGAGATGTTGAAGAGGAATCAGCCATGAGTGCAGAGTCTGTTGTCTCTAGTTCTGGTGATTCTGATGTTGATGCAGATTTTCCTTCTTCAGGCAGGTGGTTGACCACATTTGCAGTGTCTTCAGATTTGACATCGCGAGCTCTACTGCTAAATCTCCCTCACTAGCAAAATCATCATCAATGTCCTCCACACTAGCTATGTTGGACTCTCCTGGTGAGATGAACCGGAAGCTCCAGTCTTGTCCTTCATCCTCATTAGCAGTCAAGGAGTTGGGGTCCTTGCTTGACGAAGTAGAACTGCTAGATGTGGCCTTGTCCTGATGATTAAAGGACGAGAAGGGATTGCCATTCCTAGTCTTCTTTGGCTTCACACACTCCCAGTTGAAACAAATTACCTTTGACTTGTCGAAGCCAAAGGTTGTATCTTTGGTAGCAACCAAGTTCTGTCTGGTCTTTTTGACAAACTTTTTATCTCGTTGGATAGCACTTGCCAAGCCCACATTATGTCCATTCATTCCAACTCCATTTCGTCCACCTGTTCATAATCCTCATCCGCCTGGTGACAATTTCCTATCTTTCCAGCAACTAGTTTTCATAGGAGTGGACTATAGCAGCTAAGAGGTCCATGTGCTCTTTGGCCACCGCGACAATCAAATTACCGAAATTATCAGTTTTCAATTTGGCTGCATTAGCTTCAGGTATAATATACTGGGTGCCAGACGACCCTGACGTTTTGGACCCTGAAGTTGACGGTTGTGCTGGAATTGCTGCACTTGAAATGAAGGCAGTCTGCAATGGTGCTCCAGATGTCTTGGCCTGAGGAGTTGCATTGTAGAGTGCAGGATTCTGATCGTAGTTGGCCTTTTTGGCTCTGTACTTCATCCTAAGCTCCTCTTCGCTCAGTATCAGCATGAAGTCATTTATGTCTAACTTCGAGAGAATCCCATTCTGTTTGAGATTGGAAATGAAAGAAGCCCATTTTTCCGGTAGTCCATTTGCAAAGTTGGATACCTTCTCCTCCATCGACGTAGTTACTCCATCAATGTGCATCTCACTCATCAAGTGGTAGAATCTGTCGATCACATCATCAAGCCCTTCCTTTCCCATTGAAGAGATGTTGTTAAACTCCTTCAAAGCTTTGGCCTTAATGGCCTTGAGTGAGGCATTTCCGTCATACCTCTTCTCTAACGCATCCCATAATTTCTTTGCTTGAGTATACTCCGAATATGATGGAAGATGTCCTTTGGAATAGACTGAGTGAGCAAAGCGTAGACTTTCTTTTTAGCGTTGTGTTTTACTTCTGTGCATCCGACATGCCACTTAGAGTAAGTTTGACTCCATCTGCTCCTACTGGCATGTTGTACCCCGACTGTATTGCCTCCTACAGATTTGTATCTACTCCATTTAAGTAGATTTCAACACGTTACTTCCATTGTGGGTAGTCATCTAATGTTATAAGCTTTGGGGGTTTATTGTGAATTCCCACTTCGTTCTCCAACAACAGTAGATTCTGAATACGAGTATCTCTACTTGCTGTGTATGCTGAAAATGGTCCTCCATTTCACTTAACTTTACTCTTTAACACACTGCTGATGTATGCAAATGAAGGTATGCGATTGGGCTTATTCGGGCGATTGAACAAATGCGGATGGTTCAATCGTGCGACTGAACAAATGCGGATGAGTAACTCGTCAGAATGAACTAATACGGTTGAACAGTCCGAATGAGGTTCTTAGTCATACGAATGAGGATACGAATGTGCTCAATTGTGTGGTTGGAGAATGCGAATGAACTCAGTCGTGCGATTGAGCCAATCGTGCGACTGAACCTGCTAAAGTTTGATAAATCATAGGTTAAACGTGTTTTGGCCATAAAAACTCGAATTTTCACAAACCCTAATCGCCGTATGCCGGAATAACTAAACTTTTAGGTCAGGAAATGTCTAAGACTCCGTTAGACACAAAAAGATTGCGTTTTTGTTGAAAAAACACAATTTTCGTATCAAAACTATTGAATCAACACGTAATCAAGAGCCAAGGCTCTCATACCACTTGATAGGATCTGGTATTTGAATGAAACACCAACTGATTTACATGTTAAACCAAACCAAATAGTGCATAATCCTATTTGATTGGCGATCCAATCAGTGAGAACGTATGTAGATACAATAATGTATTGAATCTAATGTCAAGAATCAATTAGGAATCGATCTACATCGTTCTATGAACTTGGAGTACGAACTTAGAGGCTTTTGGACAGCTAGGGTACGTCTGGAGTCAAAGTGGATTGAATTCTATTGTTTTTCCACGAATTAGGTGGTATTTATAGGTTAGGGTTGCTCATTCGGGCGACTGAACCATTGGTATGGTTCATTCGTGCGATTGAGCCATGTGGTTGATCCATTCGCACGGCTGAGTGTTCAGTCGTGCGACTGAGTCAGTCGCATGAAGTTGTTCAGGCGTATGGACTATTTTGGCGCATGGCCATTCGGACGCATGACCACTGTTGGGGCGCATGGTCCGGTCGGATGCATGAGAACTTCACTTAACCAAGTTTGAATGTATTCATTATTATAACATTATGTATATCAATTCAAACAATCACAAACCTATATAATCAAGTCAATATGCGTTAAACAACTCACTAATGAAATATTAAACAAGACAAATCACAAAAAAATATTCTCATTTTGTTAAGTACTCAATATTACATAAGTGCAACATATTCAAGACATATTACATTGAGATCAGAATCTAGGTACATATACGTATCAACACCTATGTACCTTGGGCTCAACTTGCCCTGCTTTTTGAACCGAATAATACCTTTCCAAAGGGAGCCTTTCAACATAACCCTATCACCCACCTAGAACTCAATCGGTATTTGCCTCTTATCGGCGTACGACTTCTGCCTATCATTAGCTGCTTTCATGAAGGCTTTGATGTTTTCAAGCTTCTCAGTCGTAGCCTCGATCACCTCAATATTCCGCAACTTACCCCAACAAACGGATGTTCTACATCTCTTACCATATAGCATCTCATAAGGGGACATACTAATACTGGCATGATAACTATTGTTGTATGAGAACTCAGCTAATAGTAAGTGGTCATCCCAACTTCCTCCGAAATCAATGACGCATGCCCAAAACATATCTTCTAGCGTCTGAATCGTCCTCTCCAACAGACCATCCGTCTGAGGATGATAAGCCGTGCTAATATGTAACCTCGTCCCCATCGCGTTGTGGAAGTTCTTTCAAAACATAGATGTAAATCGGGTGTCACGGTCGGACACAATGGACACCGACACACCATGACGAGTTACAATCTCCTTGATGAACAATCCGCTAAGCTCTCGGATGAATATGTCTCATGGATCGGTAGGAAGTGAGCACTCTTCGTCAGACGATCAACCATCACCCATATAGCATCATACCCTTTCGTGCTACGCGGTAGCTTCGTAATAAAGTCCATGGTGATATGCTCCCACTTCCTCTATGGTATATCCAATTGTTGGATCTTTCCATACGGCTTCTGATGCTTGGCCTTCACTTGTAAACAAGTAAGGCACTTACTCACATACTCCGCTAAATCGCGTTTCATACCCAGCAACCAATATTCTTTCTTCATATCTTGATACATCTTCGTAGCATCGAGATAAATAGAGTATCGAGTCTTATGAGCTTCATCCATGATCTTCACACGTAGATCCCCAAAACAAGGAATCCACATCCGTCCGAATCAGATTCTAACATCGAGTGTGTTTTCAGCCAACTCAGGGACCAGACCTCTCATTCTCTTAGAGTTAAGATGATCTTCCCTTAATGCCTCATCTTGAAACTCCTTTACCTGTGTCATCACATCGGAGATCATAATCAACTGATATGCCTTCACCCGAATTGGCTCGGGCCTCTCTTTTTGGCCGAGGGCATCTGCCAGCACATTGGCCTTGCTCGGATGGTAATGGATCTCACAATCATAATCCTTTATGAGCTCCAACCATCTCCTTTGCCTCATGTTCAAGTCTTTCTGCTTAAAGAAGTACTTCAAGCTCTTGTGGTCAGTGAATATGGTGCACTTCGTCCCATATAGGTAGTGCCTCCAAATGTTTAATGCAAAGATCACAGCTGCTAGCTCCAAATCATGAGTAGGATAGTTAACCTCATGAACTTTCAGCTGTCGGGAGGCGTAGGCTATAAACTTTCTTCGCTGCATCAAGACACATCCCAACCCCGAATAAGAAGCATTTTAATAAACCACCAAATCCTCACTTCCCTCGGGTAATGATAAGACAGGAGCCTGAGTCAACCTCGCCTTTAACTCCTCAAACGCCTTCTCTTGATCTTGAACCCATATAAACTTCACATCTTTATGGGTTAACTTAGTCAACGGAGAAGCTATCTTGGAGAAGTCTTGAATAAATCTTTGATAATAGCCTGCCAACCCAAGAAACTACGAATCTCGGATGGCGTCTTTGGTGACTTCCATTGCATCACAGCCTCCACCTTTGCTCGGTCCACCATATCCCTTTGGGATTCACTACATGACTCAAGAACTGAACCTCATGCAACCAGAGTTCACATTTGGAGAATTTAGTATACAACTTCTCCTTTCTCAACGTCTCCAACATTCCCGAATATGACCGGCATGCTCCTCCTCGCTCATCGAATAAATCAGGATATCATCACTAAACACAATCACTTATTTATCCAACATCGGCTTGCACACTCGATTCATCAAGTCCATAAAAGCAGCTGGCATGTTGGTTAAACCAAAAGACATAATGAGGAACTCGTAGTGTCCATAACGCGTGCAGAAAGCTGTTTTAGGAATGTCTTGCTCCTTCACCTTCAACTAATGGTAACCAGATCGAAGATCTATTCTCGAGAACCAACTGGCACCGTGTAGTTGATCAAACATATCATCAATTCTTGGTAGTGGATACCGATTTTTCACTATCAAGTTATTTAGCTCGCGGTAGTCTATACACATCCTCATACTACCATCCTCCTTCTTCACAAATAGGGCCGGAGCACCCCAAGGAGAGATACACGGTCTAGTGAACCCCTTATCAAGCAGCTCCTGCAGTGGCTCCATCAGTTCCTTCATCTTAGTCGGAGCCGACCGATACAATGCCTTAGTAACGGGTTGGGCACCTGGTATTTAGTCAATGTGGAACTCGATCTCGCGGTCCTGTGGCACACCTGATTAGTCTTCTGGGAACACGTCCGGAAAGTTGCACACAACCGGTACATCGGATAGTTGTTGTGTAGGCGTATCCACATCCTTCACGTAGGCCAAGTAGGAACTACATCCACACCTGATGAACTTTCCCGCCACTGCCATCGAAATCATTTTCGGAATCGTAGTGATTCGATCACCGTAGACTGTCACCGAACTCCTGTTAGGCACTGTCAACCTAATCATCTTTTTGCGACACACAATGTTCGCCTCGTAGTCCACCAACCAATCCATTCCTAGGACTACATCAAATCCGCCTAAGGTCATCACTAATGGTCAAAGAGGAAACTTTTGACCTTCTAGTTCTATGTCGCAACCTTCTATCATCTTAGAAATCCTGGTAGACTTACCTATGATTGTTTCTACATTAAAGGGCTTATCTATACTCCTACTACTAACAGGCAATTTAGCACAGAAAGCAGCAGAAATAAAACTTTTACTAGCACCAAAATCAAATAACACAAAAGCTAGAGTTTGGTTTACTAGAAACGTACCTGACACAACATCGGGGTCCATCCTAGCCTCCTCCGGCGTCATTGTGAACGCTCTGGCACTCACCCTCTGTCAGTTAGTCCCGACTTCCTTCTTCCTTACTCCGAAACTTTTAGCCCTCGCTTCTTAAATTCCTGACTCATGTGGCCCTCCTCGCCACAAGTATTACACCTCCTTACCCAGCCGTTCTTCACCACATGTCTGGTCCTCCCACACCGGAAACATACATTGGATCCCACTCTACATTCCTCAACGTGCTCCCTTCCATACTTGGCACACCTTGTCGACCCTGCACCAGATTTGACTGCACGTCGGTCATCCACCCGTGCACCTTTTTTGTTTAGAGCGGCCCCGCCATATCCAAATCTCTTTACATTCCAATTTCGTTCACCACCACCTTTCTTGCTCACCTCAACCACCACCACCTCATGCTCATCATACAACCTCCCCGCTAGATCGACTGCCGACCTAAACGTACTTGGCCGGTCGACAATCAAGTGCCTACTAATGTCTACCAGCAAGCCTTGAATATACCTCTTGATCTTTCATGACAGAGGCGTCACCTGATCTGGCACTAGTCGTGCCATCTCATTAATCTTGGTGGTGTATTGCTGATGGGTCATTGTTCCCGCCTCCAGTTGCAGGAACTCCCTCTCAACCTTGTCCATCTCTCGGTGAGGACAAAACTCCTCAATCACTAACTTCTTCAACTCCGCCCACCTCATTCTCCTGGTAGCCATGCTACCCTCAGCTTGGACAATATTTTCCCACCAACACAATGCCGGGTCCACGAATGAGTAGGTGGCAAACTTCACCTTATGCTCTTCCTGGCACTCGCTGATATGAAGAACAACTTCCATCTCTCTCACCTGTCAGTAAGCAGCAGAAGCAGTACCGTTACCATTAAAGGTAGGGGGCTTGCATCTTTGAAATGCCCCGTAGTTACAGCCTCATGCTGCCTCAAGCACAGGCTCTTCTTCTTCCACTTCATCAGTAGAGACAACCGTCTCAGTCTCGGGCTATCTCCCTTCGCCCGTAGGCCTACTCCTTTCCTTCCTTTCTCCTTTCGTCACAACCTTGATCACTTCGGTCACCATAGAGGGTAAGATCATCTGCATGACCTGGTGCACCTCCTCCACAACAGGCACCTTCACTGAGGCTCCTAAATTAGCACTCTCATCACCAGCCTCCAGATGAGAGGTCTTGGTTCTTCATGAACCACCTCTTCAGCTCAAGGTCTTCGCCAGTGGTCCAGCACCACCTCCACCACGACCTCCACCACGTCAAGCCTTTGATGTTCTACCACCACCATCCTCTAAACACACTATAAGTTTTAAACACTAACACGGTCATTCAAGGGAATAACTCAGTTTATGCCAAGTTTAGTAAGTCCCTAATTATAATGGCCAGTTATGATTAGCCACTTACTTTACTTTTCATACCCCAAGCATTTCCTATCTTGGCTACATTAGTATGTAAATCTAATAAGGGCACACAAATCAAACAACATGCGCACATAATACTGGTTAATCATTAAGAAAATACCTAATGGCACGCAGCTACTCGGATTGGCATCCCTTCCCTTTGTCCCATTTTCAGTTTAAGTTTAGGTTTCTTTTGAAAATTTACCCATTTCACTTAAACTTTGCCTCTAATACCAACTTGTAAGCCCCATTCCTGGGACGCTCACAGCTGGCCAATCGTTGCACAAAACATATATTTAACATTATTAAAAACATTGCAGCAATTAACTTAAACCCTTAATATATATATATATATATATATATATATAATATATATATATATATATATATTATATATATATATATATATATAATCGCTTTCACAAAATAATAAAACATTGTTAACACAAAACATCATTTGTTCGCATTACAATGCAGAAAACATTATCATTATACAAAATGGATGCCATCCAAAATAAGCCAAGTAGCCGCCAGTGCCATCCTCAACAACCATTACCTTCCAACTGAAAACACATAAAAGTCAGCGTTGATGAGTGAGTTCTAGCTTTAAAATGAAATATACTTTACTTTCTTTTAAATCCATTCTATACTTTCGTACATGATCACATATTATACGTACACATAGATAAAATCATTATTATCTTACTTTACTGTTCATTACTTTAATTCATTACATCTTTCCAGATCAGTGTCATCAGCTATACCCCAAATGTATGCACAAAGCGGGTACTGGGCCAAAGATTATAAATGACTTCCATAACGCACATAGCCTGGCACCAGCATCGGAGCAAGCGACAATGATCCCATTTGTATACTACACCCCAAACGTATGCTCAAAGCGGGTACTGGGCCGAAGATCTTAAATGATTTCCATAACGCATATAGCCTAGCACCAACACCAGGGTGAGTATCCACTATCATCCATGTACTATACAACTGGCCAGTCACAAAGACTAGACCCCTGTGTGTATCCTTATGGGTTAGCTAAACGACACACAGTTTAGCTAACAACATTTTTGAGTCGTGCACCTCTGCACATTTGCTTGCAAGACTTTCTTTACTTTCACTTTCATTAATGCATGCATTCTATCATGACGTTCCTGTTTTCATTATCTTTCGCTTTACGTTACATAATACTTTCCATTTACATTCATAACTATATCACATAAAGCCATGGAAAATAAACATACAAATAAGGAAAATAAAGATAATCACAACCATAACATCACCATACACATCTCATTATCATGCTTGCCACATCACATAATCATCATCACACATGACCTCATAAGGTCAACTTTCATCACCCTTGGGAACCTCCCAAGTCAATGCCTACACTTTACATTTTTCCCAAAATCTCAGAAAATATTCTAATTTTGAGGCGCATGGGCACTATTAGGGCGCATGGCCTTTTAGGCACATTGGGAACACTTAGGCGCATGAGGAACTTTCAGGCGCATGGGCACTATTGGGGCGTATAACCAACACTTAGTCATTCTCGGCAACATTCTAGGTGCATGGGCACTATGCAGGCGCATGAGTGCCTAGGCGCATGGGCTTTCTGGGCGCATGGAGACTTAGTCAAATTCAGCATATTTCTAGGTGCATGGATACTATTTGGGCACATGGGAACACTTACGCAGTTATGAACCGCTGGGCGCATAGGCCATTTTCAGGCGCTTGGGCAACCAACCTATACTATAATCATTCCAAATCAGTCCCAATCATCTTACCAACATGTTCTAAGCTTAAATATTACAATCTAAGAAACAAAACAAGAACATAACACAATCATACATCATAAATCACCCAAAATCAAAACCCCACCCGAATACACACACACAGAAAACATACGAGTACACACCCACATTTTATACAAACATTTAAACATGCATTTCCAGCCCCAAATTTAGTTAAAACAAGTAAAAATGGGGTTCTAGAAGTCACCTTTGAGAACCTCCGAGTATGACTCCTTTAAACTAGTTTGCAAATAAGTTCAAACATGTAGAAACCCACCAAGACACACAATCGAACGCATGTAAACACACAACTGAGGCATAGGCCGGTTAAGAACTTCTAGAAACCAAGAATTCTTACCTGAATTTGAACTTCTTCTACTCTTTTCTTCAAAACCAGAAATTCTTCACTTTCTCTTTCTAAAATCCGAATGAAGTGTGTGTGTCGACAACATGGGTGACCATGCCCACCTTTTACACCAACTTTTGAAAATTTTATTCTTTTTGACACTTTTAACCCGTCAACTTGGGTTAAATTGCATTTCCTTTTCTTCTTCACTTTATATTCTTTCTTTTACAAAAATCCAGGTGTTACAGATTACAGTCTAGTTTACGAGGAAATTGAGGTCTAGAGCGCTACTCAAGATTTGGATCTCTAGTTAAATTGATGTAATGTATTATCTAGTATGCCAGATGTATAGTATGATATAATGTTAATCAAAGTTAGACTTCCGCTGTGAACTCCACTAAACCATGTGTTCTATATTTCTGATGCATAACGCTCCCCAAGGTGTGCCCTAGGAGGGGGCGTTGTGTACGCCTCAAATAAAGTCTAAGCGAGCCAGATGGTAACAATGAGCTTAGATGCAATCATTTAATGAAAATAAGATGGATGTGAGTTATAGACCGAGTTAACTCTTCGGGTTATGGTTTGACGAGTTTAAGATCCCGGAACGCCCAATATATATAAACGGATCAACTTGAGAAACTCTTATTTGCAACTCAACATTCCAAATTCTAGAGAGAGAGTAGAGAGAATCAAAGATTTAAGGCTCGGTTGATCACTAGATTGAAGATTGGTGTTCGTGGGCATCCGAACAACAAGGAAACACCAAGAATCCAGGTAAGAAACATCATTTAATCATTCCTTTTGATGTAAACCCAGATTCTAGATTTGGGGTTTTTGAAAGTGGCAAAGATTCGCCCAAAACTTACGTTTTTGTGTAAGAAAACATGTAGAAGCTTAGATAAAGCTTATTGGGTGATAAACCAAGGTTTTGGATGTAAAATATTGAAGTTTTGGGTCAAAAATGGGCTGGTTTTTGTTTTTAAGCCCGTTCTGCGAACTGGGTGTTCATCCAACGAAATTAGTTGTTCGTCCAGCGAAACTGTGGATCTTTCGGCGAAACTGTAGTTTCGCATGTAGTTTCGCAGACATGGTTTTCCAACGAAAGTTGGGCGAAACTAGCAGCAAAACTGGCAGCGAAGATGCCAGCGAAACTGCCTGCGAAAATGCTAGCGAAACTAGCAGCGAAATTGTCGGCGAAACTGCTAGCGAAATTAGGCAGAAATTAACTCCTTTGAGTGTTAAGTTATCTGCAGGCTGCGTAGTGCAACCCCTACTTTGAAAGCTTGATTGAGAAGCTACTCATCGAGTCCAGGTGAGTTCTAGATCCCCTATTTTAAAGGTTTTGAACTAGTTTGGGACTGGAAATGCATACAAAATATACGATTTAAATGACCCAAATTTTAGAGGTTTTAACAAGAAGATCGATTTTTCGATAAGGAAATGTGTTATATAAAAGTGTTAAAATAAAATTTTTAGCACGGCCCCAGCCAGGGGCGTTGCCCTTTGGACCCCACTAGGGGCTGCTGCCCCTAGGACCCCACTGTCAGGGGCTGCTGCCCCCGAACCCCCGTGTCCCGCGGTGAGTTAGTTATGTATTGTGATGATTTTTGCTTGATATGCATATGTTTATGTATGTGAATGTGCGACGCATGGTGTTTAAGATGATGTCTGATTGATGCTATGTATGATATGTTTTCTTATGTTCCTTATTACGTATGATGACCTGACTTTACGTGGTGTGATATTGATAATGAACGTAAAGTATTATCTTAACAAAGTGAAAGATTTAAGATAATGAAAGTGGAACATAATGAACGAACGAATGAAAAGCCTTGCAAGCAAATGAAAGGAGGTTGACAACTCATTGTGAGTTGTTAGCTCAACTGTGTGTGTCTACAGTGTGCGATTTTGGCTAACTCATAAGGGTTCATACACACAGTAAGAGTTCAGTCTTGGTGACTGCTTGAATACATGCGATTTCCTATTTACTGTGTGTTATACATCGTGTGATCTTGGCTAACCCATACGAGTTCACACACACAAGGGGAGTCTATCCTAGTGACCACTCCATACGTGCGATATGGGGTCCCTGTCGCTTAAACCTAGATGAATTGCTTGGTGCTCTAGAGGGGGTTAAGCACATGACAGGACCTAGATAGAAGTGAAAGATAATAATGTACGAAATGTGCGATAAGTACGAAATGTGCGAAATGTGCGAAATGTACGAAACAAACGATGATGAAGATAATAATGATTACCTTGATGTATGTACGATGTATGATCACTTGCTTTAGTAATGAAAATGTTTTAACGAATGGAAGGTAATGTAATGTTTTTATAAAACTAGAACTCACTCAGCAAAACTGACTTTTTATGCATTTTCCAGTTGGCAGGTGAACATTGCTGAGGATGACGCGGGGCAGCTACTTGGAATTTTTGGATGGCATCCATTTGATGGAAATATGACGTTTTTGTAATGTAATGCAACTAATGATGTTTTTGTAACCAGTCAACAATGTATTATTTTGCAAGAGTGATCATAATGAATTGGATGGTTTATATGTTTCCGCTGTAATGATTTCTTTAAGTTAATGAAAATATATGTTTTAGGTGCGATGATTCACCAGCTGTGAGCGTCCCAAGAACGGGGCCTTACACGTTGCAAGTTGGTATCAGAGCCATAGTTTAAGTGAATTAGGCATTAGCAGTAGTGTCTAAACTTAAACTAAGATCGGGAAGACTACGTAGATTGCCAACGAGTCAAGTAACATGATGATAAATAAGAATAGTTAGGTATGTGTTAAGCATATTGTGGAAGATAATTAGAATACACAAATAATATAAAAGGTTAATAGCGGTTAGCTAATGTTATTATGGATTTACATTCGTAAATTGTGTTTTGTTTGTTATCGGTTATGTTTACCTAAACATAAGAAGTAGGTTAATAGCATTGATCAGGAATTGTAGAAAATGTACACCTCTACGGATAGTCTTATGTTAATTAGTCTGTATTAACAGAAGTGACTATGCAAGACAAGTCACCATTAGTAAGAGTCAAATAAATTATAAAATAGAATGTTTAGAAAAACAAGCGAGCAAGAATGCTCAATAAGGATAACATTCATATTTAGACACTCATATTGATACATAATGAAGAAAAGGTAGAATATTCATGTGAGGTAAATTGATGATTACGCTTGGATCCACATAATGGTGAATTTATAATAAAAAGAGTATCCTAGATTCTAACATGTTGATTAGTGCCTATGTCTTTGTGGTGAAGTGACACTCCATATGACAAGGATTAGTGGTTTAATGGAATATGAATATATGGGCTAGATGTACAATATCAGATATTGAAATGTTGTATTAGTATTCATCAAGAGTCAAGCAATAAGATAAGATGAAATATAAAGTAATGAATAGTACGTTGAGAAAGGATAATACCCTAAAACATCGGAACTAGTACCAAGTAACCAAAAGCAAGACATATTGTCAAAGGTGATCGTGGATGTAGAACACAATAAAGAACTACAAAAAATGCAATTAGATAACAAGGGAAATACAAAACTTTATCTTTAAGATGTGAAGATAATTATTGCTACTCAACCAAAAACTAATTTGGAGAAAATAGAAAACAAATTATAGAAAAGTTTCTTATTACCAAGAACTAAGATTGTAAACTAAGAAAATAGAAGAGTAAGTACAAGAGTGTGCTTATAAGTCCTTCATGACGTGCATCTCTCTAACCTTTGATAATTACAAGTGATCAGGTGAGGCACATGAGTGCTGAAGTCAAATGAAAGTTGTCTTAGTCATTTATAAGTACATGTAATCAATTAGATCTAATTTGCAATATATTCATTTCAATAAAAAGATTACATTGGTGTGATTAAAAGCTCAGTATCAACTATCTTTACGCCATATATGAATTAAGAAATTCAAGTTTTACATTATACCTTAATAAGTAGAATGAATCATGGGAGACAAAAGATAAGAGTTGACATCATTAAGAATCATATAATAAGCTTGAATGGTAACTTGATTCCTATTGACCTGATACCTATAGAAACCCAAAGAATTTGTGGTAGTCAAAGAAATTGACTGACAAACCTTTAACTAAGTATAAGCCATGTTTGAAAGAAGAATGGTATATAACTTAGATTGCCTAAAAATGGTAGTATATAATGATTGAGTAGAAAACAATATCACTATGACTCAGGTCCATAAACCTTTATGAAAATGATACATTATTGTTTTAGCATATACCATGAACACTATAAAGAAATAGAAAGTTTGAAGTATTTTTAGAACAAGATATGATCACTATGAATTAATCGTGATCTACTTGGATTCATGAATGCATCGGGGATATTCATGTAGCATATGATAATGTTTATAAACACCATTTGGAAAAATCCATCATTGTTTGTTTTAAGAACAAACTGATATATTCGAAAGACTGAAGGGACCACCAGGATCTTGCTAGAGAAAAATCTAGAATTACTTAAGAAAGCAAAACCTTGCACCAAATTTTAGGAATATAAATTTAGATACATAAAGTTTAATTCTTAGTATGTTTAATGAATAAGTCAAACAATACGACATGTTAAGAACAAGAAATTTAGAAAACTGTTGGACCAAAAGAACCAATGAGCCTGATCAGAAAAACCTCTAAGTCCCACAGACATTACAACTGCTGAAGAAGATCACAACAGCTGAAGACATCAGCTGATTACATGGTCTAAAGACAAAGTCTGAAGACAAGAACTGAAGACTACTACTGAAGACAAAGTCTGAAAGTAAAGAACTGAGGACAAAGTTTGAAGCTATCAGCTGAAGACAAAGTCTGAAAGTAAAAGTCTTAAGAACAAATTCTGAAGAACAAAGACTAAAGACAAAGTGATCAGTAGTTGTCACAATAACTGAAGTTATCAACTTTAGTAGTTGTGATGGTTTTCTTTCAGTACTTGTAATTTACTTTTCAGTAGTTATAGTTACAGTAGTTTTATGTACTTAGCATTCTCTGAGATGTAATCAGTAGTTGAGAACATTCTAAGTAGTTTGCATAGTTTCAGTAGTTTGAATAATTCTGTTAGATATCACTATCAAGTGACATCAGCAGACGTCACATATCCTATATAAGGAATGTTGACCTAGTTGTAAAGTGTGACATTGAGCCACCACGAAAGCATATGAATGAAATATCTCTTTTGCATAATTCTCTTCTTCTATAACCATTTACTGTTACGTTGAATATCAATTGTGTTCTTGTGAATTGTTTAATTCGTTGTTCGAATTCCGCTGCATAACTCTCTAATCAATCAAACTTAGATCACTGATCCTAACAAATGGTATCAGAGCATCAGGAAACTGCTCATGACCTCTAGAATGCATTGAAGGAACAATTTGGTGAAACAGATGAGGTCTTAGCAAACAACAGAGAAATACTTGCCGAACAATATGAGACATTCTCTCATAGGAAGGGTGAGTCATTGACTCAACAGTTTGAGCGTTTTTCGTGTTTGATCTCTGAGCTGAAAATGGTCAAACATGAATACACTAATAGTCAGATGAACAACAGATTCATCAGATCACTGCCTGAGAGATGGGACACATATACCATTTTCCTACGCTCCAGTGCAAATCTAGATAGTCTATCTCTCACCCAACTCCATGGGAAACTGCTTACATTTGAAAGAGAGATAGAGCAGAAAAGGAAACTGGCATCATGAGGAAAGCTCACTGATGACTTTGTACCAGGGAACACTGCCTTGGTTAGTCATGAGCCAGAATATGTTGTATCAGAAAGCAATTATGATGAGCATATAGATTTCTCCTCAAACGGTTCAGATCATGCATTTGTTAGTGTTGACAGTCAGTTAGGCTGTAATAGTGACAGTTTGTGTTTCATTATGGATGATTTAAAGGGTATTGCTGATGATGACTTAGAAGAGATGGATATTATGAGCCAAATGGCCTTGATTAATATCAGATCTCAAAAGTTCTACAAGAGAACTGGTAGGAAATTTCCAGGACTCTCTGGCAAAACCAAAGTTGGTTTTGACAAGAGTAAGTTGAGGTGTCACAAATTCCACAGGCTTGGACTCTTTGCAAGAGAGTGTAGATCATCTGGATCTAACTCCTCTGCACCCTTTGTGACTTTTCCAAACAATAGTCCACAAAACAGAAGGCAACATCCTGCTAGTTCTGGTCATCATTCACAATCTATATCTCCTGCATATTTTGTCCCTCAAGGTCCAATGTCATATCCATATCCCTGCTATTACATGCCATAACCAAATCCGGTTCAAGTTCCTAATGCACAACAACCTCAAGCCCTACCTGAGCCTCTACCATCTCAATCATCTCAATCACAACCTCATCACAGCTTCTTCACCCCTGCTATTATTGACTGGAGCAGTTTACCAGATGATCTCTCTGGTAATGAGAATTATTTGCTGGTGATGGTCAACATGGTGGTGAACATCCTTTTGGGAATCTAGCTCTCATGGCCCTGGAATCTACTGATAGTTCATGCTCCAATGCATCTTCATCACAGGTAACCCAGGTATCCTCTGAGGCTAAGGCCAAGCTATGTTCTAAATCTTGCATAGCTTCATTTATCTCTATTAGAGAGGCAAATGTAGCTTTAATAAATCAAAATCTAGAGCTTGAGCAAACTCTTTCCAAAAGAAAAGCTGAATATGAGTCTGTCCTTAAGGATAAAGATGATGAGATTTATAAGCTTAAATTCCAATTAAATGATGAAAAGGGTAAGCTAGAGGTCATTCTTGAGAAGCATAGAGATCTCAAAGAAAAACTTGCAGTTACCCAAGTTGAGTGTGACCGCTAGGTATCATCCTGCAAGGGATTTGAAATGCTGCTCAGCAAGCGATCTGCTTCGAATGTGAAGTTTGGAATAGGTTACAACCACATTGCACCACCTACAGATTTGACTCCAAAACCAATAGTAAAATCTGAAGGTGAAAGTAATTTCCAAACCACATCATCATGCGCATCATCCTCAAGTGTTCACCCAAAATCACAAGATGAAATCAGTGTTGATACCTCAACAAATTAATTGGCTGATGGGTTAACTACTGATAAGCACATGAATCTGAGTACTTCAGATGTTGTCCCTCAAAGTACCTCAAGTACTGAAGGGCAAGTCACAACATCTGAAAAGCATTTCAAATCAGCTGAAATAAAAGGATTAACAACTGCTGATAGAGAACAGCTGAAGAACAAGTCTTCAGTTGTTACAGATCCTTCAGTACTAAACAAAAGTACTGAAAGGAGGAAAGTACTGAAGAGCACACCTTCAGTAGTTTCCACATCATCAGTTGATCAATTCAAGATGAATGTTGGTACAGAAAAGGGTTCCAAACTCAATAGAGATAAGCTCATTAAAATCCAGATGGATAAAATGAAAAATGAGTTTGAGACCAAGTTTGTACCACAGTCATCCCAATGTGATGAACCCAAGCCTTCATCCAAATCCAAAAAGAAGGATAGGGTTTATCAAAAAACAACTGATAGTGCTCCTCATGATAAACATCAGACTAAGTCTGTGAACTTTAAGGAGGAAATGGTGGGTCACAGGAACTCATCAAACACAAGTACTGATATGTCACAAGAACTGAAAGCTTTAGCAACAAATCAGACATAACTTGTTATGATGGTTTAGCATTTGTTGGGGAGAGTTAACCAACTAGATGCATCTGTGATCAAACCACTGAAAAGGCATTCCAAGCCCAAATCCAAGGAATCCATTTCAGCACCATCTCCTTCTTCATCAGCTGTTAATCATAAGAAACAAGTTATGGTTAAATCTGTTGATGAAAACAGACCCAAAACCAAAAAGGTTGGGTCTCAAAACCTAACTAGTTCTTTATGATGAATGCAGGGTTCTTCAGCATGCCAAAGGAGCATCTGGTATGTAGACAGTGGAGGATCTATGCATATGACTGAGAGTAGTTCTCTTCTTAATGACTACTCTCAAGGAAAGAAGGGATTTGTTTCATTTGGTAATGATGCCAAGGGTTACATCATCGGGAAAGGATATGTGTCTAATGGACAAATCAGGTTTGATGATGTTAATCATGTGGAGAATCTCAAGTATAATCTGCTGAGTGTCAGTCAGATGTGTGATAAAGGGCATGTTGCACTTTTCACAAGCTAGAACTGTAGGATTCTGTTTTCCTCAAGTTCTGAGGCTGATTGACAAGGTATTGGATGAACATACTCTCCTGAAGGCCAACAGGATTGGAAGAGTGTATGCCTGGATTTGTCAAAGAAGATTGATTTGAAGGTTCATCCTTGCCTATTCTCCAAAGCCTCTCCCCAGGAATCTAAATTGTGACATAGAAGTTGGGTCATGTTAATCTCAAAAACATGAATCAGCTGATCCACAATAGTTTAGTGAGAGGTCTACTAATAAAGGAGTTCCACTGTGATGAAACCTGCACTACTTGTTTGAAAGGAAAACAGCACACAGTCTCATTCCCTCCTATTGAAGAACCTAAGTCCACTGCCTGCTTGCAGTTACTGCACATGGATCTATTTGGTCCTATGAGAGTGATGAGCATGGAAAAGAAGAATACTGTCGGTAATTGTGGATGATTACTCCATTTGTATGGACTTTCTTCTTCATTCAAAGGATGAGGTTGCTCAGACAATATAAACTTTTGTTGTATGTTGAGAAGCAGTATTCCCTATCAGTCAAGTGTATAAGAAGTGATAATGGAACTGAATTCAGAAACCATACACTTGATAATTTCTATCTAGCAAAAGGAATCAAGAGGTAGTTTAGCATCCCAAGGACTCCAGAACAAAATGGAGTAGTGGAGAGAAAGAACAGGACCCTAATTGAAGCTGCAAGGTCTATGTTGGCTGACTCTGGTTGCCATTGACTTTTGGGTTGAAGCTGTTAACACAGCTTGCTATGGCAGAATAAGTATTAGTAAATTAGAGGTTGATGAAGACTCCATATGAAGTTCTACATCATTTGGCTCCTCTAATTTCATTCTTCAAAACCTTTGGGTGTCCTTGGTTCATTCTCAACACAAAGATCAACTCCACAAATTTGATCCTAAGGTGGATGCAGGGTATTTTGTAGGTTATTCATCCACATGCAAGGCTTACAGGGTCTTCAACTGCAGAACAAGGTAGTTGAAGAAACCTTGCATGTGAAATTCAATGAATTCCAGGATAAAATTCCACAAAACTCTGTGGAGTTGTTTGATCTGGACATACTGCAATATGTCCTTTCAATCTCCAGCTGTTAGATCATGTGGATAATCATCTTCTGCAGCAAGTCTTCCACCTGGTGGTACTGAAGATGATAATGATATTAGTACTCACATTTTCAAGATTAGTGACCAACTGCCTGAGTCTGCTAAACTTGATGTTCCTGTAGCTTCTGTAGCTCCATCCATAACAAATGCTGATGAGATTTCTGACCCTCTACATCATTTGACTTGCCATCTAATACTTGGTTTCAAGAATATGGATCACCATCTGCTGCTGCTGAACCGGCTACAAACACTTGCACTGATCTAGTATACAAGAGCTGAAGAATCACCCCATGTCTGAAATCATTGGTGATATCAATGCTGGTGTCTCAACCAGAAGTCAATTGTCTAACTTTTGCTTCTATGCTCTCTTCATCAGTCAGCTAGAGCCAAAGAACTATCATGTTTCTTTGAGAGACAATGGATGGGTTAAAGCCATGTAGCTTGAGCTACTTCAGTTCAAAAAGCAGCAAGTGTGGGAACTGGTTCCTCTACCCCCAGGTAGGTGTGCAATAGGCACTAAATGGGTGTTTAGGAATAAAACTGATGAAAATGGGCTTATTGTCAAGAACAAGGCTAGACTGGTTGTACAGGGTTTTCACAAGAAGAGGTATTGATTATGATGAAACCTTGCCCCTGTAGCCAGACTAGAGGCAATTAGATTGTTCTTAGCCTATTCTGCATTCCACAATCTTAAAGTTTTTCAAATGGATGTCAAAAGTGCATTTTTATATGGTAAAATAAAAGAAGAGGTTTATGTGTGTCAACCACCAGGTTTTGAGGACAATAAACATCCTGATTGGGTGTATCAACTTGATAAGGCTCTTTATGGGTTGAAGCAAGCTCCTAGAGCCTGGTATGAAACACTTTCAAGTTTTCTTCTTAAAATAATTTCACTAGGGCTCCATAGATAAAACTTTGTTTATAAAGAAAGTGGATCAGCATAAGCTACTTGTTCAAATTTATGTTGATGATATTTTTTGCATCCTCTGATCCCTAGTTGTGTGATGATTTTACAAGTCTAATGAAACAAAAGTTTGAAATTAGTGCAATGGGAGAATTACAGTTCTTTCTAGGCTTGCAAATCAAACAAAAGGCTGATGAACCTTTATTCATCAATCAAAATATACAAAAGAATTTGAATAAGTTTGATTTACAAAATTGTAAGCCCTGTTCTACTCCCATGTGCAATACCACACAACTGGATGTAGATCAGAAAGGTAAAGATGTTGATGAAACACTTTACAGATGTATGATGGGATCCTTGATGTACTTAACAGCTTCTAGACCAGATATCATGTTTGCAACTTGTGTTTGTGCTAGATTTCAGGCTGCTCCTAAAGAGTCTCATTTGATTGCAGTCAAGAGGATCTTTAGATATCTGCAAGGTACCAATCTCTAGGTCTTTGGTATTCCACTGGACACTCATGCAAATTAGTTGCTTTTTCTGATAGTGACTATGCAGGGTGTAAGTTAACCAGAAAGTCAACTTCTGGTGGATGTCAATTCCTAGGAAACTGTTTGATTTCTTGGTAGAGTAAGAAACAAACATCTGTTGCTACATCCACTGCTGAAGCAGAGTACATTGCTGCTGCAAGTTGTACATCTCAGGTACTCTGGCTTCAAAACAACTATTGGATTATGGCATTACAGAGACTAAGACTCCATTATTAATGGATAGTGCTTCAGCTCTGTGCATTGTCAAGAATCCAGTCCAGCACTCTAGGACCAAACATATAGAGATCATACACCATTTTAATAGGGATTGTTTTGAAAAAGGTCTGATTGATCCAAAGTTTGTGCCTAGTGCTGATGAGCTTGCAGATATATTTACTAAGCCTTTGGATAGTTCAACTTTCCAAAACCTTGTGTTAAGGCTTGGTATGCTGCAGCTAGAATAAGTGATAACTACTATGATCTCAGTAAACAAGTACTGATGATCATTAGTAACCATGTCACAAATATGTACTAGTTCTGTTAAAAGAAACTGATGCAGTTACAACTGCTGATGTAGTTATAACTCCCGATGTCAGTAAAAACAGATAAGTACTGATGTCCTATGAAACTATTGAAATCAGCTAAAAAGTATGATGAGTAAGTGTTGAGGACAGTATGAAACAGCTGAAAAGCTAAGAATTGACGAAAACTACTGATGAGAATTTTCACTTCAGTCGTTTCCACAAACTGCTGTTTCACTCTAAACAGCTGATGACAAAACCATGTCTTCAGTAGTTTTACAACTACTGATGACTAATACCAAGTCCTCAGTTGTTTACAACAGCTGAAGACAAAACCAAGGTACCGATGACTAAACCCAAGTCTTCAGTTGTTTTCAAACGTCTGATAGTTAAAACCAAGTCTTCAGTTGTTTTCATAACACTGATGCCAACACCAATACTTTCAGTCGTTTTCTTTTCAGCCTTTTCTTAACCTATAAATACCTGTACTTATAGCCAAACGTTTCATTAGCCGTTTTCAAACCTTTCTCTCTCAATAATGGCGACCATGAAACTCAAACCCCGACACAACTGTGTTGCTTACCTTTCGAAATCAGCGTTCTAGAACAAGTTTGACACTGCCATCAATCTTATGGTGGATTCCCCATACCGAACAGCCTTTGTTCTGAATCCTACCATATATCCTGACTCCTTATCCTAGTTCTGGACCAACGTCTCTGTAATAATTGGTGAGAATGATAGACAAATTACTCTCCAGTCGTTGGTGAGCCGTAACAGGTGCTCATCACCCCCGACATCATTTGCAAAACCCTAAATGTACATGATGGCACCTATCCTAAAGAATACCCGAAAGGCACCACTGATATGTCTTTTATCCATAACGGGTATGAAGGCGACTTAAGTGCTACAACCATACTTAAAAAGCACTTCCATGATGCTGAACGACTTATCTTTCATATGGTGAATGTCTGCCTTGCATCAAAGACATCTTCTTGGGATTAGATGTCTTCCCGATGGCAACAGGTATTGTACTCTATCCTTGAACGCCAAAATCTAAATTTTTCTGAGATAGTGTTCATGGAACTAAAGGATCTGGCTCAGAAACCTGTGGCAAACAGATGGATACTTTATCCCAGGTTTCTGATGGACATAATTTTGAATCAATTACAATCTGATGGCCTTGTTGGTCTTGGAGTCCCTGCTCCAGTTGTTTTAGCTGAGGTATACTCCCAACATAACTCAGACCCTACTCTTAAAGGGGCTGCCCGGATGCTAAATCCCAAGCAAAGGGAACCCACAGCCTCCACTTCCAGATCCAAAGTCCCCACCAAAGCCAAATCCAAAAAGCCCAAAAAGGCTATTCAGGGAGATGAGTCCCCTGAGGATGCCCCTGTACCACAAACACAGGAAATACATACTGGTTATAACCCCCCAGATATGTCCAAGACTTAACCTACTGAAGCCGCACAGGTATCCTCTCAACAGGATCCTGTTGCAACCACAATTAGGGATCCCACATTTCTGGAACCTATCTCAATTGAGAGGGTTACCATTGAAGAGCACCTCTCACCCCGGGTGCATTCTGCTTCAGACCAATCTCCACATTCAACTGCCCCTCAAAGCCCAACACTGATATTGCTAAAGTGCTGAGTCAGTTGCATTCCTCACCCCCTCCCCAGAAACCACTTACCACTGGGAATACCTCAACCATTGAGGGGGAGGACCAAAATGCTTCTGATAACCCATAGCACAGGGGTTACAATGTTCACTCTCCAAGTGTAGAAACGGAGAATAGAACATCTGGTAAGGCTGCCACTTCTATTGATTCAGGAAATGATCAGGATGAAGTTAGTAACATCCATAAGACCTTACCAGAGGCAACTGCCAATGAAGGACACAGTCCTGAGGCAGGAAGTCCCCAGTACCAAGACCAAGGGGCACATGCTTCTACTGATCTACACTCAGAGCATGTACATCCTGATTCAATCAGGAGGTCAGGTGATTCAGCACAAACTGATGATGACCTGGGCTTTTTCTATGATGTATTAGCCCATAATACCATCCTTGAGACTGAGGTGAGCAGACTCAAAGAGTTGTTAGCCAAAATGTTTCAGGATCAAAGTCCATCTACCTCACAACCCCACAGATGGCACCTTCCATTGAAGGTTCCCCAAACACTGAGCCTACACACGTAACTGAGCCACCAGCCACTACTTTTGGCACCACCTCTTAGGGACAGACCCCTCTGAGCAGATGGTTGCTATCTTTCAAAACTCCTTACCTCTCATCACTCCCATCATCACTGACATAGTGCATAAAGCCATTGATGAGAGGATATCCTCAAATCTACAAACCCTCATTGATGATGCTATTCACAAATCTCTTTCTTCCTTTCAAGCCCCTCATCCCAATGCAACCAAAAAGTGGGAGACTTCCAAGTCTAAGGCAGTGAAAGAAAAGAAAAGAAAAAGAGTTGATGATAAGAAAGAACCTGCAAAAGAGAAGGAGGTGGAGAAAGAACTGATCTCAGAATAGTTGATCACATATAAAAGAAAGAAAAGTGCTGAGTCAAAAGCTGATGAAGATAAATCCTTAGAAGATCTTGTCAAAGATGCTGATGAAGCTCACTGCAGATCCATGGATAAAATTATAGATCAGCTCTTTCGACAAGGTCATGACACAGCCACACTAGACACTGAGATCAGAAGGCTGGAAATAGAAGAGATTCAAGCTAGATGGGCCAGTTATAGTGTGTTGGAAAGGGAAAGATTGGAGATAATGATCAGATTCATTGCCAAGTACCTTGGAAGATCATTGATAGAGATAAAGGCCTGGTCCAGAGACAGTATCTTGGAGATACCAAGAAGATCTGCTCTGCTCTGCTGGAGGCTATAATAAGGGTTGATAACTGAAGCACTGGATGAAGCAGGTGCAGGAAGAGAACTGAAATGGCAAAGCTCTCCAAAGCCAAACTCACCACCAAAATGCTAAGTCAGTCTTCTCACACTCCCACTCAAACACAACCCTTATCTCTAAAATCTCCCAAATCTATCCCTAAACCAAAGCCACCCACAACTCAACCCACAAAAATAATCTCTTTACCCTAAAAACCACCTCAAACCTTACCCAGTGATGCACCCAGAAGGAGGAGAAGGGTGTTGAGGGTAAAAGAAGATGAAGAAGAGGATGATGATGATGATAGTCTGCCAATCTCTGCTGTTCTCAAACTCAAATCACCTGAGCACAGAAGTCAACAAGTGATTACTCCTGACTTGCAAATGCAGATGGTGAAGGTAAAGATTGAAGAAGCAGAACCACAGAAATAGCACGATGAGAAGTTTCTCAAGATGGTTGATAAGGATTTCCCTCAGTCCTCATCCATTCAAGAAATGAAGAAATAGGCTCTGAGGCTGTACACTCTTAGACATACTTTTCAACATCAAAAAGAAAGAGTGCGGATCTGGCCAGACCCCAGGGTAAGTTCTAGAATTCATAAGAAGAATATACCAAGTAGATATCTTGGCCAAGTGAAGAAGACCTTGAATGCTGCAATTACATTGGCCATGGTAGTCTCACCCTGGGAAATCATTAAAGAATTCAAGAGAGCTCACAAATCCAAGACAACCCCTCAATCTATTCTTGAGAAAAAAATGATCAAGAAGGGGTTGTTATACAAAAGACTTGAAGATCTTCAGAAGAGTGAACTCTAGTTGTTGCTTGAAGGCTCTGACCCTAATGAATTTGCTTATAGAGAGATAACAACTATGGAGTTGAAAAATGGAAAGACAGTGAGATACCTGTCTGAGTATTATGGCCCAGAGTTCTTCTTCAAGGGAGAAGTAGAAGAACTCACCAGGAGGAACAAGTTGTTCTCCTTGAGGCCTATGCTAGTGAGTCTTATAGACTCATTAATGGGAATTAGGTTTCATGGTTGGGACAAGACTCTGTGTCCAGTTTCCCAAGACAGAGTTCCCTTCCATACTTAGCCAATCAAAAGATTAGAAACCTTTTCCGGCCTGTGCTTAACTGATTACCTCTGAAGCTGATCAAGAGGGTGTTTCTGCCAAGAATAAGTGGGATCATCAATAAGTTTAGAGGTTTTGGCTGCATTGGTTTAGGGGGAGTTTGTTGGACCAAAAGAACCAATGAGCCTGATCAGAAAAACCTCTAAGTCCCACAGACATTACAACTGCTGAAGAAGATCACAACAACTGAAGACATCAGCTGATTACAAGGTCTGAAGACAAGAACTGAAGACTACTACTAAAGACAAAGTCTGAAAGTAAAGAACTCAAGACAAAGTTTGAAGCTATCAGTTGAAGACAAAGTCTGAAAGTAAAAGTCTGAAGAACAAAGTCTGAAGAACAAAGACTGAAGACAAAGTGATCAGTAGTTGTCACAACAGCTGAAGTTATCAACTTCAGTAGTTGTGATGGTATTCTTTCAGTACTTGTAATTTACTTTTCAGTAGTTATAGTTTCAGTAGTTTAATTTCAGTAGTTTTATGTACTTAGCATTCTCTGAGATGTAATCAGTAGTTGAGAACATTCTCAGTAGTTTGAATAATTCTGTTAGATGTCACTATCAAGTGACATCAGCAGACGTCACATATCCTATATAAGGAATGTTGACCTAGTTGTAAAGTGTGACATTGAGCCACCACGAAAGCATATGAATGAAATATCTCTTTTGCATAATTCTCGTTTTCTATAATCATTTACTGTTACATTGAATATCAATTGTGTTCTTGTGAATTGTTTAATTCGTTGTTCGAATTCCGCTGCAATACTCTCTAATCAATCAAACTTAGATTACTCATCCTAACAAAAACAAATCCTACATAATTTTGAATATTTTGGGATTTGAAATTATTATTAGAGATTTCTTTAAGTTTTCCTAGACACTAGTGAAAATGAAAGGAATTGTTAAGTAACTACAACTATGATATACAATACATCCAGGAAAGAGCAAAGTTAATTACTTGTTGACTTTATAAACAAGAATAAGCCCAATCACTAAAATTTGAATATCTACAAATATATTAAGATAAACCCCTTATACTACATTGAAACGCACAAGAAAAATCTTTGATGGAAAATAAAATTAAGAAGCAATGAAGATTGGTAGACGAAAACTGCTAAGATATAGAAGTGATAGTATCTTAAGACTCCACAATCATATGAGTTTCGAGTCTTAGCATATTTCAAGATATAATACTAAATAATGCCCATAATCAAAATATAGAGCATATACAGGTAGTAATAACACATTTTATGATTAAGAATTATTATTGATATTCAGGAATAAAGATTAATCACAAGGCGTGTAGTGTAATTTCTTTATCTATTTAAGGATTATTATGAAATGTTAGGAATTATCTAACTAGATACAACAAGCTTAAATCTCATAATGGAAATGAAAGATAACCAATAGACTATGTTAATTTCCTAATTAAATTATGGATATGACACCATCTAGCTAATGAATGATAAGATTACCAAATTAGTACACTCTCTACCTATCTATCAAGTTATAAGATAGAAATGTTAGCCAAACTATATTAGTATCACCTTATGAGTTGCATATGTTGATTATATCTGATAGAGTTTATCATTTCACTTCAAACTATAATAGGGTTTTAGATGAAACTAAGAACTTGAGTAAACTAGAAAATCTTATGTTTGAAAAAAACACTACCGAGCCACAATAATAGTAGACTTTTCTTGAGTATTAAAACCCTAAGCAATATAATGTAGGAATCTTAGCTCAAAATATAATTTTAATAGTTTTGGTCGACTAGTAGATAAGACTTAGGGATTGGCAGAAGATATAAAAGCCACATGTTCTCATCTCTTTGGGTATCCTTTGAATTTTGAGGATGAAATTCTTTTATGGGGGGAAGAATGTAACATCCCGGCTTTCAGGGTCAGACGTAATAGTTAAAATACAAGAAATATGAACTTAATATTTCATATATTGTTATACGAGTAAATAATGAGTAAAATAACGATTTTAAATTTAAAGTTTTAGATGAGTTTTAGTGTTATAAGAGACCGTTTAAAATTATATAAATGTAATAATATATTATATTTAACGTGCTTCGTTTTTAATGAAACTTGGGTTGACTTGTAAAAAAAATAAGCTCGTCTCAACGACATATTTGAAATTTTATAAGATGTTATACGTAAAAAGTTATAAGAGAAAAACAAAGTAAGCAGCTGAATTAATTATAATAATATAATAATAATATTTATAATTCTCAAACACATAGCAAATGTAACAAAAAAAGCTAGTAAGCTAGCACCTCAAATGCATCCCACATCGACCATAAGAAACATCGACCATAAGAAAAGGAAGAGGTTATAAGTATCTTTATAAATAGAAACTTTAGGGTTAATTTATATTATAAGTTTTCTTGGGAACATTATAGTATAAAGAAAATCCCGAGTACTCAACACCCCACTAGGTGTGTGATTAGTTAATTTTGGAGCTCTTGTTGGAGCGCGAGTAGGGAGACTCTACATCAAATTGTCGTAGATAGTTTTAAGGTATTTTCTCGTTTAAGTTTATAACAAGTTAATTTGTATTTAATTTAGATTATTATTATTATTAGAAGTAGTTTTAGTATTACTAGTATTATTATTTTTGGCATTAAGGTTATTGTTAGGGGTGGGTATTGGGTAGTTTAGCCTTAGTTTGGCATGGACTGATCAACTATGCTTAAATAAGGTAGTGTAAATCAATATCCAACCATTACAATAACTAGTTAGTTAAGCCATTACCTAACCTAGGATTACTTAAACTTTTTCAGGACCTAGAGATATTACCAGATTCTACTAGGAGTGATTATCAACTGTTGGGTAGCTATTAAACAGGTGAGTTCCTCTGAATTGTTTTCTAAAATGGGATGTGATGTTCTGATAAGTCGTAATAATTGAAGAGTTGACTATCAATAGCTTCTGTGATATGTGGCAATGCTTGATAGGATGCTTGAGGGCTACTTATATGATTCTACTTTAGCTAGTGGAGTTTGTATACATAGCCTAGTTATGTGAATTTACAATGTGCTTACTCTATTCCTATCTGTTTACCATGGTTGTATCTACTTGATGTAATAGTCAATACTTATATGTTTTGAATCCTGAAGAATACTATGTTCATGCACTCATGAGCTTTACTTTATGGACACACATCGTAGGTGTCAAGAGATTGCAGAAATTGGATATTACGGGCTAGTTTACAAAGAAATTAAGGTCTAGAGTGCTACTGAAGATTTGGATTTCTAGTTAAAATAATGTAATGTATTATCTAGTATGCCAGATGTACAATATGATATATTGTTAATCAAAGTTAGAATTCTGCTATGAACTCCATTATCACTATGTGTTCTATATTTCCGATGCGTAACGCTCCCCAAGGTGTGCCCTGGGAGGCACGCGTTACAAATTGGCAATTGAGGGACTTGACTGCCAAACAGTTTTATGACCACCAACTTTTCTTTTGGATGGTTGTTATGCAGCTGCAGGCTTCCTTGAGAGTTTAGTCTTGTTGGCAAGTTTGATGGAGTGGCCTAAGGGATTTTATTCATAGTCTTTGGCAAAGTAATTGTCTTCCCCACACCTTAGGCATGTGATTTTCAACTGTTTTGTTGCTAACTTATTCATTTGCCTGATATCTTATAGCTCCTTCTTCATCTTCTTATTCTTGCCACCCTCAGCTCTACCAATCTTCTTGTTTGTCTTATGATTAACATGGGTGGTCAGCTCTATCTTCTTCCTTGGGAACATCTTATTATAGATTTCAACTACTTTAAAAATGGACTTTTAAATATATGGTTGGGGTCTTATTTCTAAAGGGTTTGATGTTCTAGCACAACAACTTTTGTTGTGATGCTTCTTGTTACAGTTATGCTTTGAATGAAGTTTTGTATTGTGGGAGAGTTTTGACTCGACAGATAGTTGATTGGTTTATGCAGATGACTTTTCTCTTACGAATTCTGTCTTCTGAATCACTGCCTGTTAGCTTTTGCCTTGATCTCTCTCTCCTTTTCTCATTCTCCTATTCTTCATTCTCTTTCTTTTCCTCCTCCTTATCCAATTCCTCAATTGTTCCATCCTTCTCTTCCTTCTCTTCTTTCTTTGTTGTCTCAATCTTCTTAGCA
Organism: Flaveria trinervia; assembly: GCA_025506515.1. NCBI lineage: Eukaryota > Viridiplantae > Streptophyta > Magnoliopsida > Asterales > Asteraceae > Flaveria > Flaveria trinervia. The sequence goes on from CM046455.1 coordinate 53,204,450, forward strand.
GATGCCTTTGTAAAGAAAACAAAGTTTAGGTTAAAAACTATAAATTTTGAAACTTGAGGGACTAAAGTGTAAATTTTACAATATCATAAAAAATGCTACCCCTTTGACTAAAAATACTTGATAAACTTATTATCTATATAACAAACATATTAAAATCATAAAAATATGTGATTTACATTAAGAAACCCTAACTTTCCTAAAAAGGAAACTTTTTGACGTGAACGTTAAAGAATCGAAGTTAGTTGAACTTTTAACCTTATAGCACACCTAGTTCCACCTACAATGACCCTAGACCACATATCTTATTACTTGAATCTTGATGCTAGGGTGCTAGGATTGAATCGTTTTTTGTACACAAAGATTTGTTCCTTAACCCTAATGTGAGTTCTAATGTTCCCATTTTACAACTTTTTTGTGATGAACATGCTTTGTTTGAACTGAAATTATCATGGTGCAATGGTATGATGCTTATTTATTATGGATAATGTTAGTACTTGCTTTTACTTGTATCACAATCATTAATTCTTGTGCAAACATCTTATCCTATACAGGTAGATCTTCATAGGGAATCCCCCACACACAGTGCCTTCCGTCATGACCCCATGACTTAATAGGAAGGGTACCACACTGAGATCCTGTGGGGTTGTTTGTGTCATGCAACCAGTTTATAAGATACCAAGGTGAACCATCCAACATGTATGGTACACTATTTGAGGCTTAGTTTTCCTTACAGGATTAACCAGTATTTAGAAAAGTTTAGGAGAGGCTAGCCGGGACTAAGTGCAGGGCTGATTGTGACCCCACAACAATGATACTTATGTTTTTAAAATCAACTTATAGATTCTAAAAAGTCCTTTTTTAAACTTTAGCACTTGAATTGACCAACTGTTTAGTTAACACAAAATATTTTTGTGGATGTTTTAGGTAACCCTTTATGGAAGCTTGGTTTGATTAGAAGACCTCTTATGGATGACCTAGTTCTGTGACTACCATATGGCATAGCTTAATTTCATTTTTGATAACTTAATTTGATTTTTAATTAAACCCATGGATTTATTTTATTGGATTATTACTGTTGTTACCCGGGCTTGGCTTTTATCGCCTGAATATGTTAATTAAATATAATGCCATGTGATTTCTCTCCTTGTGTGCTCTGATTATGGTTAGTTTTCACTGTCATTTATGCTACTAGTCTGTGACATTCCACCCTCATTGGGGCCAGGGTGCTTGTGACACCCTACACACATCCCACATCGGCCGTGGACCGGAGAGATTCCTGGTTCATAAGGAATGTTTGGCCTCTAATATCAACAACGTGTTTTGGGTGTATTGGCTGTGGATGAGAGGAGAACTCCGCAGTTAAGCATGCTCTGGTGGGAGCAATCCAGGGATGGGTGACCTCCCTGGGAAGTTTTCACCCGGGCAACCAAAAGCAAATCCGTGAGCTCCTCGTGGGCAAAGCGGACAATATTATTGATGCGAGGGGCCGGGTGTGATAGAATGGTATCAGAGCCACTCCTATGTTGTTCGGGGTGTGGGACACACCTCACCAAGAATGGTGACTTCTCGGGCTCATCGAGGACGATGAGTCCAAATAGGGGGTGCTTGTGACACCCTACACATATCCGATATCGGCCGTGGACAGGAGAGATTCCTGTTCATAAGGAATGTCTGGCCTTTAACATCAACAACGCGGTTTGGGCGTATTGGCTGTGGATGAGAGGAGAACTCCATAGTTAAGCATGCTCAGTTGGGAGCAATCCAAGGATGGGTGACCTGCCTAGGAAGTTTTCACCCGGGCAACCAAACGCAAATCCGTGAGCTCCTTGTGGGCAAAGCGAACAATATTGTTGGTGTGAGGGGCCAGGTGTTACATGAGGTGACTCTTCAGCAAGCTATGCGAATTTCCAGTCCGCCTAGTTCCAAGAAATGATGGCGTCTCATGGTGTTCAGCGCTTAGAGTAGGAGCAGAAGAAGAACTTAGGTTGGTTTTGGTGGCTAAAGAAGAGGTGGTAGTGATGATGAGAGGGATATTTGATTGTTCGACATGAGGGCCCTAAATTATTTGAAGGAAACTATTTTTTCTATTTTAGACACAATTATTATTATTATCTATTGGGTGATGGCACCTTCCAATTTATAAAAGTATAATGCCACTATTATCTTGTTTGGTTGATGCTACATTTGATTATCTATGATACATTAACTTTATAATGGTAACTTTTGTAGGGTGATTTGGTTGGGAATGTGCTATACCATGTGTTGAGAAATTGATTTGTGCCCCGTAGATAATTCACCCCATGTTGGTTGAATGAAACATCTATATATGTCATGTTATGTGTAATATAATCTTCATGCAACTGGAAAACATGACTAATAAGGGTAAAATCAATGTAATGGGATACTTGAAACCAAATTTATGAGATTCTTAATAAGTAGGTTGGTGCCACTAGAGGCAGAAATAAGGAAGCTAGACAAACTAGGAACCAAGGTGGAAACCAACCACCTACACCACCAGGAACACCACGTGGAGGGAATGTCAACCATGAGAACGATGAAAAGATTGCTAACCTAGTGGCTCAGCAAAATTGTTGATGCTATTCCAACCATCATCACCTAGAACAATGCACACAGGGGTAATGCAATCAGAAACGATGGACCAGGAATGATGAAGGCAACAATGATGCTAAGAAGATAAGGAATGGTTGTTCCTACAAAACCTTCGTGGCTTGCAAACCGATGGATTTCTATGGAACTAAGGTTGCGATTGAGACTTTTAGGTGGTTAGATGAAATTGAAGCTGTTGGAGCTATATAAGATAGTCTATATTATCAACATAGTCAAAGTCAACAAAATTCAACATCATGGTTAAAGTCAACAAAAAAGTCAAACTGAACACGTTCGAGACGAATAACCAAGACGAGACGTTGAAAATTTAAGTGACTAGGAGTTTTATTGTAATAAATATATTTTGTGTGAACAAAATATAATTGATCTTGTTTTAGTTATTTATATCTTTTATATGTAATTTCCATTAGTTAGCCTAAGTCTAGTAAGCTAAGTGCAATTAGTGGATATTATATTTACTATAAGTAGGTTAATTGTAATTAGAGTTGACTAATGGTTGTATGACCAACATATTGGTGGATTACCTGTAAATATATTTTACAATCTATTTGAGATCAAAGGGGTGTAGTGTGTTTATATTATTTTGATCAATAATCTTCATGATTTGATTCAAGTGTGATTATTCTAGGTTAAAAATTTGGTATCAGAGCCGTAATGGATCAAATTCATTGAAGATTTGAAGATTTGAAGATTATTGAAGCTGTTTATCAACTTTCTAGAGAGAGAAAGTGGGTTTCTAGAGAGAGAAAGCGGGTTTCTAGAGAGAGAAAGTGGGTTTCTAGAGAGAGAAAGTAGAACTGAGTTCAAATTTATACAAATTCAACATCAACAACATCCAATCTATCATTATCTACAACATATATTGAATCTACGTGTTGGACCAAAAGAACCAATGAGCCAAGATCAGAAAACCTCTAAGTCCCACATGGTATCACAACAACTGCTGAAAGCCTCATCAGTAGTTTGACAAGTGCTGAAGACTTCAACAGCTGAAGATCAAGTGCTGAAGACCTCAACAGCTGAAGAACTAATGTGCTGAAGTACAACTGATGTACAAAGTCTGAAGACAAAGACTGAAGACATCAGCTGATGATATCTACTGAAGTCATCAGCTGATGAAACACCTGAAGGTCAAAGTCTGAAGATCAAGTACTGAAGCCTCAGTAGTTTGTCACAACTGCTGAAGAGTACTTCTTCAGTAGTTGTGATATCAGTAGTTTTATATTTTTATGTTTCAGTAGTTTTGTAAAACGACTGAAGAGCTTGTTCTTCAGTCGTTGTAGTTTCAGTAGTTTTATACTTTGTACTTAACACTCTGATATGTTCTCAGTAGTTGTGAACATTTCAGTAGTTTGTTAAGAGTTAGTTATTTTTGTTTTAGATCTGCCAGTTGTCACTTTCCGTGATAACAGCAGTGATTGTTGCACTCTATATAAGGAGTGACAACCTATTGTAATATTAGAGTAGAATGAATGGAATGAATGAATGATTTGATTAGAAATATTCTACATTTATAAACATTCCTTGAAATCAGAAATATATATTCTCTCCCTATAACCGTATGCGGTCTTAATGCATACTAGTATCGATTGCTTGCTACAATTTGTCTAATTCTTGTTCATATTCAGCTGCTTTGAATCCTAATACATCAAACTTGTGATCGCTGATCCTGTCAAATGGTATCAGAGCAGGTTAATCATTGATCGATCTAATAGTTGATCATTGAAACTGCTATTAAGATCTAAGTTTGATTGAATTAGCTTTTGTTTTGGCAAGAAACGGTTATAGAGATTGAATTTTCTGTATTTCTGGTCATTCATCCTGAGATCTTCTCTTGGTTTTCATTGAGTTTGTTGTGGTCTGTTTAAAACTTTTAAAAGCTTGAATTAAATTGTTTTTGAACTGAAAATGACCACTCCCTCCAATGATCCTCACAATACTGGTTCCTCAACCAAGCCACCAATGCTGGTTAGGAATGAGTATAACATATGGCAAAGACGTATGCTCCATCACCTGTCTGTTAACAGCGCAGGGTGTTGGACATCAGTGGTACATGGTCCACACAAGCCTATGGTGAATAACCCGGAAACCAATCAAATGGTTCCGAAGAGGAGGGAGCAATACTCAGATGAGGATAAGAAGTTGCTTGAAATTGATGCAAAAGCCCATGGAATTCTAGCCATGGCACTGCCAAATGAAATCTATTCTGGGCTAATGCATCACGAAACTGCCCATGACCTCTGGGATGCCTTGAAAGAACAATTTGGAGGAACAGATGAGGTCTTGGCAAATAATAGAGAAATTCTTGCCCAACAATATGAGACATTCTCTCATAGAAAGGGTGAGACACTGACTCAACAATATGAGCGGTTCTCTTGTTTGATCTCTGAACTAAAAATGGTCAAACTTGAGTACACAAATATTCAGATGAATAACAGATTTCTCAGATCACTGCCTGAGAGATGGGACACATATACTATTGTCCTACGCTCCAGTGCAAGTTTGGACAAACTATCTCTCACCCAACTCCATGGGAAATTGCTCACTTTTGAGAGAGAGATAGAACAGAAGAGAAAGCTGTCTTCATCTGGAAAGCTCACTGAAGACTTTGTACCAGGCAACACTGCCTTGGTGGGTCATGAGTCAGAATATGCTTCATCTGAATGCCAGTATGATGAGCATATTAATTTCTCTACAAGCACTTCTGATTCTGCATTTGTGAGTATTGATGGTCAGTTTACTGGGTGTAATAATGACAATTTATGCTTCATTATGGATGATCTCAAGAGGATTGCTGATGATGACTTAGAAGAGATGGATATTTTGTGCCAAATGGCCCTGATAAATATCAGATCTCAGAAGTTCTATAAAAGAACTGGAAGAAAATTCCCAGGACTCTCTGGCAAAACCAAAGTTGGTTTTGACAAGAGCAAGTTGAGGTGTCACAAATGCCAAAGGCTTGGACACTTTGCAAGAGAGTGTAGATCAACTGGATCTAACTCCACTGCACCCTTTGTGACTTTTCCTGGCAATAGTCAACAACACAGAGGGCAACATCCTGTCACTTCTAGTCATCATCCTCAACAACAATCTCCAGCATATTTTGTTCCTCAGGGTCAAATGCCATATCCGTACCCTTGTTATTACATGCCACAGTCAAATCAAGTTCAAGTTCCTATGGCACCACAACCTCATGCACTACCAGAACCTCAGCCTTCCCAATCTCATCAACAAACTCAACCTCAACAACACAGCTTCTTCACCCCAGGAGTTGTTGACTGGAGCAGTTTACCAGATGACATGTCAGGTCATGATCAATGTTCTCAGGTGCTGGTCAACATGGTGGTGACAGTCCTTTTGGGAATCTAGCTCTTATGGCTTTGGAGTCTGCTGATACTTCATTTTCTAATGCCTCTACACCACAGGTATCACAGGTATCCTCTGAGGCAAAAGCCAAATTATGTTCTGAACCATGCATAGCAGCATTTGCTTCCATTAGAGAAGCAAATGTAGCGTAATTAATAAGAACATTGAGCTAGAACAAACAATTTCCAAAAATAAAGCTGAGTTTGAGTCTGTGCTTAAAGATAAAAATGATGAGATTTATAAACTAAATTGCCAAATAATTGATGATAAGGCTAGAGAAGAAGTACTTCTAGAGAAGTACAAAGATCTCAAAGAAACCCTTGCAGTTACCCAGGTCGAGTGTGATAGATGGGTACAATCATGCAAAGGTTTTGAAATGCTTCTTAGTAAGCAATCTGCTTCAAATGTGAAGTTTGGAATTGGTTACAATCACACTGCTCCACCTACAGATTTTACCCCAAGAGCAGAGGTAGAATCTGATGGTGAGAGTGATAACCAATCCATCACATCATGTGATCTACCTTCTCATACAGCACAATCAGAAGTAGAAGTCAGCATCAAGCCCTCTTTGAACTTATCAGCTGATGTTGATGGTTCAAATGCTGACATTCACATGATTAATGAGTTGATCAACTCAGGAGTTAATCCTGAAGGTCCTGAAAGGACTAGAGAGCAGGATCCAACACCTAAAGTTCAAACTTCAACTGCTGTCAGTATGAAGAGAAGAAAACTGAAGTAGAAAGAGTTTGAAGACCACTAAAGAGGCAGTCAAGGAAGCAAACATGCTTCCAAAGCATTGAAGAACAAGTCTTCAGTTGCTTCACCCTCTTTAGTTGATGATCAACCTAAGATGAAGAAGAAACCATGTGAAGTATGTGGTTTGTTCAATCATCTTACAGATGATTGTTGGTACAAAAGAGGTTCCAAACTCAAACTAAAAGAAGAAATTAATGAGAAAATGGTAAAAATGAAAACTGATTTGAGACCACATTTGTATCAGCAACATCAAATCCTGTAACCCTTAAGTCCTCAAAGAAATCAAAAGAGGAAGGGGTTAAACAGGTGACAGCTAGGGTGCTCAGAAGAAGAAGGTGCAACATAGGAACTTATCAAACTCCACTAGCAATGTGTCTGATGAGCTGAAAGCTTTATCACAAAATCAGACACAGCTGGTTATGATGGTTCAACATCTGTTGGGTAGAGTTAACCAACTAGATGCTCCTATGTTGAAACCACAGAAAAGGCGGTCCAAGCCAAAGACCTCCTCTTCTACACCATCTTCTTTCTCTCAAGTTGTTGTTTCAAATAAACCTGTTAGTTTACCATCTATTGATGAGACCAGGCCCAAAACCAAAAAGGTTTGGGTCTCCAAAACTAACTGATTGTTTATAATTGCAGGGTTCTTCAACATGCCAAAGTAGCATCTGGTATGTAGACAGTGGGGGATCTATGCACATGACTGGGAACAGCTCTCTTCTTCATGACTACTCTCAAGGAAAGAAGGGTTTGTTTCTTTTGGCAATGACGCTAGGGGTTACATCATGGCAAAGGCTTTGTCTCCAATAGAGAAATAAATTTGATGATGTTAATCATGTGGAAAATCTCAAGTACAATCTCTTGAGTGTCAGTCAAATGTGTGATAAAGGCCATGTTGCTCTTTTCACCGGTCAGAACTGTAGGATTCTATCATCCAAAGTTCTGCATTTGATTGATAAGGTGTGGATGATCACACTCTCCTGAAGCCAACAGGACAGGAAGAGTGTATGCCTTAGATCTTTCTAAGAAGATAGATCTCAAAGGCAATCCTTGCCTATTTTCCAAAGCCTCTTCTCAAGAATCTAAACTGTGGCACAGGAGGCTTGGTCATGTTAATCTCAAAACATGAATCAGCTTACCCACAATAGTTTAGTCAGAGGCTTACCAATAAAGGAGTTCCACTGTGATGAAACCTGCACTGCGTGTTTAAAAGGAAAACAGCACAAAGTCTCATTCCCTCCTATTGAAGTGCCTAAGTCCACTGCCTGCTTGCAATTACTACATATGGATCTATTTGGTCCTGTGAGTGTAATGAGCATGGCAAAGAAGAAATACTGTCTGGTAATTGTGGATGATTACTCCAGATTTGTATGTACTTTTTCTACATTCAAAGGATGAGGCTGCTCAGAAGATATTCACTTTGTGCTATACATTGAGAAGCAGTATTCCCTTCCAGTCAAGTGTATTAGGAGTGACAATGGAACTGAGTTCAGAAATCATACACTTGATGACTTCTATCTTTCAAAGGGAATCAAAAGGCAGTTCAGCATTCCAAGGACTCCAGAACAAAATGGAGTAGTGGAGAGAAAGAACAGGACCCTCATTGAAGCTACAAGGTCCATGCTGGCTGGACTCAGGTTTGCCACTGACTTTTGGGCTGAAGCTGTCACACAGCTTGCTATGTGCAAAATAGAGTTTTAGTAAATCAGAGGTTGATGAAGACTCCATATGAAGTTCTCCATCATTGGGCTCCTCTAATTTCATTTTTCAAAGCATTTGGGTGTCCCTGTTTTATTCTCAACACAAGGATCAACTCCATAAATTTGATCCTAAGGTGGATGCAGGGTATTTTGTTGGGTATTCATCTACTTACAAGGCATACAGAGTCTTCAACTGCAGAACAAAGATGGTTGAAGAAATCTACATGTTAAGTTCAATGAATCTCCAAAGGACAAGATTCCACAAAGCCCTGTGGAGTTATTTGATTTGGACATACTGCAATATGTTCCTTATCAAACTCCTGCTGTTGCTCCTGTCAACAGTTCACCACCTGGTGGTACTGCTGATGATGATGATGATTGCAGTACTCACCTCTTCAGGTTTAGTGATCAGCTGCCTGACTCAGCTAGACCTGATGTCCTGTAGCTCCAGTAGCACCATCCACAACAAATGCTGATGAGATCTCTTCGAATTCAACTTCCTTTGAATTACCATCCACTGATTGGTTTCAAGGAAATGATTCACCATCACCATCTGTTGCTGCTGAGCCTGCTACAAACACTTGCACAGATCTCATTGTGTATCAAGATCTGAAGAATCACCTATGTCTCAAATCATTGGTGATATCACTGTGGAGTATCACAAGAAGTCAATTGTCAAATTTCTGCTTCTATGCTCTCTTCATCAGTCAGCAAGAGCCAAAGAATTATCACATTGCTTTAAAGGACAATGGATGGGTTGATGCCATGCAGCTTGAGCTTCTTCAGTTCAAGAACAGCAAGTGTGGGAACTGGTTCCTCTACCTCCAGGTAAGTGTGCAATAGGCACTAAATGGGTGTTTAGGAACAAAACTGATGAAAATGGGCTTATTGTAAGAACAAGGCCAGACTGGTTGTTCAGGGGTTTGCACAAGAAGAAGGTATTGATTATGATGAAACCGTTGCCCCTGTAGCCAGACTGGAAGCAATTCGATTGTTTTTAGCTTATGCTGCTTATCAAAACCTTAAGGTTTTTCAAATGGATGTCAAAAGTGCATTTTTGTATGGAAAAATTAAAGAAGAGGTTTAGGTATGTCAACCTCCAGGCTTTGAGGACAATAAACATCCTAATGGGTGTATAAGCTTGATAAGGCTCTTATGGGTTAAAACAAGCTCCCAGAGCCTGGTATGAGACATTATCAACTTTCTTCTGGAAAACAATTTCACTAGAGGCTCCATAGATAAGACTTTATTCATTAAGAAAGCTAGGTAGCATAATCTACTTGTTCAAATTTATGTAGATGATATCATTTTTGCATCCTCTGATCCAAAGTTGTGTGATGCCTTTACAAAGTTGATGCAACAGAAGTTTGAAATGAGTGCCATGGGAGAATTACAGTTCTTTCTGGGGTTGCAAATCAAACAAAAGGCTGATGGAATTTTCATTCATCAGTCCAAATATACAAAAGATCTTTTGCAAAAGTTTGATTTACAAAACTGTAAGCCTTGTTCTACTCCATGTGCAGCACAACACTGGATACAGATCAGAAAGGTAAAGTGGTTGATGAAACACTTTACAGATGTATGATTGGGTCCTTGATGTATTTAACAGCTTCTAGACCAGATATTATGTTTGGTACATGTGTTTGTGCTAGATTTCAGGCTGCACCTAAAGAGTTCATCTGATTGCAGTCAAGAGGATCTTTAGATATCTGCAAGGCACTCCATCTCTAGGTTTATGGTATTCTACTGGACATTCTGGTAAATTAGTTGCTTTTTCTGACAGTGACTATGCAGGGTGTAAGTTGACTAGGAAATCAACGTCTGGTGGATGTCAACTAGGCAACTGCTTGATTTCTTGGCAGAGCAAGAAAAGACCTCAGTTGCTACATCAACTGCTGAAGCAGAGTACATTGCGGCTGCAAGTTGTACATCTCAGGTACTCTGGCTTCAAAACCAACTTTTGGATTATGGCATTACAGAGACTAAGACTCCATTGTTAATGGATAGTGCTTCAGCTCTTTGCATTGTCAAAAATCCAGTCCAGCACTCTAGGACCAAACATATAGAGATCAGACATCATTTTAGAAGGGATTGTTTTGAAAAAGGTCTGATTGATCCTAAGTTTGTGCTAGTGCTGATGAGCTTGCGGACATTTTTACTAAGCCTTTGGATAGTTCAACTTTCCAAACCTGGTGTTAAGGCTTGGTATGCTGCAGCTAGAATAAGTGACAACTATGATGATCTTAGTAATAAGTACTGATGATCATTAGTCTATGTCACTATAGTACTGATGATCATTAGTACCTATGTCACATATAAGTACTGATGAGCTCTTTTACCCTCAGTAGTTTTATAACTACTGAAGGCTAAATGTCTCACAAGTACTGAAGTACTTCATCTGTTCTAAACTACTGATGTAGTTACAACTACTGATGCAGTTATAACTACTGCAATCAGTAAAAACGGATAAGTACTGATGTCCTATGAAACAACTGAAATCAGCTAAAAAGACTGATGAATGTTGAGGACAGTATGAAACAGCTGAAAAGCTAAGAATTGACGAAAACAGCTGAAGAGAACTTTCTCTTCAGCCGTTTGTACAACTGCGTTTCATTCTAACAACTGAAGCAAAACCACGTCTTCAGTAGTTTTATAACTACTGATGACTAATACCAAGTCTTCAGTTGTTTACAACAGCTGATGACAAAACCACTGTCTTCAGTAGTTTCATAACTACTGATGACAAACACCAAGTCCTCAGTTGTTCAATCATCTGAAGTCAAAACCACGGTCTTCAGTAGTTTTCTAAACTACTGATGCCTAACACCACGACTTCAGCTGTTTCAACGTCTGAAAGGATAATACCATGTCAACGGTCGTTTAAAAACTACTGATGACTAACACCACATCCTTCAGTCGTTTCTTACCCATACCCTATAATATCCCTACCTAAGCTCTCAATGCTTCATCTTCTTCAAACCTAACGTTCCTTTCCAAAACTTCCCTCTTCTCCATGGCGTCCATGCAAATTAAACCGCGACACAACTGTGTTGCCTACCTCACTAAATCGCCCATCTGGACTAAGTTCGATACTGCTATCGATCTTATGGTTCAGTCCCAATACACACGACATTTCTTCTAATCCCATACTACATGCCAAATCCTTGCACCAATTTTGGATGAACGTTACTGTTACCAGTGGGGAGAACAACACACCATCCTCCAGTCGGTCGTCAACAACAGAAGTAGTCATCACTCCTGCAATAATCCGCAAAATTCTTCATCTGAATGATGCTAGTTCTCCTGCTGGATATCCAAGGGCACCACTGATCTATCCTTTGCCCAACATGGAATCAAGGCGATCTCAGTGCCTCCACTATCTTGAAGAAACACTTTAATGACGCTGAGCGCCTAATCTTTCACATGGTGAATGTATGTTTGGCCCCTAAGACGTCGTCTTGGGATCAAATGTCGACGAAATGGCAGCAGATAATGTCTTCTCCTTGAGCAACAACCACTAAATTTTTCAGAAATAATATTTTTAGAGCTCAAGGATATGGCTCAAAAACTAACTCCCAACCGTTGGATACTATATCCACGGTTCATAATGGCCATCATTACAAACCAGCTTAATGCTGAGGGACTTGTTGGCTTGGGAGTCCCTGCTACGGCTGTTCTGCCGGAAGTATACTCCCGGCACAACTCTGACCAGACACTTAAAATGGCTGCCAAGCTGCGAAAACCCACACAGCTGGAACCCACAGCCACCACCTCCAAATCAAAAGTCCCCACCAAACCCACCAAAAAGAAACCCAAAACGGCTAATCAAGGAATTGAGTCCCCTGAGGATGCCCCTGCAACACAAACGCAGGATATATCCACTAGTCCAAACCCCTAGTGGATACAATGACTCTTCCAGCCATAGCCGCTCAGGCTTCCTCTCAACAGGAACCTGCAGCAAACACACAAAGGGGTACCTACATATCTAGGATCTTCCTCACTTGAGGGGTTGGGATTGCCATGAAGAGCACCAACCTCCCCGGGTGCACACTGCTTCTATCCCTTCACCCCAAACAACCGCCCCTCACAGCCCAATTAATAGTTGCACACGTGCTGACTCACCTGCACTCCTCACCCCCTCCCCAGCAACCACTTACTACTGGGAATACCTCTACAATTGAGGGGGAGGAACACAGTGCACTTGAGAACCCACAGCACAGGGGTTTACCACTTCTATCTCCTGGTGTAGACAAGGAGCTTAGAAATCTAGTGAGGCTGCCACCTCCTCTGACTTAGCACATGATCAGAATGAGGCTGGTAATATGGCTAACACCTCACTAGAGGCAACAGTTGATGGACACTATCCTGAGGCTGGAAGTCCCCAGTACCAAGCACAAGGGGCACATGCATCAACTGGTCTACACCCAGTGCATGTAAATCCTGCTCTAAGCAGGAGGTCAGATGATTCAGTTTCGGCTGATGATGACCTGGGCTTTTTCTATGATGTTCTTGCCCAGAACACAATCCTTGAAGAGAAAGTCAGTAGGCTGCAAAACCTACTGACCAATTCTCACAAGGAGAAAGACCATCTGCCTCTACCACCCACAGATGGCACCTTCACTTGAAGGTTCCCCAAACACTGAGCCACTCCAAACTCAACCACCGCCTCTGCTTCAGGCCCTACTTCTCAGGAACAGAACCCTCCTGAGCAAATAGGTGCTGTACTTCAAAATTCCCTCCCTCTCATCACACCCATAATCGTTGATATTGTGACTAAAGCCCTTGATGAGAGGCTTTCCTCAACTTTACAGCCCTTGATTGATGCTGTTGTCCAAAAGACTCTTTCTGCGGTACAAACCCCCTCCTCCAATGCATCCAAAAAGGGGGAGAGTTCTGCAGTGAAAGAAAAGAAGAGGAAAAGATCAGAGGACAAGAAGGAAGAGAAGCAAGCCCAAGAGGAGGAGAAAGAAAAGCAACCTCTGCTCACTTACAAGCGAAAGAAATGCGCTGATGATCATACTGCTGAAGACAAATCCTTGGAGGAGCTGGTAAAAGAAGCTGACACTACACACAGCCGCTCCATGGATAAAATAATTGAACAACTCTTCAGACAGGGGTTTGACACAACCACACTGGATAGTGAGATCAGAAGGTTGGAAGTGTAAGAGATACAAACCCGATGGGCAGGGTATGATGCTCTGGAAAAAGAGAGGTTGGAAATAATGATCCGCTTTATTGCAAAATACTTAGGAAGATCATTAATGGAGATCCGCGCGTGGACCAGGGACAACATTCTGGCTATAGCCACCAGAATCTGTCTGTCTGAGCAATCAACAAAGGGATTATTGTGGAAGCCCTTGATGAGGTGGGGCTTGTAAAAGGTTAGAGATGGCTAAACTCACAAAGGCAAACTAACTACAAAGATGCTGGATCAACCTTCCCTTCCACACTCAAACAGATCCTATCCCTCAAATCTCCCAACCAACCTCTAAGCCAAAATCCAACATCCTCATTCTTCAAAACCAATTCCTTCACCAACCCAACCATCATCCAGTGATGCACCAGAAGGAGGAGAAGGGTGCTGAGGATCGAAGAAGAAGAAGAAGAGGAGGATGAAGATGATAGTCTGCCACTCTCTGCTGTTCTAAAGCTGCCAAAAACCCGAAGTCAACCCATGATCACACCTGACTCTCAAAGGAAATGGTCAGAGTCAAGATAGAAGAAGAAGAACAGCAGAAACAGCACGATGAGCAACTGTTGAAGATGGTTGACAAGGAATTCCTCAGTCATCATCCATTCAAGCCATGAAAGGGCATGCTCAAAGGCTGTACACTCTCAGGCATACCTTTCAGTATCAAAAGGAGAGAGGAGAGTATGGCCAGACCCCAGGGTGAGTTCTAGAATCCATAAAAGAACTATTCCACACAGATACAATGGCCAGGTACGAAAAACAATAGATTCTACCATCATGTTGGTCGTTGTAGTCTCACCTTGGGAAATCATTGATGAATTCAAGAAAGCTCACCAAGCAAAGAAGACCCCTCAAGCTTTACTAGAAAACAAGATGATAAAGAAGGGATTGCTATATAAAAAGCTTGAAGACATCCAGAAGAATGAGCTCTAGTTACTCCTTGAAGGCAACCATCTGATGAATTTGTATATAGGGAGGTAACTACGGTGGAGCTGAAAAATGGCAGGACCATGAAGTACTTATCAGAGTACTATGGTCCAGAGTCTTCTTCGAAGGAGGAGTAGAAGAACTCTCTAAGAGGAACAAGTTGTTCTCCTTGAGGCCTATGTTCGTGAGTCATATAGACTCATTATGGGGAAGTAAATCTCATGAATGGGATAACAAATCTGTGTCCAGTTCCCCAAAACAGAGTTCCCATTCATACTCTGCCAAACAAATATTTGAGATTTCTTCCCAGGCGGAGCTTACATGGGTCATCTTCTCTACTGATCAAGAAGGAAAAAGACCAACATTTTGCCATCAATAAGTGGGATGATAAATAAGTTAGGGTTTGGCTGCATTGGTTCAGGGGGAGTTTGTTGGACCAAAAGAACCAATGAGCCAAGATCAGAAAACCTCTAAGTCCCCATGGTATCAACAACTGCTGAAAGCCTCATCAGTAGTTTGACAAGTGCTGAAGACTTCAACAGCTGAAGATCAAGTGCTGAAGACCTCAACAGCTGAAGAACTAAAGTGCTGAAGTACAACAGCTGAAGAACACAAGTGCTGAAGCTGAAAGACCAAAGTACTGAAGTACAACAGCTGAAGAGTTTACAAGTGCTGAAGATCAACAACTGATGTACAAAGTCTGAAGACAAAGACTGAAGACATCAGCTGATGATATCTACTGAAGTCATCAGCTGATGAAACACCTGAAGGTCAAAGTCTGAAGATCAAGTACTGAAGCCTCAGTAGTTTGTCACAACTGCTGAAGAGTACTTCTTCAGTAGTTGTGATATCAGTAGTTTTATATTTTTATGTTTCAGTAGTTTTGTAAAACGACTGAAGAGCTTGTTCTTCAGTCGTTGTAGTTTCAGTAGTTTTATACTTTGTACTTAACACTCTGATATGTTCTCAGTAGTTGTGAACATTTCAGTAGTTTGTTAAGAGTTAGTTATTTTGTTTTAGATCTGCCAGTTGTCACTTTCCGTGATAACAGCAGTGATTGTTGCACTCTATATAAGGAGTGACACCTATTGTAATATAGAGTAGAATGAATGGAATGAATGATTGATTTGATTAGAAATATTCTACATTTATAAACATTCCTTGAAATCAGAAATATATATTATCTCCCTATAACCGTATGCGGTCTTAATGCATACTAGTATCGATTGCTTGCTACAATTTGTCTAATTCTTGTTCATATTCCGCTGCTTTGAATCCTAATACATCAAACTTGTGATCGCTGATACTGTCACTACGACACTGTGTATACTAGAAAAATCAAAGAAATTTTCAGATCTAAAATTTTCTCTCACAGACACTAGTGTGGGTGTTCTTGGTGTTCTTGACAGCTTCAAATCTTCATGGGGCAAAACTACATTTGATCTTGAACAAAAGTTCAAACTACTTCCGCGAAACTATAATTTCGTCCGCAAAACTCCGACTATATCCAGCGAAAGTATAGTTTCGTCCGGCGAAAGTATAGTTTCGTCCGGCGAAAGTATAGTTTCGTCCGGCGAAAGTATAGTTTCGTCCGGCGAAAGTATAGTTTCGTCGGCGAAACTCTGGCAAATTATACGGCGAAACTAAAATTCCGGCGAAACTGCAAATTTTTCGGCGAAACTAGAAATTCCGGTGAAAGTATAGTTTCGTCCGACGAAACTTCGGCAAAAGTAAACTTTCGGCAAATTTATCAAGTCCTGCGAAATTAATAAAAATAAAAAAAATCACAAACTAAATCAACCAACACTATGCCAATCTAGCAAAATGTTTTCTTTGTGTGGTAGGCCGAGAGCCCCCACCTCTTCACCACCACCACATCTCCACCCAATATCCTCCCCAAAATGGACATCACTACCCACTAATCTCATGCCAATGTCCACCGTATCATCACCATCACCACCACCACCATCACCACCGTCATCATCACCACCACCACCAACAGCGACCACTAGCACCACTCTTACATCTGCTTCCGCCACCGCTACCACCACCGTCAGAATCACATTCACCGGAACACTAGCAAAGGCGGTGTGATTCTCCCTAGCATAATCTTCGTCGATGAAATGAACGAGGACGAAGGTGAACAAAATGATGTTGTCGGACTCGATCAATCTGTAATCAACTCATTTCCAAAGTTTCTAGTCTATAGAGGAATTGATTTTCTTTGGGCGATCTGCTTGTGTTAACATTACTTGTCTTGTTTTCCGAAGTTATCCAGTTCTAACGCTATTGTCAACACCATGGACGAAGTTTGATCCTTTGTCACAATACTCGAACGGTCGTCGCCAGATGTGTTTGGTGGTTCGATTGAGTGCTAGTGCTTCTAGATATTGTGTTTTTGTTTCTTTTGTTTGTTATTAACTAGTGTGTTTGTGTGTGGAGATCCCTAGAACGGGGATAAGAGGGTTGTTTTCTTATGGGTATAATTGAAATGTGTGTTAGGGTTTATGAATGTTTAATGGGCCTATTTTAATCAGATTGGGTTTTAAATAATTTTGGGCTAACTATTTGGTAACACTTTGGGCTAGTTACAAGATTAAAAGTAATTTTTGGGCTAACAATTTGCTAATAATTGTGTATTGGGCTTGTTAAAATTGTTGTTTTAAAAATGTGTGGGCTAATTAAAAATCAAAGAAATTGGGTCGGGATAAAGAAATATTCAACGTTTTTAACAGATTTATAAAAAAAAACAATGTCAGTTGCTAAGATTACATAGTGTGACATTTAAAGAGATATTTTTTCCGTGGGAGAATTATTTTAAAATTTTAGGGAAAAATACTTTTGGGGAGTTAATTGCAATAAAAATAAAAAAATGGCTTTTGCAGAATTGTATAAATCCTTTGAATTTGATAATCTCCTAATTGCACAATGTCATTGTGATAATTTTGTAGCTTTAAAGAATGAAAGGATGTCCGATTTTGTTGATCGTTTTCTACTGGTGGCAAGAAATATGAAGAAGTTTGATGTCCAATTGGGAAATCATGAATAAGTTCTGAGATTGCTTGATTCCCTCCCATCAGAATGGAGCTCACACGACAAGTCGATTAAATTAGATAGAGGCAGTCGGGATTACAAACTGATGGAGGTGATCAACAAACTGAAAGAAATTGAGTTGGATATCAAATGTCGTGAGTACTATGAAGCGACATATCAAACTCCAACTATCACTTCAAACTCAAAAGAGAAACTAGAAGAGAGATCAGATTCTGGCACCAATTCTGAAGGTTTATTGAAACCTGGAATTGAAGAGGTACAATGGGAGCTTAATCAGACATCAATGGGTAAAGGTGGAGCTGGGTTGAATGATGAAGTTTGATGCCGAGAAGGAAGAGGAATGGAAGCGAAATACCAGAGTTTGCAACTGTGAGAAGGCTCTTACTGCTGAAAGAGTCATCATGGATCTTCAATATGAGATAGTTTAGGATATGTGTTCTTCTGCTTGCAAAATTTGTTTATTTGGTGTGTATAAAGCTAATAGGTCACTTTTAGATAACCAAAAGAATTAACCGCCATAAACGTGAAACTTAAAAAGAATGAAGCCAAGTATTTCATAAAATTAAATGAAGCTTTAAAAGAAAATGATCATTTAAAACAAACTCTTCTTGAAAGAATTTTGAAATTAATCTTTTAAACGAAAAAGTCACATTGGCTAACTTTCAAACAAGTAAGCTTAAAACAAAGCTTGATAGATTGACCATATCCAGGATGAAAAAAGAAGAGCTACTGTGTAAACAAAGGGGAGTTAGGATTAAAACGAGAGTGGGTTGTGGGAAAATCCATATGTATATCCTCCTCCTAGCGCCCATTGTTAATATCCTATGCCTCAATATCATCCATCTAATGATTTGATTGAAGTTGCATAAACTAATAGTTTTAATGTAGGTTTAAGCAGCATTAATCTTAAAGAGGTTAGAGATGTGCAGGATTTTCTTGTAGGTTTGGGATTTCTCACGCAGGGATCTGATAAGAAGAATAATAATGATTCCACCTATGATGCTCCAAAACTAATATCAGTTGTTTCTCCAACCTTCTTCAACAAATTCAAAACAGGTAACATTCCTTCGTTTGTTCCTATCCGGTTTGTCATAGAAGGAGTAATTGCCGAATCGTCTGGCAATCAGAATCCTATTACCGAAGCCGACATAATAGTCGGTCTCAATCAAGATCCATTGGAGCAAAATCTATGTATTCGAGACTGGACACGCTCAGATGATGGATTAAACACAGAGGACAATGTTAGTTCCTCAAAGATCAAGATATCACCTGAAATTGTCAGGTCTTAAAAGCTTCTGAAAGCTAAATCAAGACGAATACGGATATCTTCTCCAACTACAAAACAAGTCAGTCAACTAGTGAAGATCTCATTCACTGATAAACACATGAAACTCCAAAACAAGTAAGAATCTGTAACAACCTCAAAGCAATCTCCAATTCCAAATGCTTCACATAGGTCAGTCAAGCATCAAAATCCTTTCAAGGCTTGTTTTGAGTGTGGAAAAGAAGTTCATGTGGTAAAGTAGTGCCCTCAAAGACTTGCTTTGAATGGTAAAGGCAAAACGAATTGCTTCTCTGGATCACAATCTACAAGGGATGTTCTATTTGGTAAAGGCAACATGGGTTGCTTTCTGGATCAAGTGGTAAAAAGCACACATCTTTGAATGATTATATGAAAAACCCTCCATCCAAACCTTTTCATGTGAAGTCTGTTTCACATGGTTCAAAGATGAAACTGACCAAAGTTTCAAAACCAAATTCTAGTCCTTCCGGTCTTAAACAGAAAATGATTTCTAAATTTAATTCATTCAAATCCAAATTAATTGAACCAAAACAAATTTGACAAATTAAAAAGAAGGATACAACAATCCCCAATTGTTTAAACGGCTGTGTGCTGAAGTAGGTTACTTATATTGATGAATAATAAACTCCTAGGATTACGATGGCCTGTGTTTCCCTCTCTAACTAATTTGTTAATCAGTGCAAGAACAATTCAGGAGAATTGTTAGTAATCTGGTTCAGTGACAGAAATTGTTTTTAATTCAACCTTTAGGCAAAACAAATAGGTTAAGGTTTATTTTACCCACAATTTGGATTTTTATGTGCACAATCACAGTTCTCACTTCACAATTAATGCATATTTTTTTGATCATTCATTTCTTATCTTTATACTAGTGTAGTTTGGAAGACTTTCTTTGGTAAATTTCTATTTTTGTACAATTATTAAAAAATAAAATAAATAAAATAAATAAAACAAAAATAGGATTGCAAAAATAAAAATTTAGGGGGAGAGTATTATATAAAAATGTAAAGACAACTGGGAACATGAATTGAGATGACTGAGAAATAATTGTATATCATCTTGAAATGCTTGTTTTTGCATGATTTGTATTTTAAAATGACAAATGATAGTAACTAATGTTGTTAATAGATTCACATCTTATTTTTAATTGCAAGTAAACGAAAATAAAACAGATTTTTTAATGATAGGCTTAGTAGACTCAGCCTCAAGAATAAAGTAGACAACAACATAATGATTTAAATTAAAATATATGCTTAAGAATGTTCGGATTTACGCAATCATTTTGGCCTGCATGAAAACTGAATCCCGACAAATATTGGATTGAGAATTGATCTTTCACCCACCTTGATACAAATCATATAAGCTATATCTTTGAGCTATGTTTGGTATATTTATGTGTCTTGTGTTTGTGCTAATATCCTTTGGTGTATGGAAGTACTGACCTGTAGTGATGATCTCCTTTACTGTACTATAGTTTGACGTGGAGGGCACATGATTAAATGGTCATCTCCTTTGTTATACGTAAGTGTAGACCTGGAACTCTCACCATTTTGGTCTAAATAGTGTCAAATCATCTAAGCGATGAATTCATCACAAGAATGCAATATTCTATTGATAATCACACACTAATGCACAAGCCTTGTTCCAAAAAGATCATCATAAAATTCAAGAAATCCTAAGGTTGGATGAGGGTTTTTGCCAAATGATTGTGGGGTTCTAGCATTCTAAAGTATTTAATTGAACCTTAACAAATCATCTGCTTGTTGAAAAAGATAGGGTAGGGTTTAAGTGTACAAACATATCACCAATCGTATTGATCTATTTGAGAATTCAAAAACATTCAAAGAATGTGATTAGATTTAGTTATTAGTGTGATCTCATTGCTTGTCATTGTTTAAATTCATCTTTGTGCTAAAATATATCTTGAGGATGTGATCTCATGATCAATTCAGTTCTTGGTAATTAAAAAATTTAAAATAATATTATATATATATATATATAATATATATATATAATTTTATAATACATCTATATAAAAAATAAAAAATTATATTAAATTTCATTTCAACATTCTTTTAGGTCTTCCATATTATGCCATTACAATTTTATTATTTTTCATGCACTTCACGGAAATTGCATTCAAACAAAACGGGTTCATTTGTTTTCACACAAAGATAAGCATGAGTTTATTTTGTTAATATAAAATGATCTAATTAGAAATGTCGAGATTGTGTTTGTGAATGTATTTCAGATTTTTGTTGTAAGTGATGACCGATCATCAGTTGAGCTGTGTACCTGATCAGAGAACATGTTTCTCAAGTTTGTGGAAGATACCAAGCTAGGAACTATCACACCCTGACCGATGGCGGAATCATCGGGGCGAACGAATATGAAACGATTGTACATAGCACATGGAACTAAATTAGTTGGAATAATATTAAATACCATTATTCACTGATGTAACACGCGGATATTTTCTTTGAAGCCGACGAAAGAAGAAAAAAAAATAAACTCCAAAGTCGGGGGACCAAACTTGCGAAAACGGGAGAAAGTTCGGAAGGTATGGGAATAAGAGGGGAGGGCAGCCCACACCCTCCCCACACCCATAAAAATCTACCCAAAGAGAGGAGAGGAGAAGAAAAGGGAGAAAAATGGAGAAAAAGCTTGGTTCGTGTGGATTCGAGTTTGAAAATCGAAGTGTGGCAGGTCTAATCGAAGCTCGACTGGACGGTGTTGCTTGTGTGAGTTCTAGGACCTCACTTTTACACATTTTGGAATGATTTTGGGGCTGAAACACATCTGAAAATCATTTTTCGGGGTATTTTGGGTGTGAACCCGTTTGTGTATGTGTGTGTATGTGTATGATTCGTTTGGGTCTTGCTTTTGAGCTTGTGTGTGCTTGAATGGTGTTGTGGTATGTTTTCCTAAGGTTTAGGATGGTTGATTTGGGCTTAGAATTGGTTTGGAAGAGCTTGAAGGTCGAAAATGGCAGATTGGGTTTGGGATGAACTGTATTCTGTATCAGCTAGGGCTACGTGACTGAATGGAGGCCATACGACCAAATGAGGTACGATTGAGGTTCATTCGCACGATTGAGGGCCAGTCGCATGGGGAGTCATGCGACTGAGGTCCCATTCGCATAGGTGTTCATTCGCATTTGGTCCATTCGCACGCGACTCATCCGCATTGAGTTCATCCGCATTGGTTCCATTCACTTGGATGTTCATTCGCATAGGTGTTCATCCGCATTGGTCTTTCGCATGATGTTCAGTCGCCTGGAGGCCATGCAACTAAAGGGTGCCCATACGCCCAAGTAGGGCTTGTGCACTCGAGGAAAACATAGTTTATTAACTGACTTTCGGGGGAAAGTGCAGATGTAAGTTTTGATGTGGAAGGTTCCCAGGAGTTCATATAAGTTGACTTTTGAGGTCATAGACGCTATGTTGGGCATGTTGATGATGTATGATGTTCTATGATTATGCATGATGTATGTTATGTATGTATGATGATGTCCTGTATGATGATGTTATTGACTGTGTATGTTATGTTCCTTGCTTTGTATGTTTATCTTTCCCGTGGCTTTACGTTGAATGTTAATGAACGAATGAAAGTATTATGTAATGTAAAGCGGAAGATAATGAAAAGAGGAACATCATGAATGCATGCATTAATGAATGATGAAAGTAATGAAAGTCTGGCAAGCATTGTATGTCGGGACACACCCCTTTGTAAGGTGTTAGCCCAATAGTGTGCTGGTTCGCTACCCCAAGAGGATGCACATCGAGGTCTTTCTTTGTGATTGACCATTTGTATGGAATCATTGTTGCTTGCCTTAGAACTGTGGCCAGGAGGTGCTGTGCACCATAATGGAAGGTCTATGATTGGCTTAGGTCCAGTATCATGAGGACTGAAGGGCATAGCACATGACAATGGTACACATGAACTTTATCTTAGGTACTATGGCCAGGAGGTACGGTGCACCGTAATGGAAGGTCTATGATAGGCTTAGGCCCAGTACCAGGAGATTGAAGGGTAAAGTACATGGTTTTTATCAAAAGAAAAGATGTAATGATGAATGAACGAATGAAAGTAAGAATGTATGAACGAATGAAAGATAACGAACGAATGATGAAGATAATAATGGCATTATCTATGTGTACGTATGAATTATGATCGGATGAAAGTAAATAACGGTTTTAATGAAGAAAAGTATGTTTTACTATAAAACTAGAACTCACTCAGCAACGCTGACTTTTATGTGTTTCTAGTTTGTAGGTAATGATTGCTGAGGATGGCACGGGGCGGCTACTCAGCTTTTTTGGATGGCATCCATTTTTATAATGCTTTTGTGATGTAATGTAACATGTATTTTGTAACTGGATACAGCTGATAACGATTTACCAGCTGTAAGCGTCCCAGGAACGGGACCTTACAATTGAACAATACAAGTCTATTAAGTCATTACAATACACAAAAATATAAACAACAACATCAGATGTTTAATTTATCTAAGTTCAAGTCCTATATGAGCAAGAAGAGTTCATCAAGTACCAAACCTGAAACATGTTAAAAATAAAGGGTCAACTTTGAAAGTTGGTGAGTTTCCATGGGTTAAACATACACACACACAAACACACACACACCACACACACACACACACCACACACACACACACACACACACATATATATATATATATATATATATATATAAAGGTTTATAAGTAGCAATTCATGTCAATGGTTATGAATTATGCAAGTTTATAGAATACATATAGCTACAATCAAATCTTGACAGATTATAAAATGACAAGATTAAACGATTAGCTAAGTATGCTTCGATTAACCAAGTAGGCTTGTCAGGCCCATTGATCTATGACATCGCCAGACTAGCAATAGTTAATGATTGTCAATATGTAATGTATCTTATATAACACTCATAATAATACCAATAGCCATGACCAAAAGTAAAGATGAATTGCATGTGCATTTACAAGTATCAAGATGTTTATAAATGTAGTTCATAAGGTTAACATGTTTCACCCCAAAAAGAGTTAAATAATGTAAACAGGGGGCATGGAGAACTCACTTAGAAAACTCACATGATGCACTTAAGATAACAATATGAGAATAAGATGGTCCCAATGATTTCTTCATGATTCAACCTAAGATTTGGTGTCTTAGGATTAGAATAAAGTTTTGATTCAAGAGTAAATATGAATTAGGGTTTCATTTGGAATTTGGGGATTTTAATATTTAAGTCAAATAAAATATAATAATGCAATCAATTATGTTTTGGTTCAATAAAGATGGTATAAATCTATTAAGAGTAAAAATAATAGTGAATGATTCAATAATTTAATTTATTGGATAATAAAGATCAAATATGATATGTGAAAAAAATTAACTTAATAATTAATTATCTAAAGTTTTGATAAAGATAATTGAATACTTACTTAAATGACATGTAAAATAACTTAAAATTACTTAAAATCATTTTATAAAGTTTTTAAACTTTTAAATGATTTTTTTATAAATGTATTACAATATCAAAATAATAACAAAAAATTATATTGTTTTATAAGTTTTAAGAATTTAAATAAAGTTAAAGAATGATTTATTAACTAAATATGATATAACATGGTTAAATGTGAATAATTAATTATTTAAATAATCATTTGTATAATTAAGTATTTAAAGTATTTGTAATAAGTAGTTTTGAAGTGTTTTGAAATAATCCACGTTTGAGCTATAATATATTTATAATGTATTAGTGACTTAATAATATTTTGATAACCTTTTTATTCTTTAAAAAATAATTAAATTTAAGATTTATAAGTTTTAAAATCTTTAAAAATTAACTTAATAATTTCTAAAATGTTTTAGTTAACAAAATAATTTTTATTTAGATTTATTATTATAATAATAATTTTCTGATTTAAAAATGTTTAAGAAAACAACTATAATAAAGACATGGCAGAGGTAGGGTTAGAACCCCTTACCTCCCATGTATCATAGTTGCCACTAACCGGCGGGCCAAAGCCCAAAGCTTGTTTTAAAATGCAAATTATTTAATAAGAATCCTTCTTCAAATAATCCTAATTCATAAGAACCCTAAATTCAATACGATTTCCAATTGAACACTGATTCATACAAGTTAATGGAATCAAAGTAAAGGCTTTGATCATACATGTCCAATCGAGTTTGTGTATGCGTTTAATTACCTCAAGTGAGGCTGATCCGATGGTGATAAGAAGAACTAGGTCACGACAGAGGATATTTGATTCAGGATAAGTTTGTTAATAAAAACCACATTGATTGTAGAGTAAGCTTCTTTGGATGATAAGAAGAAAAAGCCCCCATTCAATTGCATGTTAAAAATCTTTTAACAGGGCCTTGGCATGAGTTTTAGGCCGAAGAAGATGATGGTGATCGAACACAAGGTGCGTGTGTGTTTCAGATGGAATTGAAGGTCCGGATTGTGTAAAGGGATAGAATGAAATGTTTTCCCAAATTATATGATATCAGTTTTGGTTGATATAGTTTGATCGAGTTATGACTTTGGTATGCAAGTTTTGGTTTCAATTCAAACGAATTAACCATCCCATAATACACATTAAAATGACTCAGTAGTTCAAAACTTAAGTGCGAAGGTTAAGAAATAGTTTAATTGCAAGTTAATTGGGTGTTTTGGTGGTTTTGATGATCACCGGGGCGATGGCTGGAGGTTGGCCGGAGATGGGAAATTCGATAGGATGGTGGGGGCGGTTTGGGTTAAAACAAATTTACACTTTGGTCCTTGATGTTTTAAGGAATCATTATTTTATGTCAAAAACCTTTAAAACAAAGTTTCTTAAGTTACATTTTTAGCCCGTTGACTATTAAAGCCCTCATTTAACTATTTAATAACAAATATCTTATAAAATTTTATAATTTTAAATGAGTCTATTAAATAACATCTTGTAATTTAGTTAGATGTTTTAATGGTTAAAACTTACTAAAATTTGAAATTTATTAAATTAAAAGGGGTTTAATTTTATAAACTTATGAGTTAAAAGATTGTGAAAAGTTTACATAAAATAGGAGGGAAAAACCCCATTTTTGGTTGCCCTTTGGTGCCTCCCTTGGGATTCCTTTTGTCTTGTTTTAATACAAGACTTAAAAATTTTTCACACTCCACCACATACACACTCTCTCTGACACATAAAGAAACACTCTCTCTTCTTCTTTCTTGGTTGATTTTCGGATTTGGAAGGGGTTCCTTGGCTGAAATTTCGAATTTGCAAGAAAGCATAAGAAGAAGAGGTTTGGTGTTCCATTTCCTAAGTAGTTGGGTGTTTGGCAAGAAGCTTGTGGGTATACTAGCTTGAGGTCTTCTACTTTGAAGGCTTCCATTCAATAACATCATCATCATCTCCATCAATTCCATCATCATCTTCTTGTTCTTAGAAAGGTTGTATTCAATGAACACCCTATGGTTGTTTATGTTTGATAGCATTTCTTTTTACATATATTTGATCCTTGTTCATGGGTTTGTAATCTTGGTTATTAAAATAGTTAATTTCAGAATCTAAACATGTTTATATGTCTTTATATTTGCTGCGTTTTTGTTTAAATGGTTAAACAATCTTTGTTAAACACGTAACAAACCTAACAATGGCATCTAGAGTCGGTTATGTGGAAAACTTGTTTCAAAAGTCCAAGAAAAGTTAGTTTTGTTGGACCTTTTCAACCCATTAGGGGCTGAGTTTTTTGGATGTATGAATTCCTTGTGTTTCAAGTTTTATTTTACATACTGTAGAATAAACCTTGAAAGATTGATGTCAAATGGTTGATTGTTTTGTTTGGACAAAAACCCTAAAATTTTAGTTTATGTTGGCTGAAATTTTGAGGGTTAAAAAAGGGGTTCATTGTTGATCCATATGTACCTATTTTACGATCTTAATGTAATATGTCTGTCATGTCCTAAATGTAATGAAACGAATGAGTTGAATGAAACATAATATGTGGTTGTTGATCTTAATGTTTAATGTTTGAGTGTATGTTTTAATGTTTGTCATTTATGAATGCATATTTAACCAACTATATAGGTTTGGGGTTATTTGAATAGATCTTAGTCAAGTAATGATTGAGAAACATATTCAAACTAAGTCATATGAAGTCTTCATGCGAATAGGTCATGCTAATGGATCATACGCATGAATACTTCTTGCTAATGGACCAGTCACACGACTGAACCAGGAGACTGGATTAGTCGCACGACTGAGAGATACGGATGACTCAGTCGCACGACTGAACCTTCAGTCGTGTGATTGACTTAGTCGCAAGCATGATTCAGTCGTGCGACTGACTAACCCAAACCTATAAATACCACTGAATTCGTGGAATAACAAAAACTCTTTGAAGATTTTGACTCATACTCGTACCCTAGCCATCCAGAACGTCCAAGAAAGCCAGTCCAAGTTCACAGATCATTCTTGATCGATTCCTATTCGTTCTTAACATTTAGTTTACTCTTATATCGATCAGGTTAATGTTCTCACTGATTGGATCGCCAATTAAATAGGATTCCGCACTATTTGAGTTGGTATACACATAGATCAGTTAGTACTTCGTCCGGTACACGGTCCCTAACAAGTGGTATCAGAGCTTTGGCTCTTGATTTATGTGTGATTTAATTGATTTTGATATAACGCAATTTTTTTTTTGTGTCAAACAGTGTTTTGGACGTCTCCAGGTCAAAAAGTTAACGTTTTCCGCCATACAGCAATTAGGGTTAGTGAGAAATTCATGTTTTTGTATCAAAATACCTTAAACCTTCGAATTCTCAAGATTTAGCAGCTTCAGTCGCACGATTGACTCAATCACACGAATGAATCCATACGCATCTCTCATACCCATGATTGGACTCAATCGTTCATCCATATGTACGACTGAATTGCCTAGTCGCATTGTTCATTCGCAACTGTCCATTTGCACGGGTGAGCCATCCACATTGGTTCATTCGGACGTCTGAGCCATCCGCATTGGTCAATCGCACGAATTGTCCAATCGCACACCTTCATTCGTACAAGTAAAACAGTTTTGTTCTAAAGACCAAAGTCAATAGTAATGGAGGATCAATATACAGCATTCATTGCAGGAAGGGATACTAGGAATTAAAATTTGTTGCTTCTAGAAAATGAAGTGGGAAATCATAAGAAGCCCCCTAAGCTCATAGCGTTAGATGATTATCCACATTGGAAGCAAATATTTGAGATTTACTTAAATGGAGTAGATCCCAATCTATGGGAGTCGATAGAGATAGGATATATCATGCCTGTAGGTGCAGATGGAGTCAAACTTACCTTAGGCGGTATGACTGATGGCCAAAAGGTAAAGTACAATGCAGAGAAGAAAGTATATGTATTGCTAACTCAGTCAATTCCTAAGGACATTTTCCATCAATTTTCTGAGAACAAGCAAGCTAAGAAGCTGTGGGATGCATTGGAAAAGAGGTATGAAGGAAATGCATCATTAAAAGCTCTAAAAGCTAAAGCGTTGAAGAAGGAGTTTGACAACTTCTCTTCAATGGGAAAGGAGAGCTTGGACGACGTCACTGATCGGTTCTACCACTTGATGAGTGAGCTGCACACTCATTGAGTCACCAAATGTATGGAAGACAAAGTTTCAATTTTGCAGATGGGTTGCCTGAGAAGTGGGTTTTGTTTGTTTCCAACCTAAGACAGAATGATATGCTGGCGAAGTTAGATATTAATAACATCATTCTGAAACTAAGAGAGGAAGAGTTGAGGATGAAGTACAAGGCCCAAAAGTCATCATATGATCGGAACCCGGCACTGTACAACTCAACTCCACAAGCCAAAACGTCTGGAGCGCCACTTCAAATGGCGTTTGTGTCAAGTTCAGCTGGTCCATCTCAAGCTATCACTTTAGGATCTGACACGTCTAGGTTGTCTTGTACCCAATACATAGCACCTGAAGCCAATGCTACAAAATTGAAGACTGAGAATCTCGAGAATGTGACAGTGGAGGTAGCAAAGGAACACATGGATCTCTTAGTAGCAGTCGTTCACTCTAATGACAGACTAGTTGCTAGGAAGATTGGGAACTGCCATCTGGCAGATGAGGACTACGAGCAGGTAGATGAGACAGAGCTGGAGACAGTGGACATCATGTGGGCCTTAGCAAGTGTGGTTCGGAGAGCTAAGAAGTTTTTCAAGAAGACCAGACAGAACTTGATTGCTACTAAGGATACAACTTTTGGTTTTGACAAGACCAAAGTTACCTGCTTCAACTGTGGGGAAAAAAGGCACTTCAAACGTGAATGTGTGAAGCCCAGAAGACATGAAATGGGAATCCATTCTCATCTTTCACTCATGAGGATAAACCCACAAGCAGTCCTACTTCATCGAGCAAGGATCCTAAAGCCTTGACTGCTCACAATGATGAAGGACAAGATTGGAGCTTTCGGTTTGTGTCTCCGGGAGAATCCAACATTGCTACTGTTGAGGATCTAGATGACGACTCAGCAAGCGAAGGTGATATTGCAGTAGAACTCGCGATATCAAATATTGAAGAAACTGCAACAGTGGTTGATCACCAACCTGAGGAAAGGACAAGTTCAACAAGTTTAGAATCACCAGAACCATAAAAGTCAGACTTTGCTTTGATGGTTGATTTAACCGCACCCTCTCAGGTAAGTTCCACTACTTAACTTTTCAATAATCATGCTTGCTCTGATTGTAATAAATTTAGGGAAGGTATTGATTTGAAATTAGCTAGGTTATTAGATCATAATCATATCTTAGTAAATGACTTGCAACTGTGCACAGAAGCAAATAGAGTTTTAAAACAAAATGAGCATAATTATAAAGAAAAGATAGAACTTTTGAATTCCCAACTTAGGGAAACTGAAGTTGTAGCTTTTAACCAAGCTAATGACATTAAATTCTATCTAAACTCCCTAGAAGACACTAAGAAACAAAAAGCAGTTTTGGAAGTAGAAGTAAATTCATTAAAGCAAAAGTTGTATAGTTGGACAAGTTCTTCTCACATTGTCCAACACTTAGTGAGAGAACGCAACAATGGGGAGGGTTTGGGATTTAATGTGGTTCCACCACAACATGAGACCTTGATGAATGCCAAAAGTAAACCAATAAATAATAGCCCAATCAAGGATCATGTGGTATCCACTCCTCTTGTAAGTGATCCAGATTCCACATGTAAACCAAATGAATCCGGCACTAAACAAAAGGATCCCTCTTCAAAATCAAAAGGTAAAATGCCGTGTGTTAATCTGGATGAACAATTTGAAAAGGTTAATATAAAGTATGGTTCAACCAAGTTTAATTCTGAACCTAAACAGACCAAACATGTTAACCAAACACGTGTTTCATGTCTAAGTCCAGGTAAACAAAAGAGTAAAGATGTTAATAATGTTCAAAAATTAATTTTATTAAACAAGTTAAACCATTAAAACAGGAAGTGACTAAGCCCAAACTGAATATAGTCACACATGTGTCACACACTTCTCCACAGAAAACAGTTACACTAACATATCGATAGTAGATCTTGCTACAACTGTGGAAAGTATGGTCACATCGCGTCTAACTGTCTTTATTCTCAGACACCAAAGAAAAAGGTTGAACTTTATGAAACTAAAGCGAGCTCTTCCAAAAGAAGCTCCATGACTCCACCAAAAAGATTCAGTGAACCTAAAGTTCAACCCATCAGCCAGTCATCTATTTATCACAAACAGGCCTTACATAAAACTGGTTTATGGAAAGAAAAGTCCATCCTGGATTTGATAATGAGAACTAGAAGATGAAGGATCTTCCCTCACCCTCTAATGGACAATGGGTGGAATTCATGATGTGTGATGCCTCTGGGACACCCAAGCCGTTTAAGGCTTGGGTCCCTAACCTTAACTAATGTTTTCAATTGAATATGCAGGGTGTTTGCTATAGTGCTAAAACAAATACTTGGATTGTAGATAGCGGAGCATCCAGGCACATGACTGGGAACTGGGCACTCCTATCAAATGTCAAACAAATCAAAGGAGGTCATATTTCATTTGCTGGAAACAGAGGAGAGTACATCACAACTCAAGATGAAGTAGGGAACCAGAAAGTGAAGTTTGACAAGGTAAACTATGTTCAACAACTTCAAAATAACTTGCTTTCGGTTTCCCAAATATGTGACAAGGGATTTAAGGTAGTTCCAACAATAAGAAGTTCTATGTCCTCAAAAAGGATTATGTGATTCCGGAGGACCAAGTCTTAATGTCAGCCTCAAGATATAATGACCTTTACGTCTTGGATCTATCAAAGGACTCTACAACGGATCATCAAGTTCAGTGCTTCTTGTCAAAAGCTACTGAGAAGGATTCTATCTCCTAGCATAGGAGAATGGGGCACATCAATCCACGGAAGATGAACCACTTGATCCAGAATGATCTAGTGCGAGGAGTAAACGTCAAAAACTTCCAACTCCCGGATGTGTTGCCTGCAAGAAAGGCAAACAGACTAAGAAGTCTCATAAGGCAAAGAAAGTTAATTCCATAGAACTGCCTCTTGAGCTTTTTCACATGGATCTGTTTGGTCCAGTCAGTACAAGAAGCATCGCAGACGACTTGTACTGCTATGTAGTTACAGATGACTACTCAAGGTTCTCTTGGGTGATGTTTCTGAAATCAAAATCAGAAACATTTGACTCATTCAAAGAGTTAGTACCTACACTGGTATCTCTCTACATGCTAAAGGTTAGACAAGTCCGCTCATACAACGGAACAGAGTTCAAGAACCAATGGATGGAGGCATTCTACAAAGAAAAGGGAAGTATACATCAGTTCACATCTACCTACACTCCATAGATGAACGGGGTTGCTGAAAGGAAAAACAGAAGCTTGATTGAGACTGCCAGGACGATGTTAGCAGACTCGAAACTACCTATCCAATTCTAGAATGAGGCAGTGGCAAATGCATGTTACACCTTGAATCATCTTGGTGGTTAAATGACATGGAAAAACGTGCTACGAGCTACTACAACGACATAAACCTAATCTGCAGTACCTCGAACTGTTTGGAGCACCATGTATATTGCTTAAGAAAACTCAAGAAGGTAAGTTTAGCGAGAAGTCGGAAGAGGGAATCTTTCTAGATACAACATACCGAAAAAGAGAGTTTACAACAACTCAACGGGTCA
The DNA here is from genome assembly GCA_025506515.1 of Flaveria trinervia. Classification (NCBI taxonomy): domain Eukaryota; kingdom Viridiplantae; phylum Streptophyta; class Magnoliopsida; order Asterales; family Asteraceae; genus Flaveria; species Flaveria trinervia. The sequence continues at coordinate 53,236,580 of CM046455.1, forward strand.
AGTAGAAGTGTGGTGTAACGTCGACATTTAGAGATACACCACCCCTCCTGCTGGAAAAGGACCCGCATTCTTTTTCGACTATGACGGATTCTTTAAGTCCTTCAGCATCCTCTTTCCACTTCTGACGATGAGTTAGCAACCAAAATGATGTATGATGTCTTAAACACACCAACACAAGACTCTACAACATCTGGTTCACAAGGTGAGTTGCCTAGTCAATCAGGGGGAGCAATCAAGGTAAGTGACTCCTCCTCTGACGATGAAGCAGTGGAGAATGATCAGAACGATCAGGAGGAACAGGTTCCTACTTCTGCAAGTCCACAAGCATCTGATGTTGATGCCTCTGAGTCTTCAGAACCTCACACTCCTACTGCCTCAGATATGGAACCAAGCGTTCATAATCTTGATTCTGAGGTAGTTGTTCCCACCACTCCTGGATCACGCCTAAATGTCTATCATCCTCTGGACAATGTCATTGGGGATGTCAGATCAGGAGTTCAGACAAGAAATCAGCTATATTCCACTGATTATGCCTCGGTAATGGAAAAAGGGTATCTTCATGAAGGTGCAAACCGTTGTTTTGTGTCTCAGTTTGAGCCAAAATACATCAGTGAAGCCCTAAATGATGAAGCATGGGTGAGTGCCATGCAAGAAGAACTTCTTCAGTTAAAGGATCGGGATCTAGTTTGATCAATTAGATTAAAATTTACAGCGGAATAGAACAAGAATTAGACGAAATTTAAGCAAGAATAATAATGAATATTCAATCAAACAGTGATGGTTATAGAGAGAGACAGTTTTCTGCAAAGAGAATGTTTTCATTCACGCACAAGCTTCTGCTTAAGAATTAGGTCATCATTCCTTTTATAAAGGAATGTGACGTCAGCTGATGTCACTTGATAGTGACAGCTAACTAATTTATACAAACAACTGAAACTAAACTAAACTACTGAAGATGTCCACAACAATTGAGGACACCTTCAAAAAAAGCTAAGTACAAGCTAACATTACAACTACTGAAGTTATAACATCTAAAGTGTAAGAACATCAGATGTTTTACATAAAATAAAACTACTGATTACAAACTACTGAAAAGGAAACCATCATAACTATTGAAAAGAACTACTTCAGCTATTGTGACAACTTCTGAGAACTTGGTCTTCAGACTTTGTCTTCAGATGTCTTCAGACTTTGTCTTCAGCTGTTGTAGACCACTTCAGTTGATATTATGTCTGTGGGACTTAAAGGTTTTTCTGATATGGCTAATTGGTTCTTTTATTGGAGGGAATGATACTTTGTGTTGCTTTCCTTTTAAACAAGCAGAACAGTTGTCATCATATTTGAAGTCCTTTAATGGCAGACCTCTCACTAAACCATGATGGATAAGCTCGTTCATGTTTTTAAGATTCACATGACCAAGCCTTATGTGCCATAGTTCAGATTCCTGAGGAGAGGCCTTGGAGAACAGACATGGATGGCCTTTTAGATCAATTTTCTTTGATAAGTCTAAGGCATATACTCTTCCAATCCTGTTGGCCTTCAGGAGAGTATAGTCATCCAATATCTTGTCAATGATTCTCAAAACATTGGAAGACAGAATCCGATGGTTCTGGCTGGTGAAAAGTGCAACATGCCCTTTATCACACATTTGACTGACACTCAACAAGTTGTACTTGAGATTCTGCACATGGTTAACATCATCAAATCTTGTCTCACCATTTGACACAAAGCCTTTGCCGATGATGTAACCCTTAGCATCATTACCAAAAGATACAAATCCCTTCTTTCCTTGAGAGTAGTCATGAAGAAGAGAACTGCTCCATGTCATATGCATAGATCCTCCACTGTCCACATACCAGATGCTCCTATGGCATGCTGAAGAACCCTGCATTTATCACAACAAACTAGTTAGCTTTTGAGACCCAAACCATTTGAAGGTGGAGATGGTGCTGAAAATGTTTCCTTTGATTTTGGCTTAGTTTTCCTTTTTAGTGGTTTAATCACAGGTACATCTATTTGGTTAACTCTCCCCAACAGATGTTGAACCATCATAACAAGTTGTGTCTGATTGGTTGTTAAAGCCTTCAGTTCAGCAGACACATCAGTACTTGTTTTTGACTGGTTCCTGTGACTCACCATGTCCTCTTTTTTGAAAGACACAGACTTAGTCTGGTGTTTTGATATTCCATGAGGAATACTTTCAGCTGTTTTATGATAAACCCCTTCCTTCTTTTTAGATTTTTGTAAGAACTTTGGGTTATCAGTTTGAGATGTTTGTGGTACAAACTTGGTTTTAAATTCATCTTTAATTTTATTAATTTTCTTTTTAATGATTTTATCTTTATTGAATTTGGAACCCTTTTTGTACCAACATTCATCAGTGATATGATTGAGTAGACCACATATTTCACATGGCTTTTTCTTCATCTTCTATTGTTCAACTGCTGAAGAAGATGAAACTACTGAATGTGTGTTCTTTAATACTTTCTTCCTCTCAGTACTTATGTTAAGTACTACAGGATTTGTAACAACTGAATAATGTTCTTCAGAAGTTTTCTATCAGTACTTTTGTCCTCAGCTATTGTAGACCACTTCAGTGATATGATGTCTGTGGGACTTAAAGGTTTTTCTGATCTGGCTCATTGGTTTTTTGGTCGAACATTCAGTTCAAGAAGTTAGGTGTAAGGACACTGGTAGATAGACCTAAAGTGCTAAGGACATGGCACCAAGTGGGTCTTTAAATGTAAGAAAGATGACCAAGTAGTCATAATCAGGAACAAAGTTCGACTTGTAGTTCAAGGATTTCAACAAGTCAAGGGAATCGATTACAATGAAGTATTTGCACCTGTGGCGAGAATGGAAGACATCCATATCTTCTTAGCCTATGCCTCTTACATGAAGATTAAAATCTAACAATTGGATGTAAAGAGTGCATTTCTTCATGGTGAAATCCGGGAAACAGTGTATGTCAGTCAACCTGAAGGATTTGAGGATCCATATCATTGGGACAGAGTTTACAATCTGGATAAGGCTCTCCACGGGCTTCATCAAGCCCCGAGAGCTTGGTATCAAAAACTCTGAACTCACCTTGTGAAACACGGATTTCGCAAAGGTGTAATTGACTGTACACTGTTCATCAAAGAAAAGGATGGTGATCTGCTGCTTGTTTAGATTTATGTTGATGACATAATCTTCGGTTCCAAGAACGAAGACTTATGTAAAGAGTTTGAAGCAGTAATGAAGGCATAATTTGAAATGAGTGCCATGGGAGAGATAAAGTTCATTCTCGGGTTACAGGTGGATCAAACACCAAATGGGATATTTCTACATCAGACCAAGTATGTAGGGGATATTCTCAGTCGGTTTGACATGGAGAATGCTTCCGCAGCTGAGACTCCACTTGCTACAAACCATGATGTAGCACCTGACGAGAATGGTGATGTTGTTGATCCCACCATGTACCGAGGAATGATTGGATCCCTCATGTACCTCACTGCCTCAAGACCTGATATCATGTATGCGACATGTCTTTGTTCATGATATCAGGCGAAACCCAAAGTTAACCATCTTATAGGGGTCAAGAGGATATTTTGTTATCTGAAGGGTACACCAACACTTGGGTTGTGGTATCCTCATGACGATGATTTTGAGCTTACTGCGTACATGACTCGGATTATGGTAGCTGCAAGCTGAACTACAAATCCACCTCAGCAGGATGTCAATTATTTGGGAGACGATTAGTCACGTGGCAGTGTAAGAAGTAGAAATCAATTGTGTTGTCAACTTGTGAAGCTGAATATGTTGCTACGACAAGCTGCTATTCTCAAATCATCTGGATTCAACAGCAGATGCGGGACTAGGGTTTGAAATTTTCTAACACCCCTATATTTGTTGATAATTCTGCTGCAGTAGCCGTTACTAAAAATCCAGTCCAACGTCCTAAGACCAATCACTTCGGAATTAAATATCAATTTATACGTGATTGTTTTGAAAAGAATCTAATCGATGTTGTTAAAATAAATACGGATTTCAACGCGCTGACCTTTACAAAAAAGCCTTTGATAAACCACGTTTTCAATATCTGTTAGAGGTCAACGGCATTAAAAAGAAAAGTGATGTAATTCCAGACGATGAACATGTTTAGTCCAATGCGTCAAGTCCATTTTTCTTTTATTTTCTTTTATATAGTTTATTTTATTCAATTAATTTTGGTGTTTTTTTTATTTCTTCGCCTATGAAAATCCTAAAAAATGCAAATCGTTTACGGTTTTAGAATTTTAGGAGAGAATAGGTTAAGTAGTATTATAAAAAACGAGGAGGAGGACAGACAAGCTGATAGAAATGTGATCGGATCAGTGAAACAGATTCAACGACTATGGAAAATGATAGTACATAGGAACAAAACATTTGGACTTGAAAGATTAAATTGAATTAGATACAAAAATCAAAGTATAAGTCTAAGAAGTCTGAGAAGTCTAAGCAATATAAAAGGAAAAATAATAGTAAAACTAGCTGCTACTAAGGTAACACGGAGAAAGTAGACCTAGAGGTTGCTAGACCTTTTTATGATGTGTCAGTAGATTCAACACAATAGATAAGTAGACCTCGTTGGTGATCTCAAGATCAAACTAAGTTGTTCAACAAGCTATGGGTTATCATCTTATCCTTGGTTAACATAATCAATAGAGTTCCAATAAGGGGTGACGAGCAAAATAAACGCCACAAATGTATGCGGATGACCAAAATATGAGCAAAGCACATGATGAAAAATACAAAAAGCAATCAGACTTATAACCTATGTCGTTGGTGCGATCTGTGCAGAAAGAATAAAATTGCTCAAACAAGAAGATAGGTTATGTGCCTCTCTGCTGTGCGGTGGCACTGACCTGAGGATAAGCATAACCTATATATTCTTGAATTCATTGTTGTTTGCCGCCTCTCTGTTGTGCGGTAGCACTGACCTGAGCCTTGGTTTCTCTTTGAAAGCTCTAAGAATAGTCTCTTCTTGTCAAAATACCCGTAGACCGCTCAAAAAATCTCCTGAGGGATGTTGATTACCATATAAGCGTGGGATCCACAAATGCTTGTTGAAATAATTTAACCTAATGTATCACCAATCTGTGTCAAAAGTCTGTGTATGGATTTAAGTGGACAAGTATATTGACAATCATCATGGCTGCAATTCTTGAAAGTCCAAATCAATGTGTGCATCTTATAGTACTAGTATGATTTCCTAAATTTGCTAACGACTCTTGACGAAAACAAGAATCTAGCATCAAATGATGTTGGTAACACGTCCTGAATGAGTTGATTAGCTGTATGATTCCATAATGAATTGTTCCACTTATGATCAAAATAACTTGAAGCTGCCTGTTCAAGAAATAAATCTATTAGATTTCTATCTTAGGATTTCCACCTCACACTAAATCACAAAAACATTTTAGTTTTGTCTTTTAATGTTAACTCTTTTGTCTTGTTTTAACTTTTAGTCAATTAGTGTTATATGTCGGACTATGTCGTGGAATTCAATCTGGGATTTAATTACTTAAAAGTGTCACATCTGAGGTGAACAAACGTGTTTTCAATATTAAATGGGTCACGTCTGAGGTAATGTGCTCCATTTAAAAGGATCACCACTAAGGTGATCAAAAGTTTTCAAAGTTAAAATGATCATGTCTGAGATGCTCGAATGCTAAAAATGTTTAATCAAAAGGTAAAAGGGGTTAAATGTCAAATGGTCAGAAAGTCAAAATCATGAGTATGATCCATTCGCACGACTGGACCGTGAGTATGGACCAGTCATACGATTGGACCATACTTATGTACTAGACAATCGAATGGAGCATGGTTATGAACCATTCACACAAATGGCATACAAGATTGAGCTAGTTGCCTGAATGGAGTTGTCCGAATGAGTGAGTAGCCCGACTTAAACCTAGTCGGCCGACCGAATGTGATCGACTGAGCCAATCGCACGACTTAGATCCAATCGCCCAAATGAAAAGAACGAATGGATCCAGTCACTCGATTGAAACCAGATTCAGTATAAATAGGGCTATAGTCAATCACATATACTCATCACTCCTCATTCGCCCTAAAATCGCCTATAGTGCCATTACTCTACCAAATTTTCTTCTGACCTTGGTTGACTTCAAATTGCTATATTCTGACAATTGCTGGTGTTTATACACGTACAATGTGGTGCAATCTACCCAAATCATAGTCGGTTTGTGCCCTAAATTACTAAATTTCGCCCTAACATAGAACCGAGACTTAGTTGGATTAATAAACTAATAAAACTAAGTAAAATGTTGAAATCAAGGTTATTAGATGCTAAGTTAGCTGATTGCGAGTCAAATGAGCCAAACCACGATGTCTAATATTAAGATTTGCTCAAAATTTGAATTTCAATCGAACAGACAGCCTGTCATGCGATTGGCACCCTTATGAACTTCAATCGCACGACTGAGCTGGGCGAATGACTCAGTTAGCCGATTAAACGAGGCGTATGAGCTCCGTCACCCGACTGAACCCAGTCTTAGGCTCAGTCACCCGACTGAACTTAGTCGCTGGCCTAGTCACCTAACTGAACTCAGTCGCTGAATCAGTCGCCCGATTAAACTCAATTGCATGATCAGTCAACCGACTGTACTTAGTCGTATGGTTCAATCGCACGATTGAACCAGACTGATCATAAACAGTTTAGAGTGAATTGCTTTCTGTTATGAGCTGATTTGATATATATGTGTCTTGTGTTACAGATTTATCGCAGATCGGTGGACCATCAACACCAAGCACAATATTTGTGCTCATTTGGACGCCACCACTCGGAACGCTGCCGAGTTTGCTGGCATCATTGCTTTTCTCAAGAGATCAAGGATACACAAAGCAATATCTACACCATGCACTCCCTACAGGTCTATACAGCAGGTCTTCTAGGAGAGGGAATCAGTTGACGGATTTAGTGAGCCCTACTGCATTCGGAGCACCATCTTTGGGCAAGAGATAGAGGTGACAGCGGCGGACCTTTGATGTGTACTGGACCTGGGTGATGATGGTGCTCACCTAACCTGGTTAGACTCGCTTACTGTGACAGGATTTTTTCTCAGGATGAAGTACTCTGGGGACATCAATGCAGGTGTGCTAAACAAAAGCAATCTGTGTCCCTAGTTCAAGTACTTAGCACACGTCACCTCAAGTGCATTGCATCAAGAAGGGGTGGATTTGGTGACTTATCTGACCAAATCCAGAATGCCTACGTGGAACTGGTGCTGAATCACCCCTTTAGCTTCTCCAACATGATATTTGCATACCTGATCGAGAATCTGGAAGCTAAAGGCAAGGAAGGCTTCTGTATGTACCCAAGGTTCTTACAGATGATTATAGATGAGAAGCTTCCTTCGCTACCCAAGGAGAGCCATGACACAGTATCTCTCGAGATTATGGATGACATAACTCTCGGGAGAATGAAGGTCTACAGGGGAAAGCAAGTCAAAGCCCCTGTGAGGAGACTGTTCGGGCCCGTGGCCCGAGAGGATTAAATGATGCCGGTAAGGCGTAAGTGGCGCCACGAGGAGAGTGAGTCAAATGTTGAGAAGATTGCTTTTCCATCTGATGACTCCGATGATGATGACCATGGCACTGGTGGAGACTCTGTCCCCGCTGCTTCTAGGGCCACCACAACACATGTTACACCTCCACCACCCACTCATGGAGATGCCACCACCGCCAGTTCCCATTAGGATTTTTGCCCTCCTGATGAGGAGGAGGAGAGTGATGAGTAGCCACTGACCAGGATAGTGGGTAGTAGGGTGGTTGCCACTGACCGAGGTATTCGGGAGGATGGAGGATGCCCTAGCGATTCTGGGGAGACTGCAGCAGATCCTAGTTACACACCTGATCAGCCTAGCAACATCCTAAGGGGAGCATCCACTTCAAGGGGCATGAGGAGAAAAAGGATGGCTCAGCCCCATGGGATGAAGTCTAAGAGGAGGAGGATGACATTCATTACTACCACCACCACAGTCCCACTACCACCATTTCACCCACCACCACTACTACCGCTCCACCCATCACCACTACCACCATTCCACCCACTACCACAACCACAGCTACCATCACCACTACTACCACCTCAGCCACCATCACTACCACAACCACTCCACCACCTATCTACACCACTTCCACCACTACAGCTTACCAATCACAACCCACACATATACCACCACCCATATACCACTTCCACCACCACCCATATACACCACTTCCACCACCACCAGCCACCAAGCCGGCCCCTCATCCCATACCACATTGACCATTGGATCACCTTTACCTCCCAGTGGGGTAGAGGAACAGCTGTCGGCATTTAATCGTATGGTGCTGAAGCTGTTAACTGTCGATGACGAGAGACTATACAGCTACGACAGCTGATGGAGCTAACTGCTGCATAGTCACAACAGATCTCTCAGCAGGCAGAGGAGATCGCCCGACTCATAGAGCATAATGCCAAATCATCAAAGAAGATTGAAGAGTTGGAGTCATATGATAGATCTATCATGCTTAAGCTTAAGGGATCCAAAGAAGAGCCTCTGAAGATCAGAGAATATAATGAGGATGATGATGAGGATGATGAAGAAGATGATGATGAAGAGGATGAGGATGACACAGAAGATGGAGTCAATCTCGTCTTCAATTATTCGAACCCCTTCTCTTCAGACCCCATACAAACTTTGCATCCTTCCGGGTCAATTTGGTTAGTGGAGAAGCGATCTTAGAAAAGTCTTGGATAAATCTTCTATAGTAGCCCGCCAAACCCAAGAAACTACAAATCTCAGATGGCGTCTTCGGAGACTTCCATTGCATTACCGCCTCTACCTCTGCCGGGTCCACCATAATCCCATCGGGATTCACCACATGACCTAAGAACTGAACCTCGCGCATCCAAAACGCACACTTGGAGAACTTAGCGTATAACTTCCCCTTTCTCAACGTCTCCAAAACCTCCCGAATGTGATCGACATGCTCAAACTCGCTCTTCGAATAAATCAAGATATCATCAATAAACACAATTACTAATTTATCCAACATCAGCCTACACACCCGATTCATTAAATCCTTAAAGGCAGCTGGGGCATTGGTCAACCCAAAAGACATGACAAGAAACTCGTAGTGACCATAACACGTGCAAAAACCTATTTTAGGGATGTCCTACTCCTTCAATTTCAACTAATGGTAACCAGATCAAAGGTCTATCCTTGAAAACCAACCACACCTTGAAGCTGATCAAACAAGTCATCAATTCTTGGTAAGGGGTATCGGTTCTTTATCATCAACTTATTCAGCTCACGGTAGTCAATACACATCCTCATACTACCATCTTTCTTCTTCACGAATAAGATTGGAACACCCCAATGAGAGATACTCGGTCTAATAAACCCCTTATCAAGCAGCTCTTGCAACTGCACCATCAACTCTTTCATCTCGGTTGGAGCCAGCCGATACGGTGGGCTCCCGTTATCAAGTCAATCTGAAACTCGATCTCACGATCAGGTGGCACTCCTGGTAAGTCTTCTGGGAACATGTTTGGAAAGTCACACATAACTGGTACATCAACAGTTGTGGTGCTGGCGTATCCACATCCTTGAAATATGCCAATTAGGCACTACATCCACGCCTCATGCACTTTCCCGCCACCGCCATTAAGATTACCTTCGGGATCGTCGTGACCCGATCCCCATAAACAGTTACTGAACTCCGGTCAGGCGCTGTCAAACAAATCATCTTCTTGCGACACAAAATGTTTGCCTTGTAGTCCGCCAACCAATTCATCCCAAGAACCATATCAAAACCACCTAAGGTCATCACGAATGGTCTAACCGGAAACTTATGACCTTCTAATTCCACATCACAGTCTTCTATCATCTCAGAATCCAGGTAGACTTACCTATGGCAGTTTCTACATCAAAGGGCGCATCAACACTCCTACTACTAACAGAAAGCTTAGCACAGAAAGTAGCAGAAATAAAACTTTACTGGCACCCGAATCAAATAACACAGAAGCTAAAGTTTGGTTCACTAGAAATGTACCAAACACAACATACGGTCCGTCCTAGCTTCCTCCTATATCATAGTGAATGCCCTGGCGCTCGCCCTCGGTCCTTCACTTCCTGTCTTCTTCACTCCGGAACCCTCAGCCCTCGGTTTCTTACAGTCCCTACTCATATGACCACTTTCCCCACAGTTGAAACACGTTATACCCCCATAGTCTCTAGCCATATGACCAGGCTTCCCGCACTTAAAAAAGATGTTTGATCCCTACTTGCATTCTCCCAAATGCTCTTTCCCACATTTTCCACACCTCTTCGATCCTGTCCCTGATGTGACCACACGGCGGTCATCCACCCGTGCCTTCTTGTTACCCGTCGAAGCATCACCCCGACCAAGCCTCTTCCCCTTCCAGTTCTGGTCGCCACCACCATTCTTGTTCAGCTTAGCCACCACCACCTCTCGCTCGTCATACAATCTTCCCACCAAATCAACTGCCCAGCTAAACATGCTCGGTCGGGTAGCGATCATGTGCCTACGGATATCCGCCGACAAGCCCTGAACATACCGCTTGATTTTTTGTGATAGAGGCGTCACCTGATCCAGCACCAGTCATGCCATTTCATTAAACATTGTGGTGTATTATTGATGTGTCATAGTTCCCGCCTCCAACTATAAGAATTACCTTTCAACTTTATCCATCTCACGGTGAGGACAGAACTCCTCAATCACTAGTCTCTTCAATTCCGACCACCTCATTCCTCCGATAGCCTGGCTGCCCTCAGCTTGGACATATTGTCCAACCAGCATAAAGCTGAGTCCACGAAAGAGTGGGCGGTAAACTTCACTTTCTGGTCTCCCCAGCACTCGCTGATATTTAGAACAGCTTCCATTTCTCTCACCCACCGATGATCAGCGGCAACAGTGCCGTTACCATCGAATGTAGGGGGCTTGCATCATTGAAATGCCCCGTAATTACAGCCTCGTGTCGCCTTCGAGCAGGCTCTTCTTCTTCTTCATCAGACAAAACCGTGTAAGTCTCTGGCTGTCTCCTTTCGCCCGCAGCTCTACTCCTTTTCGTTCTTTCCCCATCTCTAACAACCTTTATCACTTCGGTCACCACAGATGGTAGGATCGTCTACATGACTTGATGTACTTCCTCCACAACCACCTCCTTCAATGAGGCTCTCAAATTAGCACTCTCATCACCATCCTTCGGATGAGGGCTCTCTAGTTCTTCATGAACCACCTTTTCGGCCCTAGGCCTTCCTCTCGTAACCCGTGGTTCAGCACCACGACCCCCACCACGTGAAGCTTTAGATGATCTACCACCAGCCATTCTCACACACACGCTGAAAGATTCAAACACCAACACGTTCATTCAAGGGAGCAACTCAGTTTATGTCAAGTATAATAAGTCCCTAATTATAGTGGCCAGTTGTGATTAGCCACTTACTTTACTCTGCACACCCCGAGCATTACCTATCCTGACTACATTAGTATCTAAATCTATAATGAACACATAAGCAACATAACATGCGCACATAATACCGGTTAACACTACGAAAATACCTGATGGCACGCAGCTACTCGAACTGTCATCCTTCCCTTTCCGTCCCATTTTCAGTTTAATTTAAGGTTTATCTTTAATATTTACCCGTTTCACTTAAACTTTGGCTCTGATACCAACTTGTAAGGCCTCATCCCTAGGACGCTTACAGCTGACTAATCATTGCTCATAAAACATATAATTACATTTATATGTCATAAAACGTCACAGCGAAACGTCAAAACAACTTTTCTTTTCATAAAGAATGCTTTTACAAATTAATACAAACATCCAATACACATTTTCATTCCTTCGCATTACAATGCAAAAACATTAACAAAACAATCCATCCAAAATGCCAAGTAGCTACCCGCGCCATCCTTAGCAATGCTCACCTACCAACTGGAAATGCATAAAAAGTCAGTGTTGTTGAGTGAGTTCAAGTTTCATTATAAAACATACTTTAGATTCATTATAACCAATCTTTACATTTGCATGTGATCACACATTATACGTACACATAGATAATATCTTTATTATCTTCATCATCGTTCATTTCATACTTTTATTATCTTTCGTTTTCATCTAGATCTTGTCATGTGCTTAACACCCCTCTAATGCACCAAGCAGTTCATCTAGGGTTAAGAAACAAGGACCCTATACATCTGGTCAATCACAAAGATTGAACCCCTATGTGCATCCTCATAGGGTATTTAACCCGCACACAGTTGAGCTGACAACCCCTCATTGGTTGTGAACCTACATACATATGCTTGATCACATGGATCAAGCCCTAGTGTGCATCCTCATGGGGTAGCTAACCCGCACACGGTTGAGCTAACACTCCTCATTGAGTGTGAACCTCCACACATTTGCTTGTAAGACTTTCTTACGTTCGTTCGTTCATTAATGCATGCATTCTTCATTTCATTCCTCTTTTCATTGTCGTCCACTTTACGTTACATAATACTTTTCATTTCATTCATTAACATTTAACGCAAAGCCAAGAAAATAATCATGCAAAATAAGGAACATAACAGTCACAGTCCACATCATACAGGGCATCATACATACATAACATACATCATACATACCATCATACATAAGCATCAATCATACCTCATAACATGCCCATCATACCATCTATGACCTCAAAAGTCAACTTACCTAGCCCCCGGGAATCTCCCAAGTCAAAGCCTAAATTACACTTTTTCCCAAGAAGTCTGAAATATTCTAAGTGTTCATCCGTATTTGCCTTAATTCATCCGCATTTGTCTTAGTTCATCCGTATTTCTTCTACTTCATCCGCATTTGTCTCAATCCATCCACATTACTTTTACTTCATCCGTATTTGTCTTACTTAATCAATGTTCATCCGTATTTACCATTACTCCTCCGCATTGGCTTACTTAGGGGTTAATGCCCATCCGCATTAACTGTCATCTACATTGACTTTTCCTTACTCATCCGCATTGACTTCCCAATACTTATCCGCATTGACTTTCCAACACTTATTCGCGTTGACTTTACATACTCATCCGCATTGACTTTACATACTCATCCGCATTCACTTTACATACTCATTCGCATTGAATTTACATACTCATCCGTATTGACTTTACACACTCATCTGCATTGACTTTACATAGTCATGCCCATTAACTCTACAACACTATGGCAGATTCTAAAACTTAACATATGAGCCTTAAACATTATATTTCAGTTTCCAATCACCGCCCATCATTTTCTAAGCTTAAATCATACATTCTAAGCCTTAGAAACATCATCATACATCATCAAGCATGAACAAAGTCACACATCACATCATAACATCAACATACACATAATCAAACATACAGGTCCGAAACCTAGTTTAATGAAAACATACATTCATGCATTTCCAGCCCCAAAATCAATAAAATATGTAAAAGAGGGGTTCTAAAACTCACCTTTGCAGCTCTTGAGTATGGCTTCTCCCAAACTCGTTTGCAATTGAGTTCAACCACCTAGAAACCCACTAAAACCACACACAACCGAACATACAAACACACATAAGCACAACCCAAGGACATAACAGGTTAAGAACACCATAAAGACATGAATTCTTACCTTGAATTCTCACTTTATTCTTGTTTCTCTTCAAAACCAAGAGTTCTTTGCTTCCTGCTACTTTCTCACTCTAAAAATCCGAAAATTTGTGCGTAGAAAGGGTGATGGGCGGCCATGCCACCTTTATCACCAACTTTTCAAAGATTTGTCTTTTTTGTTACTTTTAAACCCTAAAATTGGGTTTTATTTCTTTTCCTCCTTTTTTACTTCACTTTATTCTTTCTTTCTTTGTCTTTAAAATGACCGAGCATTACATCAAGCTGAACCGTTTATATATACTGGGCATTCCTGAGACCTTAAACTTGTCAAAGTCATAACACTAAGAGTTAACTCAGTTTATAGCCCATACCCATTTAAATGACCGAGCATTACATCAAGTTAACTCGTCTAAGCCATTATTATTATTTGGCTTGCTTAGACATTATTCCGGGCGTTACATGGACCCAAATGGTGCTCGTACGGAACCCGATGTGGTTAACGGTATGTTTTTCATAAAATAATATTGATACTGGTCTATTTGATACTGGAGCAACCACTAGCTTTATTTCTACTACCTTTAGGCCTTTGATTGATTTCAAAGCTAGCACCTTAACTCATGCATATACTATTGAATTAGCTGACTATCACGTAATAAAAACTAATGAAATCATCAAAGATTGAAAAATGATTCTAGAGGGGGTCATTTAAGATAGACTTAATGCCTATGAAGTTAGGAGGTTTTGACGTGGTCGTTGGGATTGATTGGTTGGCTAAATTAAGGCTGAAATAGTGCGTGATGAGGGTTTGCTTAACATTCCTTTAGTCAATAGAAAGACACTAATTGTTCATGTGAAAGGACCATATGCTATATCCCATGATATCCCACCTAAAGGCTACCAAAGGATCAGTTTTTAGTCCTTAACACAAGTGTTCTCTCTTAAACTCACTAAGTCACACTCAAATGATGAAGCATAATCCATTGAGAGTTGATAATAATATACTAAGTAAACAGGGCACAAGGAATAATTTTGAAGATACTAGTGTGTATTACCTTTCAAATCAAAGATCATAAGATTCTTACTTGCTCCCAAATGAGCTTACAATAAGAGCTACATATACTACTATCTACTACCAGTTATACTTAGATTACCAGATGGAAAACTATTACTAAACAAATACTATATTGCTAGAAGTAAGGTATCTAAGATAAAATACTATCCTAGATAAGGTAGTCATGACATGTCCATGACTTACCTTTTTGTTACCGACTAAAGTTAGTAACTATACTTAATAATAAACGACAAATAGTAAATAAAGTCTGGTCAACTACATGAGCATGGGAAAATGCCATGCAGTATATCAGAGTTGTAATGGCTTGTTAGAGGGACCATACTAGTATCCACTGGTTCATAGTAGGTTCTTCTGAAGGTTAACTGTCTTTGGAAGAACAAGTTCTTCCGAAGCCACATATACTTTGAAAGAGTCTACTTCTTTCGCGACTCCTACTGATCTTCAAGTCTTTATACTTTAGAAGTCTTTAGCCTTGAAGTCTTCAAAGTGTTTGTATTTAGAAGATGGCATCACTTTGTCTTTAGAAGACAGAGTCCCTTCTTCGGAAGTTCTTCTACTTAATCATTTAGAAGTGCAACTTTGCCTTTGGAAGTCTTTATTAGTTGTACCCAAATATTATTCTAAGTGTTGTTTTGATTGCACCAGATTTATATATCCTAACAAACTCCCGATAAGCTTATGCTACCAAAACTTCATTGTCTTCTACTTCTTAAAACTTTCAGCACCAAGGAAAACAAATGTCTATCTGTCTCCTTATTCTTTCCAAATGTGGTGCTGAGAAGTTGTTGATACATGTATGTCCCTAGATCATGATATGAAATATAATAGATCTTGTTTATCTGATTCTGGTGTAATTTGATATGATTAATGAAATGATATTGGTTGTTTGTGATTTGTAATGACTAATATTTCATTAATGAGTTGATATTAAATTGGTTAATTAGGTTAGCGATTGTTTGAATGGTTACACATAATGTTTCAATCAGTCGTGCGGATGGATCAACCGCATGGTTCAATCACACGATTGAACCATACTAATGTTTCAGTCGCACGATTGAATAATACCAACCTATAAATACAACCCAATTCGTGAAAAATAACAGCTTTTGATTAATTACGATTCCAGACGTACCCTAGCCGTCCAGAAGCCTCCCAATTCGTTCTCCAAGTTCATAGAATACATTACATCGATTCCCAATCGACTTCTAACGTTAGTTTCAATTCTTGATTGATTCTTCGTGTGTTCTCACTGATTGGATCGCCAATCAAATAGGATTCCGCACTATTTATCTGCTTTAAACGCTAATCTCCAGGTATTTCGTTCAAATTCCAGGTCCTAACAAGTGGTATCAGAGCTTTAGGCTCTTGATTACGCGTGATTCAATCAATATTGACAAAAAGCTTGTGTTTTTGCACTAAAAACGCAATCTTTTATGTCAAAAGTGATCTTGGATGTTCCCTGCTCATCGAAGTATGGTTTCTACGGACTTAGGTAATTAGACCTTTCGAAAGTTCGAATTTTTACGGTAAAACACCTTTAACCTAGAAATTTTCGCAACACAGCAGCTTGAGTCGCACGAGTGAGCCATTCGCACGACTGGACCTCATTCACATTGCTGAGACGCACGATTGGACATAGTCGCATCTCCATTCGTACGATTGAACCTTTCCGCGTACTGTTCATACGCATCAGATTCATTCGCACGACTAAGCTAATCGCTTAGTTCAGCCACACGATTGAACCAGTCGTAGAGTTCATACGCACAACTAGACCATTCGCACCCTTCAGTCGCCCTAGTGACAATTTGTTTTATTAGACTTAAAGTTATTCACAATGGAAGATCAAATGTCAGCCTTTACTGCTGGAAAGGACTCTAGGATACAGAACCTGCTGTTGCTTGAGAGTGAGGTGGGTAATCATAATCCACCAAAGCTCTTGACGTTAGATGAGTTTCCCCACTAGAAACAACGTTTTGAGATCTACCTCAACGGAGTGGATCCGAATGTGGGAAGCCATCGAGATTGGATATAGTACATCGGGGGAGCTGATGGAGTTAAGCTAACATTAGGAGGAATGACGGACATGCAGAAAGTCAAATACAATGCAGAAAAAAGAGTTTATGCATTGATTACACAATCTATTCCTAAAGACATTTTCCACCAGTACTCAGAAAATAAGCAGTCCAAGAAACTTTGGGATGAGCTAAAAGAGGTACGACGGGAATGCTTCATTGAAGGCGATCAAGGCTAAGGAGTTAAAGAAGGAATTCGATAACTTCTCATTGATGGGATATGAGAGTTTGGACGATGTTATAGATAGATTCTACCATCTGATGAGTGAACTGCATACACATGGGGTGGCTACTACAATGGAAGAGAAAGTTACTAATTTTGCAGACGGATTGCCTGAAAAGTGGGCTTCATTCGTGTCTAATCTTAGACAGATGGAATGCTGGCAAAACTGGATATTAATGACTTCATTCTTAAGTTGCGAGAAGAGTCACTTAGGATGAGGTACAGAGCTCAGAAGTCTTCATACAATCAAAATCCAGCTTTATACAATGCCACACCTCAAGCTAAGACATTTGGAGCACCTCTCCAGACTGCATTTGTGTCTAGCTCATCGGGTCCTTCACATGAATCTCCTTCAGGATCAGACACATCAGGACTTTCTTGTTCCCACTATATTGGATCCGAAGCAAGTGCTACTAAACTGAAGACCGAGAATCTCGGAAATGTGACAGTGGAAGTAGCTTGAGAACACATGGATCTTTTGGCTGCAATGGTCCATTCTTATGATGAACTTGTTGCTGGGAAGATTGGAAACTGCCATTTGCAGACGAGGACTACGAGCAGGTGGACGAAATGGAGCTTGAGAGGATGGATATAATGTGTGCTTTAGCCAGTGCTATCTGGAGGGCAAAGAAGTTTGTAAAACAAACCGGACAGAACTTGGTAGCTACTAAGGATACCACATTTGGCTTTGACAAGAGCAAAGTGACGTGCTTCAACTGTGGAGAGAAGGGGCACTTAAAAAGAGAATGTGTCAAGCCTAAGAAGACGGGTAACGGGAACCCGTTCTCGTCCTTCACTCGTCAAGACAAGCAAGCTACCAGTTCTACTTCATCAACCAAGGATTCAAAAGCCTTGACTGCTCATGATGATGAAGGACAGGATTGGAGCTTTAGGTTTGTCTCACCAGGGGAATCAAACATTGCAAGTGTAGAAGATATTGACAGTGATTCCGCTAGTGAAGGAGATCTAGCAGTTGAGATAGCGATGTCACATAGTGAAGAAGCAACTGCAACCGAGGTCAGTTATAAGCCTAAAGAGGGACTACCACGTCAGGGACAAAAAAGAGAGAATCACCTGACCAGAGTCATCTGATGCTGCGTTGATGGCTAACTCTTCTGAATCAACTCAGGTAAGTACTACTGACCAAATGTTTAATAATCATGCTTGTTCTGATTGTGATACCTTAGGAATAGCATAGATGGTAAATTTGATAGGTTATTAGATCATAATGATAACTTAGTAAAAGATTTGCAACTATGCACTGAGGCTAATAGGGTATTAAAACACAATGAGCACAGTTATAAAGAAAAGATAGACCTTTTGACTAAACGGCTTAGGGAAACCGAAGTAGTTGCTTTTAACCAAGCTAATGACATTAGGTATTATCTAAACTCCTAGAAGACACTAAGAAGGCAAAAGCAGTTCTAGAAGTAGAAGTAAATTCATTAAAACAGAAATGCACAGTTGGACTAGTTTTCACACATAGTCCAACACTTAGTGAGAGAAAGGAACAACGGGAGGGATTGGGTTATAAAGTGGTTCCACCACCACCTGAGACTTGATGAACACTAAGACTAGACCAATAAATAGTAATCCCATCAAGGATCATGTGGTGTCTACTCCTCTTGTTAGTGATCCAGATTCCTTATGTTCATCTATTGACTCTGGAAACAAACAAAAGGAGGCCACTTCAAAGCAAAGGATAAATTGTCTTGTGTTAATCTGGAAAAGGAATTTGAAAAGTTAACTTAAAGTCAGGATCAAACAGAGTCAAATCAGAACCTAAAAGGACTTCTAAGGTTAATCTTTCACATACGTCAAGTCAAAAACCTATTAACCAAAAAGAAAGGATGTTAAACAGGTTAAAACAGTTCAGTTAACTTTGTTAAACCAGAGAAAACAACCAAAGAACCAGAGTCAAAACCTAGAGTGAGTTATGTTACTAGAGTGTCACACACTCTCCACAAAGAAAGTTTAATCATAATGTTGATAGCAGGTCAAGTACAAACTGTGGGAATATGGACACATTGCTTCCTATTGTCACTTCTATCAGACACCTAAGAAGAAGATTGAACTTCAGGTTTCAAAGCCTAGGTCTTCTAAGAGGATTTCTCTGACTCCACCTAGAAGAACTAGTGAACCTAAAATTCAACCTGTAAGTCAGTCGACTGTTTATCACAAACAGGCATTGCACAAATCTGGATTATGGAAGAGAAGAACATCCTCAGTGTCTGATAATAATGACAAGAAGGAACCTGAGCTACCCTCAACCTCTAAGGGTCAATGGGTAGAATTTATGATGTGTGATGCCTCTGGGAAACCAAGCCAGTAAAGGCTTGGGTTCCTAACCCAAACTAATCCTTTACTTTGTATGTGCAGGGTGTTCGATACAGTGCTGAAACTAACACGTGGATAGTAGACAGCGGAGCATCCAGGCACATGACAGGAAACAGGGCTCTTTTATCAAACGTCAAGCAAATAAAAGGAGGGCATGTTTCGTTTGCTGGAAACAAGGGTGGCTATATCACACCATAGGGAGAAGTGGGGAATCAGAAAGTTAAGTTTGATAAAGTGAACTACGTTCAACAACTACAAAATAACTACTCTCTGTTTCCCAAATATGTGATAAGGGATTTAAAGTCATCTTCGACAACAAGAAGTGTTACGTACTAAAGAAAGACTACGTGATCCCAGAGGACCAAGTTTTGATGACTGCTTCAAGATATAAAGATCTTTATGTCTTGGATCTGTCAACAGCTTCTACATACTGAAAGGATTCCATCTCCTGGCATAGGAGAATGGGACACATTAGTCAAAGGAAGATGAATCACTTGATTCAGAAGGATCTGGTGAGAGGAGTTAATGTCAAGAACTTCCAGCTTCCTGTTTTGTGTAGCTTGCAAGAAAGGCAAACAGACAAAGAAGTCTCATACGGAAAAGAAAGTTCATTCAATAGAACTACCTCTTGAACTTCTTCACATGGATCTGTTTGGTCCAGTCAGTACAAAGAGCATTGCAGGCGACTTGTACTGTTTTGTGGTCACTGATGACTACTCAAGGTTCACTTGGGTAATGTTTCTGAAATTCAAATCAGAAACATTTGAGTCATTCAAGGAGTTGGTAACCACACTGGAATCTCTACAAGCTGAAAGTTAGACAAGTACGCTCAGACAACGGAACGGAATTCAAGAACCAGTGGATGGAGACATACTGCAAGGAAAAGGGAATTGTGCATCAATTCACTTCTGCCTACACACCTCAGATGAATGGCGTTGCTGAGAGAAAGAACAGAAGCTTGATAGAGACAGCACGGACTATGCTGGCAGACTCGAAACTGCCTATCCAATTCTGGAATGAGGCAGTGGCGAATGCATGTTATACACTGAATCGAGTCCTGATAGTCAAGCGCCACGGAAAGACATGTTACGAGCTACTACAAAGACGCAAACCGAACTTGGAGTATCTCGAACCATTTGGCGCGCCGTGCACACTTCTGAAGAAGACACAAGAGGGTAAATTCAGCGAGAAGGCAGATGAAGGCATCTTTCTAGGATACAACATACCGAACAAGCGAGTTACAACAACTCAACGGGTCTAGTAGAAGTGTGGTGTAATGTTGACGTTCAGCGATATACCACACCACCTACTGGCAAAGGACCCGCCTACTTTTTCGACTATGATGGATTCTTCAAGTCCTTCACATCCCTCTCTCTCCCTCGGATGACGAGTTAGCTACACGAATGATGTATGATATCTTGAATACACCAACATCTAGCTCACAGGAGAAATCATCTACTCAGTCAGGGGAAGTGGTCGACGACAGTGACTCCTCCTCTGAAGATGAAGCTGAAGAAGATAACCAGAACAGTCAGGAGGAACAGGTTCCAGTTCCTGAAACTCCACAAGCATCTACCAGTGATGCACCTTCGACTTCAGAGCCTCAAACTCCAACTACCTCAGATGCAGAACCAAATGTTCATAATCTTGGCTCTGAGGTAGCTGTTCCTACTACTCCAGGATCACGACTAAACGTCTATATCCATTAGACAATGTCATTGGAGATGTTAGATCAGGAGTACAAACCCGAAATCAGCTATACTCAGCTGATTACGCCTCAGTTATGGAGAAGGGATATATTCATGATGGTGCTATCGGTGTTTTGTCTCACAATTTGAGCCAAAATACGTCAGTGAAGCACTAAATGATGAGGCGTGGGTGAGTGCAATGCAAGAAGAACTTCTTCAGTTCAAGAAGTTAGGTGTATGGACTCTGGTTGATAGACCTAAAGGTGCTAAAGTATTGGCACCAAATGGGTCTTGAAATGCAAGAAGGATGACCAAGGGGTCATTATCAGGAACAAAGCTCGACTGGTGGTTCAGGGTTTTCGCCAAGTCGAGGGAATTGATTACAATGAGGTGTTTGCACTGTGGCACGGATGGAAGCCATTCGTATATCCTTGCCTATGCATCATACATGAAGATTAAGTCTATCAATTAGATGTGAAGAGTGCATTCCTTCATGGGGAAATCAGAGAAACAGTCTATGTAAGTCAACCCGAGGGATTTGAAGATCCGTATCATCGAGATAGAGTCTTCAAGCTCGACAAGGCTTTATACGGGCTTCATCAAGCTCCAAGAGCTTGGTATGAGAAACTCTCTACTCATCTTGTGAAACACGGCTTTCGCAGGGGAGTAATGACTGCACGTGTTCATTAAAGAGAAAGATGGCGACCTACTGCTCGTACAGATCTATGTTGATGACATAATTTTTGGTTCAAAGAACGAAGAGTTATGCAAGAGTTTGAAGCAGTTATGAAGAAAGAGTTTGAGATGAGTGCTATGGGGGAGATGAAGTTCTTTCTCGGGCTACAGGTGGATCAAACACCAAATGGGATCTTTCTACATCAGACCAAGTACGTAGGAGACATTCTCAATCGCTTTGACATGGAGAATGCATCTGCTGCTGGTACTCCACTTGCTACGAATCACACATAGCACCTGATGAAAATGGAGATCTTGTAGATGCCACGATGTACCGAGGAATGATTGGATCCCTCATGTATCTCACTGCCTCAAGACCTGATATCATGTATGCTACATGTTTATGTTCTAGATATCAGGCTAAACCTAAGGTCAATCATCTGATCGGGGTCAAAGGATTTTTCGCTATCTAAAGGGTACACCCACACTTGGGTTGTGGTATCCTCATGATGATGATTTTGAGCTCACGGCGTATAGTGACTCGGATTACGGAGGCTGCAAGATGAACTACAAGTCTACATCCGCAGGGTGTCAATTCTTTGGGAGAAGACTAGTGACTTGGCAGTGTAAGAAACAGACATCGGTTGCATTGTCCACCTGTGAAGCCGAATATGTTGCTGCTGCAAGTTGCTGTTCACAAATCGTCTGGATTCAACAGCAAATGCGGGATTACGGTTTAAAGTTCTCCTCTACTCCTATTTGTGTTGATAACTCTGCTGCAATTGCAGTAACTAAAAATCCGGTCCAACATCCTAAGACCAAACATATCGGTATTAAATATCATTTCATAAGAGACTGTTTTGAAAAGAACTTAATGATGTGGTAAAAATTAATATGATTTTCAACGCGCTGACCTCTACACTAAAGCCTTTGATAAACCACGTTTTCAATATTTGCTAGAGGTCAACGGCGTTAAAAAGAAAGTGATGTTATTCCTGATGATGATCATGTGTAGTCCGATGTAGGTTAGTTAATTTTTTCCTTTTATTTTATTGGTTTATTTCAGTCTGTTTAATTTAAACTCATGTTATTTTGCTGGTTATTAAAATCCTAAAATAATTAAACCAGTTATGATTTTAGCATTTTAGGGGAGAATAAGTCAGCAAGTTAACAAAAAAAACAAAAAAAAAGGTAGAAGGAGTGGAAAGCTGATATAAGGTAGATCGTATCTGTGATACCGATTCAAACTTTTGGAATATGATAGTACACAGGAACAAATCAAGAGGGACCGTGAAATTTTAATTTAGAAAAGGTGCAAAAATTCAAAGTATAAGTCTGTGTTGTCTAAGCAATATAAAAGGGAAGATGATAGAAAAACTGGTAACTCTTAAGGTAACACAATGAGAGTAGACCTAGAGGTTGCTAGACCACAATTGATATGTCGGTAGATTCAACACAATAGATGATTAGACCTGACTGGTGATCTCAAGATCAAACTAAGTGGTTCAACTGACTGTGGGCTCCCATCTTATCACTGGTTAACACAATCAACTATATTCCAATAAGGGGTAATGAGCATGTAAACGCCACAAATGTGTGCGGATGACCATAAATAGAGCAAAGCACGAAAAAAATGAAATAAAAATGCTATCAAGCTAATGACTTATGTTATTGGTGCATTTGGTGCAACATAAAATTAAGCTGCTCTAACAAGGAGATAGGTTGTGTGCCTCTCTGCTGTGCGATGGCACTGACCTGAGGATAAGCATAACCTAGATATTCTAGAATTCATTGTTGTTTGCCGCCTCTGCTGTGCGATGGCACTGACCTGAGGACTGGCTTCTCTTTGAAAGCTCTAAGAATAGTCTCTCCTTGTAATATACCCGTAGACCGCTCAAAGCTCCTGAGGAATGTTGCTTACCATATAAGTGTGGGATCCACAAATGTTAGTTGAAATAATAAACCTAAAACAATCACCAGTTTGGGTCAAAAGTCTGTGTATGGATTTAAGTGGACAAACATATTGACAATCATTGTGACTGCAATTCTTGAAAGTTTGATTCAATGTGGTAATCTAAGAGCTTCAGTATGATTTCCTAAAGTTGCAAATGACTCTGGATGAACACCAAGAATTGAGCATCAAAAGATTTTGATAACAAGTCCAAACTGATTTGAACTGCCTGTATGATTCCAAAATGGAATTGGTCCAGGTATGGTCAATCTAAGTTAAAGCTGTCTATTCCGGAACCAAATCCAGTAGATTTCCATCTCAGGACTATCTCTCACAAAAGCAAAAACAATTTTTATTTTTTAGTTTAATTTTCTAATTTAGTCAGTCGTTTTAGTTTGTTTGTTTTTGTCGGATTACATCAGGAAAATCAGTAAGGGATCAACTCACTAACAGGGTCATGTCTGAGATGACCACATATGTGTAAAAGTTAAATCAGTCACGTCTGAGGTGATAAAAGGTTTTCAAGTCAAAACGATCATGTCTAAGATGATCAACTGCTCATAACGTAAATTTCTGCAATTAAAGGGATTTTAAAAGTTAAATATTCAAATTGGCAGAAAAGTTAATAAATATGACCTATTCGCACGAATGGACCATCCGTATGGACCAATCATACGAATGGAAGCTATTCGTACGAATGGACCATGAATATGGACTATTCAACCGAATGGCCCATACGATTGGCCCAGTCGGATGATTAAGGAGAATGAGTGAGTCAGTCGCACGACTGAGATTCAGTCGGACGACTGAAGAAGGACGATTGAACCAATCGCACGACTGAGTCCCACTCGCACGACTGAAAGGTGCGTATGAGCTCAGTCGCACGATTGAATCTAGGGTTAATATAATAAAGAAGGGGAGTCGGTCGCAGAGACTCACCACCTTCAAAATCACCCTGAATCGCACGAATTAACCCAACTCTGCAAAAATTTCAATTGATCGCAAACCCCCTGTTTCTTGATTACTGACCATACATCGACTCTACAGGTAATTTACTGTATACATGCACTCCCATAACTTTAAATTTGATGAAAAAACACGGTACATTCGGACTCGCAAAGTAACCGAGACTTAAGTGACTAAATAACCTACCTAAATGACTCAAACAAACGAAAGTAACGATGTTAGGTGGTTTAAGAATGAATTGCGAGTCAAATGAACCAGATAACGATGTCTAAAACTCAAAATGGTGAAAAAGTAATTTTGAATTGAACAGTCGTATTCATGCGAATGGACAGCGTGATGAACTTCAGTCGCACGACTGAAGGGCTCAAACTGCTTAAACGCATGACTGAACCATGCGTATGAAGTTCAGGAGCACGTAGGAGCCCAGTCGCACATCAGAGGTACGTATGGGTCAGTCGCGCACGACTGAGTCCCATTCGTACGGTTCAATCGCACGACTGAACCCATTCGTACGGTCAATCGCACGACTGAACCCTTTCGCACTGTTCATTCGCACGCCTGAACTCAGTCGCACAATCTCAATCGCATGACAGAAAGATTTTCTTCAAGCTTAAGGATTTCATGACTTTCTTAGTCAATGGTACTAATGTTTACTATCTTTGTGTAACAGATTGCGAGTAGATGGATTATGAGCACAAAGCACAATATATGTGCTCATCTGGACTTAACATCCAGAAACGCTGCTGATTCTCTGGCATAATCACATTTCTACTGAGATCGAGGATTGCACATGCCATATCTACTCCTTGCACTCCGTATCGATCCATTCAACAAGCCTTCTGGGAAGGGGCTACAGTTGATAGATCGTCTGAGCCTCATTGCATCAGAAGTACCATATTTGGAGAGGCTATTACTATTTCAGAGGAGGATCTAAGGATCGTACTACAATTGGGGGATGACGCTGATTGTCCGACTCGATTACACCCCCTCACAGTCAGAGGATGCTTTCTTAGAGCCAAATACTCTGGGGACATCAATTCTGGGGTACTCAACAAGAGTAACCTCTGTCCCCAGTTTAAATATCTTGCACACGTGCTGCTCAAGTGCATGGCTTCCAGAAAAGGTGGTTTTGATGAGCTGTCTGACCAGATGCAGAACGCATACGTTGCGTTGGTGCTGAACCATCCGTTCAGCTTCTCCAAGATGATCTTCACCTATCTGGTGGAGAACATCGAGGGGAAAGGGAAGGAAGCCTTCTGTATGTACCGAGGTTTATGCAGATGATCATAGATCAGAAGCTTCCCTCCCTGCCGAAGGAAAAAGGAGGTGCGGTAGTCTTGGAGGTAATGGATGACACTACCCTGGGAAGGATGAAAGTGTACAGGGGAAAGCAAGTGAAGCCTCCTGTCAGGAGGTTGTTTGGTCATCTTGCCCGGGATGACTACGTGGTGCCAGCAAAGAGAAAGTGGCGTCACGAGGATAGTGACTCTGATGTGGAACAGATAGCTCTACCCACTCATGACTCAGATGATGATGACAGTGGGGATGCTGGAGACGATATGCCTATTCCACTCAGAGGCACTGTGTCTGATTCTGTACCTCCAGTGTCCGTCACAGCTGGAGAAGTAACCGAGTCAGCGGGATTTCATCAGGATTTTGTTCTTGGCGCGGAGGAGGAGGATGAATCGGATGAGGAGCCCCTTACGCGAACTGTGGGAAGGAAAGTTGTTCCCACAGAACATGGGTTAAGGGTGGTTGGTGAACACCCGAGAGACTCCGGAGATACTGATACTGACCCAAGCTATGCACCGGGGTCCACAGGCAGGGTTGTAGGGGGAGCTTCCACCTCAACTGGAACAAGGAGGAAGAGAATGGCTAAACCCCATGGGCAGAAGAAGAAGAAGCGTCGGGTGACCTTCCTCACTACCACAGCCCCCATCCACCACAGCCACCACATCCACCACAGCCACATCCACACATCTACCACATCCACACAGCCACCACATCCACCACAGCCACCACATCCACCACATCTACACAGCCACCACCATACCTACCACCACAGTAAGATTCCCTCCACCACCATATCCTTTACTCCCACATCACCTCCACCATTATACAGACCTATCTTCACTACAGCCACCTCCACCACCACGTCACACCAATCAATACCCTCAGCCCATCCCTCACATACTTATAGATCTCCTCTACCTCCAATGGGGTAGAGGAACAGTTGTCAGCGCTTAACAGAATGGTGATGCGCTTACTGGCTGCTGATGAGGAAAAGGCAGCTCAGATCCGCCAGCTTACTGACCTGACTGCTGCACAATCTCACCAAATTGCAGAGCAGGCTCGAGTTATAGAGGAGCAGGCCCAGCAGATGGCTGCTCAGAGCACCAAGATGGACCAACTCCAAGCTCAAAGTGTCACATCAAGCAAGAAAATAGAGGAGCTGGAGAAGGCAAGGAAGATTATCTTGTTAAAACTGAAAGGATCTAAGGAGGAGCCATTGAAGATCAGGGAAGGAGACAGAGATGATGATGATGAAGATAATGATGAGGATGATGAGAGTGATACTGAGGAGTATGAAGATACAGAAAGAGATAGGACAGAGGAGAAGGACGATGATGAAGAAGCAGAAGGAGGGGATGCACCTGTATCGGCCTCTACTACAGGTCAAGAGAAAAGGACAAAGAACAGACAAGATCAATCAGCTTCTACCTCTGCTCCTCCAAGTGATGAAACAATGATACAAGATAAAAGTAAAGACTAGATGTTTATGTATTTATCTTCTTTTGTATTTGAATCCTGTATTGAACACAATGTATTTAATGTTTATATTACTTTAATGCATTTCTGTTGATTATTACTAATGATTATGTGTGGAATGTTTAAATCAAACAGATCAAAATTACCAAAGAGATGAGTTTGATATTGCTCCCCTTCAGCAGGTTAAGTCTCAGCTAACAATGATTCTTGATCTGCAAGGGATTGTCAGGAGGTCAGTGAATTATACCCCTGAAGAAGGGGAAATAATTCATGACCTATCAAATGAGCAACTCGCAGAGCTTTTCGAGCTAAATCCAGATGAGATAGTAAAAGATGCTCCGACATGCGATTCGACAAGTGACGAAGAGCTCAACGATGTTGATGATGTAGAGATCGAAGATGTCACTGCCGAGGAGTACCCTCAGTACGCTGACAATGAGGGTAATGTGGTCCCCAATCTGGGTGAATCCCTTGTCAGCGATACTATTGAGGTGTTGAACTATATGGAGCAAGAAGAAACAGAGAAAGCAGAAGAAGACAGCCCAAGCCTCAAATGATGATGTCGACATTCGAAAGGCTGAGTGGGCTGCATGTTTTGAAGAAGTTAGAGTCCAACGTACTGCACCAAAGAAGGATTCCTACACCAAACTCTATAGAGTCAAGAAACATCACAAGGTGTCAGGAAGGATCATAGCATGGGCGTACTTTGAAGATCTCACTGCGTATGCAGTTAAGAGAGAACAGGGCATAGAGTACTTCAGATTCCCACATGATCTGAAGACTCTACCAGGTTTTGAGCTCAACCAGCTGGCCAAACTAAAGCTTTTGTATGCTGACCGAGGAAGATGTCAGGCTGGTTTGAGGCTGCCCTAAAGAAAGAGAGTACCACACTAGATGGGTTAACTTCAGACCCCAACAGCCTACTAGGTATATCAGAAGGTCTGAGGTTGATGCCATTACTGGCAAGCCTAAGATAGTGTTGAAGTGGAATCCTCCGCGCACAATGTCAAGAATCCCACTCAGGGAAATGCCACAGGATTTCACTCCACATTTTAAGTGGTGGTACTATGATTGGAGAACAGCTGAAGCGGTCATAGTCTTAAGCAAAGAGGGACAAATGGCTACTATCAGGGTATTCGACCGATGTGGCTTACAAACTTGTCGGAAAGTGATGTCTATACGCTATACAAGTGGCCACTGTTCTATGATACGCAAGATATTGTACAAGCCCTCCAGTTCCAGAACGTTATACGACTCTGCTTCGCGTTTGAGATTCACACGGGAGTCACAAAAGAGGAGAAGTACAAGAAATACAAGGAGGTTATGCAGAGAAAACAGAGATTAGAGAGATCTAGGTCCAAGGGGGAGTTTGTTGATACATGTATGTCCCTAGATCATGATATGAAATGATTTTGGTCTTGTTTGATCTGATTAAGTAATTTTTTTATGATTAATGAAATGATATTGGTTGTTTGTGATTTGTAATGACTAATATTTCATTAATGAGTTGATATTAAATTGGTTAATTAGGTTAGCGATTGTTTGAATGGTTACACATAATGTTTATTAATTAATACATTCAAACTTAACATAATGAAGTTCTCATGCGAATGGCCCATGCGAATGGACCATAAGCATGAATAACTTCATACGAATGACTCAGTCGCACGACTGAACCGGGAGACTGGATTAGTCGTATGATTGACACATAAGATTGGCTCAGTCGCACGACTAAACACTCAGTCGTGCGGATGGATCAACCGCATGGTTCAATCGCACGACTGAACCATACTAATGTTTCAGTCGCACGATTGAATAATACCAACCTATAAATACAACCCAATTCATGAAAAATAACAGCTTTTGATTAATTACGATTCCAGACGTACCCTAGCCGTCCAGAAGCCTCCCAATTCGTTCTCCAAGTTCATAGAACACATTAGATCGATTCCCAATCGATTTCTAACGTTAGTTTCAATTCTTGATTGATTCTTCGTGTGTTCTCACTGATTGGATCGCCAATCAAATAGGATTCCGCACTATTTGATCTAGTTTACACGCTAATCTCCAGGTATTTCGTTCAAATACCAGGTCCTAATAGAAGTTGGTATTAGATTTTTTTGTAGTTAAGAGTTTGCATGTCGTACTTTGGATAACATGTACCCTTATGTGGCCTTTAAAAAAGAGTGTTTATGGGAGTTTATAGTCCTACTCTCAATTTTTAACTATATTGTTCTAGTTTAGGGTCCTTCAACATTTGTAGAAAGGTCTTCCCTTATTGATGCTTCCTTTTCTGCTCATGTCTTTTGTCAAATCTTATTCAATCCTGTTGTTGTAATTAAATCAGCAAGGTGAAGGCTATTAGGTGATTCCAAATATGAGCAGCTGTCTGAGAGTTGGAGGGGTTGGAGAATGGCTTCTGTGCTAATTCAGTAATGTCAAAGTAGATTCTTGAGTGAAGCAGAGATTGAGTATTGAGTTTGTTTACCTTGCTATTTGCTCTTTCCGTAAACAAGTTATGAGAAGAGTCTTCAAACCTCCATTGGACAATTTTATTCCAAGGAATGAGGGGTTTATTTGGTAGTTGTTCCCCTTCCCAGTGTCCAAGAGAGTCACCATTTTCTTCTTAGCTCTTTTCTTCCTCATTGAGTAAAAGAGTTGGTGCTAAGAGCTGAATTGCTGCTCAGAGTTCCCCTAAGTAAATCAAGAAATGCTTCTCTTATGAGGGAAATGGAAGACCATCAACGAGTGTACTTAATGGACTCATCTTCATAGGATATTTTGCTCAAAGTATACAATTTAAAGCTTTTCTTGATTTTCTTGATCTCCTTTAAGGTAAGAGGTTACTTGCTGAGAGGGTGGTTTGGATGATGAGTGAGTGGTGATGTTGGGTAGAGAGCATTGAGTTCTTAGGAATGTTTTGGGTTTAGAAGGAGTAGTGGAGGTGGTTTTTGTGTAGCAATGGGTGAGGACGAGGGTATTGATGTAGATGTAAGTTTAGGGGTGTAGGAATTAAGCAAGAGGAGTTAGTTCTTCAAGATAGTAGCCTATAGCACATAAGAAGGTTGTCCTCAGACTCCTCAACTATTATTCAGCTTGCTCTTTCTTTCTCTTCTCTTCCTCTTCTAAGACCAACCTTGTTGCTTCCTCTTGTTCTTATTGTAGTAGGGTTGCCTTTTTTAACTCCACTAGCTCCTCAAGTGTTAAGAAGAACACATATTCATTTGCTACCCTAAGACTGACGAGTCTGTCAATAATCCCCACCCTTTTCTGTTGTTGATAGCCTCCTGGACTACTATAGCTGCTTTGCTACTAGCAGCTAATAGCTTTCCAGTGATGAGTCTACCTTTTCTTTTGAGCTTCTCCATCCTTTCCTCCTCTAACAAATCTTCCGTAGTCATCTTCCTTTTACCTTTGATGACTTTGAAAGCTTGAACCTTTGAAGATGCTGGTGTAGAAGATTCGGGTTGGTGGGTGGTGATTTAAGCTTGTGGTGATGAAGGTGTTTGGTTAAGATGTGTTTTGAGAAAGTATTCACTATTTTCCTTAGAGGCTAGTTCAAGAATTATCTGTTTGATAATTAGTATTCACTATTTACCTCTATTTACCTTGAGCTTCAAAAGTTAGTAGGATTGCAATACCTATCCCAATTGATTAGGTTGTTGGGCCATTAATCCTTATATCCCCTTCAAAATCAATCTCAGGTTCAATGTGGACCTTAGGTTGACCAACTCCTTCCCTAGTGGTAGGTGGTGAATTTAGTCTTTGAAGCTCTTATGCTCTAAAGTATGCCATACCAACATCTGGACTTGCTTGCCCAAGAGAGGAACTCATTAGAAACTTAGTTAAGAATCTGTTGTGATCCATGAGCATCTTTAGGTCTGCTTGAAGAATGATAGTAGGTGGCTCAGGAAAAGAGTTGCTTGTTGAGCAGGGTATCTTGAAGATAGTGTTGAAAGAGCCAAGCATTGCTCCTTATGTGTTTCACTCTAAACATTCTCCCCCTTTTGGTAGCATCATATAAGAGCTTAATGAGCTAGAGAAGAAGTCAGAGATACATGAACTGGTACATGTGTAACAAATCTCTCAATTTGCGTCTCAGCTAGTTGACCCTTGAGATTTTCAATCTCAAGTTGTTGAGTGGTAGACCTATACTCTAAGTCTTAACTTTTGATTCAAGGTTTAAGACTTTAGAAAGTAGGTCTCTTATGATGAGTTGCATACTTCCATAGTTTCTTTTGTAGAATCATTGGGAGAAGAGATAACATACCATGTATGTTCATCTTCACCATCAGATGTGGTTTCTTGGCACCCTAGTTTCCTTTGGAAGGTGATGTCCCTTTCGGTGTCATCAACAATCCGAGTTGCCGCATATTCAGTCTTAGAGATGGTACCACTGTCCTATGAGTCCAATTAGACACTCTAAGTAGTGGTAGCTGAATCTACATGAATCCCCACCATATCAATAGGACTCACCTATGTTTGGTTTTTCTGATGGGGGCTAGAAGTCAAAGTTTTGTCTAGGCTCAGTTGATCTTTAGATGGGGATTGTGGATCAACATCATGGCCTTGGAGGAACATGAAATCTTCATAAGTACTAGTAAGTAGGTCAGTAAAGGATATGGAAGTTATGCCTAATGACCCAGGACTTTGATCAATGTCTAGATGCATAGAGCCTGATTTGGGTGTCCTTTTCAGGTTGCTCAAGGGAGTATAGGGACTCACCTTGAGGGCTTTTAGTTTGGGTTTAGGGCTCATGGGATTGAGAATGAGTAGATTTAATACCCATATCGAGGTCAAGAGAGAAGGATGGTTGGACCTCAGACTGAGTGGAAGCCCATTTTTCCACTCTAGCCTTTTTGTGTTGAACAGGGTAACTTCTTTAATTAGAGAAGATTGAACAAGGGTTTCCTTGAAGCATGTGTGATATGTATATTTGATGGGATAGGAAGGAGAATTTGGTTTTGAAGTGGTTATTGCTGGTGTGGGTTCATCACCTATGGGTGTTTAGGGATGTCACTAGGAGCCGTGGTTCAATCTTGCCTAGAAGAAACGCAGTATGTCTTCTAGTGAAGTTGGTAGACACCCTTTTCAGAACCTGAAGATGCCCATCCTCATATGAGGGATAGGAAGAGTAGCCGTACAGACAAGCTTATCCTAATCCAGCTCATAGTTGATTATATGCTGAATAAACCTGGGATACATATAGAATATCTCACTTTGAAGATTTCATGTGATGTTATTCAACACGTACCTTGAATAGTTGAACCGAAAGCCCTTTACCAACCCATGAACTAGGCATCCTAAATCATATCAAATTTGATCCCATCCTCAGATTTGTTTGATAAAAAGTTGAGAAAATGTGAAGCAGGAATTTCCAATTGTAGGAGAAGTTGAATTAATTTGTAGACTATGGACGTGCTTACATCTCCATGTATCCCATTTGGGTATAGGTGTCTTACAAATTGGATTTGGGGAATTTAGTAGAAGAACCCTCATCATGAAGCTCTAAGTGCTCCCCGATGGTCTTTTCAAATATGACAAACTCTTGGCCACAGATTCTTGTCTTGATAACCTAACTCCGTTCAAAGTGTTAGTCTAACAATTTGCCCGAAATTCAGCTGTATGCTTGGAGTATACGGTGGGTTCAACAATGAGGGATGTGTAGTAGGTATACTAGATTAAAAACTAGATGATTTCAGAGAAGTCCGCATCCTTTGAAGAGTAAAGGAGCGCGACTTGATTGTGCTAATGGTTTAGAGCCATTATAGAAAAGATTGGGAAGAGGAAAGTAATTTTGGAGTGAAAGTGAAGATGAAGATCTCTTAGGGCTTGCAAATGAGTAAAAATTTTAAGGAAATAATTTGGAAAATTTTAATGGGGTAAAATGGCAGATGGATTAGGTGAAATGACAGGTTGGGGTATGATTTGACAAGGGCGGTAAGAATATTTCCTTTAAATATTCCGACATCATTAAGAAAATATTTACCTTTTTAAAGATTAGGACTAAGGATTCCGTTACACAATAAAGCTTTCTTCTGAGAGTATGAGTTTTCTGAGTGTAATATCTTCCGAAGTCAAATTACTTCCTAAGATAAGAAAATATCACCTTCAAGAGTAAGAAGGTCTTCCGAATGAAAAGTTTTATCACTTCGGAAATATATTTGATAACATTTTGAATGTTCTTCCAAGGCTGAAAACTTTTTTGAAGATAATACAAGCTTAGAAAAAGTTTCCTCAGAAGATAAGTAAAGATATCTTTCGAGGGAAAGTTTCTCTTCGGAAGAACTCATACTTACCAAATTTGGAAGGAAGACCTTTTGTAAGTGGTCTTTGATGGTATGACATAGACAAAACGCATATTAAAAGGTTTTTCATAAGAGATAAATTAGTCAATGTTTATTATCCCAATAGCTGTAATAAGATATTTAAATCTTTGTTCATCAAATGCTTTTGTGAACAAATTTTCATATTGTTCATTTAAGTCAACTTTGACTAGTTTGATCAGAGTTTTCTCATGAATATCTCTAATAAAATGGTAGTTGATGTCAATATGATTCATCTTTGAGTGCTTGACTGGATTTTTTGTAATGGAAATGACACTCTTGTTGTCAATATTAATAGCAGTCTCCATGAAATTGAATCCATAATCAATATCTGATTTTGATCCATAACAACTAAGCATAGCAACTAGCAACAACGATGTATTCAACTTCAGCACTTGATGTTGAAACACATGATTGCTTCTTGCATTGCTAGGAGATATCCTTCAACCAAGAAATTGACATCCTCCTGATGTTGATTTCTTGTTGATATTGCAGCCACCATAATCACTATTAGTGTAGCCATAGAGATTGTAATTTTCATTCTGAGGATACCAGATACCCAGCTTGGGAGCTCCTTTTAGGAATCTAAGGATTCTCTTGGCAACAACTAGGTGAGACACCTTTGGAGTAGCCTAATATCTTGCATGAATGCAGGTGGCAAACATAATATCAGGTCTACTTCCTATGAGATACATGAGAGATCTAATAGTTACCCTATACTGATGTTGATCAGTATCCTCCCCGTCTAAGTCAGGACAAAGATTGTGACTTCTAGGTAGGGTATCTTTGCTGGCTTGCAATCTTTCATTTCAAATCTTTCTAAAATGTCATTGACATATTTAGATTGATTGATAAAGAACCCATCTTTCATCTGCTTCACTTGAATTCTAAGGAAAAAGTCCATTTTTCCCATGGAACTCATCTAAAACTTCTTCTTCATAATGTTTTCAAAGTCTTTAAACATTTGGTTATTTGAGGAACCAAATATGATATCATCAATATAGACTTGTACTAGAAACATGTCATTTCTAGACTTTTATGAATAAAGTCTTATCAATGGTACCTCTGGTGTAACCATATTTCAGGAGAAACTAAGACATGGTCTTATACCACAGCCTAGGTGCTTGTTATAACACATAGACAACTTTATTCAATTTGCACATGTAGTTTGGAGGTTGTGGATCTTCAAATCCTGGAGGTTGGCACACATAGACTTCTTTGTCTATATCCACATATAGAAAAGCACATTTGACATCAAGCTGGTAAACTATAACATTCTTAGATGCTGCATAAGCAAGAAAGATCCTCAGTGCATCAAGTCTTGAAAAAAGTGCAAAGACATCAGTGTAATCAATTCCTTCCTATTATGTGTACCCTTGAACTACCAGTCTTGCCTTGTTCTTGATGATCAAGCCTTTACCATCCTTTTTGTTTCTAAATACCCACTTTATGCCAATGGGTACTTGACCAGATAGTAGTGGACATAGGTTCCAATACTTTTGTCTTTTGAATTGAAGCTGTTGAACAATAGGTCTAGATCCTTTGTATAGGCATAGCACTTTAATTAATCTCTTGTACTAAACTCTTATGAAATAATTATTGTTGTGTATGCATTATATAGATAGTTTAACCCATAACTGTTTTGATTTATATATCTGATTGTAGGTTTAACATCATACCTAGTCAAATTTCATGAAATTTGACCAAGTCTAAGAAACATATACGGATGATAATTTGTGTTTTCCATAGATAATCTTCTACACAAAGTGCGTGAGAGGATCTTCTACAAAAGAACACTTCTGTGCCGATGAAGTCATGTGACCCTCTTGGAAGATCAAAGATCTAAGGATGAACAACTTGTATTTCAATGAAGTTTATCAAGTAGAGACTTCTACAGAAAGTAAGCTTCAACGGAAGGCCAACACTTGCATGTACTTCACTAAGTACATCAAGTCAACAAGTCAATCACTGAGTGATGTCATAAAGTCAACTTCTACGGATGACTTTAACTCAGTCAGAGAATGTCACATCATAACTTCTCCAAGTACTTTTTTACCTTGATAAAAAAGTTACCGATTCCAAGAGATTTATAGTTACCCTAACAGTAAATCCTTGAGCCTATAAATATAACCTATAGGCTCACACTTTTAGACACGACTGAATACCTTACCATAAGTTGATGAATACAATCAATCAATCACAAAACCCTAGCAGCCGCCACATCACTTACACTAAAATCATCAACAAAATCATAGTAAACATCATCAAAAACAAAAGCACTATTTGATCATTTGTAATCATTAAAGTGTTTTTAATGAAATACTTTTGAATCAAATCATTATTCAATCATTTATTGCAATTAATTGTTCTGTTCTTCATTATTACTTTCTATTGCGTTTGCTATTTCATTTCAATCAATTGAACAATGATTAGTGATAATTCTGTGATCATTATTTGATCTCTATCTAACATTGATAGTTCTTGATTGTGATCCTTCGATTCAGGGTGGTATCAGAGCCATGTACTCATTGATTTAGATCAATTGATCTATCAATATTACCATTGTTTGATTGATTGTCTATATCCTTAGATCTATCAGTTTTATGTTTAGATCTATTGATTTTGAGTAAAATTGCTATTAAGTGTTCTTAATGTCTTGCGACTTTATAATTCTGATTCATGGTTGTTATAGAATGAACTGATCAACATATAAGTTGAGTTAGACTAATCGATAGCTAATGAAGGCATTATACTGTAAGGCCCGTTCCCCGGACGCTTACAGCTGGCCATCATCGCTCACACAACATACCATTACATGTAACTTTCATAAAAACATCGCAGTGAAACATTTAAATAAGTTTTTATTTCATAATAACTGCTTTTTCATGTTAATACAATCATTCTTTACACATTTTCATTCATTCGCATTACAATGCCAAAACAGTAACAAAGAATGTCATCCCAAAATGCCAAGTAGCTATCCCACGCCATCCTCAACAATGCTCACCTGCCAACTGGAAAATGCATAAAAAATCAGTGTTGCTGAGTGAGTTTTAGTTTTATAATAAACATACTTGACTTTCATTAAAACTTTCTTTACTTTTGCATGCGATCACACATCATACGTACATATATAGTATCTTTATTATCTTCGTCACTCGTTCATTTACTTTCCTTCATTCATCGTATGTCATTATCATCACATTCATTACTTTTATTCGTTCGTTCATCGTTACATCATTTCATTCCATCAAAAACCATGAAATTTAACCTTCCATCATGCATAAAGCTGGTACTTGGCCGAAGTCTATCATAGACCTTCCGTCATGGCACACAGCAGCCTGGCCATAGTACCAAAGGTAAATTTAGGTATACCATTGTCATGTGCTATACCCTTCCGTCATGCATAAAGCTGGTACTCAGCCGAAGTCTATCATAGACCTTCTGTCATGGCGCACAACTGCCTGGCCACAGTACCGAAGGTAAGCAACACTGGTTCCTTACAAATGGTCAATCATAAAGAAAGACCCCGATGTGCATCCTCCTAGGGTAGCTAACCCGCACACCATTGGGCTAACACCCTACATTGGGGTGTGTCCCGACATACAAGGCTTGCAAGAGTTACATTACTTTCCATTGTTCATTAATGCATGCATTCATTCATCATGTTCCTCTTTCATTATCTTCCACTTTACGTTACATAATACTTTCATTTCATTCATTAACATTCAACGTGAAGCCATGGGAAAATAAACATACATAATAAGGAACTTCATCATACACAATCATCATCATCATACAGGGCATCATATATACATCACATACATCATACACACCAGCATACAAAAGCATCAAACATACATTATCACATGCCATCATAACATCTATGACCTCAAAAGTCAGCTTACATGAACCCTCGGGAACATCCCAAGTCAAAGCCTACATTCATCTTTTTCCTAGAAAGTAAGAAAACAGTCTAAGTGTTCATCCGCATTTGCTATAGTTCGTCCACATTTGTTTTACTTCATCCTCATTGGTTCCAGTTCACCCGCATTTGTTTTACTTCATCCGCATTAGTTCCTATTCATCCGCATTTGTTTTACTACATCCGTATTTCCCATACTTAGTCAATGTTCATATCCGCATTTCCCATACTTGGTCAATGTTCATCCGCATTCATCAGATACTCATCCGCATTGACCACCATAACTCATCCGCATTGACTTACTTAATAATTAATGCTCATCCACATTAACTGCTCATCCATATTAATGTCCTACTCATACATATTTCTTCTACACCCATAGGCAGATTCTAAAACTAATTTATGAGCTTAAACATTAGATCTCAGTTCCTAATCACCATCTATCGTGTTCCAATATTAAATCTTACCTTCTAATCCTTAGAAACCCATCATACATCATCAAGCCTGAGCATAGCCAATAATAACATCATAACATCAACATACACATAATCAAACCTACGGGTTTGAAACCTAGTTTAATGAAAACATACATTCAATCGTTTGCATCCCCAAAACATTTATAACAAGTAAAAGAGGGGTTCTAGAACTCACCTTTCCAGCTCTTGAGTATGGCTTCTTCTAAACCTCGTTTGCAATTGAGTTCAACTGCCTAGAAACCCACTAAAACATACCCAGGCACATACAAACACACAAGCATAAACCCGAGACATAGCAGTTAAGAACACATCGAAACTTGAATTCTTACCTTGAATTCACAATTTTCTTCTTGTTTCTCTTCGAAACCGATAGGTCTTTACTTCCAGCTACTCTCTCTCTCTCTAAAAATCCAAGAAGTGGTGATGTGTGTGACATATGGTCGGCCATACCACCTTTCACCAACTTTTAACTTTTTCTCCTTTTGTCACTTTTAACCCCTAGACTTGGGTTTTTTATTTCTTTTCCTTCTTTTTCCTTTGCTTTATTCTTTCTTTCTATGTGTTTATAATAATTGGGTGTTACAAGTCCACCCCTTATATAGGTTTCATCCTCGGAACCTGTTATTCCTCGAATAGACGTGGGTAATGTTGTCTCATCTCTTCTTCAGTCTCCCATGTAGACTAGGATCCCTTCTTGTGCTTGCACTGTACACGCACAAGAGGAACCACTTTATTCTTCAGCCTATTCTCTTATTGATCAATGATTGCCACTGCTTGCTCCACATAATTGAGCTGTTCATCTACTTTGATATCCTCCAGTGGAACAATCATATCCTCATCCACTAGACACTTCCTCAGATGAGATACATGGAATGCCGGGTGAATTCTACTTAACTCATCTGGTAATTCCAGTCTATAGGCTACCTCTCCTACTCAAGCAACGATTCGAAAAGGTCTAATATACCTTGGGCTCAACATGCCCTGCTTTCTGAATCGGATGATACCCTTCCAAGGTGAGACCTTCAACATAACGCGGTCACCCACCTTAAACTCCATCGGTCTGTGTCGTTTATCAACATATGACTTCTATCTATCAAGCTTTGATCTTATCAAGCTTTCTCAGCCGTAGCCTCAATTATCTCGATGCTTCCTAATTCTTTCTTACCAATATCACCCCAACACACAGGTGTCCTGCATCTCCTACCATTTAGCATCTCATAAGGTGCATACCAATACTGGCTTGATAACTGTTGTTATATGAGAACTCAGCTAATGGTAAGTGGTCATCCCAACTTCCTCCAAAGTCGATGATACATGCCCGAAGCATATCCTCCAACGTCTGAATGGTCCTTTCTGACTGACCATCTATCTGAGGATGATAAGTCGTGCTAATATGCAACCTTGTCCCCATCAGATCGTGGAATTTCATCCAAAATTTTGATGTAATCTGGGTGTCACGATCAGACACATAACATCGATACACCATGACGAGTTACGAACTCCTTAATGAAAAGATCCGCTAACCTCTCGGATGAATATGTCTCGCGGATCGATAGGAATTGAGCACCTCTTCGTCAAATGGTCAACTATCACCCATATGTCATCATAACCTTTCGGTGACGTGGTAGATTCGTATTGAAATCCATGGTGATGTGCTCCCACTTCCATTTTGGTGTATCCAAACGTTGGATCTTCCCATATGACTTCTGATGTTCGGCTTCACCTGTAGACAAGTAAGGCATTTACACATATACTCCTCCCCACATTGCGTTTCATACCCGGCCACTAATAATCTCTCTTCATGTCTGGATACATCTTTGTGCACCGGGATAAGTATCGAGTCTTATGAGTTTGATCCAAAATATTCACCCATAGATCCCCAAAACGAGGAATCCACGTCCTTCCGAATCGAGTTCTAACACCAAGCGTGTTTTCACCCTATTCTGCGACCAGACCTCTCATTCTTTCAGAGTTAAGATGATCTTCTTTCAATGCATCATCTTGAGACTCCTTGACCTGCTTCATCAAGTCAAGGTCATGATCAACTGATATGCTTTCCTCGAATCGGTTCAGGTCTCTCTTTTTTCGACTAAGGGCATCCGCGAGCACCTTGGCTTTGCTCGGATGGTAATTGATCTCGCAATCATAGTCTTTTATGAGCTCCAACCATCTCCTCTGCCCATGTTCAGGTCTTTCTCTGCTCAAAGAAGTACTTCAAGCTCTTGTGGTCAGTGAATAGGTGCACTGCATCCCGTAAAGATAGTGCCTCCAAATCTTTAGCGCAAAGATCACAACTGCTAGCTCCAAGTCATAAGTAGGATAATTGACCTCATGAACCTTCAACTGTTGGGATGCATAGGCTATAACCTTCCCTCTCTACATTAACACACACCCCAACCCTGAATAGGAAGCATCAGAATAAACCACCAAATCTTCACTTCCATTGGGTAATGACAGAACATGAGCTTGACTCAATCTGGCCTTCAATTCTCGAACGCCTTCTCTTGAGCTTGACCCCATACAAACTTCGCATCCTTCTGGATTAACTTAGTTAGTGGGGAAGCGATCTTCGAAAGGTCTTGGATGAATCTTCTGTAGTAGCCCGCCAAACCCAAAAAGCTACGAATCTCGAATGCTGTCTTTGAGACTTCCATTGCATCACTTCCTCCACCTTTGTCGGATCCACCATGATCCCTTTAGGATTCACCACATGACCCAAGAATTGAACCTCGCGCAACCAGAATGCGCACTTAGAGAACTTGGCGTACAACTTCTCCTTTATCAACGTCTCCAGAACCCCCCGAATGTGACCGGCATGGTTTATCTCGCTTTTCGAATAAATCAGGATATCATCAATAAACACAATCACTGATTTATCCAACATCGGCCGACACACTTGATTCATCAGATCCATAAAAGTAGCTGGTGCATTGTTCAAACCAAATGACATGACAAGAAACTCGTAATAATCATAACACGTGCAAAAAGCCGTTTTACGGATATCCTGCTCCTCACTTTCAACTGATGGTAACCAAATCGAAGGTCTATCCTTGGAAACCAACTGGCCTTAAAATTGATCAAACAAGTCATCAATTCTTGTTAAGGGGTAGCGGTTCTTTATCGTCAACTTATTCAGCTCACGGTAGTCAATACACATCCTCAAACTACCATCTTTCTTCTTTACCAATAAATAGGAGCACACCCCGAGGAGAGATACCCATCTAATAAACCCTTATTAAGAAGCTCTTGCAACTGCCCCATCAACTCTTTCATCTCAATCGGAGCCAACTGATACGGTGCCATGGCAACAGGTTGAGCGCCAGGTATCAGATCAATCTGAAACTCGATCTCACGGTCCGGTGGCACTCCTGGTAAGTCTTCTGGGAACACATTTGGAAAGTCCACACACACAACCGGACATCAGACAGTTGTGGTGTTGGTGTTTTCACATCTTTGACTTAAGCCAAGTACGCGCTAAATCCACGCCTCATGCACTTTCCCACAACCGCCATTGAGATTACTTTCGGAATCGTTGTGACCCGATCACCATAAACCATTACCGAACTCCTGTCAGGCGCTGTCAAACGAATCATCTTCTTGCGACACACAATGTTTGCCTCGTAGTTCGCCAACTAATCCATCCCAAGAACCTTATCAAAACCACCTAAGGTCATCATGAACGGTCTAACCGGAAACTTATGACCTTCCAATTACACATCACATCCTTCTATCACCTCAGAAATCTTGGTAGACTTACCTATGGCAGTTTCTACATCAAAGGGCACATCTATATTCATACTACTAATAGGCAGTTTAGCACAAAAAGCAGCAAAAATGAAACTTTTAGTAGCACCAGAATCGAATATAACAGAGGCTAAAGTTTGGTTTACTAGAAATGTACCTGACACGACATCAGGGTCCATCCTAGCCTCCTCCTGCATCATTATAAACGCTCTGGCGCTCGCCCTTGGTCCTTCACCTCCAGTCTTCTTCACCCCAGAACCCTCAGCCCTCGGCTTCTTACAGTCTCTACTCATGTGGCCCTCCACGCCATAGTTAAAACATCGAACCATACGACAGTCCTTTGCTACATGCTTCATCTTCCCACATCTGAAGCATAAGTTCAATCTAAGCATACATTCTCTAGTATGCTCCTTTCCACATCTCCCACACTTCTTCGACCCCGCACCAGATGTGACCACACGGCGGTCATCCACCCGTGCCTTCTTGTTACTCTTTGGGCACCACCCCAACCAAGCCGTTTTCAATTCCAATTCCGGTCACCACCCCCTTTCTTGCTACCTTCAGCCACTACCATAGTTCTCTCATCATACAACCTTCCTGCCAATCACCTGCCAACCTAAACATGCTTGACCGAGCTGCAATCATGTGCTTGCAAATATCTGATGGCAAGCCATGGATGTACCTTTGTGACAAGGGTGTCACTTGGTCTGACACCAGACGTGCCATCTCATTGAACTTGGTGGTGTACTGCTGATGTGTCACCGTCCTCGCCTCCAACTACAGGAACTCTCTCTCAACTTTCTCCATTTCCCTATGAGGACAGAAGTCCTCAACTACCAACTTCTTCACCTCTGTCCATCTCATCCTCCCATTTCCTTACTGCCCTCGGCTTGGACTATATTGTCCCCCCAACACAAAGCAGAATTCACAAACAAGTGGGTAGCAAATTTCGCCTTCTGCTCTTCTCGGCATTCGATGATATTCAGAATAGCTTCCATTTCTCTCACCCATCGGTGAGCAGCAGCAGCAGTGCCCTTACCATCACAAGTAGGGGGCTTGCACCTTTGAAACGCCCTGTAGTTACAGCCTCGTGCCGCTTCCGGAGCCGACTCTTCTTCTTCCTCTTCTTCTTCGTCATTAGACAGAACCATGTTGTCTCGGGCTGTCTCCTTTCGCTTGTTGGCCTACTCCTTTGCCTTCTTTCTCCATCTCTAACAGCCTTTATCACTTCAGTCACCATAGACAGTAGGATCATCTACATGACCTGATGCACTTCCTCCACAACCGCCTCTTTCACTAAGGCCCTTAAGTTAGCACTCACATCACCGCCCTCCGAAT
This sequence comes from Flaveria trinervia, assembly GCA_025506515.1. Classification (NCBI taxonomy): domain Eukaryota; kingdom Viridiplantae; phylum Streptophyta; class Magnoliopsida; order Asterales; family Asteraceae; genus Flaveria; species Flaveria trinervia. Next base: position 53,279,822 of record CM046455.1, read on the forward strand.
GAGGGGTCTCTGGTTCTTCATGAACCACCTTTTCGGCTTAGGCCTTCCCCTCATAAATCGTGGTTCAGCACCACGACCTCCACCACGTGAAGCTTTAGATGATCTACCACCGGTCATCCTCACACACACGTTGAAAGATTCAAACACCAACACGATCATTCAATGGAATACCTCAGTTTATGTCGGGTATAGTAAGTCCCTAATTACAGTGGCCAGTTCTAATTAGCCACTTAATTTACTCTTCATACCCCAGGCATTACCTGTCCTGACTACATTAGTATCTAGATCTACCGGCAACACAAAACCACATAACATGCACACATAATACTCACTAATCATTATGAAAAATACTTGATGGCACGCAACTACTCGGACTAACATCCCTCCCTTTGCGTCCTATTTTCAGTTTATGTTTAGTTTTATTTTGAAAATTACCTATTTCATTTAATTTTTGGCTCTGATACCAACTTGTAAGGCCCCGTTCCCGAGACGCTTACTCCTAGCCAATCATTGCTTGCAAAACATACCATTACACTTAACTTTCATAAAAACATCATAGTGGAACATTTAAATAACTTTTCATTTCATAATAACTGCTTTTGCAAGTTAAAACATTCATTCATTACACATTTTCATTCGTTCGCACTACAATGCAAAAACAGTAACAAAACAATGCCATCCAAAAATACGTAGTAGCTGTCCCGCAAAATCCTCTGCAATGCTCACCTGCCAACTGGAAAATGAATAAAAACATAGCGATGTTGAGTGACTTCTAGTTTTATAATAAAACATACTTTGCTTTCATTAAACCGTTCTTTACTTTTGCATGCGATCACACGTCATACGTACACATAGGTAATATCTTTATTATCTACATCATTCATTTATTTACTTTCTTTCATTCATCGTACGTCATTATCATCATATTCATTACTTTCATTCATTCATTCATCATTACATCATTTCATTCCATCAAAAACCATGAAATTTACCCTTCCTTCATGCATAACGATGGTACTAGGCCAAAGTATATCATAGACCTTCCGTCATGGCGCATAGCAGCCTGGCCATAGTACCGATGGTAAATTCAGGTATACTATTGTCATGTGTTATACTCTTCCGTCATGCGTAAAACTAGTACTGGGCCGAAGTCTATCATAGACCTTCACTCATGGCGGACAACAACCTGGCCACAGTACTAAATGTAAGCAGCATTGGTTTTATTCAAATGGTCAATCACAAATAAAGACCCCGATATGCGTCCTTCTAGGGTAGCTAACCCGCACACCGTTGGGCTAATACCCTACAATGGGGTGTGTCCCGACATACAAGGCTTAAAAGACTTACATTACTTTCCATCGTTCATTAATGCATACATTCATTCATCATGTTCCTCTTTCATTTAGTCAATGTTCATCCGCATTTCCCATACTTAGTCAATGTTCATCCGCATTTCATCCAATACTCATCCGCATTGACTTCCACTACTCATCCACATTGACTTACTTAATAGTTAATGTTCATCCGCATTAACTGCTCATCCGTATTAACTTCCATACTCATCTGCATTACTTCTGCATACTTAGGCAGATTCTAAAACTGAATTTATTAGCCTTAAACATCAAATCTCAGTTCCCAATCACCATCTATCATGTTCCAAGCTTAAATCTTACCTTCTAAGCCTTAGAAACACCATCATACATCATCAAGCATGAGCATAGCCAATCATCACATCATAACATCAACATACACATAACCAAACATACGAGTTCGAAACCCAATTTAATGAAAACATACATTCATGTATTTCCAGCCCCAAAATAGTTAAAAACCAGTAAAAGGTGTTCTAGAATCACCTTTGCAGCTCTTGAGTATGGCTTCTTCCAAACTCATTTGAATTGAGTTCAACCGCCTAGAAACCCACTAAAAACATACCCGAACACATACAAACACACATAAGCATAAACCCAAGAACATAATCAGTTAAGAACACCCTAAAAACTTGAATTCTTACCTTGAATTTGCACTTTTCTTCTTGTTTCTCTTCAAAACCCAGAGTTCTCTGCTTCCAGCTACTCTTTCTCTCTAAAACTCTGAGAAGTGGTGATATGTGTGACATATGGGCGGCCATACCACCTTTGTCACCAACTTTTAAAATTTTTGTCCTTTTTGTCATTTTTAACCCCTAAACTTGGGTTTTATTTCTTTTTCCTTCTTTTTCCTTTGCTTTATCCTTTCTTTCTGGGTCTTTATCAAGAACCGAGTGTTATATATACTCAACGATTTGGTGTAAATCAATTTAAAATAATCAAATTATGATTCATCGTCCAGTGAGTACTGTTATATTGCTTAGTTAACATTGATCTCATGTCATATTAACTGATACGTAGATCTGTGTTATCTATTGATAATCAACAATTGTTCAATTCAATTGCACAAACATAACAAACATCCTTGATTTGATATTACTTTTAATAATCACTAAGATGTAACACCCGGTTATTTTCTTTGAAGCCTACTAAGGAAAGAAAAGAAATAAAGCCCAAGTCGAGGGACCAAACTTGCCAAAAAGAAAAATCTTTGGAGGAGCGGAGGTATAAAAGGGGCATGGCAGCCCATTCTCCCCTTATTCGCCCCCTTTCATTCGGCTAGAGAGAGAAAGAGAAAGGAGCAAGGGCAAAGGCTAGGGTTTTTGAAGAGTCAAGGTGCAAAAGTCAAATGCAAGCGGGTTTGTGAGAAGCTATACCTGAAGAGGTTTTCAAGGTGAGTAGTAGGAACCCTCTTTTACATGTTTTCAACTGATTTGGGGTTGGAACACATAGTAAAACTGTTTTTGAAATGCGTGTGTTGAACCGTATGTATGTGTTTGTGTGTGATGCGAGTGGGGTTTGTTTTCGCACTTGTGTGTGCTTGAATGGTGTTGTGGTATGTGTTTATAAGGTTTAGGATGGTTTATTTAAGCTTAGAACAAGTTTGAGAGGGTTTGGAGACTGAAAATTGCAGATTGGGTTCGGGATGAACTGCATTCTGCATCAGCTAGGGCTATGGGACCGAATGGCATGCGACTAAGGTTCATTCGCATGCGAGTCGTGCGACTGGAGTCCATACGCATACGAGTCGTGCAACTGGAGTCCATACGCATATGAGTCGTGCGACTGAGGTTCATTCACATACGAGTCCTGTGACTGAGGGTCCATACACCTAGGTCCATCCGTATTAGGTCCATTCGCATAGGATCCATCAGCATTGGGTCCATTCGCATAGGATCCATCCGCATTAGGTCAATTCGCAGAGGATCCATCCGCATAGGATCCATTCGGCTGGTGTTCATCCGCATTGTGTTTAGTCTCCTGGTAGGCCATACGACTGAAGGGTGACTATACGCCCAAGTAGGGCTTGTGTGACCAAAAGAACAAAGTTTATTTCTAACTTCGGGGGAAAGTGCAGATGTAGGTTTTAACGTGGGAGGTTACCTGGGGTTCATGTAAGTTGACTTTTGAGGTCATAGGCGGTATGATGGGCATGTATGATGATGTATGATGTTTTATGTTTACGCATGATGATGATGTATGTTATGTTTGTATGATGGTGCCTGTGTGATGATGTTGACTATGTATGATGATGTTGACTGTGTATGATGATGCTTCTTTTATTGTATGTTATTTTCCCATGGGTTTACATTGAATGTTAAGGAATTAAATTAAAGTATTATGTAACGTAAAGTGGAAGATAATGAAAGAGGAACATGATGAATGAATGCATGCATTAATGAACAAAGAAAAGTAATGCAAGTCTTGTAAGCCTTGTATGTCGGTACGCACCCCAATGTAGGGTGTTAGTCCAACGGTGTGTGGGTTAGCTACCCCAGAAGGAAGCATTGGGGTCCGTCTTTATGACCGACCATTTGTATATAACCTTTGTCGCTTACCCTAGATACTGTGGCCAGGATGTTGTGCGCCATGACAGAAGGTCTATGATATACTTCGACCTAGTATCCGCTTTATGCATGACGGTAGGTATATCACATGACAATGGTACACCTGAACATACCAAGGTACTATGGCCAGGCTGCTGTGCACCATGACGGAAGGTATATGATAGACTTCGGCCCAATACCAGATTTATGCATGACGGTAGGGTAAAGTTCATGGTCTTTGATGGAATAAAATAAAGTAATGATGAACGAATGAATGAAAGTAAGAAAGCATGAATGAATGAGAGTTAATAAATGAATGATGAAAATAACAATGATATTATCTATGTGTATGTATGATGTGTGGTCAAAAGTAGTGAATGAATGAGGAAGATAACAAAAGTAAAGAACGGTTTTAATGAAAGTAAAGTATGTTTTACTATAAAACTAGAACTCACTCAGCAACGTTGACTTTTATCTGTTTCCAGTTGTGTTGGATCCAGAAGAAGGCTAGTGCAACCAAAACCAGATCCCTTAGATAATTTGGTTACTACATGAAAAGGCTTTCGAAGCTTAGCATGGAACTTCGAAGGTTGTAGAGTTCTTCCGAACATAAAGTCAAAGATCAACTTCTGAAGATAGAACTCTACTTCCGAAGTCAAGAGCATGCTTCCGAAGGTCAAGTCTTAGAAGAGCAATCAGAAGACTACTTCCGAAGTATGAAGAAAAGAAGAAGTTCCCAAGCCTTAGAAGAAGCAGCCTCTTTCGAAGTATAAGTGGCTTCAAAAGTACTTTTTCTTCTGAAGTCATTTAACCTTCAGAAGACATGCTATGAACCAGTGGACATAAGTATGGCCTCTGACACTCCACTGCAGACCTCTGATACTGTATGGTGTTTTCTCAAAGAGCCATGCAGTTGACCATACTTTATTCCATTGTTTAACTTTTATGATAGTACATGTTACCAACTTTAGTTGGTGACAAAAGGTAAGTCAGGGAAATGTCCTGACTACCGTATCTCAAATAAGACTTTATCTGAGATACCTTAAACTATAGTCTTGTAGTATAGGCTTTAGTTATAGGATCCCAGCTGGTATCAAAGTATATCTAGCTATAGGTAGTATTATATATAGTTTCTCATTGTAACTTGAAAAGATAAGCTTGTAAGGGTCTTGTAATATTTGAGTGGAGAAGCAATATAGGCAAGTACCATGAAAATTACTTTATGTTTTCTTTATTACTTACTATATTGTGATCAACTTGTATTGACTCTATCTTCATCCGAGTGTTACTCAAAGTGAGTTTGAGAGAAAAACTAAGTATAAGTGACCTTAACCGATCCTGCAATTGGTATCAGAGCTTCTTAGGCTCTTGATTGCGCGATCAAACCATCCAAATCAACCTGTTTTTAACTCCTCCCTACAACTCACTCACTCAAAATGGCCCTTAACAAATCCTAAGTAGAGATGGGAACTATGACAAAGGCTCCCATTATTACTCCCAAAAACTTTAGGTCGTGGATCCGAATAATGGAAGGCTTCATCAGATACCAAGACAGCAAGATGTGGAACTCCATTCTCAACAGCCCGTATAAACCAAAGCTGGCATCACCTGGTGGAAATGGTGCCATGATAGAAAAATCTGTTTAAGAGTGTTCTGACGAGGACCGAAAGAAGTTAGACATCGACAGCAATGCTATGACCATTCTCATGACTGTAATACCGAACTCCATCATGGTGAGGTTTGAGCATTGTAAGTCTGCAAAGAATTGTTTGATGTTATTGCTCAGATGTATTCAAGCTCCAACAAGTCAAAGAAGGACTCCCTGAAGCAGTAGTTCGAGAACTTCACTTATATTGCTGGAGAGAACCTCAGCCAGCAGTATTTCAGGTATATGGATCTTATCTCCTCTCTTTAGTCTGTGAAGATCACTCCTGAACTCAGAGATCTCACGAGAAAGTTCATGAGTGACCTTCCAAACGAGTGGAGATTTTATTGTGTCTCTATCAAGAGGACAGAGAACCGGAACACACTCACTATGACTCAACTTTACGGCATCCATGATGGATATCATTTAGAGATGGAAAGTAAGAAGGGCCACCAAGCAAGCCGACCTCTAAGTCTTTCTGCTAGCAATGCTTTAATGGTTGCAGAAGGCTCAGCACCCCCACAACCTCAGCACTATCTGACTTACCAACAACCGTCCTGCTCTTATGGACCTTACATCACTTTTCCCGAGACTCCAAGGTCTCAACAGGCTCAACAAAATTCCTTTCAGGAAAGTTGTGACTTTGTCTGAGGAAGTGGACACTCTGGTGATTTTTAATACTGTTTTGATGATATTGAGTGTTTCAATCCAGATGATGTAGAGTATGTGGACATTGTCCAAAAGATGGCTCTTTTAAATTATAGAGCAAAGAAATTCTTTAAGAGAACTGGAAGGCAATTCCCTCAAACCCAACTACCAGCAAGTTTGGGTTTTACAAGACCAAAGTAAAGTGTTACAAATATAACCAACTCGGTCACTCTGCAAGGGAATGCAAGGCTCCCAAGACCAGTCCGGGAACCCCACAGGCCTCCACACATCCCTCAACCTCAAAGCCCACTGCAAAAGTCAACTGAAATAGCTGCAATGGCTCAAGAAGTTGACTCGAGCTTCATGGTACACGATGTGACTCCTGCTCAAGCTCTCATGGCCGGAATAGATAATGCCCAGGTATATGAACATATTTGTACTTCGGCCTGTATAGCTAAAGTTCAACTTATCAGGATTATAATATGGAAATCAGATTTGATATTGAGTCTTTAAATATTTTAAAATCTGATTTTAAGAGAGCTGAATCTGACTACCAAAAGAAAATTGAGGAGTTAGAGAAAGCTGTGTCTTTTAAAACATGAACACACCAACTACAAGATCCAAATCAAGGATCTGATATCCAAATTGTCTGAGGCTCAAGCCCAGCTTGTCACTGTTGAGGCTCAAGCCAGGAAGCATGCTATCTCTGAGTAGAACTCCAAGCTATTCTTGCATCATCCTCCCACTCCAAACTCTATTATCTGAACAAAGGAGGGTGGGAACCAATGAAATTGCTCCACCACACTCTTTTTCGTCTCTTAGACAACCTAGATATGCTACTGTGGAGCAAGAGGTTCCAAAACTGCTGACGCTCCCTCACTAGAGTTGAAGGATGAAGCAATAATAGTGGCCAACACAAGGAAGGAACATGTAGATGTACCCATCTCCTCCTGTGAAGAGGAAATCCTAACCACTAAGGCTAGAAGAAGCCAAGCTAAAGCTGCTAGAAGAACTACCAAGCAAGTGGCTAAGTCCAAGCTGAGATTGACCCAAAGCAGAAAGGTGTCTTTATCTCAGTTGGATTCCAAGTGTTAGGTACTTTTCATTCAGGAAAGGAGTGTAATACTAGCACACCTGTCCTACCAAAGTATCAGAAGTTGAAGGGAAAGGTTGCTCATGAGAGAAAAAGCCCAAGAAACAACAACCCTCACAGTCCCAAAAGACTAACATTGCATGCATATTGTGTGGTCTGCACAACCATGGCAAAAGATTGTTACTACAATCCTGCAAGCACACATTATGCAAATAATGTTAAAAAAGGAGTCAGGGAAGGTTTTACATTTGGACCTTTTCAAATGGTTCAAGTGATGAAGAAGGGAAAGCTGGTTTCTGTAGCAAGGTTGCTTTCGGAAGGAACTCTTTCTTCCGAAGGGAAAATGGCCTCGGAAGCAAATGCTGCCAAAGTTCAGAAGAACAAGAAAATTCCGTTGAAACCATTCTAGAAGAAGACTGCTTTGGAAGAAAAGGTGGTGAAGGCTTCTTCTGAAAAGAAAGAAGCTTCGAAAGAAGGCCATGCTACAAAAGCTTCAACAAGCTCATCCTCCAAGACCAACCAAAGGATGGACTGGAAGATCAAGGAAGATTGTGCAATCCAAACCTTTTCTTCAACGACATCTATTGAACCCCCATGCATATCTTTTGGTTCAATCTTGTCATTATCCTTGGAAGAACCCAAGACAAGCAAGGCATGGGTTTCCAATCAAAACGAACAATCTGATCTTATGTGTAGGGACATCCATATGACAAGAACAACAATGTCTAGATTGTAGATAGTGGATGCTCTAGGCACATGACAGGGAACAAATATCTCCTTCTATAGTTTCAACACTATGATGGAGGTCCTGTCCATTTGGAGGTGAGGCCAGAGGATATATTTCGGGCAGAGGGAGTATATCTAATGGTAAGTTAAAGGTTGACAAGGTTAACTTTGTCAAACAGCTTGAACATAATTTGTTAAGTGTTTCTCAATTCTGTGATTAAAAGCACCAGTTGCTTTTCACAGAACATGAGTGCATTATCCTTAAACCATGGATGACCATTCCTCTGGAATTGGTGCTTCTTAGATTTCCCAAGAAAGGGGATATGTATAAGCTAGATATGAACAATGCTTCCCCAATGGGTGAAGTATCATGCTTTCTTTGCAAAGCTGATAGTGATTAGTCAACACTATCGCATAAACGTATGTGTCATGTAAATTTTAACACAATGAATAAATTGGCTAAAAATAACTTGTTACGTGGTTTGCCTAAAAAGGAATTTTTCTGCAAAGATATGTTGCATGCTTGAAAGGGAAGCAACACAGGACATCTCACAAATCCAAAAGTATTAACTCTATCACTACTCCATTACACTTATTGCACATGGATCTTTTTGGTCCCACAATTATAATGAGCATTGGAAGGAAATCATACTGCCTTGTGATAGTTGATGATTTTACAAGACTCACATGGGTATTCTTTTTAAGAACTAAAGATGAAACTGCTGAAACATTAAATCTTTTATTCTAAAAATAGAAAATGAAATTGATCACAAGGTTAAGATATTAGAAGTGATCAAGGGACTGAGTTAAGAACTTCATTCTTGACTCATTTTGTAACTCAAAAGGGATTCCAGACAATATAGTGCTCCCAGAACTCTTCAACAAAGCAGTGTTGCTGAGAGGAGGAATAGGACACTTATTGAGGCTGCTCGAACAATGTTAGCTAATTCCAATCTACGTGTAACATTCTGGGCAGAGGCAGTTAGCACTGCATGCTATGTGCAGAACAGAGTTCTTGTAGTTAAGCCACATGGAAAAACTCCTTATGAGCTATGGAACAAGAGGCCACCATTCATTGGCTTTCTAAGGTCCATTGGCAGCAGGTGTACCATACTTAACACAAAAGACAATTTAGCAAAATTTGCTGAAATGTCGGATGATGCTATATTTGTTAGATACTCTTCTAGGTCCAAAGCTTACAAAGTATACAACATCAAGAATCAACAATTTAAGGAGTCATCCAATATAGTTGTTAATGAGCACACTCTTGTGTTAGGGGGAATGGCGTTGATAATATCTTTGATTAGAATTGTTTCCAAACTATTCTACACCTTCTTGTGAGAATGTTTCAGTTGGAACAGGTGCTCAAAATTATGCTAATGCTATTGCTGATGATCAACTGTTTGAGCTTCCCAGAGCTCGTCCAAATTCTTCAAGAGCTGCAATACATCAAGCTTCCTCCATTCATGGATCTGACAACTTAACCATATCAAGGAATAGTGAAGCTTTAACAAATGAATCACTTGCTGAGCCTCAAAACTCATAAGGTGATCCACCACATCACTAGGCAGAAGGAAGTAGTGTTTTGAAGGAACAAGGAACTATTAATACTACTTCACAGCCACCGTTAATGATGTTTCTCACTCATCAATCAGTCCTCATTGAATGATTTTGAAACAACAGCTGGACCAAGTGTACTAGTTCCTGAGCAGAATATCCCATCTGGATCTATCTCTGCAGCTGGAAGTGATTCCTCATCTTAGGATTCATAACACTCATCCAACTAAGAACATCATAGGGATGTCTCTGAAGGTGTGAGAACAAGAGGATAGACTCATCATAGGAATGTCTGCTTGTACTCATGCTTTTTATTCCAGATAGAACCCAAGAAGGTGGAAGTTGCCTTGAAAGATAGTAGTTAGCTTGAATCGATGCAAGAGGAGCTGCTTCAATTCAAGAGACAGAAGTTATGAAACCTATGTCCGCTACCATCTGGTCAATTACCTATAGGCACTAAATGGGTTTTCAGAACAAGAGATATGACAGAGGCTTGATCATCAAGAAAAAAGCAAGACTTGTAGTCCAAGGATACACCCAAGAGAAGGAATCGATTATACTGATGTCTTTGCACCTGTTGCAACACTTGAGGCAATTAGGATCTTCCTTGCTTATGCTGCATCCAAGGACTTCACTATTTACCAGCTTGATGTCAAGTGTGCCTTGCTATATGGAGATATAGATAAGGAAGGCTATGTGTGCCAACCTCTAAGATTTGAAGACCTACAACACCCCAACTATGTGTGCAAATTGGATAAAGCTCTATACGGGCTGCACCAAGCGCCTAGGCTGTGGTATGAGACTTTGTCTTAGTTTCTTCTGAAAATGGCTACACTAGAGGTACCATTGACAGACTCTCTTCATCAAAAAGTCTGGAAAGGACATTTTGCTTGTTCAAGTCTATGTCGATGACATCATATTTGGTTCGTCAAATGACCAAATGTGTAAGGACTTTGAAAGTATTATGAAGAAAAAGTTGGAGATGAGTTCCATGGGAAAAATGGATTTTTTCATTGGAATTCAAATGAAGCAAATGAAGGAAGGGTTTTTCATTAATCAATCTAAGTATGTTTCTAACATCTTAGAAAGATTTGAGATGAAAGATTGTAAGTCTGCCAAGACATCCATACCCAGAAACTATAATCTTTATCCTGACCTTGAGGGGGAGGATACAGATCAACATCAGTATAGGGCAATTATTGGTTCCCTAATGTATCTCACAGCTAGTAGACCTGATATCGTGTTTGCTACCTGCATCTGTGCAAGATATCAGGCTTCTCCAAAGGTGTCTCATCTAGCTGCTGTTAAGAGAATCCTCAGATACTCAAAGGAGCACCCAAACTAGGTCTCTGGTATCCCAGAAACAAGGATTTCAATCTCTATGGATACTCTGATAGTGACTATGGCGGCTGCAACATTGAGAAGAAATCAACATCAGGGGGATGTCAATTTTTGGTGGAAGGATCATCTCATGCAGTGCATGAAAAATCTTGTGTCTCTACATCAACTACTGAAGCTGAATACATTGTTACTGCCAGCTGCTATGCTTAACTGTAATGGATTCAGAATCAGATGTTAGACTATGGATTCAACTTTATGAATACTCCTATCCATATTGACAACAACAGTACTATCTCTATTACTGAAAATCTGGCGAAGCACTCCAAGGCAAAGCATATGATATCAGGTACCATTTCATTAGAGATATTCATGAGAAAAATCTAACTAAACTAATCAAAGTTGACTCAAATGAACAATATGCTGATTTGTTCACCAAAGCTTTTGATGAACAAAGATTTAAGTATCTCATAATAGCTATTGGGATGATAAACATGATTAGATTACCTTTTTTGAAAACCTTTTAATATGTAATGTCTTATGTCAATACAATTAAGCCCTGTTACAAATGGTCTCTTTGAAATTTTCTAAGTATAAATTTCTTCCGAAGAGAACTTAACCCTCGGAAGTTATTTTCATATCTTCCGAAGCAAAATTTCTCAACGGATAATTTTCTTCTCGGAAGAGTTTTTGGTCTTGGAAGAAGCGATTGATTTCATATCAGATCTACTTCCGAGGCTTACACACACTCTCAATTTGGAAAGCAATCCTGACCTTCGAAAGTAAAGTCTTTGCTTCGGAAGTAAGAATTGCCTTCGAAAGACAAATTACCTTCATAAATGTTTTATATTCGGAAGAGAGATTTTACTGTGTAACGGAAGTCTCTTGGGCCCCACACTGTAAAAAGCAAAGATTTTGTTAATGATGTTGGATTATTTAAATGATTTTAGCCTTACCGCCACTGTCATTTCTTCCACTAAAACATCACATCACCTTATCCTAACCCCCATTATCGCCTTTCCACTCACCTTTAAATAATCCCGACTATTGAATTTCATCTTCTTACTTGAAATTTTTACTGCCTAGAAATTTTCTCCACTCCAACATTACCCAAGCTCAAATTCATCCTCATTCACCTTTCTCAATGGCACTCAACCCTCAGCACAACCAAGTCGCACTTCTTAATTCTTCAAGAGATGCTGACTTCTCTGAAATCATTTCCTTTCTCACTCAATCATCTTACTACATAGTTCTTACCGTTAACCCCACTGTTTACTCCAATCAAATGGCCGAATTTGGGAAAATGGTCAAGTCAAAACCCTAAATGGGATTCGTGTACTAAGGTCCAGCATTTGTGGACAAGAGTTGGTCATTACTGAACAACTCATCAGGGAGCATCTTGAGCTTCATGATGAAGGACTCCTACTGAATTCCCCAAAGAAGATTTAGACAACACTTATATCCTCATGGGATATAGGGAGACGTGAGGAGGTCGACTATCTACAAGTACAACTTCTACAACTGGAAGTTCCTCCTGCATGTTGTCCTCCACTGCCTGTCAAACAAATCTGGATGATGGATCAAATCCCGTATGAACTAGGATGCTTAGTTCATGGACTGGTGAGAGGCCTCCGCTTCAATTACTCAACATTTGTGTTCACCAATCTGATTGGGAATCTTCAAAGGGAGACATTCTTTATGCATCCCCGATTCATTCAACACATAATCAACTGTGAGTTGGAATAGATTGTGCTTGTGTGTGCAGCTGCTCTTATTGTCCATCACATGAGGCGACCATCTTCAAGACTTTGAAGATGGTATCCACCAAATTCACTGGAAGGTACAATTCTCTACTTGCAGGTATGATTGAGCGCATAGCTCTTGGTGACATCCCTATTCACCCCACAGGTGACGAACCCACACACCAGCAACCACCTCCACAATGGCAACACTGCCTTCTCTACCCTCACAATCACATACCAGAGACGCCCTAAACGTAACCTTGCTCAATCTACTTTGATTGAGCAAGCCCCTCCTTTTTAATCCAAAAAGATAGAGTGGAAACATGGGCTCCTACTCAGTCTGAGGTCTCACCGTCCTTCTCATTCGACCTCAATTTTGGTTTTGAGTCTTCTCAGTCTCAAACTCATGAGCCCGACACCCAAACCAATAGCCCTCGGGATGAGTATTTACACTCTTCTGAGCAGCCACAAGGACAGCCCCACCAAAGGCTCAATGCCTGTAGACATTGACCGAGGTCCCGTGTCCGTAGGCTTAACATCCTTATCTTTCCCTGATCTTCTCTTTAAAACTGATGAAGAGATAGCATCTTTCAACGGAAATGAAGTTGATCTATAACACCCTCTCCCAGATCAACAGAGTCCAGAGAGATCCCTTATCTCTAGCCCTATCAGTAACCCATAACTGAGGTCAGTCCGATTGATGTGGAGGGGACTCATGCAGATTCAGCTCCCACCACAGAAGGTTCCTCAATGGACCCTATGGACAGTGGTAACATTTTTGAGACTGAATCTGTGGCGACCATGCTGTTTGATGACTCTGAAAGAGACATCACTCAGCAAGGGAAACCAGGGTGCCAAGAAACCACATCGAGTGGTGAGGCTGAATATACTAGGTATGTTACCTCATCTCCTCGTGATTCTTCAAAAGAAGATGAGGGAAGCATGCAACTCCTTATAAAAAGACATTTTGTCTAAAGTCTCAAACCTTGAATTCTTGGTTAGGACTTTAGAAGAAAGGTCCGCCACTCAGCAACTTGAGATTGACAATCTCAAGGCTTAATTAGCTAAGAAACAGACCAAGAGATCTGTTAGGCATGTACCTATTCAGGTCTCATTGACTTCATCCTCCAGCTCATCTAGCTCTCAAGATGATGCTACCAAAATTGGGGAGAATGTTCAGAGAGAAACACCTGAGGACCTACAGATTCATACTTCAACTTCAACATCTTCTACTCTGTCATCACTTTGTCTGAGCCATCTTAAGTTGTACTTCAAATCGACCCAAAGATGCTCAGAGATCTCTACAGACTTCCCCAAGTTTTTGTTGAGATCCTTTATTGATCAGCCAAGCCTAGATGCTGCAATGAGTTACTTTGGTGCTAAAGTGCTTTAGAGGCTTACTGCACCTTCTACTATTGTGGAAGAAGTGGTCAACCTAAGGTCCACATGGAACCTAAGATTCATTTCGAAGGGGAAATGGGGATTGATGGCCCAGAAACTAAACTAGTCAGGATAGAATCTGCATCTCCCCAAACTTCCAAAGCTGAAGTTAAAGCCACAAAAGAACAAGCTGAATCTTCCGAAGCTAAAATGGAAGCTGCAGCAGGACTGTTCAAGATGTCCGAGGAACTGATCATCACATATGCAATCCTCGAAATGGCATCTGAGGTGAACAGTGAGGACTTTTTGAATCTACCTCTATCCCAGACACCCTCTCTGCCTCTCTCACAATCATAATCCACTGTCCAAGAACCACCACAGTTAAGCTCTTCAAAAGATAACAAAGGAAAAATGAAGATGACTATGGAAGAACTTCAGGAAGAGGAGAAGATTGAGAAATTAAAGAAGAAAGGAAGACTTCCAACTAAGATGTTGCTAGCTGCTAGTACAAAAGTAGTTACAGCCAATCAGGAGGCTATTAACAACAAAAGGAGAGAATAGATAATTCATCTGCTCATCCAATTGGGAGCTGCCAATGAAGAAACACTCCTGCTACCACTAGAGGAGTTGGTGCAAATAGAAAAGGCAACCACACTGCAACATGAGAAACAACAAGAAGCAGCCATGTGGGCCTTAGAGAAAGAGAAAGAAGAAGAATAGAAGGAGGCTGACTTGTAGCAGAGGAGAGATAGGATAGAGTTCCTAATCTCCAGAGGCTTCAATCTTCAAGAACTCTCTCGACACAACAATGAAACGGTCCTATGGCTCTACAACAAAGAGTAGGATCAAATGGAGAAAGAGAGAAGAAAGGCTACAAGAGAAGATCTAAAGGAAAGGAAGAAAAAGGAGGAAGAAGCAAAGGCCATTGCAACCAGGAAGCTCAGTGAGAAGGCCTGGATGAAGGACTGTCTCTGGGCTCATGGCTTCTCTGGAAGGCAGGTGGTTCCCATGTCAGAGAGGACACTCCAACAGATTGTCAGCGAAATCAAGGCTGACATCCACTTGGGAAAGAGAAAAGGATGTATAGAAGGGTAAAGCGGATGACATTCACTGCAACTGCTCAACCACAACCTGATCCCTCACCCTTACCCTTCACGTTCAAAACTGAGCCCTCGCCCCTGAACCCCTATCCTTACCCTCACCCATTTCATCACCCTAACCACCTAAACTTCCTATAGTTCAACGAAAAACACTTCCCAGAAGCTCTGAACCTCACTACCCAACAACCATCCAAACCATCCCCTCAGCCTTCTCAACATCTCTCTCTTGAGGAGTTCAAGGCAATCAAGACTAAGCTCACCGACTGCACAACCTTGAGCGAAGTCTCATGTGAGGCAGACTCTGTCAATATCACCTATGTTGATGAATCTTCACGTTCCATCACAAGAGATCAATTCCTTGATTTTCCTAGAGGAACATTGGACCAGGCTGCTAGACTTTTAGGCCTCAACTCAGATTCACTAAATGATGAAGAGAAGAAACTTAGAAGGAAACTAGCGACTTTGCTCGATACAAAGAAAGAGGACAAGATTCCTAGTCAATCTCTTGTGCCTAGAAAGAGAATAAACCAGTGGAGGTTCGATGAAACTTCTCACAACTTTGTTTTGGAAAGGGAGAATGGTGAAGTCAACAGACTTAATGCAACCTCTCTGTTACACTCCAGCAGATTTGATATGGTCGAGTTAGCAGAGAAGCCATTCTCTAGCCCCTCCAACTCTAAAACTACTGCATCCATCTGAAATCATCTCAGCAGTCTTCATCTAGCGAGCTAACTACAAAAGCCAAGATTAAAGAAGAGTTGAAGTTGAGAAGACAAAGAAAGACTTCCTACCAGGGCGCTGCCTTTCTACAAATGGTAGAGGGTCCTGAATTGGAACCTATAGTTAGATAGGAATATGATTACAGTTCCCATCAACTAACTCTTTTCAGAGGGCAACAATAGAGGTACACATCATCCAAGGTGACAGACTGGACTTCCTGTCTACCAAGTATTTGTAAAAACTTCTCAGCACCACATCAGGGAAGAACAAGTAAACAGATAAATATCTACTCTCCTTGGTGCTGAAGGTTTTGAGAAGTAGAAACAAGTGAGATTTTGGTAGCATCAGCCTAGGGGAAGTTTGTTGGATCAAGAATAAGGCTGGTGTAACCAAAACTAGATCACTTAGATAATTTTGGTGCTACATGCAAAGGCTTCCGAAGCTTAGCATGGAAATTCTGAAGATTGTAGAGTTCTTCCGAAGATAAAGTGAAAGATCAACTTACGAAGATAGAACTCTACTTCCGAAGTCAAGAGCATGCTTCCGAAGGTCAAGTATTAGAAGAGCAATCAGAAGAGTACTTCCGAAGTATGAAGAAAAGAAGGTATATGATAGACTTTGGCCCAATACTAGATTTATGCATGACGGTAGGGTAAAGTTCATGGTTTTTGATAGAATAAAATAAAGTAATGATGAACGAATGAATGAAAGTAAGAAAGCATAAATGAATGGAAGTTAATGAATGAATGATGAAGATAACAGTGATATTATATATGTGTATGTATGATGTGTGTTCACATGCAAAAGTAAAGAATGGTTTTAATGAAAGTAAAGTATGTTTTACTATAAAACTAGAACTCACTCAGCAATACTGACTTTTATGTGTTTCCAGTTGTGTTGGATCAAGAAGAAGGCTGGTGCAACCAAAACCAGATCACTTAGATAATTTTGGTGCTACATGCAAAGGCTTCCGAAGCTTAGCATGGAACTTCCGAAGCTTAGCATGGACCTTCCGAAGGTTGTAGAGTTCTTCTGAAGATAAAGTGAAAGATCAACTTCCAAAGATAGAACTCTACTTTCGAAGTCAAGAGCATGCTTCCGAAGGTCATGTCTTAGAAGTGCAATTAGAAGACTACTTCCAAAGTATGAAGAATAGAAGAAGTTCCCAAACCTTAAAAGAAGCAACCTCTTCTGAAGTATAAGTGGCTTCAGAAGTACTTGTTCATCCGAAGCCATTTAACCTTCGGAAGACACTGCTATGAACCAGTGGACATAAGTATGGCCTCTGACACTCCACTGCAGACCTTCGATACTGTGTGACATTTTCTCAAAGAGC